>JASPKZ010007287.1:132500-845796 GCA_030220185.1 Diploptera punctata | reverse complement strand
GAGTGTGGGTGGAGTATTGGGTGGTGGTGAGGTTGGTGGTGCTGCGTGTTGGTGGTGGTGGTTGGTGTTGGCGGCGGTGGTGGTGATAATAATAGGTAATGCTTCATTTAATGACACTTAACAGAGAAATATGAAAGGCTGACAAACTTTGCTCAAATGTCTCTATTTGAGGCTCGAGATTCTTTTATGTTGAGTAATCTACAAAACAGGACACTTGGCTTCACTTCCTTTGCAGAAGAAGCCATATATAGGGCCTTAATGCCCTGAAAAAATCCAGCTAGATTTGAACCTGCAAACTTCTAAACCAGAGGATAGAATGGTAACCATTACTCTTGAAGGAGTAATTTTTTATATCTTACCTCATAGTTTATGTTTCCTTTTGAAAACTGCAGTTCCTGTGTTTAAGAAAACAAACTATGAGGTCAGATATAAAAAAATGACTCATTCCTCATGAATAAGAACCTCATAAAATTATTTGCCATATTTAACTATGAACCATTATTCTACTGGGATCAAGCTACTTCCTAGGGTCTAAAGTTAGACTGAGGTGAGAATATCATGCATGATACATACCCTTACTAAATCTAAGTTTGTGCCAGTGATCTTGATTGACTGATTGCCAACAGTAACTGTGTACTTATATTCCCCCAGACTTGCATCGTTGGTAGAGAAGCTGTGTAGTAAAGCAGATCTGCGTATGCCACCGGGATACCTGTTGCTCTCATCTGACGCACTACTATTCAGACTGCTACTTGATCCTCCCATCTGCTTGTCAGGCTGTTCAATCCTCACTGGTGATGCATTGCGTCGTATTGTATCCTCCATCAAATGCTTAGCATGACTAAAACAAAAAGTAAATTACTGTACATATTGGTTCAAGTGGCACATTTTAATACTTGTGTTTTGGAATTTCAAGTTCTAACACTAGGGCTAATCTATATCCCTTACGTTTTGTTCCTAGATTTCCTTGATAAAAATAAACTCTCTACTCAACTTTGGTGAAATGCCAAGTCGAGGGATGAGATGAGATGAAGCCTCCTATTATTTATGGTCTGCGATATTCATGAATGCTGGCCGACTAGGACTCTTGCACCATCATAGGGCAGATTAAATGACAAAACAGATGACTTGAGTATGGAGAAGTGATGAAATTAAGCCACGGCTGTGACTCATCCACCACAAACCCCACATGGAATAACCTCGGGATACAGATGTGGAAGGCAAGTATTTAACCACTTGCTCTACAGAACTGCCAGTTTTCCTCACCAGTCAACACAAATGTCCAGTTTATAAATTTGAATAACTTTATGGTCAACTGTCCACCGCTGTGGTCTCGAGGTAACATGTTGCCTTGTCACGCAGCGGGCCCAGGTTCGATTCCCGGTCAGGACAGGGTCCTGGGTGAGGTTTTTTTCAGGGTTTTTCCACACCTGTAAGACAAATGTCAGGATGCTTAGGGCCCAACGGTCCCTGAAAATCATCCGGTCATCATCATCATCCTACACCGGTGTGGAAAGCAATGGGAAGCTACCATACCTATAATTCCCTAGTAAAGCTGCAAAGCATAGCAAGAAAATGCTATGATTGCAGCGAAAGACCTGCCCTCAGGCAGAAGTACTATGGATGGATGGATGGTCAATTGTCCCAATACAGGTATTGTGTGTGATGTATTTAGCTCAGATTCTATCAACAATATTCATTATGAAATTATAAGTTGTGATGGAACTTCGAGGACAAATCTACCACCACTTATATTACAGCAGAAACATTTAAGATCTGTTTAAGAAGACCCATAGACTATACAACAAAAATTTATTTATACAGAATTTAATGTCCCTAATATTGAACAAGGGGCATGCTGTAGTGTAGTAGTAAAGGCACTACGCCACAAGTCAGAAGGTGAGGTTTGAGTCCTGGGGGGATCTGCATTTTTAAACGGCCCAAACTTTCTGACGGCACTATGGCCCTAGGGTCGATTCAGCCCATAATGGAAATGAGTCCAGATGCTTGTTCTGATGGTAAAGTGGCCATCATGCAGGGGTGACAACCCAGCTGACACCAAGTACCAATTGTCCAGAAAAAGTGGGAGCCTTAACCTCCTACTACCCCAAGGGCCTCCTGAGGCCTGCAGTGGTATCATTTTACCTTTAATATTGAACAAATTTATAACATACTTTACTGATCCATTACTTCAAAATAAAAATTATTACAAATCTGATCCATAAAATTAGAACACCATACAAAATTCATATAAGATTTCAATTGAACTCATATGTCACACAAGTCAAAATATTAGACAGTAGTAATTTCAGCCCAAAATTATATAACTCCAGTATGAAAATTATGTCAGATCTTAGTAATCACATTATTGATAAATTCAGAACTGAAATTAAAGACATAAATCCAACAAACAGTAAATAAATTATCTTTATTCCACTCATTTGTATCTAAAAAGTTAAACAATACTTTATCTTTAAAGTATGTAATTTAAAGTAACCATAATTGTAGTAGATAACAAATACAAGTAATTTATTTTATTTTTGATCCCATATTCACTGTCAATCTTGTTTCAAAATGATTATGTTCTTTTCTTGATTACTTTTAGTTGGACTATCATGTATAACACATAAATACCAAATAAGAATGTTAATATAAGATAAAATCAAATGTTTCATACCTCTCCTCATATTAATCTTCTAAGTAGATCACAATTTTGGGTTCATGGCAAACCCATCATCAGTAGCATCTTGCCGACTGATGTTATGTCGATCGGAAGAACCACTTCTTCTTCTTCCCTCTGTTGGTGGACCGATAAACCTCTGGATCAGGTCAGAATTCGCGGAAATTTTGAAGTTCATAAGTTTTTCTTTGTTTTTCTGAATGTGGATTTTTCCCCAAACCATGAATTCTGACCTGATCTAGAGGTTTCTCAGTCCACCAACTGAGAGAAGAAGAAGAAGTGGTTCTTCCGATCGACATAACATCAGTCGGCAAAATGCTACTGACGATGGGTTTGTCATGAACCCAAAATTGCGATCTACTTAGAAGATTAATATGAGAGGTATGAAACATTTGATTTTATCTTAAATTAATCCTCATAGTGATTTGTTCCTATAAAATTTCAAGAATGTTAATAATTTAGAATGTAAATTTCTGAGCATGACTTATTGTTCATTCAGGTATGTTGGAAAAGTATGTATGTTTATTGTGCATGTCCAAAGAAATAAAGTAATTACCAGAACCATTTCATCATAATCATTTCATCATATAATTAAAATTAATTCTGGCTTGCTTTCTACTGAGACTTGCTAGTAAAGTTAAGATTCCTTAAGTTGGTTACTGGTCCAATGCTAAGTATTCTAGTCGTACGGCTGCTACCTTTTAGCCTCTGGACAATTGATTTCAGAAAAAGTGCAGCTTATAAAAATAGTTAAGCACAAACAAAATAGCAGATGAGGTAGAATTCAAATACTGTAGAGCTAAAGTTAAGAGGAAAATAAGAAAGAGACATAGGAAGTCATGGTTAGATTTTATTACACATTTTAAATCAGACTTGCGTAAGTTCCAAACAAATGCCTTTAAAACACTAAAACATTTAGATATAGATATTAAAGAATCTACCAAAATTAATTTCAGAGTAACAAAGAAAAGTTTTTCAATTATTACAAAACTCTTTTGGATTGACAATAGATAGATAGATCATCGGTTGATTAATGTCTTTGACATTGTCCGATTCCTAATAGCTATCTCTCTCAGGTTTTTTAGCATTGCAATTTTTTTCTGATGGGAGGGAGCTGGCCTACCGCATCAACCCCCAACCTGGAGGACCAGGGATTTTTTTTTTCAGGTGTCCATCCTTAGATCAGTTGCTTTCACTACAGCTAAGAGCCTGATCTGCCCTTTAGGAAGATTTTGACAGAAAAGATAAGATGAAATGATGCTCTCGGCCTCGAATACTCTAACACTATCGGGGTCAAAAAACAACAAGTGTTCAGTCCAGGGAGACTGGATAGGAAAGATAAAAAGAGATATGGTATGGAAGTGGAAGTAATACCATATCAGTCAATATCTCACCATGCTGACCAGTGCACCCCGTCCATTCACCACATAAGTTATACGTATAAGTATATGGTTACTAACAACTGCACCACGTGAAGGTGGGATTGGACACTAGGAAGATGTGCAGGTCGGTTCCTCTAAGTCTTAGAATTTAAAGCAATTAGAGGCTCTCCTTCCTCTTAGCATCTTCCCTTTTACAACCGGATTGACAATACTTATGAATTATAAAATTTTCTAAAGTATGTAGCAGAAATAACTGCTCTAATTAATTTTATTATTATTAAACATTATTATTATATATGTAGTTGCACTTTCCAGAAAACGTTTCGTGAGAAACTTTTACCAATCTGTTACGCTTGAAGATACATAAAGGCATGTCTGTCCATTGTATCTCAAGTTCTTTGAAGAAGGACGCATGTAAGTAAATCGGTTTATGACCCCGGGACAATGCTTCCCTAATAATATGGCCTCACAGCTGGAGATGTAATGTCCCCGGCTCTGGAAGTCATCCTTCCAGACAGATAAATGACGGTCAACTTTAAGTGTGTCAAAAAATCACTAGACCGCCTGTTGAGATGGCGACAGTAGCCAAAAACTATGTCCATCTGTGTTCAATAAATTAATAAACTTCTCACCAGCGTGTGAAAATCACACCCTGTAAATACACGACCAATCATTATCCTGAGATTCTGCTTGAACTATAGTGGAAACCGTAATGCCCAATCAGAATCCATAAGTAAATAGTATTCAGCTAGTAAGGCGTTTTTTATGTATGTTCAGCCAATGAAAATATTGGTCTTGTAAAGTGCATTTGTAAGATGGAGTTGGATATATTCCGAATATTGGGAAAGTAGTCTGCTCCGGGATTTGTCCCCGGGTGGAACAAAATTAACATAAGACTCCTGCGCAGGATTAACTGTTGAAGTCCGCTGCTGTGCGGACTCGTATATTTTGCCGGTCGCGAGGAAGCGACTCATTAGGTACACAAAAAGTGTTAGGCTGAGAACGGCAAGTTACAAAGTGATTTATATTAAAAGCATCAGTGTGCTGGTGTTATATCAACTTAGGTCGTGTGAAGACCAGTAATTATCAGTGTTCCAAAAATAGGTCTAGTATTGACCGCTACTCGCATTCCCGCGACCATTCTGAAGGAAAGAAATTCCGGAATATATTCAATCCAATCCAATGTTTTGGAATTGGAACTGTCTTGTGCTACTTATGTTATAATAAATATCATTAAATTGACGCCAGTGTTTGTCTCGGTAAGCCTCCTTAATGTCAGCTATCCTTAGTTCGAACCTCGCCTTGTCCCACAGTGAAAATCCGCAACCCTGAGACACATAAAGAGTACCAGCCTTGCCCAGGCCTTACAGCCTCTAATCCTGTTATAAGTAATAATAAGATAGACTCCATAATATCATTGGAAGAATTTAACAAAATTTTAAAGAAAATTAAAAATGTCAAGACAACTGGCGACAAATGACTAGAATTCTGAATTGTATAAATATGCAGGCAAACAGTTCCATGAAAAATTAGTGTCCTTTATTAATAATGTATTTGAGCACACAGATATTCCATAAGAATAGAAGATAAGCATAGTAATACCCCTGTTCAAGAAGGGAGATAAGAGAAAAATGGACTATAGGGGAATCAGCTTTTTAAACACATGTTACAAAATTTAGATAAGAATTTTAAATGAAAAATTTAAAAAAGTTGCAATCACAATTTTCTTATGGATATTCAAAATGGATTTAAGAAGGGACGATCATGTATTGATTCAGCATCTTCCTTTTAATTATTGCTTCAAAAGAGAAGAGATTTTGAGAAAGCATTTGACAGTCAAAAGACCAAAACTTCTCAATAGTTTGGAGGATAGAAATATAGAAAATTTACTTTTGCAGAACATACAAATCATTTACAAAGACAACCCATAGATATTAAATGAAAGATAAATATTTGAAGAGAGAATTATAAACCTTGGTGTGAGACAAGGCTGTCCCCTCTGCCTAACACTTTTTGCTATCTATATTGACAAATATGTTGTTGGAACAAGAAATATCTATCTGGAATAAGAATATCAGAAAATGTAAAATTACATACCTTATTTTGAACTTTTATAGGAAAAAATCACTATGAGGTTTAATTTAAGATTAAATTTAAATGTTTCATACCTCACTTCATATCCAGTCTTCTAACTAGACTAGTTTCAAAACCTGGGCAGCTTCATCTTCAGTAATTTCTCCTCGACTGATGTTATGTCGATTAGAACTGCTTTTCCTCCCTCTGTTGGTGGATTGATAAACTTTCAGATCAACTCAGAATCCATGGGAATTTCAAATTTTATAAGTTTTTCTTTCTTGCTTTTTGAATGTGGATTTTTTTCCCAAACCGTGAGTTCTTTTTGTTTTTCTATTTGTTTAATCGGATTGGCTTTTGTATCAATTAGATGTTTTTCAGACCAAGCATGAGCAGCTACTGCTGACTTTTCCACTTCACCATTTTTGACATTTCTAAGATGTTCTTTCACCCTTGTTTTCAAATTTCTTTTTGTTTTCCCTAAGTAAATTTTTCACAATCCCTGCATTTGATCTGATAAATTCCTGATTTGTTTTCTTCTTCACTTTTTTAATTTTTACAAGTCATAATTATCCCATTTAGGCTGTATTCATTCTTCAGTGCCAATCTTGTATTAAACTTTTTAATTTTTTTTTTAAACTTGTGGTGTTTCAATGGATGGTAACTGTATTTCCTGAATTTTATGTTTTATTCTGTTTGTTTTATAAGTGTGCTTTCATTAATTACTTTTTGTCTTTTAAATTTATTTATTTTCTTGTGTACCATATTTTCTTCTAAGTCATTTTCTGTTGCTACGTTAATTATGTATTCTTTTTCACAATTTTCTTTGGCCATAGGTACATTTACTAATCTATGTGTCAAACTATTGAATACTGCCTCTATGTGAGCAAAATGGTGTAATCCCAAAGCTTTAATATAGTTATCTATATGTGTATTCTTTCTATATATTCCAAATTCTAACCTTGTTTAACTTTTACAGGAATTAATCACTATGAGGTTTAATTTATGATAAAATCAAATGTTTCCTATCTCTCCTCATATAAATCTTCTAAGTAGATAGCAATTTCGAGACCCTAACGGACTCATCTTCAGTACAATCTTGGCAACTGATGTTATGTCGATTGGTCCACCAACATAGGAAAAAAGAAGTGTTTCTTCCGATCGACATAACATCAGTCGCCAAGATTGTACTGAAGACGAGACCATTATGGTCTCGAAATCGCGATCTACTTAGAAGATTTATATGAGGAGAGGTAGGAAATATTTGATTTCATCATCTTGTTTTCTTCATTTCTTGTTAAATTTAGATCTAAAAATGGGATTTGTCTTTCAATTTCAGTTTCCATGGTAAATTTTTCATTCTACTAACTCTGAATGTTCAAAAGCTTTAAAGCATCCTCTGTTTATGATTCACGATAGCTATTACATCAACAACATATCTGCTCCAAAATTTTAAATAAAGTTGTCCACTTGTTATTTTCTACTCAAAACTTCCCATAAATAAATTAGCCAAAAAGGGTGATAGGGGGTTTCCCGGTCTAGTGAGAAGATATGAGGTGAGGTATGAAACATTTAAATTTAATTTTAAACACCTTACTGTTTTCAGATGACCAACTAATAATTGCAAATTCAGAAAATAACCTACATAGAAGTCTGTATGAATTTCACAAAATTACACAAGAATATGGACTAAAGATATCTGTAGAGAAAACAAAAATCATATCATTTCAAGGTATAGATCCTGTCAGAAGTAAATTGTATTTGACAATAAAATTTTTGAGCAGGTGAATAATTTTACATATCTAGGATGCAATATCTCATATGAAAGTGAAAAAGGATGCAAATGTCAAAATATCAACATTTTAAGTATTTTGTTATCATTACACAAAAAGAACTTACTTTTTCAACATCAGACCGTAAAATATCAACTACAATCTATGTGAAGAAAGAAGCAATTGACATTTCCATTTTTATTTTTTTTACTTCTATCAGTACAGTTCATTCAAAAGGAACTCGATTCTTCACTTGAGTTTCTGCTATCACAGCATTGCAAAATCTTACAATCATGCATATATTTTTAGTTGTATCTTAAATGGTATTTTGCCCAGGGAGAGATGACCAAGAGAATAATTGTAACATTGTACTCTAGTCATCTATCACGTATGGCAAAAAGTCTGAAATAGCTTATTTCTTTCTTACATAATAAGCATAAAATTCAAGAGATAGATGAAGGTATCCAGGTTAAGAAAACCATCTATAATGGCTGTAAGACCCAACATGCTGACCACATGTCAGCCCTTATACTAGAACATATAGATGTGAGGTCAGCAGCTAGCTCATAGATCGAGGGCCTTCTAGGCCTGTTGTGTCATGGAGAGAAAGAGATCAAGATACATAATAATACAATAAAACTCACTTTATTTGGTCTTCAGAAGGTCCAGTAATTTGCACCAGTCTTTCTTTTGCTCCTGGACTAACTGTAACAGAATATCACACTAAAATATTATGAGATTCAAATAAATGAACATGCACTGACATGCGACAAAACACATACAACATGCAGAGATTAAATCACAAGCATAAGTAATTGGTATCTCATGGCAGATGTGTAATGACAAACCAGCTTTTTTCATAATTGTATTTATTTAAGTACAGGTAAGACCAAGAATCAGTGTCCTAAACTAAACATCTAAAATAAACTGAAATGAAGAATTACACTAATCAATAAATTTTAACTATTTGTCACAGGAATCAAAACAACTGATTTTTACAAAATCAATCCTGTTGATTACGAAAAAATGCAGCGAAAAATCTATACCATATAACATTTTTGTGTGATAGAAGTGGAAGTATTTTAATTTTTAAAAAAATGTTTCTATGCATTTCAAAATATATAATTACAACAGTGAAAGTAAATAATTCTTAAGATACAAAATTTATACATAAAATACACTCATATTTCACAGAAAAATTATAATGCTACATAAAAATAAATTACAATAAGAAAAAAAAAAGAGCATTATATTCCTTTTATTATTTAAAAGTAGGCTTTTATTTTAACAATTCATAACTCTACCAAATGAACTATAAATATGTAAGATATATAAATTAAATTGATTAAAATCTCAAATAAAATAAATTAGAAGCCCTATTAATATTTGAAGAGAATTTTTTTCTCAAACTGGGATTTTAACTCTAGGTCTCTGGTTTTACGTACCAGTGCATTATACCACTATGCTACCTGGGCATCATACTTTGGAAGAACATTTTTCTCTCTCTTATACAATCCCACTTGCCCGAGGCCATGAACCTTCATTCTATACTTCTTCTGAGCTCAAGTTCCAGTTGAAATGTAAACAAACCACATGTATGGACTGCATTTTCATTGGTCGAATAACTATTTTACCTTTAAGCATGTAAGAAAATGTACTTTGCTTTCTAACACTCACTCAAAATAAATAAAATAAAAATATATACTATCTAGCACATGTCTATATAAGCTATATGGAAGAATCATATTGGTATTTATTTTGAGTGAGTGTAAGAAAGCGAAGTACATTTTCTTACAGGCTTAAAGGTAAAATAGTTAATCGACCAATGAAAATGCAGTCCATACATGTGGTTTGTTTACATTACAACTGGAACTTGAGCTCAGAAGAAGTATAGAATGAAGGTTCATGGCCTCGGGCAAGTGGGATTGTATAACAGAGAGAAAAATTTTCTTCTAAAGTATGATGCCCAGGTAGCATAGTTGTATAATGCACTGATACGTAAAACCAGAGACCTAGAGTTAAAATCCCAGTTTGGGAAAAAAAATTCTCTTCAAATTTATTCTAATTTACTTTATTTGAGATTTTAATCAATTTAATTTATATATCTTGAACATTTATAGTTCATTTGGTTAAGTTATGAATTGATAAAATAAAAGCCTATTTTTAAATAATAAAAGGAATATAATGCTTTTTTTTATTGTAATTTATTTTTGTGTAGCATTATAATTTTTCTGTGAAATGTTAGTGTATTTTATCCTGAATATATATAAATATAAAATAAATAAGCATTTCATTTAGGTAAAATTTAGTCACTGACCTCATATTTTTCTTCTTATTTTAATCTACATTTAATGATCTACCTAAGCATATAGAAAAGCTCCAAACAAAAATCTACTTTTTGCTGATGATGTTGTAATATGGGTCTCCAAGCCAAAAAACCAAAGTCAACAATTAATAACCATAGCCCAACAATCACTAATACAGTTAGAGAATTGGACATCCCAGAACTTAATGAAGATAAATATACAGAAGACAAATTATCAACTATTTACATTAAGAAAGAAACCACTACCCATCACTCTGAAATTGGAGGGTGAATTATTAACTCAAACACATGAAGCAAAATATTTAGGAATAACTCTGGACACAAAATTAACATGGAAGAAACATATAGAGAATATATGTACAAAGATAGAAAGAAGATTACCATTATTAAAACGATTAGCAGGGAAAAAGTGGGGTTCCAACACACAAACTCTAAACATCTTCTACCAAATGTACATAAAACATATACTTCATTATTGTGAAGAAATCCTAGTAACTACAAAAGTGGAAAAACTTAATAAATTGCAGAACCAAAATCCTCCGTCTGATAACAGGAGCCGTTAAAAACAACATCAATCACTGCCATGCAAATCTTAACAAATAACCCAATCATAGCATTTGAAATTGAGAAAACAGCAATCACACAGTATGAAAAATTTTTAAGGCTACCCCACAATAACTGGACCCAAAGAAAACCACAAGTATGTTTAAAATCTCAGCGAAGCTTCTTAAGCATAGTACAAGAAATCAAACAGAAATTGCAACTTCCACATTCAAAAGAAAATATGCAGATGAGAAACAACCCTCTAGAATTTTTGGAAATTGAATATAACCTTCATTGACAGAAGACATCAAGAAATCTGAAACTCCCCCATATATTTTAAAACAAATGTCACTGGAAATAATAAATCTAAGATACCCTGCTCCTGAATGGATACATATTTTTACAGATGGCTCCAGCCTACCAAATGACGGTGGCACTGGTGCTGGTGTAGTATGTCCACTTTTTTCCTTTTATCGTAAACTAAACACAAATTCAACAAACTTTGATGGCGAAATTCTAGCAATTTTCTTAAGTTTATAAAATCTTTTATATCACATCCAAAAATTTACAAAAGTTGTAATTCTATGTGACTCCAAAGCAGCCATTCTCGCTATAACACGAGACACAACACCCAAAAGCATCAAAATTATTGAATGTCACAAAATGATAAAACAGTTATCCTGTCTACATAAAGAAGTTGTACTTCAATGGATTCCAGCCCATTGTGGAGTGACAGGCAATGAAACAGCTGATTTTCTGGCCAAGGGTAGCAAAATTGTTTCAAACCCAACTTCTACTCCAGTTTCCTTTCACTCTATCAAAAGAATTATCTCAAATAAATATATCAATAAACTTAGAGAAGAATACACCACCAAAACATCTGGAAAGGAATGGGAAAATCTACAAGCTTATGACATTACTACATTACAAAGAAAATCTGCAGTAGCATCATTCTGACTGCTAATGGGACATGACAGCCTGAATAAACACCTACACAGACTTGGCATAACAGATTCACCTAAATGCCCTTTTTGCAATTTAAATGAAGAAACCATCTCCTCCGCTGTCCAGCTTTTGTAGAAGAGACCAGCCTTTCTGCTAAATATTGGAGTGCAAGAGAGTGGATGATTTCATTATCAAGTGCTCAACATTAGATACCAACCAACCAACCAATTTAAACTAGTTTCAGAACTTTTCATTTCAGTTCCATCATCAGTATCCCCGTGACCGTTATTCTGTCATCTTTCGCTCCCGCTATTGGCAGACTGAAAAACCTCGAAATCAGGTCACTCTCCCTGGGAATTTCAAAGGAGAAATTGAAGAACTTTGAAATTCCCGGGGAGAATGACCTGATTATGAGGTTTTTCAGTCTACCAATAGAGGGAGCGAAAGATGGCTCTTCCAAGACGACAGAATAATGGTCACGGGGATACTGATGATGGAACTGAAATGAAAAGTTCCGAAACTAGTTTAAATTAAAATAAGAAGAAAAATGTGAGGTGAATGATTAAAGTTTACCTAAATGAATATACCTCATAGTATGAATTCCTAAAATAAGTAGTAGTAAGCATTTCATTGCTTCTTACGCATGTGCAATACAGAATACTTTAGAATTTCAATTTTTCAAATGGCTGCTTCTCCTATACAATTTTTGAAGCATCAAAAAGGGAAGTCTTTGAGAAGTAGAGAGAAACTAATTATTTTGAATGTTTTCAAACAGTATAGTGAAAAATATCCTATTGAGGACGCAATGAAAATAACAGCAGAATTTACAAGTAAGTCAGGATTGGCATATATTCTGCTCATAGACTTAAAAAATTGTATATAAAGGATATCTATCGACATCATGGGAAAAAACGCAAGTTCTGATTAGGTAAGTACATATATAATTTTTTGTCATAAATAAATAAGAAATGGAAGTTACTAATTATTGGTACCATCTTATCTTGTATCCAGTCTTATTTCCCATAAAATATGATGTAGCCTAAGAAAAATGTTTCTATCATTGACATTTCCATAGACAATTCACTCATACGTAGGTAAAAGTAGTACCACGGTTCTCTCAATAGACAGAGTAATACCTTACGCAAGTTTTTTACAGTACAACTGGAACTTAGCTCAGATACAGTATAGATGTCATTTTGCAGCTTTTCATTCAAGAAGACTTGAATGGGATTTTAACACTATTATAGTCAGTAAAGTTTATTTGTGATGTTTTTATTTAAATTTATCATTCACACTGAAGGACAAATTAATATTTGAAGAGAAACATTTTCATCCAAACTTGGAGCTCTATATTGAAGTAAACAACCATTCACAGATTTCAAGCTAGATTTAAAAAAATATATTTAGTGACTAAGTTTTTTTTTTCTTGCAGATTGGATCACATTATCTTACATTATTAATTTAATTATAGCAGTATTGATTGTATTATGTTATAAATTAACAATCTCTATCTCAAAACAACTTTAGATTCAGTATACTTTATTGTTTCCTGCAACTTATGACAAAATAATATTATTACAAGACATCACTTTTAGATAAAAACCGAATATTATAGCACTTGCTACCAAATGAAGATAATATAAAGTCAGCATAATAACCACTAATCCACAATGTTAATGATAATAAATGTTTGTAAGTGCACAAAGGACGATTACTAATTCTTGTTTCTGCAAACGAGTGATCTCTACTAATGCATAACGTATTTCAAGCAGTCTACACTCAGGAGATTTTAGGGAAAATAATTATTTTTGGAAGTTCCTTTCATCTAACCAATTTAATAACTAACTCACTGGCACTATCGAACCCATAGGTTCATGGCCGCACAGACATAAGCTCTCCATATATTCCTATCCTGAGCCAATGTTTTCCAATCATCCCCTGTATAATCTACTTTCCTCAAATCATAGTTAATATTATTCTCCCACCTCATTCTTGGTCTACCAACTAGGTGTTTTCCCTCTGGTTTTTCCTACAAGGAGCTTCCATGCACGTCTTTTATTCCCCATTCATGCCACATGTCCTGCCCATCGCAGTCTATGAGACTTAACTATTCTCATTATATCTGGCTTCCTATAAAGATCATGTAATTTACTGTTACGCAGTCTTCTCCATTCATCTCTCTTTGGTCCAAAAATTTTCCTAAGAACTTTATTTTCAAATATCCATAATCCCCTTTCCTTCCTTAAAGTAAGAGTCCATGTTTCGCACCCATATAATATAACTGGTAGAATAATAGTTTTGTATATTTTCCGTTTAACATTTTTTGAAAGGAGTTCGGATGTCAAGAGTTTCTGTAATGCATAACATGCGTATCCAGAATTGAGCCTATGTTTAATTTCCTTGTGCATCTCATTCCTGTTTGTGATTAAATCAATTTAATACTAACAAACAATTAACTGGTCATCATGGAATAATCTGGTATTTTTTAAATTTTATAAAAAATGGTTGTTGAGGTCAATAGCAAATTAATCAATTTAATCCACTCAGAAAAACATAAATATCAACATAATAAGTTTCAAACAATAGAGCATAAAATCATCTATAATGTGACTAACTTTTCAAGGTGAGGAAGTAATTAAACATTGAGAAATTTAATTCAAACAAGAAGCTTCTTTCAAAAATACAATAAATTGACAGCTCCATTACTCTCTAATTATATCAAACAAAGAACTGAAATTGAAGAATTATACACTAGGCCTGCATTATCTTTAAAAAACCTCATAGTGGTACTTCCTTGAAATATTAAACTGAAATTGAGTTCAGATATTTTTTTCTTGCAAATGCCCCAGGTTGTCTTTCGACATTCTGGTGTTCTCTCCTGGCATGGCATAGTTGTAACCAACTTCTGAGGTTGGGGCGCCTGAAGGCAGGGTCATGTTGCCCTGATGATATGATGGGTGATGATAGTGGTGCGCCAGGAGAGTCTCTAATCCTAAGCTTAATCTAAGATGAATATGAATGATGATGATTGCGATGGCCGTATGATTTCGGGGACCGTTTGGGCCTTTTAAAGTTTTCCTGACATTTGTCTTACAGGAGAGGAAAAACCCCGATAAAAACCTCACCCAGAAAAACTGTCCCAACCGGGGATCGAACTCGGGCCCACTGCATGACAAGGCAGCACGCTACCTCGAGACCACAGCAGTGGACAGTTCAGATATTAAGTATGTCAAACTTTCACTATAATAAAAAATTGCAAACTTTTAAAGATGCGAGTTCAATTTTCACATTTTTTTTTTGCTGATTTCAAATGGATTGTCCTATATTCTATAATCTTTGTTTAAACAGAAATAATCTGCTTCTGAGTCAGATGTTAGTTCATACCAGATTATTGGATCTGCAAATGGCATACAATGATTCTTCTTTCCGTTCAGCCACTTTTGCAAGTTTTGGGTAACATGTTAAGCAGCACACATTGGGAGCCCATAATTTATCTTCATCACAGACATTACACTCAAAAGAGCAGTCAGTGAGATGCTTGTTTTAATTTATCTTATAAATACTGATATAAATTCTCCATATATATATGTAACAAAAGCTGTCCATAAATTTAAAATGCAAATGCACAATGAGATTTTTCCCATTCTGGGAAAGCACAAAAGAATGTGAAGTTAAAAACTTAAAACCAGCAATACAGTATGTCACTAACTCAAACAATGTTGAACTAATCCTAAAATACAATCTATTTCACTCTAAAAGCCCATCCACATCAGAATATAATAATTTATATTTTATATATATATATATATATATATATAATATATATATATATATATACACACACATAATTTCCTAGTAAAGCTGCAAAGCATAGCATGAAAATGCTATGATTGCAGTGAAAGACCTGCCCTAGGGCAGAATGCAGAATTACTATAGATGGATATATATATATATATATATATATATATTGCAGATTTTCACGGATATAAGTATGATTAAGAAAGTTTTCCGCACCCGTTTTGCCACTGAATCAGCAGCCAGAGGCTGAACTTGAATCCATGATGCGGAAAACCCAAGAAAACTTTCTTAATCATATATATATCTCACTCAATATGCACCTTATTACTGAAAACTCAGCTTTTTGAAAAAATCTATTCCTCAAAGTATGCCTTTTAACATATTCTTAACAAGTTATAAAACATATTAAATACTGGGTAAAAAGTTCATACTTCGATACCCAATTTCTTTTGTAAATTCATTAAGTTCATACATTGAATATTGTTTAGTTGTTTCTTCATTGAACATTGTGATTTAGCGGTGGATAGTGGAAATATTAACTATCCCTCATGTCATCTGAATTCTTGCTGAGTACACTTGTTTCATACATACCAAAATCTTGTAAATTATGGCAATCGTGTCCTGTCATCAATTTGAATTTTGGTTTACTGCTTTTTGTGGTTTTTATTTAAACACAAAATTAATATAAAATAACACTGAGATATTTTATCAAAGAAAAATAACATTATTTACACCTCACCTCATATTTCGTTCTCTCAGCTGGGATACATTTTGAAGATTATTACCTCTATTCTCAGTTAAAAATTAACTGCTGAGATGACTGTGGAAGCCTTGTGTATCATTTCCCTCTGATGTTAGGCAGACAAATGTACATAAGAAAATTAAATAAATCTGATCATCAGAGAAATGTACGAGGTGTGATCAATAAGTTTCTGGAATGAGGCCATAAACACAACACAACACTTCAAAGTTTCTATTCAGCACTGTCCACCCTCGAAGTAGTCACCTTGGGAGTTGATACACTTGTCCCAGCGCTTCTGCCAATGCTGGAAGCACTTCTGGAAGTCGACTTCTTTAAATGTGTCCAATGCCTTCTGCGATTCGCGCTGAATGACATCAATGTCCTCAAAACGATATCCTCGGAGCCGAATTTTTAACCGTGGAACAGGAAAAAGTCTGCTGGAGCCAGATCTGGAGAATAGGCTGGATGGGGAACAGTACTCATCCTATTTTTGTCCAAAAACTGGCAGACAGAAATTGCTTTGTGCGCGGGCGCATTGTTGTGATGCAGGAACCAGTCCTCCATTTCTCTGGCCGTTTGTGTCGCACACTCTCCCTCAATCTTTGCAACACTTGTTTGTAGTACACTTGATTCACTGTTTGACCCCGTGGTACAAATTCCTTATGCACAATTCCATTAATGTCAAAAAAAACAATCATCATTGACTTCACATTCAATCGAACTTGTCTGGCTTTCTTGGGGCGTGGAGATGCAGGACTCTTCCATTGCGAAGACTGTTGTTTAGTTTCTGGATCGTAGCCATAAATCCATGTTTCATCACCAGTAATAACCTTTTCCATGAACCATGGGTCATTTTTAAGTTGTTCTTTAAGATCTGTGCAGGCAATCACACGACTTTCCTTTTGGTCAATTGAAAGGAGGCGGGGCATGAACTTTGCAGCAATTCTTCGCATGTTCAAATCGTCTTTCAAAATGCTTTGAACACTTCCAAACGAGAGTGCTAGTGCATCAGACAGTTCTCGTATTGTAATGCGCCTATCATTTAATACCATTTCCCTCACTCGATCAATATTTTTATTGGTTTTGCTGGAAGATGGTCATCCCAGACGATTTTCATCCTTAACCGATGTCACGCGCCTTTTAAATTTCGAAAACCACTCAAATGCTTGAGATTTGCCCATTGCTTCCTCCCCATAAGCTGTTCTTAACATTTGATATGTTTCTGTTGCAGTTTTACCAAGTTTAAAGCAAAATTTGATGCATGTTCTTTGTTCCTCGTAATCCCGCATTGTTGCTACACAGAGAAATCGCCGCACGCACAAAACACGTCTTCACTTCAGAGCTTCTACCAGCATACTGCAAGGTCAGAGAAGGTCACGCGACCCCTCAAATTCATCACAAGGAAATTCTGAATGTACAGCCTGGGTGAAAATTAAAAACTCCTCAATGGCATAATTGTTTTGAAGCCATTCTGGAAACTTATTGATCACACCTCGTAAAATATGGAGAAATAGAAAAATTGGTGATACCTGCACATATGTGGACAGAAAAACATAGAATTGAAGAGAAATCAAAATTCCTAAAACAACTGGAAGGAATTAAGAGAACTCACAATTTTGGAGAAGATCTACATCCAGAATAGACAAAATAATGAATTTTGAAAATTCCAGAGGAGTAGGATTTGTTTGTAAGGTTTGCCAGCCCAACATCAGAGGAAGAGGATATATGAGGCTTCCAACAGTCATCTCAACAGTTAGTCATTGGCTAAGAATTGGGATAATGACCTACAAAACATATCCTTGGCAAGAGAGCAAATTATGAGATGAAGTGTAAGTAACCAATTTGATTTTTTTACTTCTATGATTAGTTTATTACTTATTTCCTACTTACCATATGTTTTGCCCTTGACTGTTTCAAGATCGTTTTACAGTAAAACTTATTTAATCCAGAATGTTAATAATGCGGAAATCTGTCCACTGTGAACAAATTTATTGGTTCCAGCAAAATAACAGTAATTTTACGTGTATTTATTTTGTATAAAATGGAATCTGTACAATGTAGAAATGGAAGGATATTTCTACACAATTCATGAAAAAAATGTTTATAAGGCGGAAAGATAGAGAGAGAAATAAATTAGTTTTCACTTCATTGAATTCCTGTTAGCGAATTAACAATATATGATGATTCCTGCTGCCAGGAGAAGTAGAGTTTCTACTTCTATCTGGAATTTTCTTTCAGCCTCATTGCACACCCGTTTTGCGATATACAGGTTCGTTTAACAAATATTTGGTGTGTGACATCTGTCTTACAAATAACCAGTGCACTGTAAAATTTTAAATTAGTGTAAGATTCGAGACTGATTGTGTATGTATCTTTCACAGTGAGCATTCGAATTTACAGAATAAAGATGGCTAAAACGTATGTATCATTGTCATTAAACGAAAAAGTGAAAGTGATTAAAGATAAAGAAATACAAATTCTCAGTACGCAAAATAAAACGACTAAATTTAAATGTGGAAAAATCCAAGTTTATGAGATTTTAAAACACAAAGAAAAAATAATGAATGGAAACAAGGAAATGGCAAAAAAAAAAAGTGTGAGAGTGTTTTACTAGTACACAATAAAAAAAATCTCCAAAGTCAAGCTCTAGCTGCTTGCTATATCCCTAGGGAATAACAATTTCAAGATAATTGAGGTTGGTTGTGGGCAGTTTTAAAAAATGATACAATATAGTGTGGAATGAAATTTGCAGGGAATCAAAGGATGTGGATGAAATTATAGTTAGTGAATTGAAACCGAAACTGCATACTTTAATTTCAGGATACACGCCAAAGAGACATTTTTAACACTGATGATATGGGACTCTTTTTTCACATGTCACCATAGAAGTCGCTCGTACATACTATACTTCTCTTTCCAACGGCAGCAGAACTACAATTAATCCAAGGTACATAAAAAGACATACACAGTGCACTATAATCTAAGATTGGTTAATATTTTTTTTTGTTTTTTTTTTATAATGCGGAATGTGGGGGAAAAAAAAAATGGTTATATGTAATTCCTCTTTGAACAACTTTTACTGTATATATATATATATATATATATATATATATTTATATATAATGGCATAGCCCATTATTGAGCCATAGTCTCTCTTTTATAAGGAGATGAAGTTAATTTTTAGTTACCTTATTTGCTCGTAGATGTTATGGATGGCATGTGGTCGACATACTGACTCAATGAGACATCTAACAGGCAACTAAAGTATTACTAGGATGTTGATGTCAGTAAATTTTGCTTAGAGGCCTCTTTATTCAGGCTTAAGGATCTTTTACAAGTCTGAATATCATTGGACTTGGGACCCATGGCTTAAAGTCCCTCCCGGAGGACTTCCTCTTTGGATTTTTCCATCCTAAAAAAATACATTAACCATGGCTGGGTTTGAACCTGCGACCCTCGGAACCAGAGGCAAGCAGCATAACTATTAGTCCACCGTGGCCAATATATATATATCCATCCATAGTAATTCTGCCCGAGAGCAGGTCTTTCACTGCAATCATAGCATTTTCATGCTATGCTTTGCAGTTTTACTAGGAAATTGTATGAGTGGTAGCTTCCATTGCTTTCCACACCGGTGAAGGATTATGATGATGATAATAATGATAAGGATGATGATGATTATGGCCATATGATTTCGGGGACCGTTTGGGCCTTAAAGTTTTCCTGACATTTGTCTTACAGGTGAGAAAAAATCCCGATAAAAACCTCACCCAGAAAAACTGTCCCGACCGGGGATGGAACCCGGGCCCACTGCGTGACAAGGCAGCATGCTACCTCGAGACCACAGCGGTGGACTATATATATATATATATATATATATATATATTCTATAACACTAATACTTCTATTTTTCTGCATTATTCTAGGAATACAATTAATCCAGATTTGACAGTAGTCTCAACTGGTATAAAAGATTTAATTACCAACAAAATAATTGAACAGCCAATAACTGGATACCAACCAATGATCATAATTATATTATTAAATGAAGAAAAACAAAACAGGTGCTAAAACAAAGAATAACTTGGAATTAAAAATATAAAAATAGATACCTGAGATCTCAGTCTTCCTCAACTTTGGATTTGAGGAAGACTGAGATCTCAGGTATCTATTTTTATATTATTAATTTATCATGTTTTTAATGGTTTCAAAATCAGTATATGTGAGAGTTAACCACTTAGTTCTATTTTCATCATATATTTCCCTATTTAATGCTGTTACGTTATGAATTCTTTATTTCAATAAACCATATTCTTTATTTGTTTTTTGATTAATTTATCAATTATTTCTTCATTATAACCTTATCGGAGGCTAGAAGTTTTATGTATTTTAATTCTTTATTGTAATTTCCTTGGTTAAGTGGTAGTTTTATCATTCTGCTAATGAAGCTGGTAAAGGTACTGATTTTTTGTTGTGGAGGGTGTCTAGATTTTTTAAGAATGGTAATTGTATCACTGGTTGATTTTCTGTAAATGCTGATGTCTAAACTATTGCTAATTAAATTTTTTGTTAGTATGAGATCTAGATAGTTGATTGCATTATTCTTTTCAATTTTCTCTATGAATTTTATTTTTTATTTTTTTAAAGTATTGATACAGGAAAGAAGTTGAATTAGATGCTACAAAATAACAAATCTACAGTAACATCCCAGAAATATACTTAATAAATTATGCTGTATAATGAAAGAAAAAGCAAAGAAAAAATACCAAAAGGTAGACAATCAAACTACAAAGCATTTTGGAATAAAAAGCTGGAAGAACAGGAAAATAGAAAAAAAAATGCAAGAAAAAAAAAAGCAGAATCCTCTACGTTATCAGAGGATGTAATAGAACAGAGAGGAAAAACAGCTAAATTAAAAACAAGATTATAACTACAGCTAACAGAGAGGAAACTATAGAGCAAAACAAAATTTCATGTACACATGAATAATTGATAAGCAACAAGTCAGTAACAACAAATTAATATGCAAATAAAATTAACTCCTTGTATGCAAATCAGTATACATTAAAGAGTAAAAAAATAAAAAAAGAGAGAGAGAGATTCATATATACGAGGGCGGATCGGAAAGTAACGCACAATAATTTTTTTCTGCCTTGGTATTGCAGCTAAAATGTTGAAATTTGACAGAGATATAGTTTGAAGTTTTTCACTACAGATGGTATTTTTTTTCTCAGGTGCACCTCTGGCGAGAGAAGCTTGAACTATGCAACAAAGATGGCGCGCATGCTACAGTCATCCACCTGTGAGGAACAGAGAAGTGTTGTTCGATTTTTGTGGGCCAAAGGGCATAAACCCAGTGAAATTCACAGGGACTGCGTGGCGTGTATGGGGATGATTGTATGGACCTTAGCAATGTCTTCCGTAAAGTTAGTGCTCGCTGGGTGCCTAAGAACCTAACAGACGACCACAAGGGCCAACGAATGATGGCAAGCTTGGACCACTTAACGCGGTACACCGCACAAGGACATGACTTTCTGGAAGGAATCGTCACAGGTGATGAGTCGTGGGCGTACCACTACACACACGCCCGAAACAAAGCAGGCATCAGCAGTGCGCAGATGGCTACACTCCAACCAAATGGACTTCTACGAACAGGGCATATTGAAACTGGTAACACGATGGGAAATAGGTGTTGAGAAAGTTGGTGACTATGTCGAAAAGTAGGTAAAAGATGTAAGTTCATTTGTGATTTTTTTCCTTTTTTACTATTAAACTTTTTAAAAAAAATTACTGTGCATTACTTTCCGATCCGATCCGTCCCTCACAGGTGGACGACTGTAGCATGCGTGCCATCTTTGTTGCATAGTTAAAGCTTCTCTCGCAAGAGGTGCACCTGAGAAGAAAATACCATCTGTAGTGAAAACTTCAAACTATATCTCTGTGAAATTTCAACATTCTAGCTGCAATACCAAGGCAGAAAAAAATTATTGTGCGTTACTTTCCGATCCGCCCTCGTATTTAATAAAGAATTTTCTGAATTAAAATTTGAAGATGTTATTAAGAATTTTTAAAAGGAAAACAACTTAGGATATATCCCATTTCCCAGAATTTGTTAAAAATCTTGGAGTGGATGTAAAAGAGTGGTAATAATACTTTAATCAGTTTCTAAAAAAGTGAAGAAAGCCTTCCATCACAATGGATTAAAACAATAATTATCCTAATACTTAAAAAGAAAAACTAAGACATATTTCATCATTGTACATGCCAGTTAAACTAGCCCTTCATTTTTACAACTATAAGAAAAATTGCATTAACAATGCAGTATTTGGATAAGAAAAGTTTCCTGACTCCAAAACAAGTTTCAGGGAAAAATCTACATCCCAACAAATATTTAGACTTACCCATGAGATTAAAGTAGCCTTTCATAAGCAAGAAAGCTCACTAGCAATATTTGTATATTTTAAGATACCTATGATACAATTTGGAGATAAAAAATAATCAATAACTTAAACACATTGCAGTAAGAGGAAATATGTTAATGTAGTTTTGGAGATTTTTGGCACAAAGGTAGATCTCTCCAATTTTAACAATATTTATATAAATATAAAACATAATAGTAGCTTACCACAAAGGGCTAATAATAGCCCTACACTATTCAACATATTTATATTAAACCTGAAGCACGAGAAGTGAGTGAGTGGCATTAGAACACACCATTTATAATATATATGTAAACAATTTAATAAATTACCTCAAGAAATGTGAAAATATAAAATGTTGTTTGTTCGCTGATGATCTAGTAATTTGGACTACAGAAAAAAAAAAGTAACAGCAAAATTAAATAAAACCATGAATAATGCCTTAGAGATACATGAAAAAATAGGCAAATGAAAATAATATGATAATTAATAGGCTATTCTAAAAATGAAAACAAATTACCAATGAATAGTCGTGTAGAAAATGTTGGAATCCAAGTTGACAACAGATTAGACATTTCAAATTGGGGAGTTCACTAGAAACATCAAACAAAACCTACCAAATATACATAAAACCTATTATCACTTGTGGTATGAGGTATTGGTTAATCTGTAAACTTGAATAACAAAAATATACTTGAAATTATTCAAACAGAGAGAAAGGAGCCTCATTACCAAGTTCTTTGGAACACAGATCCAGGGCCGACAACTTGAAGAAAAGAAAAAAAACAGTTTGTGACAAGCTGAAGATGGAGCAATAAGCTTTGAAATGATCGTCCAACAAAACAAACATATGAGGTAAGAATGTTAAAAAATACAAACTCAATTATTAAATTAAACCTCATAATGTTAATTCCTAATGATTTTAAAACAAAACAGTCTTGAAAATTATTACAAGAGCACTTAAGACCACACTGATTGCTGCATTAATACAGTATACAGGGAATATGCCCATCAAAGAAAGAAAGAAATAAGCAACTATTACATAGGTTTATATTAATATAAAAGCTCGAGATGATCAAGGTTGGATTGAAAGAAGGCATAAAATAAAACTAAAAACACAAAATGATCCGATTAGTGTAACTAACAACTATTTGCAGAAGTTAGAACTTCCAACACAAGTAAAAAAAAATCTGAAATAGAAAATTCCCTAGTCTACAGGAACTGGAACATAAACTCAGAATTGGTGGAAGGAACAAACAAAAAGATTCTATTGAATAATCAATTGAGTTGGTGTTTACTTGATGAAAATCCATATTTATTAATTAAATAAAAGTAGTTTTATTTGATTTTCATATTTAAATTTAAAAATTTAAATTTAAATATTGTTGTATTATTGCTTAGATCAGTTGGAACACAATTCATAATTGTTAACATGTCTGAAGAAGGTACAGTGTACCGAAACAGCTGTCACTGAATTATATAATAAATATGAAAATCAAATAAAACTATGTTTTATTTTTATTTAATTAATAGATTCAATTGAGTTTCTGAAACTGCTTACTTTATAACTCTCAACATAAAATATTGACCAGAATGATGACTTAAAAGAGTATTTATGGTTGGTTTCCTTATAAAAGATGGAGAAGGAGTAGGAGCAGTTTTTTAATTATATAGTCATTACTTAGCCATTGGTAAGAACAAAAGTGTCTTATGAACGGCAACATCTAGCTACTTTATACGCCTTAACATTGTATCAACAAAATAAATTTGAAAAAGTGGTGGTTTTAATGGATTCTAAATCAGTTATTCAGACAACTTCCTTATATAAAACACTAAAAGTACAAACTATTTCAGAAATAAAAAAATGCACTAAGATATTTAATAAAAATTAAACAAGTAGCAATACAATGTGTACCTTCCCATGTAGGATTGTATGGTAATGAGATGGTGGATCCACATTGGTAAAAAAATGAACCTAACATAAAACAAATCACATAATGCACAAGAATTGAAAACAAAGTAAAAAATAAATGACATCACAAATGAACAATGGTCTCATATCCATCTATATTGTCCAATAAACAACAAAATTTCATGAAAATGCCCTCTAAACAAAATTAAAATTTGTAATTCAAACCGAAACAACCACAAACATTTTTGAATGCTTAGCATCTCCTCATGTGTAGGAACTAGATAATATAAAAAAAAGGTAATATTGCCAAATTGTACTGGGATGCAAGATTCATAATTAGCTAGATGTACTCAAAAAAGAAGGTAATTGGACAAAGAAGGACATCCGTAAGTTACATTATTAGTCTGAGTAATTCAAGAATAAAATTTTTACCATCACATTCAAAAGTTGCAAGTTCATATCTGCATGATCTGTGATTTTAAATTTACAAAATCCAAAACACATCAAATTTCAATTACAATGCTAATTGTAACACCAGGGAGTCAGCTCCTATACCTGGAATATCCTTTAATATTATACACAACTCTTTGACATGGAACAAAACAGCTTTCAACTTCCTCTCTGAAACAAGCTGTATCATTAACTTTTCTTAATCTGCAAAATTTCTGTAACTCTCAGATCCTGAGGCAGATACAATATTCTGCGACTACCAAGACTGACATAATCAAAGATATAACATTCAAAGCTAATGGCTTCGTTGCCAAGGCCCAGCATTTGAAAACAACATCATCATTCAAAGCCACTGAGTCTTAACAAAACCATTAACAGTTAAAATAAATGAGACAACAACATGAAGGAACCTAGATCAACATTTACTGGCAACTAGATTTCAATAAAGGAAGACACAATATTACGTAATGTAAATCCCTGAATCTTAGTTTGAAGCTTTTTTATTTAATTTCATTATTTATTATTTCAAGTAGCTACTCATTTGTGAAGGTGAATAAATCTTGTTTTAGACCCAGAAATGAGGGGCTCAGAGGTTAACTGCAATAAGTGGCTTTTAAAAGAACCTGAGATAGTCCCATATTTCAAATCTACATGTTTCCATCTATTGTTTAAAATTCTCCCAGACATAATTTAATTGTTTTAATGTTGCTCTCTGATGAAAATTTTTAGCTATTTTCAAAAAAAATCAGTTTATTGCTTGAGAAAAACTAGTCTAGGTGCAAGTTACATTCTATAATAATAATAATAATAATAATGGTTGCAAGGAACAGATAACATATCTTCAGAATAATGGACACAACAAATAATAGACATTCTATAGACTGGTAAGTGTATTTTCTCCTTTTAATGTGACTTCATATACTGTATAATAGTTACTATCATGATTGTTTATGTTGATTAAGCCTTCATTAACTCCCTTACAATAACGTTTAATTTTTGTTGTGATGGACAAAATAAGAATAAAAACATTGTGAAGTATTATATGTACATTATATTGAGAAAGTCCTTGCCATTGGAGTGCCCAGATCACAAATACTTTGAGACAATACATTCATTCATGATGGAGCACTATAAAGATTTTGAAGATATTGAAACATTTAAAAACAAGTACTTTAGATTTTGTACCTGACGAATGGAGGTCTGCAATAGCAAGAATGATAGAAAATTTAAAAAAACACAAGATTCTGCTTCAATTAATAGAATGGATTCCAGGTTGAGAAAACTAGCTATATGGCTGCTGATATGCTGACTAAATCTCATCCTTATACTGACTGACCATCATTATGATAACATATGTGGACGTGAGATCAGCACCCAGCTGGTAGGCCAAGGTGCTGGTAGGCTAAGGTCTTTCTAGGCCTATCATGTCATGGAGAGAGAAAGAGAGAAATAGAATGGATTCCTTAGAGAATCATCTCAACAACGTAAAAAAAGAAGATCAGGATGGATTAATCAAATGGATTAGAGTGCAAAAAAGAGATTCCTCCTAACCATATACTACAAATCAATGTTGATGAAGATATTTATTTTCATTCTATTTCCCTTGGAAAATCTTCAATTAGCAGACCAGCGACTAAATAAATAATGCTATAGCTGTGTGGAGTCCCTTCATGTCTTCTTCAGGTAGAAACCATTCATTGTGTATTTGTGAATGATGATTCATTGCATTTGAATGTGGGACCGAGAGAGTAAGGTAAGGGAAGGATTTATGCTTGGATGGGACAGAAGCCTGAATTAGCTCAATGGATAGAGCATCAGCACGGAAAGCTGAAGGTTCAGGGTTCGATTCCCGGTTCAGGCATAAAATTTTTCTCTTTACCATTTGACTAATGTCATGTTGAAATCCCTCTATATTCTATACTTAAAGTATGCAAAATAGAAGATTCTACAAGAGCTATTCTCTAAGTTCCACCACAATACTACTTCATGAAGCTCATTCAACCAGAATTAAGGGGGATAAAAAACAAAAACCTCCAAAATGAAGGCTCCTAGCTGAAGAAAAGGGATCCTGGTTGAATTAATATTCTTAACTCTTTAGGTGCTGTGAGCTGATTAGATTAGCTCTGGTGCTCCTGTCCATTACCTGCCAGACAATATACTTAAACTACTTGTGTAGCCGATCACATCAGCGGATGCGATTTAAATCTCTGACACAAGAGATTTTACCAGTGGCTTGCAGAGGGTTAATGACATTCCCACTACCTCTAAAGGTTACTTATTTGAAAGTGGTGTTGATGATGATCTTTATTAGTAATACACTTTTGATGATAAAACAGACTTCAGTTTAAAAACACAATCAACCAAATTTAGGGACTTTTGCTTATAGATCACCTGTGCGATGATTGTTATAAAACTGGATATTAATTTCATAATAAAAATAATATTGTATAGTAAAAGTCTTATTAATACCTCTGATAATAAAAAAGCATTTCTGATATTCATTGGAATTTGATGTATGGTAATTGATGATGGATAATATTTTTATGATGACAAAACTATTGTGAACTAAGAATAAGTATGGTACTGCTTATCTTTAAAATAATATCACAAATACCATCTGGTCATCATTATCATTATATTTGAAGAGAAAAATTATACACTCAGACTGGGATTTGAACCCAGGATCTTTGGCTTTCTGGGTCAGTGCTCTACCACTGAGCTACCTGAGAAACTCCAATCTAATACAAAAAATACAAATATCCTGGGTTTCTAGGCCAATGCTCTACCACTGAGCTACGAGATTATTTGCATTTAAAGTGGGGTTTCTCAGGTAGCTCAGAGATAGAGCATTGGTTTAGAAAGCCAAAGGTCTTGGTTTCAAACTCCAATCTGAGCATATAATTTTTCTCTTCAAATATAATTTATCCTTCAGTGAGAAGTATTAAATTAATAATAAGAACATCAAAATAATAATAAAAACATCTCAGGTAGCTCAGAGGTAGAGCATTGGCCTAGAAAGCCAAAGGTCCTGGTTTCAAATCCCAGTCTGAGCATATAATTTTTCTCTTCATATATAATTTATCCTTCAGTGAGAAGTGTTAAATTAATAATAAAAACATCAAAAGAAGCCCTACTGGCTTTATAAAGTAGTATTTAAAATCTTCTTAAACAAGAAGCTGCCATTTGCATGATCGAGAAAACGTTTGCAGCATTCAGTGATCAAGAATTAATAGTGTATAAGAGAAAAATTTGCATTTAGATTGGAGTTTCTCAGATAGCTCAGTGGTAGAGCACTGGCCTAGAAAGCCAAAGGTCCTGGGTTCAAATTGAGTGTATAATTTTTCTCTTCAAATATAATTTATCCTTCTGTGAAAAGTGTTAAATTAAAAATAAAAACATCATCATTATCATATTCGCCTCATTGATTTGGTTTAGTTTAAGGCCTCTCCTGGGACATCATTAGCATCATCACCACCTTTCATATCATTGGGACAGCATAACCCGACTTTCCAGACACTCCAACCCCAGAAGTGGGTTACAAGTATACCATGCCAGGAGAGAATGCCAGAAACGTCATATTGACAACCTGGTTGGCACTGATAAAAAGAAAAAAAAAACTATTAAAAACTAAGAATAAGTATGGTAGCGTTTATCATTAAAATAATATCACCTGTTACCTAGACTAGATTTCCTTATATAATTTTTTTTTAAAGCAGTCCTAGTAAAATAGCAATGCTTCCATACTCCAAAACTGTACAGTAAGTACTCATCTAATATTTATTTATAATAGAATAAAATGAATCGTGAATTCTTCTTACCTCATACTTCTATGTTTTTTTAAACACAGCACCGTAGTATCGCCGACTATCGTCACCATCATTAGCTGTTTTCACGACTGTCAATTTTTTCTTTTGCCAGTAATTATCCGAACTGCCATCTGGTGTTCTTTTGAAGGAATCATTTTCTAAACTGCCATCCTTCAAAAGAACACCAGATGGCAGTTTAGAAAATTATTCCTTCAGAAGAACACCAGATGGCAGTTTGGATAATTACCGGCAAAAGAAAAAATTGAGAGTCATGAAAACAGCTGATGATGGTGACAATGGTCGCCGATACTGCAGTGCTGTGTTTAAAAAAACATAGAAGTATGACGTAAGAAGAATTCACGATTAATTTTATTCTTATCAATAAAACCTCATAAAGTTAAAAATTCCCAAATGTATTTATAAACTTGTACTAATGCTCTATTATATGGTTAGGAGAGATTATTTAGCAAAAATGTATGGAATTTTAAATACAGGTTTCAACTTCAAACTTGAATATATCAGAATCATCCAAATGTCATTTAGCCTCGTTTACCTCTAAGCCCCTCCATGTCAAGTATCAAATATGGGATACACAGACTAATCATTAAGTTAGCAGTTAAATAGATTATAAATGAAACACTTCATGCAGAAAGGACAGTCCATTCTTTCAATGAAATTTAGATTTTTTATTAGCATATTCTGCACTTCTATGCACATGTTTTTCCTTGAATACTGCCCAAGAGTTATACTAATCTTACAACTGTGAAGCCAGACTAAAGCCCTTTTTATTGCAAAAATATATATACAAGAATGCAGAATGTGCTAACGTAAAAGCTCAATTGCATAAAAACAAAATGAACTGAGGCCCTGTCAGCATGAAACAATTCAAATAATTTCATTTGAAGAAGTTTCATTCCTATCTATCTCACAATTTTTTATTTTATTTATTTTTTTTTTACTTAAAGAAAGCAAAGTCTGATGAGTAACTATGTAGTTGTTATTGAGTGACTAAGAGAAACAAGCATTATAATTATTTCAAATTAGTATGTTAGTAATGTGACAAACATATTTCTGAGCAGTGTGTAACAGTTAGTGACTTCATGCTAGGCACACGTTGTGCGTACCTCGCTGAAATGAAATGATGGTCTCGCTCAGCTCCTCTATCATGTGCACTCGCCGACCTTTGATGCCCATCACTATCCACACCAACAAAACAAAGTAAAAAATTCTTTCCCCCAGATCATTCAGATAACAAGCCTATTGCTCACATTAAAACTTTTATTTATAGAAAATCTAAAAATGTATTACAATCATAGAATGCAGGCTTTCACAGCCAGTGGTCATGGTATTAGAGGATTCCATGTTGTAGGGCCTTGATCCATAATTGGTGTTTCGCCCAGCATCTTCAGTGGCAAGTTCTTCTAGATGGTGTTCCCTGGTAGGAGACTCGGCTGTGTATGAGTGGTAGACTGCTGGAACCCGATATTTAAACTTGTACTTGTCCCCCAAATGGTTGGACGAAGTCGAAGCTGATTGAATAGTCGTCAATCTTGCCTCTCATTGGTTATGTCTTATTTAATAGCTGATACCAGGCTTTAGCCAGTTTTATATCATCTTTTCTATTGAAATTGTCCTTGTGTTTATAAACTTCTTTGGCCTCTCTGTAGAGCCTAGGGGAATAATATGATGTTACGGTTAAAATCTCTGTTTCTCATACAGAATCTGATGTCCATTTTCCACAGTATCATGTTCTGCTATAGCCGATTTTTCTATTTGTCCCTGTCTGCAATTCTTTCTAAGTTCCGATAAACAGTGGCTATGCTTCTTTTCATAGTCCCTATGTATGATTTGCCACATGAACATGGAAGCTGATATACGCCTCAAGTAGAGAGTGGTGGCTAGGGATCCTTTGCTGAACAAAAGTAATTTTCTATTTAATCAAAATTACAGTGGGAAGTAACACAATGAGGTATTTTCAATTTGTAAATGAATTGGATAAAATTTTTTATATCTCATCTCAAAGTTCCATGTTTTTATGATACTGGTTTCAAAGGCCATTTTGCCTTCATCTTCAGACAAACTCCAATTTTCTATTTTTTATGTAGACCTATAAATGGTTTTTATGTTTCTGTAGTAGGTTTCCAATACAGTCGGTGATCCACTGTATACATGCCTAGAATGCTATACCAACCAAGGCTGTATTATTTATTGTGTGTTTTGGCCTTCATGGATTTTTATAAACACAATGGCAATTTCAATAAAAAAGATGAAGTATTAAAACTGGCTAAAACTTGGTATCACACATTAAATAACAGATGTATAAGCCTACTTAATAACGAGACAGAACTGAACCAATCAGAAGGTAGATGACAACTTTCCAATCAGCTTCGACTTTGTCCAGCCATCGGAGACCAGCACAAATATAAATATTGGGTTCCAGCTATTGCTCATTTACAGCCATGTCTCTGACCAGGGAACATCACCTAGAAGAACTCACCACTGAAGATCACCTCCATAGTCAAAGGAGAAATGTTTGGGAGAAACACTAGTCATGGACCATGGCCCTATAGCCCAAAATGTTCTAATACTTCTTAAAATCATTCATTGCTTATGGTTAATAGTACAGAAATATGCGATGTTAATGCATTCTAATGAAATTATTCTTCAAATTAATTATCAGATAATATGTAAACTAATTTAAAAATCTAAGTACAAAAAAAATGTATTATTACTGAAAATAAAGTAAGAGATTTACAGGAATGCCTCATATTTGGCAATCTCATCTTCATGACATGGACCTTTAAACTAAATTTATTATATATATGATTTTTTATTATTAATTTAACACTTCTCATAGAAGGATAAATTATATTTGAAGAGAAAAATTTTCGCCTAGACCGGGACTCGAACCCGGGACCCTTGGCTTTCCGGGCCAAGTGCTCTACCAACTGAGCTACCGAGGCAAGTTACGATCTAGACGCAAATTTTTCTCTTATGTACGTTGTACGAAAAGGATAAATTATATTTGAAGAGAAAAATTTTCGCCTAGACCGGGACTCGAACCCGGGACCGTTGGCTTTCCGGGCCAAGTGCATAAGAGAAAAATTTGCGTCTAGATCGTAACTCGCCTCGGTAGCTCAGTTGGTAGAGCACTTGGCCCGGAGAGCCAAGGATCCCAGGTTCGAGTCCCGGTCTAGGCAAAAATTTTTCTCTTCAAATATAATTTATCCTTCTATGAGAAGTGTTAAATTAATAATAAAAATTGTCGAAAGAAGCCCTACTGGCTATAAAGTAGTGTTAAATTCCCAATAAATGTCTTCTTAACTAAGAAGCCGCCATTTGCAAAGATAGAAGCTATGGTTTCAAGCATTTGGCACGAGGGAATTACAAACGTACATAAGAGAAAAATTTGCGTCTAGATCGTAACTCGCCTCGGTAGCTCAGTTGGTAGAGCACTTGGCCCGGAAAGCCAAGGGTCCCGGGTTCGAGTCCCGGTCTAGGCAAAAATTTTTCTCTTCAAATATTATTATATATAACCAACTCATTAACACTCTCGGACCTGTAGGTTTTTGGCCATGCAGACATAAGCTCATGTTACCCAATTATCCCATGTATAATCTACTCCTTCAAATCATGGTTAAAGTGAGTCAAAGCACACTTTTTAAAGGTAGCGCTAAGCGTATCAAAATACACGCCTTCACGCCTAACATACATACGGACAAAGGAACCATTCTTCATAGAAGAGCTCCACCTGGACCTTCTCGTGCTGGCAACAGATGCCTACAAAGAACTGCTGTGGAAACTCAACGAGAAGAGAGAACAGATATGGCCTGAGTTCTACGCAACGGATGCGATGATCTACAGGGAATGGACAGCAGCCAGATACGATCTCAGACACACCGTGACGAGAGTCGCAGTCCATGGTTTCCACCATAGGATATGCACAACAGTGAAGCACCATAACTCAGAAGAAAAGTGTAAGTGCAAACTATGCGGGTCGCACTGCAACCGATATCACCTATTACAGTGTAAAAACATAGGAACATCGATAACAGACTTCTGTAAGACATGAAAACAGTTCTTTCTACATGGCCATTGGCTGCGATAATACCTATTATTAAATCATGGTTAATGTTATTCTCCCACCTTATTCTTGGTCTACTTGGGCACTTTCCCATTGGTTTTCCAGAAGGAATTTCCATGCCTCTCTTTCATTCCCCATCTGTGCCACATGTCCTGCCCATTGCAATCTATGAGAATTACTGTTCTTGCTAAACTCATCATATATATATATATATATACTTACTTACTCACTGGCACTATCGAACCCGTAGGTTCATGGCCGCACGGACATAAGCTCTCCATACATCCCTATCCTGAGCTAATCCTTTCCAATCATTCCCTGTATAATCTACTTCCCTCAAATCATAGTTAATGTTGTTCTCCCACCTCTTTCTTGGTCTACCAACTGGGCGCTTTCCTTCTGGCTTTCCTACAAGAAGTTTCCATGCACGTCTTTCATTCCCCATACGCGCAACATGTCCTGCCCATCGCAGTCTACGGGATTTAACTGTTCTTATTATATCTGGCTTCCTGTAAAGACCATGTAGTTCATTGTTATGTTGTCTTCTCCATTCACCTGTCTGTTCATCTCTCTTTGGTCCAAAAATTTTCCTAAGAACTTTATTCTCAAATACTCGTAATCTCCTTTCCTCCCTTAAAGTAAGAGTCCATGTTTCGCACCCATATAATATAACTGGTAGAATAATAGTTTTATATATTTTCAGCTTAACGTTTTTTGAAAGGAGTTGGGACATCAAAAGTCTCTGCAATGCATAATAGCATGCATTTCCAGAATTGAGCCTATGTTTAATTTCTTTGTGCATCTCATTCCTATTTGTGATTATTGTTCCTAGGTATTTGAATTCAGCCAATTCCTCAAAATTTCCCTCATTTGCCATTAGCTGTTCCATTTCCATTATATAATGTATTTCTATGTGTGACCATATATTTAGTTTTACTGATATTTACTTCCAGTCCTAATTTCTTAGTGTTACTCAATAGTGTGTGCGTGTTGGCCTTTAGTATCTCCTCGCTATCGGCCAGTAGTACTACATCATCAGCATAAACTAACAGCTTATTAATACCATTGAGTTGTAAGCCTTCCTCATTCTCTAAAGATTTAATGGCATGCTCTAGTACAAAATTAAATAGTAGAGGAGATAGTGCATCTCCTTGCTTCAACCCATTCTGGATTTCAAAAGTGTCTGAAAACTGTTTGCCTACACGCACCCTACTCGTTGAGCCATTTAGACACATTCGTATAAGTCTAACTAACATTTTAGGAATTCCGAACTCCAGAAGGATACTATATAACTTCTCCCTCTTAATTGAGTCATATGCTTTTTTGAAGTCTACATATAGTTGATGTACAGTACCATTATATTCCCATTTCTTTTCTAAAATCTGTCTTATACTAAAAATCTGATCTGTTGTAGACCTGTTTCTTCTAAATGCACATTGATTATCTCCTAGAATGTCATCAATATAGGGAGTAAGTCTGCTTACTAATATATTTGTTAGAATTTTGTACGAAGTCGAAAGTAATGAGAAGCCCCTATAGTTGTTGCAATCAGTTTTATCTCCTTTCTTATAAATTGGTACGATAATTGATTCCTTCCATTCATCTGGAAGAGCTTCTTTTTCCCAAATCATACTAAGCAAACAGCGTATCTTGTCCATCAATTTTTCTCCCCCTGATTTTATCAGTTCTGCTGGGATCTCATCTGAACCTGATGCTTTATACATCTTCAATTTTTCAATTGCCATTTCAACCTCTAATGCACTTGGCTCTGCGACTAGCATTTCTGCTGTCTGTAACTTATCCTCCTCAATGTCCTGTTCTGTATGTACATTTAATAGCTGATTAAAATAACTTTTCCATCTATTTAATATACTCTTGGAATCTGCAATCATATCCCCATTTTCATTCCGAATTATGTTTGTTCTAGCCTGAAACCCTTTCTTCTCTATACTAATTCCCTGATATAATTCTCTAATGTTCCTATTTTTTGCATTCATTTCAAGATCATTAATCTTCTCTCTCAAATATTCCCTCTTTTTACTCTTTAGTAACTTGGTGGTTTCCCGTCTAACACTACCCAATTGCTCTAAATTTACCTCATTTGGCTCGTGTAACCATTTCATTTTTGCTAGCTTTCTTTCTTTACAATGTCGGCACATTCCTCATCAAACCATTTCTTGTTTTGGCTCTTTTTTAAACACCAATGCTTTCTGATGCTGACAATTTAATAGTATCTCTTATAGCCTCCCATTCTTTATTTATATCAGTTCTTCTTCTTCTTCGTTTGCCACATTGTCATCTGAAGATTCCAGTACTTCAAATCTATTAGCAATTTTGATTTGGTATTCTTGCCGCATTTCATCATTTTTCAAGTTTTTTAATTCATATTTTACAGAATCATGTTTAGCGTTTGTTCCTCTCATAAGCGATAGCCGTTGTCTGATTTTCACCCTGACCAGATGATGATCTGAATTGCAGTCTGTCCCTCTAACTGATCTAACATCAATGATGCTACTGTGCCAGCCGTTTATCCACTAATACATGATCTATCTGGTTCCGAGTTTCTCCATCTGGGGACGTCCAGGTGTATTTATGAATATCCTTATGCTGAAATGTTGTGCTCTTAACAATGAGATTCTTTGATGTGGCAAATGTGACTAATCTAACCCCGTTGTCGTTACTATCTTCATGAAGACTGAATTTGCCTATTGTTGGTTTGAATATATCTTCCCGCCCCACTTTTGCATTAAAATCTCCTAAGACAATTTTCATATGATATCGTGAAAGGCTATCAAATAAGCATTCTAATTCTTCATAGAACTCATCCTTGATCTTGTCATCTTTATCTTCTGTGGGGGCATGTACATTTACAATTATAAAATCATGTCGTTTACCCTTTAGAATTATGTATGATATCCTATCACTAACAAACTTAATATCTCGGATAGCGGATAGGATCCTTCTTCTGACTAAAAAACCCGTTCCAAATGCAGGTCTTTCTGCACCCCCATAGTATAATGCAAAGCTTCCTGATTCCTGACTACCTTCTCCTGGCCACCTAACCCTCTAACTCCTGTAAAGCGACTATATCCAAGGGCGATTTATCCAATTCCCGTGTTAATATCTCTAGTGCCCCGCTATTGTATAAAGTCCTAACATTCCATGTTCCTAGGAACATGTCCCTGTGTTTGAGCCTTTGGCATGGGTTCCCTGAAGTAGTCCCCGCCCGGAGAACCGAATGGGGGACTATTTGACCTCCGGAAAATTTTACCCCAGTAGAACCCATGTCCGCATTTCTTGACGGTTGTATTTTTACGGTGAAAGATCGTCACTCTTTCGACCAAGGTACTTATTTCGTCTGGCTTATCACCTTCGACATATACATACTAGCTGGCCCGGCGAACGTCGTATCGCCTTTAAATATTTTTACGTTAATTTTTCCGATGTTTTAATAGTTATCTGCTATTCGGGGCAGAAACAAATCCAACAAATCAAAGATCATAAAAATTGGTCCAGCCGTTCTTGAGTATAAATAGTGTAACTAATCCGACTTTGTTTTCACTGGGCCGTCCTATGAAACGCTGGAGGGAAAATTTTCTATAGGATCGTAACAGGCCTTGGCCTAATACTTGGAAGGAAGAAGAAGAAGAAGATATATATATATCCATCCATAGTAATTCTGCCCGAAGGCAGGTCCTTCACTGCAATCATAGCATTTTCATGCTATGCTTGCAGCTTTACTAGGGAATTGTGTAGGTGTGGTAGCTTCCCGTTGCTTTCCACACCGGTGAAGGATGATGATGATAATTATAATGGTAAGGATGATAATGATAAGGTAAGGATGATGGCCATATGATTTCGGGGACTGTTTGGGCCTTAAAGTTTTCCTGACATTTGTCTTACAGGTGAGGAAAAACCCGATAAAAACCTCACCCAGGAAAACTGCCCCGACCGGGGATCGAACCCGGGCCCGCTGCGTGACAAGGCAGCATGCTACCTCGAGACCACAGCAGTGGACTATATATATATATATAAAGTCCCGGCCACGCGTTGCTGTGGCTAAGGTATACGTTAAATTATGTTGTAGTAAACTAAGTGAGAAATCTAAATCAGAAAGTTTTTGTTTTACACAATTTTTTTAGTTCTGGTACGTTAACTACACCCGGTATAAATATGGGTGGTGGTTTATGTGGAAGTGTTTTTTGTTGATTGAGATGAATTTATGTTGTCTGCATTCTCAGTATCATCCATAAAGATTATATACATTTATTGATGGAACATTTTGAGGAGACTTGCTGATTTCATTATACTTTCGTTTTTTTCTACGAACTTGTTGGCAGTTTGGATTCTCATCATCATCAAGAAGTCTCTGTATAGTAATATCATCTTGTGATATATTATAGTCATCTTGTTTTTCATTTAATTGAGGCATGGAGATTGTTTCTGTAATATTAGGCATATTATTATAACTAACAGACTTACAGTTCTTGTTATTCCGTTCCTTAGGACCTTCATATGTTTTTAAATTGACATTCTTCTTAAATGTAAGATTTATGTCACATAGGCCTATACCAATTTGCGGAAATTCACTTGATATCTTATCATTCATGGTCTCTAGAACTGATTCGCCATATTGTTCAATGTCTCTTCTCGGTCCAGTTAAATTTAAATTAAGTTGCTGTCTTTCAGCCAGATTACTTAAAACTAATACTTACACACAGAATTAATATAATTAATAAAATATATAGAAAATAAAATAAACACAAAACCACTTAAATTATGAAATAATCAATATTTGTAATTCAATTGAAATTTGCGGTTGCAACAAAAAGCACAGCCACCTCGTTAAATAATAAACCAATTACGTTACACGGCCATCTGTTAGAATCGTATGGAACTCACAGATAATTATAACTCTCTGTTAAATAATAAACAAATAATTTGCTATAAAAATAATGCGACTATAAATTTAGTTATAAACTTCCCTAAGTCTCAAGTGTGCAAAATTTTATTAAAATTGGTTCAATAGTCTAGGATTCCATCATGGACAAACAACGTGACACGTAATTTTTATATATTGACATATCATATTTACCTTGATTGCCAAATGTCAAAAATATAGTTATAACATCTAAATAAATAAATAAATAAATAAATATATATATATATATATATAATGTAATAAATTCAGTTTAAAATATGGTCTAATTCATGAAGATGGGATTGCCAAATATGAGGTATTCCAGTAAATGCCTCATTTTTCTTCATACAAATACACACCATTTCATTTTATTCTATTATCATATTTTCTTTTTATTTAGCAATGGTATTTTATTCAACAAAGCTCTTTAACATCACAGATCTATAAGAAAGGGCAAACAAATTTTGTTTAGAAGCATTTTATTTCAGACTAGATATTCTTTTATGTACTATAAATCCCACAGCTTAACATCCTATTCAGAGGAGGATTACTTTTATTCCTTCTGTCCTCTATTATATTAAAGAAGTATTAAGAAAAGATCTTATACAAAATTGGAATACTCAGTGGTTACTACGAATTAAGTCTCATAGTCTGCAATGGGCAGCACATGTGGCACGTATAGGGGATGAAAGAGGTGAATGGAAGCTTCTTGTAAAAAAACCAGAGGGAAAACACCCAGTTGGTAGACCAAGAATGAGGTGGGAGAATAACATTATCCATGATTTGAGGGAAGTAGATTATACAGGGGATGATTGGAAAACATTTGCTCAGGATAGGGATGTATGAAGAGCTTATTTTCATGTGGCCATGAACCTACGGGTTCGATAGAGCCAGTAAGTTAGTTAGAGTGTTTAAACAGTAGTAATGGTGCTTTGACAAGAAGATTATTTTCCCAACAGTGTTTGACTGAATAAAGTGCAAATACATAGAACCAAATTTTGTTTTAACACAATTTATGACTGGACACGGTAAATTTGGACATTATTTGGAACCTATACTTCCAAGAACTCCAGCCAGACTGTATCACATCTGTTATTTGATTACCGTGAATTTGTTATTAAATTAGATTATTGCCAAAATAGATTTCAATGCCTTTGATAAATATTTTATATAAGAAATGCTGCTATAGAAAGCTGTGTGACCTTATCTATCACATTTTTAAGAGACTTTTGAGTTAGTTTTTAAATTTTTTTTCTGATTGTTAATTAATTAATTTAATTATTTATATTACATTAGAATATTATTGATATGTAACTCTAGAAATGAAGCAAAATGTGAATGAATGCACATAATTTTATTGAACTAAAACCTTAGCATACCGGAAGGTGAAATAGGGTTTGCACTATTTGGAGGTTTTTTTGATGTCCCAACTCCTTTCACAAAACATTGAACTGAAAATATATAAAACTATGATTCAAAAGTCACTGTAAATTTTGTGTTTAGGCAGGTATTATTACACTATGTAATAATACTGAAACATATGCCACAATAGGACATAATTTCAGTGCATTTCAATGTGATCACCTTACACATCTAGACACAACGACTACCACACCACTACACTGCGAAACACTTTCTCAAGCATAGCTGGTGTAATCTTAGCAGCCGCGGCTCTAATCCACTGTTTTAGCTGTTGAATGTTGTTTATTTTCACCTGGTACACGTCAGACTTTATAAATCCCCAGGCAGAAAAGTCTAAAGGTGTCAGGTTTGGGGAGCGGGGATGCCACATCATTGCTGCTGCACGGGGTAATCCATCTACCGGGAAAAGCTTGATTTTGGTAGTCCCGAACCGTAATGGCAAAATGAGGTGGTGCCCCATCCTGTTGAAAAACAACAGTATCCATAATACATCAGATATCAATCGGGGTTCCAAAAACCGTTCCAACATATCGAGGTATACGTTTCCAGTAACAGTTTTCTCTCCAAACATGAAGGGCCCGTAAACTGTTGACCTGGTTAATCCTAACCACACATTTACTTTGAGTGTTCCCGTTTCCACACCTGCATCACATTTTGTTGGTCCTCTCCCCATATCCTGCAATTGTGTCTATTGACATGTCCATATGTGTGGAATGTAGCCTCATCACTAAATAAGACATTTTCCATTAAATTGTTATTCTAGTAGATCATGACACACAGCTTGTCTGGATGCATAGTTCTCAGCTTCAAGTTTATGCAAGACCTGGATGTGATATGCACGTTTGTGCAATTTGTAGAGGAGAGTTCTCTACACAGTGGTTTGAGGAATACCCAGCTCTCTACTAAGTCTCATGGTTGACACAGAGGAGCTGCGAGTGATCGCATCCTGTACATTTTTCATGGTATCTGGTGGTATGACGAGTCTCCCTGGACGCTCTTCATCTGTAACACTACCAGTACGCTGAAATTTATTAACCAGGTTCTTTATAGCCAGCCTGGTGGGGCCTGGTTTCCTAAATTTATGGGCGAAATCTGCCCGCGTTTGTTCATACGTCTTACCACGAAGATGAGCAGAAAAAACAGCTATTCTTTCTTCTTTGGTTAGCATATTGTTATATTAAGTGCATAAAAAATTAATACAGTCACTGTATCATCAAAATGTATAGTGACTTTTGAATCACCCTATATTATATGGGTGTGAAACATGGACTCTTACTTCAAGGGAGGAAAGGAGATTACGAGTATTTGAGAATAAAGTACTTAGAAAAATTTTTGGACCAAACAGAGATGAACAGACAGGTGAATGGAGAAGACTACATAACACTGAACTACATGGACTTTATAGGAAGCCAGATATAATAAGAACAGATAAGTCTCGTAGACTGCGATGGGCAGGACATGTTGCACATGTGGGGAATGAAAGAAGTGCATGGAAGCTTCTTGTAGGAAAACCAGAGGGAAAACACCCTGTTCGTAGACCAAGAATGAGATGGGAGAATAACATTAACTATGATCTGAATAGATTATACAGGGAATGATTGGAAAGCATTAGCTCAGGATAGGGATGTATGGAGAGCTTGTCTGCGTGGCCATGAATCTATGGGTTTGATAGTGCCAGTGAGTAAGTAAGTAAGTACTATTTGGAGATTCAATAACAATAATATTCAGAGGAGGTCATATTTAATATTTTTAGAACCTGAGAACCCAAAAACCTCAGATCTAGAGGTGAGCTGGAATCCAGAAGCCTATTGGGACATAAAAAAAAAATGAAGACAGAAAAAGCTATACCTTTCATTTAAACTTAGTAAGGAAGTAACACTATGAGGTATTAATAATTTCATTAAGCTTTACCTGTTTTATTAATAGCATGAATAAATACTAAGTCGTCATACAGTTATAAACTGATTTATGTAAATGAGTCAAACATAACATTTTACATCTGACCTCATAAAACTCCATGATTCTCACAGACTGGTTTCAGAAGCCATTGCTTCTATCCTTCAACCACAACTCTGACTGTGTCAAACTTCTGCCGCTACCATAATCTTTCAAACTACCACTGGTGTCAATTTGATGAACTTCAAGATTAAATCTTGTTCGCCAGGAACTTCAAAATTCACGTATTTATTTATTCTTCTGAATGTATCTTTTCCCAAACTGTTAATTCCAAGGGCTTCTCTAGATGTTTCAAAAGTTTAGTTTCTTTTCCAATTTTGTGTCTCTCTAGTAAACTATGAGCTGCAATTGCCGATTTTTCAATTCACCATTTTTATATTTCTAGTGTTCTTTTATACAAGTGTTTAAATTTATTTTAGTTTTTCCTATACACAAATATAAACTTCACTGCAGTCTTTGCAACTAATTTGAAAAATTCCAGATTTTTTTATTATCTGGTGTATTAACTTATTTGTTATTAGAAGATTACCCATGCTAAATTTGTTTAACGGCGCTAACGTAATATTGAATTTATTGAATAATTTTTAAAATTTATGTGTGTTTTAGGATTGTAAGTAATTTCTTGAATTTTTTTCCTTCCTTGGAATCAGATAGTAGGGTGGTATATTCTTTTAATCCTTTTTTTTTTATTGTTTGAATTTCTTTGATTTATTTATTTATTTATTTATTATTATTATTATCTCCTTCCCAAAGTCATTTATACTAGCTATATTTAAAATGTGATTGTATTCCTTCTTAAAATTCTCTTCACTGAATGGAATGTTTGTTACTGTGTATATTTTGTACATTAAACTATTGACTACTACATGTTTATGTGTAATATGAATAAAACCAGAATATTTAATGTAATTATCTGCAGGAGTGTCTTTTCTATGGATATTGAATTTAATTTTCTGTTACTGTTCCATTTATGATTACATACAAGTAGAATGTTAAAATAAGCCATGAATGAATGAGTTATTTTTTATATCTTACCTCATAGTTTATGTTTTCTTAAACACGGGAAGTGCAGTTTTCAAGAGGAAATACCCCTCCCATTTTTAACCGACATTATGACTACTGGCTTTTCATTGGAATCTCCATCTATAATGTTGCCATCTGGTGTTGATCTGATGAACTTCGAGATCAGGTTCCATTCATCAGGAATTTCAAAATTCATGGATCTAAATTTGTTCTTCTGAATATGTATCTTCTCACAAACTGTCATTTCTAAAGGTTTTCCCAAATGTTTTAAAAGTTTGGCCTCTTTTTCAATTTTATGACTCTCCATCAAACTATGTGCTGCAATATCTGATTTTTCTATTTCACCACTTTTAATATTTCTGAAGTGTTCCTTTGTGCGAGTGTCCAAATTCCCATTTTGTTTTTCCTATGTACACTTTATTGCAGTCTCTACATTGAATTTCTTCTTGGGAGAAGATACATATTCTGAAGAACAAATTTAGATCCATGACTAAGACATTTAGTCTGTACATTCTTATCTCTTATGGTTGTTTTTGTCGAACATATGTTTCAAGGCTTCTGAGCTCCAGACGAGTCTGTAATCACTGACGATGGGGCTCAGAAGCCTTGAAACATATGTTCAACAAGAACAACCATAATATGTAAGAATGTACAGACCAAATGTTGGTTGGTTGGTATCTAATGTCGAGCACTTGATAATGAAATCATTCGCTCTCTTGCACTCCAATATTTAGTAGAAAACTGTTTGTTTTGGAGTACAATAAACTAGTTGTAACCGTTTAGTAGTAGGCACCACATGTGGTGGTTACATCACCCATAGAGAGAAAGTAGGTATAGGAAGGAAGGAGAAATGAACCCCTAGGCCTCGAATACTCTAATACCATCAGGGTCGAAAGAAACAAGAGGTCAGTCAATGGAGACTGGATAGAAAAGTTGAAAGAGGGAATTGGTATGGGAAGGAGAAGTAATACCAATTCGGTCAAAAAAGAAAAACTCACCAAGCTGACCAGTGCTTGTTGGTGAGTAGCCCTTCCCTTTCGTTCATCATGCATAAGCATGATTACTAACAGCTGCACCACGAGAAGGTGAGGGATTGGACACTAGGTTACTGTCCAGGTCGGTTCCTTTAAGCCTTCGGTGGAAGGAATTAAAGGCTCTCCTCTCTGTTAAAGACAGTAGCCTTTCCGCAGCCCACAGACCAAATGTCTTAATTATTAAACAAACATCTTAATGGTAATTTTATTATTAATTTAACACTTCTCATTGAAGGATAAATTATATTTGAAGAGAAAAATTTGCCTAGACCGGGACTCGAACCCGGGACCCTTGGCTTTCCGGGCCAAGTGCTCTACCAACTGAGCTACCGAGGCGAGTTACGATCTAGACGCAAATTTTTCTCTTATGTACGTTGTAATTCCCTCGCGCCAAATGCTTGAAACCATAGCTTCTATCTTTGCAAATGGCGGCTTCTTAGTTAAGAAGACATTTATTGGGAATTTAACACTACTTATAGCCAGTAGGGCTTCTATTGACGATTTTATTATTAATTTAACACTTCTCATTGAAGGATAAATTATATTTGAAGAGAAAAATTTTTTCGCCTAGACCGGGACTCGAACCCGGGACCCTTGGCTTTCCGGGCCAAGTGCTCTACCAACTGAGCTACCGAGGCGAGTTACGATCTAGACGTAAATTTTTCTCTTATGTACGTTGTAATTCCCTCGCGCCAAATGCTTGAAACCATAGCTTCTATCTTTGCAAATGGCGGCTTCTTAGTTAAGAAGACATTTATTGGGAATTTAACACTACTTTATAGCCAGTAGGGCTTCTATTGACGATTTTATTATTAATTTAACACTTCTCATTGAAGGATAAATTATATTTGAAGAGAAAAATTTTCGCCTCTAGACCGGGACTCATGTTTAAGAAAAAATAAACTATGAGGTAAGATGTAAAACTGACTCATTCATTCATGAATTAAGAACCTCATAATGTTATTTCCTATATTTAACTATGATTATTAAAATAAGTACCTGATATAACAGTCATCTTCAACATTTTAGTTGGGGAATTAAATATTTTAACATTTGACATTTTAATTGAGGACGACTGATATATCAGGTACTCATATTAATTATATTTGAAAAGAAAAATATACGCCTAGACTGGGGTTTGAACCCAGGACCTTTGACTTTCTATGTCAATGCTCTTCCATCTGAGCCACCTAGGCCTCCAATCTAAACGCGTATTTTTCTCTTACATATAGTTAATTCCCTAACCCCAAATGCTACGAGCCGTTGCTACGATTTTTGCAAATGGCGGCTTCTTTGTTAAGAAGACTTTTTATTGGGAATTTAAACATTACTTATAAAGCCAGTAGTGCTTCTTTCAATGTTAATATTATTCGTTTTTAAACACCTTAATGATGGACAAATTATATTTGAAAAGAAAAATATACGCCTAGACTGGGGTTTGAACCCAGGACCTTTGACTTTCTATGTCAATGCTCTTCCATCTGAGCCACCTAGGCCTCCAATCTAAACGCGTATTTTTCTCTTACATATAGTTAATTCCCTAACCCCAAATGCTACGAGCCGTTGCTACGATTTTTGCAAATGGCGGCTTCTTTGTTAAGAAGACTTTTTATTGGGAATTTTAAACATTACTTATAAAGCCAGTAGTGCTTCTTTCAATGTTAATATTATTCGTTTTTAAACACCTTAATGATGGACAAATTATATTTGAAAAGAAAAATATACGCCTAGACTGGGGTTTGAACCCAGGACCTTTGACTTTCTATGTCAATGCTCTTCCATCTGAGCCACCTAGGCCTCCAATCTAAACGCGTATTTTTCTCTTACATATAGTTAATTCCCTAACCCCAAATGCTACGAGCCGTTGCTACGATTTTTGCAAATGGCGGCTTCTTTGTTAAGAAGACTTTTTATTGGGAATTTAAACATTACTTATAAAGCCAGTAGTGCTTCTTTCAATGTTAATATTATTCGTTTTTAAACACCTTAATGATGGACAAATTATATTTGAAAAGAAAAATATACGCCTAGACTGGGGTTTGAACCCAGGACCTTTGACTTTCTATGTCAATGCTCTTCCATCTGAGCCACCTAGGCCTCCAATCTAAACGCGTATTTTTCTCTTACATATAGTTAATTCCCTAACCCCAAATGCTACGAGCCGTTGCTACGATTTTTGCAAATGGCGGCTTCTTTGTTAAGAAGACTTTTTATTGGGAATTTAAACATTACTTATAAAGCCAGTAGTGCTTCTTTCAATGTTAATATTATTCGTTTTTAAACACCTTAATGATGGACAAATTATATTTGAAAAGAAAAATATACGCCTAGACTGGGGTTTGAACCCAGGACCTTTGACTTTCTATGTCAATGCTCTTCCATCTGAGCCACCTAGGCCTCCAATCTAAACGCGTATTTTTCTCTTACATATAGTTAATTCCCTAACCCCAAATGCTACGAGCCGTTGCTACGATTTTTGCAAATGGCGGCTTCTTTGTTAAGAAGACTTTTTATTGGGAATTTAAACATTACTTATAAAGCCAGTAGTGCTTCTTTCAATGTTAATATTATTCGTTTTTAAACACCTTAATGATGGACAATTATATTTGAAAAGAAAAATATACGCCTAGACTGGGGTTTGAACCCAGGACCTTTGACTTTCTATGTCAATGCTCTTCCATCTGAGCCACCTAGGCCTCCAATCTAAACGCGTATTTTTCTCTTACATATAGTTAATTCCCTAACCCCAAATGCTACGAGCCGTTGCTACGATTTTTGCAAATGGCGGCTTCTTTGTTAAGAAGACTTTTTATTGGGAATTTAAACATTACTTATAAAGCCAGTTTCTTCAAATATAATTTGTCCATCATTAAGGTGTTTAAAAACGAATAATATTAACACTCATATTAATATTTTAACATTTTACTACATAACCTCAATGGTGATTCACAATGAATTTTAGAAGTATTGATACATACAGGTCCAATTTTTTTTGTTATTCTTTTCTAATTCAATTATAAATATCACTGATTCATCTTTAAGGTTAATGCATCTTCAATATATTTGGAATTTATAATTGAGAAAATATCATCTACTCGTACATAACTATACAAACACTTACATATCCATGAGTAAACATTGGTGATGTGACATTTGAGATAACCTATAAACAAATTAGCCCAAAATTTAAGAGATATAAAAAATTATTTTCGACTCACTTATATAAATTGTGAATTACCTAACAATGTTAATTCCCATCTTATAATTTTTATTAAAATATGAAACAATATTCTGAATTTAAATATTTTCAGTGCAAAATAATGATAGTATTGTAGTGTAATAATAAAATAGTAAATTACAAAGTTCAATTGACAGATCTTTGACTATTTTCAAGAAAACAAATTTTTTTTATTTACATACTGAAAAATTTTTACTGTGAGCAATAAGCATTAACACAATTTTCATATAAAAATACCAACCTTTACCAGAATCGGAATTACGTATCACAACTTCATCCTTGCAGTAATTTTTTCCTGGTATTTTTGTAGGCTTCGCAAATTTTCCTGATGTCTTAATAACTTCTCCAGGACTCAATAAGGGTGCTTGAGGTGTTGTAGGAGAAGACGACGAACCAAGCAATGTGGACGACATTGTAAGAAGTGTTGGAGTGTCAGGAATAGGTAATAAATCCTGATTATCAAGATTTGTTATAGATTTGTAGTAAGAACTCAGATTGTCACAACATTGCCAATTAGTTGCTCGGAGTTCAATTACTTCTAGCAGGTGTACTCTTGACAGATAGTCCAATCGCTCATCTCTGCAGCCATTGCGAAATGCAACGAACGCTCTGTCCAACTGATCTGAAATACAAACACAAACCATAAAAATATATATATATTTATTTATTTCATACAACCCATGCTCACTACTTTTAATACAAGTTATAAAGATAAAAATATGTATGCTAGATTTATCTCATAAGAAAAATATGCAATATCACCAAACAATTAATATATTTTATGTGGATAAAAAAATAAAGATACTATATATCTTCTATAGCACTATAACCCTAGAGTATAGAAGAGGGGGATTTGCGTTAATTTTTTTAGCGGAATATTCTCTTCCAGAGACTTCTTTGCTATCATCATCATCATCCTCTTCTCATATCAATGATTCCAAATATGTCTACAATCATCTCTAACCTTCCATGATTTTCTTCTTTTTAATTGTTTTACTTTTTATCACCTTTTTTGTAAGTTTTATCAAACTTTGTTAATCTATCTTTCTCGTGGTCCTCCCCACTGTTGTTTTCCTGGTAACTAGAGACTTAATATTCTCTGATTTTTCTTTTCCAGTCTTTTTAGATGTTCCATAATTTTAATATATTTTCCTTTTTTAATTTTTCTACCTTTAATGTCTCCCAAATTTTGTCATTATGTATCTTTTTCTTCCTATTTTATGTTGCATTCCATGTAGGATTTTCATTTCTGTAGTATGGATTTTGCTTAATTCCTTCTTTGTGTATGTCCATGCTAATTCTTTCAATATTCTAATTTCCATACTTTTCAGATCCATTTTTACATTCTGTAACTATCTCTTCCTGGTCTTCCTTTCCTTCAGACTCATATAATTATTCCATTATTCAGCAGGTACCTTGGTGTTATATCAATTTACAACCTTTCAATATGGCTAACCAATTAAACTTCAAGGATTTACTATGCCTCCCTAAATCATCTCCCTTATTATCTGATCAATCTCCAAATTAGATCTGATCCTCCAAATTCCATTATCGCATATTAGCTTATACTTTATGTCTTTGAATATTCATAATAAGTTTATATCACCTTTATTTATTAACAGGGATTCTGCTTATTACATTATTTGTGCTTTGTTCATTTCATTATTAATCTTGATTATAATAATTTCAAATTTGCAAAATATACTCTATTTCCCGTTACTGTTTTTAATTTATTTATGTATGTCTCTAAGGAGCACGCCGTAGCGTAGTGGTTAAGGTACTAAGCTACAAGCTGGAAGGTCGAGGGTTTGAGTCCCGGTGGGGTCAATATTTTTAAAAAAACTGACCCAAACCTTCTGTGGCACGGGGTCTGGGATTAACTCAGCCTCTAACGAAAATGAGCACCAGATGCTTGTTCTGGGGGTAAAGGCACCTGTCATGCATGACTGACAACCCAGCTGACATTAAGTGCCGATTGTCTAGAAAAAGTGGGAGCCTTAACCTCCTACTACTCCAAGGGCCTCCTAAAGGCCTGTAATGGGATCACTTTATCTTTAAGTATGTGTCTAATACTCCAAATTTGACAACATAATAATTGTTATCCTCATTTTGCAATATCTGGAAATGAGTTCCTTAAAAGGTGCTTTATATGTTAATAGCACATGCCATACCTTCCTTCTTTGAGCACAAACACAATTGGTACTGTAGATATTCCAATTTTATGCAAGTGTTTACTTAAAAAATCATGACCAATAGTGAGTCTGAAGGCTGCTATTGATGATTTGCATAGGTCGGTAATTATATTATGGTTACTTATTAGTTTAGGCCTAATTCATTGTTGCTCTTCATCTGGTATTGATTTTTCTTTTGATGATTTGTTTTATTGAGTCATATGAAAGATTTTGTTTGCTTTTTTCTTTTTTTTTAATTTCTGTTCCCTTTATATATAAAAAACAGGTCAGCTGTCTCATTGCCAATGACCCCACCATGTGTTGGAATTGACTGTAATATTATTTAATTATATTATTTTTGGTCTGGACATCTTACCTCAATATTAATGTTGATTTGTTCTTGTGACATGTTTCAAAACAATTCTGTTTTATCGTCAGCTTTCCCAGACTGGTTTTATTTATGTTGCATTATGTTGCACCACCTGGATGTCAATGTCAGCTCCATCCTGTGGTTGGCCAAAGAACCTCCAAACAAGGTCACCCTCCATCGGAATATCAAAATTCATAACTCTGTTTCTGTTCTTCTGAATATAAATTTTTTCCCAAATAGTCAGCTCTTTTGTATTTTCTAACTGTTTTAATAATTTAGTGTCTGAATTTATATTATGTTTTTCAGACCAAACATGAGCAGCAACTGCAGATTTTTCAATTTCTTTTTTCTCCATTTTTAATATTTCTTATGTGTTCTTTGGTTCTAATTTTTAGGTTTCTTTTTGTTTTCCCTATATATATCTTTTCACAACCCATGCATTCAATTTGATATATTCCTGACTTTTTATTTTTATCAGTTTTTTTCATTTTTGTTGGTTTTTATTAGTTTATTTAAACTGTAGTTTTTTTTTTGTAATATTATGTTTTATATAGATTCTGAATTTGTTTAATGAAAACTGAATCATGTTTCATTATCACTCTGACAGGCTCTAGTCCTTAAAGAACTGTTTGTTGCTTACAACTTCTGACATCCCAATGACCTTTTCATTCGTGAGTTATATTTCAGTACTTTCTGAACAAACAAGATTATAGGAACTGACTGATGGCAGTATAACTATCCCCAAGATTATTGAAAAAGTACAGTATATATCAATGTATCTGGAATCTGAAAGTCAGTGGGGCCATCACTAGAATTGCCTCTTTCGGCTGATAACTATTGTAGATGGTCAACTTTTATAAGATTCATGATGTGTTCCGTTGAGGTTTATTCAAAATTAATATAAAATTATAGAATATTCACCTGAAAGGTCCGTCTCCTCAACTTAATTATCATTTAACTGTAGTGCTTTCGGGACTTGTCCCATCATCGGCAGGATTCAAAACTGGTGTTTCACTGAAGATCTGGTAGAGGGGGTTGCATGTATTGGGTTCGTTTTCGTTTATCAGGCTGTCGTTGTGAGCTGCTTTCATGATTTCCATCTCTTCGAGTACGTTTATCTTCGCTGGATTATTTTCTCTGTGCATTACTGTTAGGGTGTTTCAATATTTAACATGCGATGTCCTTCATGGATAACGTGTTTTGCATAGCTTGATTTACCTTCTGCGTGAATGAAGTCTCGAAAATGTTCTTTGAATCTGATGTTAAAACTCCTGTTTGTCCTTCCTATATAAAATTTGTTGCAGTCCTTACATGTCAGTTTATAAACTCCTTTACTGTTGAAAATGTTATTTTCTTCAATGTTATTGTTTATTATGTTGTTTAATTTGTTATTGGTTCTGTATGCTATTTTTACGTTTTTATCGGCTTTCTTTAGTGCATTGGCTAATTTTGTCGTTTCTTTTCCTGTGTATGTAAGTGTTATCCATGTTTTCTTTGTTGTCAGATTCTTTTTCTAGTTTAGTTATGTTGGTTATGTTGTTCTTCCTTTTTTGTTTTTTTACGAGCTTATCTATGAATTCTTCATTATAGCCATTGGTTTTTGCCATATACTTAATGTAGTTGAGTTCTTGGATATAATTGTCTTTGCTTAATGGGAGTTTCAACATTCTACTGACTAAGCTATTAAATGTACTAATTTTCTGTTGAAAAGGGTGTGTAGAATTTTTGTTTATGGCCAGAGCATTGTTTGTGGGTTTCCGGTAGATACCGATTTCTAGTTTATTGTTGTGTAGATTTTTGGTTATAGACAATCTAAGTAGTTTATGCTGTTGTTAACTTCTATTTCTTCGGTGAAAGTGATTTTTTCATGCATGTTGTTTAAGTCTTGTAGTATTTCTTTTTCTTTTCTGTTTTCATTTTCATTTATTACTAGTACATCATCGACATATCGTGTTATTAGTTTTATGTTGAATTTGTGTATTAGTTCCTCAAAATGTTTATTTTCCAGTTCTTGTAGGAAGATTTCTGCCATTATTCCAGATGTAGGACTCCCCATCGGGATCCCGTCTTCTTGAATAAATAGTTTCATTGTTAAATTGGAAGTAATTTTGCTTTATTGTTGTTGTTATTAGTTTGTTTTACTGATTGATATAGTTATCTTCAAGTTTACTGTCTGTTAGTTTTTGTTTTATTATGTTTGCTGTTTCGTTTATCGGGATATTAGTGTACAGGTTTTTTATGTCGAATGACGTCATTTTAGTAACTAATAACAACAACAATAAAGCAAAATTACTTCCAATTTAACAATGAACTATTTATTCAAGAAGACGGGATCCCAATGGGGAGTCCTACATCTGGAATAATGGCAGAAATCTTCCTACAAGAACTGGAAAATAACATTTTGAGGAACTAATACACAAATTCAACATAAAACTAATAACACGATATGTCGATGATGTACTAGTAATAAATGAAAATGAAACAGAAAAGAAAAAGAATACTACAAGACCTAAACAACATGCATGAAAAAATCACTTTCACCGAAGAAATAGAAGTTAACAACAGCATAAACTACTTAGATTTGTCTATAACCAAAAATCTACACAACAATAAACTAGAAATCGGTATCTACCGGAAACCCACAAACAATGCTCTGGCCGTAAACAAAAATTCTACACACCCTTTTCAACAGAAAATTAGTACATTTAATAGCTTAGTCAGTAGAATGTTGAAACTCCCATTAAGCAAAGACAATTATATCCAAGAACTCAACTACATTAAGTATATGGCAAAAACCAATGGCTATAATGAAGAATTCATAGATAAGCTCGTAAAAAAACAAAAAAGGAATAACTTAAGGAAGAACAACATAACCAACATAACTAAACTAGAAAAAGAATCTGACAACAACAAGAAAACATGGATAACACTTACATACACAGGAAAAGAAACGACAAAATTAGCCAATGCACTAAAGAAAGCCGATAAAAACGTAAAAATAGCATACAGAACCAATAACAAATTAAACAACATAATAAACAATAACATTGAAGAAAATAACATTTTCAACAGTAAAGGAGTTTATAAACTGACATGTAAGGACTGCAACAAATTTTATATAGGAAGGACAAACAGGAGTTTTAACATCAGATTCAAAGAACATTTTCGAGACTTCATTCACGCAGAAGGTAAATCAAGCTATGCAAAACACGTTATCCATGAAGGACATCGCATGTTAAATATTGAAAACACCCTAACAGTAATGCACAGAGAAAATAATCCAGCGAAGATAAACGTACTCGAAGAGATGGAAATCATGAAAGCAGCTCACAACGACAGCCTGATAAACGAAAACGAACCCAATACATGCAACCCCCTCTACCAGATCTTCAGTGAAACACCAGTTTTGAATCCTGCCGATGATGGGACAAGTCCCGAAAGCGCTACAGTTAAATGATAATTAAGTTGAGGAGACGGACCTTTCAGGTGAATATTCTATAATTTTATATTAATATTGTAGATGGAGTGACATTTTCTTAACTTCAAGTCTGAATGATACAATTTAAAAAAAAAATTAAAATGTTGTTTGTGCTAATGCTCTGGATTTTGGACTTCATCCATTCCCTATCTAGCATCCAAATTAATAATGATGATGATGATTGATGGTGGTGATAATGACTGAAGATGATGATTGATGAAGATGGATGATGATTGTTGATATGATTATTCATTGATGATTGATTGATTGATTATGATGATGGATGATGATGATAATAATAACATTAATAATAATAATAATAATAATAATAATAATAATAATAATAATAACAATAATAAGAAAAGGTTTACTCAAGTGGACATTGATTCAATCTTTGCTGTATTCGTTCAATGTTTTTGTGTTCTTTGGACACTTTGGTATGTGGTATTGTTCACATCTGCCACCGCACAAAGCACAGATACCCTTCTCATTTGGGTCGTGGTACTTCTTGTTTTCACATACTTTGTGATGGAAATTCCTGGATAGCTTTTGTCCAGTTCCTCTCTATCATGGTTCCCATAGCATAGAAAACAGATTCTATCTCCCTCTTCTTCAATTTGTTTGGGTGTAGCAGTTCGTGTAAAGACCGGTCGATGGCAGAAGGGGTTTCATCCTAAGGTCTTCTGTAAAAAACATCTCTCTTGCAAGTTCATATACAAGTCTCAATGGGACTGTTTTCCCCACCCTCAGTGCCACTTTAAGTAAACATGACTTAATCTTCTTAGCGTCCAAATAATAAGATATTAACTGGGTTTCAATATATCCTCAGATTTTTTACACTGCTTGGCATTGTAGTAGATGTTCCTTGTCCATGATTGGTGTCTGGTTGTTTGCACAGGGAGCACTATGGAGAATTATAGATGTTTTGTCTATGGAGGTGTGCAGCCAACCAGAGTCATGTTCAGAGGTTGAACAGAACATTGCCACAATTTTTATTTGTGGGTAATCAGGAATGTATTTTTCATCTTCAAGGATGATGTCCCATTTCTTGATTACATATACAGTTTTAAACTCTTATGTTGTACTCCTTTCAGTTTGTTTTCTATTTGTAGTTTGGCCAAGTGATAGGACTTATTTTTTTGTTTATTGATGTTTCATGTTTTTGCGCCTCTTTTACTAACATATCATCTTGCTCATATCCTTCTCTTTGTATATGTGATAATATCCATTCCTAAATTTTGCAACAGCTTTAGTGAATGGAGTATTTCATTTAGTGTATATCAATTGAGTGTTGTGATGTTAAATGCTAGTAACACAGGTTTTGAATCACAAAATATGGCCACTTAGTTCAATTTATGTATGCAATGTTTTGTACTGATGAAGTGCTTCACAATGTGTTAGAATATTTAAATAACTTTTTAAATTATGGAAAAAAAAAAATCACAAAGGATCTAAGCAAAGACGTACACTGTCTGACCCGTTATGACAAAAAGGGCAATATAAAATGTGAGGCTCAGCGGCCTAAAGATGTAGGTACAGCATCTGTAATAATATGTAAAAAGATAAAAAACCACATACCTTTGTACACAACTTCAAGTTGTGATCCACATAATTTCAAACTATTGCAGAGTGAAATAATATTCACTCTCAAATATTGATCGAAGTTGGCATTTGCTAAATTTGAAGATACGGTATCTGCCAGTACCATGATGTCTTCTACTAAAAGAATAAACATAAATCAAAATTACATCTCCCAATACTTTCCAAGAAATTACTATAACCAATATTGCTAAACACTAACAAAAGTACATATAAATTAAAAGAAAGAAGAAAAAATAAGAACTATTGTGTGGAAACCATCACTGAATTAACAATATATTGAATGATTCTTATATCAGATCTTGAAAAATTATATTTTCACACTTTTGTTTTCTCATTTATCTACTCAATTCTTTAATATGTGTGTGTTCCAATACCATCAATTTAAAAATCCACTGACCTGAGTCAGATTTGATCCTACAATCCTTGGAACCAGAGGCGAGCATAATAACCACTATTCCATCAGGAGTGACAACTTGTATTGTATATAGATGAGTGTAGGATGAATGTATGTTTTAAATGTTTGTATATAGTATAAGAGTGTCGTATGAAGGATGATGAAAAGAAGGAAGAAGGTGAAACCCAGTGGCAACATAAAGTCATGCAATACCAAGGAGTCCACCAGGTATAATTTCCAAATCCTAAAGATGAATTCCAATTAACAGTACCACAAGTCTTCTCAACATATATACCACAAAAGGGCATGGAATTTAATTCAGGCATTTGCTGCAAAATCTAGTAATTAAAAATTATACTCCTTCTAGCACCAGGACTGAAAATGTTACAATTAAAATTTCCAACCCACTGGATATCAAGCCTAAACCCACTAGTCACGAGCAGGCATGTTTACTACCGGAACTAGTGCAGCGGACTACATTCTATAATCTATCTCTGTTGTGTTTCTATTACAATCTAATTCTACATTCTATAATCTATCTCTACTGTGTTTCTACACAAGCTAATTCTACATTCTATAATCTATCTCTACTGTGTTTCTACTTCAATCTAATTCTACATATCTACACTAACTTTGCTTTATCATATAAATGCAACTTTACTTACCTTTTATTTTAACTAAATTCAAACTATAAATCTTTTTATTTCAACCATGTTGAAAAACGTATATTTACATTAGCTTTACATGTTTACGGTAGGAGTTATGGAAATTTTAAATTAATAGCAAATTATTTAAAATTCATCGAAGAACATTTTGTTTAAACAACTCACCTCATAGGATTCATGCTTCCATGATACCGCGGTTTCAAACACAGTCATGTTCTTCCTCAGCCATAACTCCGGTGACGAAATTCTTCAGCTGTCAACTGTTGTATTGTCACCATCTTCAGTGCTGCCATCTATGATTGAATTTATGAACTTCGAAATCAAAGTAATTTCGTTAGGAATATCAAAATTCATTGATCTATTTTTATTTTTTTGAATGTACATCTTCTCCCAAACTGTCAATTCCAAAGGCTTCTCTACATGTTTTAAAAGTTTAGCTTCTCTTCCAATTTTATGATGTTCTAATAAACTATGTGCAGCAATTGCAGATTTTTCAAGTTCACAATTTTTAATATTTCTGAAATGTTCTTTTATATGAGTTTCTAAATTCCTTTTTTGTTTTTCCTATATAAACTTTATTGCAATCTTCACAACTTATTTGATAAATTCCAGATTTCTTACTGTCTGGGACATTGACTTTTTTATTGGTACTTAGAAGATTACCCAGACTAAATTTATTTATTGGTGCCAAAGAAATGTTGTATTTGTCAAAATTTTTTTGAAATTTTGTATGCATTTCAGGATGGTAAGTAATTTTTTTGTATTTTTTTCTTTTCTTTGCAATTTTGTGGAGTAGTATATTCATTAAGTATTTTTTTGTGTTTGAATTTCTTCAACTTATATATAATCAATCCTTTATCAAAACCATTTAATCTAGCAGTGTTTAAGTTATGTTTATATTCTTTGTTGAAATTTTCTTCATTTAATGGTACATTTGTCAATCTATAGATTAAGCTAAAAATTGAATATTGCATGCTTATGAGCAATGTGATGATATTTTTGCGATAATAATTTCCAAATATATTGAAGATGCTTTTAAATTATTGAACCTTCAGAATGAATCAGTAAAGTTTACCATAGAATTGGAAAAAGAAAAGAAAATTCCATTTTTGGATTTATGTTTAATTAGGGATGATCAAACACTAAAAATTGAATTTTTGAAGAGAAAAATTTTCGCCTAGACCGGAACTCGAACCCGGGACCCTTGGCTTTCCGGGCCAAGTGCTCTACCAACTGAGCTACCGAGGCAAGTTGCGATCTAGACGCAAATTTTTCTCTTATATACGTTGTAATTCCCTCGCGCCAAATGCTTGAAACCATAGCTTCTATCTTTGCAAATGGCGGCTTCTTAGTAAAGAAGACATTTATTGGGAATTTAACACAACTTTATAAAGCCAGTAGGGCTTCTATTGACGATTTTATTATTAATTTAACACTTCTCATTGAAGGATAAATTATATTTGAAGAGAAAAATTTTTGCCTAGACCGGGACTCGAACCCAGGACCCTTGGCTTTCCGGGCCAAGTGCTCTACCAACTGAGCTACTGAGGCGAGTTGCGATCTAGGGTTCGAGTCCCAGTCTAGGCGAAAATTTTTCTCTTCAAATATAATTTATCCTTCAATGAGAAGTGTTAAATCAATAATAAAATCGTCACTAAAAATTGAATTTGATATATATAGGAAAAGAAGTCATACAGATAATTACATTAAATCATTAGGCTTCAATCATATTGCTCATAAGCATGCAATATCCAATAGCTTAATCTATAGACTGACAAATGTACCAATAAATGAAAACAATTTCAACAAAGAATATAAACATATCTTAAACACTGCTAGATTAAATGGTTTTGATAAAGACTCTCTTAAGGTAGCCAAATGACTCGTCATCTAATTAGTGGCGTGCATGAATGGATTAACGAGATTCCCTTTGTCCCTATCTACTGAAGATAAGTTGAAGAAATTCAAACACAAAAAAAGACTTAATGAATATACTTCTTCTTCTTCTTCTTCCTTCCAAGTATTAAGCCAAGGCCTGTTATGATCCTATAGAAATTTTTCCCTCCAGCTTCCAGGAAATTCTCGTATAAGACTTGAAAGCATAATAATAGTCCCTTCGATTGGTTGCTGGCCAAAGGAAGGCAAGACCAGTGATGGGGCTGCCATCTTATAGTACTCTACAAAATTGCAAAGAAAAGAAAAAATACAAAAAGTTACTTACCATCCTGAAATGCATACAAAATTTCAAAATTTTTTTTGACAAATACAACATTTCTTTGGCGCCAATAAATAAATTTAGTCTGCGTAATCTTCTAAGTACCAATAAAAAGGTCAATGTCCCAGACAGTAAGAAATCTGGAATTTATCAAATAAGTAGTGAAGATTGCAATAAAGTTTATATAGAAAAAACAAAAAGGAATTTAGAAACTCGTACAAAAGAACATTTCAGAAGTATTAAAAATTGTGAACTTGAAAAATCTGCAATTGCTGCACATAGTTTATTAGAACATCATAAAATTGGAAGAGAAGCTAAACTTTTAAAACATGTAGAGAAGCCTTTGGAATTGACAGTTTGGGAGAAGATATACATTCAGAAAAATAAAGATAGATCAATGAATGTTGATATTCCTAAGGAAATTATTTTGATTTTGAAGTTCATAAATTCAACCATGGATGGCAGCACTGAAAATGGTGACAATAGAACAGTTGACCGCTGAAGAATTTCGTCAGTCGGAGTTATGGCTGAGGAAGAACATGACTGTGTTTGAAACCGCAGTATCATGGAAGCATGAATCCTATGAGGTGAGTTGTTTAAACAAAATGTTCTCCGATGAATTTTAATGATTATACCTCATGTTTACTTCCCAACATTAATTTAATATAATTAATAGCATATGTTTTCTTTCTTATTTTAACTCAGTTATTTCTGATATTTCAAAATATTAAATTATATATATTTATAGGAAAGGAAATCCAGAAATAAAGGCAAGAATAGAAATTTGTATTCATGATGTAACTGTAATGTCAATCAATTGTTGAATGTAACGTCAAAATATATTTGTGGAGATAATTGACGAATGTTATTCAGTATTCTTTTTCAATAATAATTAACAATGGTGATACACATAGAGCAATTTAAAACAACTTTCTAATAATGAGTAAAAATACTGATTAGTATTTATATTAAGATCTCCATATATTTTTCTCTTCAAATATAATTTGTCCTTCAATGAGAAGTATTAAAATAATAATAAGAACATTGAAAGAAGCCCTACTGGCTTTATAAAGTAATGTTTAAATTCCCAATAAAAGTTTCTTAAGAAATAAGCCGGCATTTGCGTGATCGAGCAAAGGTTCATAGCATTTGGCGCTCAGGAATTAACAATGTATAAGAGAAAAATTTGCATTTAGATTGGAGTGGTCAGGTAGCTCAGTTGGTAGAGCATTGGCATAGAAAGCCAAAGGTCCTGGGTTCAAACCCCAGTGTGAGTGCATATTTTTCTCTTTATATATAATTTGTCCTTCAGTGAGAAGTGTTAAATTAATAATAAAACATACTGATTACAATTTTGAGACTGCAGAGATGCTCTTATCCATTCAGAAAAATCTTGGCATGTATACTATCCCCTGTAATGGTAAGTGCAATATAGGATATGTTATTGGGAGTCTTGTCCCTTAGCTTTAAAAGGATCCATTTTATGATAATATTTTTAATATTTTTTTCTGTCTTTTTTCTAAAGAGACTGTACAACCCAATCCACTTTATCTTTGATATTATACAAGGGAATTGTTAAAATTTTCCAGTGTACAAACACCAAAATAGGAATAATTTAGAATAAACAATGCAGACCCTGAAGATAATTATCATATCAATGTCTTCAAACTAATCTCTAAACAAAATAGATAACACTTCAAGAGTAACCAAACTTAGAAAATTTAAAAAAAAAAAGCATCATCATACCTGAATTCAATCTTCCATCAATTGTAGAGAGTCGATTATGATTCCCTGCTATTTTCAGAGGTCGTGGTTTTTCGAGCCTTTTTACAGATCTAGTGAGTCTAGTGATGCTGGAAGTCATTTTCCCTATAGAAACAACAAATAAACATTTTTTTTTACTTTTAGCGAAGAAAGGTATTACAATAATGCAAAGAAAAGGAAATGTACCTTTCTACTCAGCAAAAATTCTAATAAATAAATAACAAGATCACAAATTTAAAAAAAAAAATGGATAGTTGACAGGATGAATATATCATCGATTATCTATAATGCATAGCCCATTGTTGAGCCAAAGTTTCTCCTTTATGAGACCAAGTTAATTTTTCTTCTTCTTCTTCTTCTTCTTCCTTCCAAGTATTAGGCCAAGGCCTGTTACGTTCCTATAGAAAATTTTCCCTCCAGCGTTTCATAGGACGGCCCAGTGATCTTCGTCCTCTTGGTATATAATTATAAACAGCTTTGGGGATCCGATTTGAAGTCATTCTTTCAAGATGGTGTTTCCAATTTAGTTGGTACTGTTTAATATATTCCAAAATTGGCATAGTCTTCAATTCTTTTAAGATGTCGGTGTTCCTTTTCCGATCCCATCTGGTGTAACCCGCTGTTCTAGGGATGAATCTCATTTCACAAGCCGTTATTCTGCTTTCATGTTGTCTTTTTAGTGTCCATGCTTCACTACCTTACTGCTCTAGCCAAAGTGTTATATAAAACGTAATCTGGTGTTTTTTTGTACAAGGGATGGTTTCATAACTTGATTAATAATTCCTAAACTTTTATTATAACTAGTAATTTTTTCAGGGATATCTTTTTCATCCCAGATAGAGAGATAATATCCAAGGTATTTAACTTGATTAGATCTCTCTAAAATTTTATTCTGGAGACAGATTTTACTTTGTATGGGGTCCTTCCCATGAAATGCCATAATTTTAGTTTTGTTAATTGATATTTCCATATTAAATTTGTTAAGTTAAGTTAATTTTTGGTTACCTTATTTGCTCGTAGATGTCATGGATGGCATGTGGTCAACACACCGACCCAATGAGACATCTAACAGGCAATTAAAGTATTACTAGGATGTTGATGTCGGTAAAATTTTGCTTAGAGGTCTCTTTATTCAGGCTTAAGGATCATTTACAAGCCTGAAAATCTTTGGACTCTGGACCCACGGCTTAAAGTTCCTCCCGGAGGACTTGTTCCTTGGATTTTTCCATCCTAAAAAAAAAATCCATCGACAGAAGCCATATGAATAAATCATGGTCAACTATAATTAAAACTCCTGCGTCACATTCACCCAAAGACATTGAAGCAGCGTCTTTGTTCATCGAAGAACTGATCATGATTGTTTGGGGGCTAATTTAAATATGATATCCATATACAAAACTACAATTTGTGTTATGTAAAGAGCAGAGTTCAATCATGAATGGAGATCATCTTGCAAAATGGTTTGCACTTCAAAATTACTGGAAATGAACCTTTATCAAAATTGTACTGGGAAGCAAGAAGGAGAATGAAGATCATCCAAGATTCTGGGCATTAGACTACTACTATTATTATTACTACTACTATATTTTTATTTCTAAAATTATGAGTCATAATAACCGTTGATCATGCATTGCCTATTTAAAAACGGGATGTATTATTTTTGGATGGATGATACAATGTTTCATTATAATGTCAAATAAACGAGATGCTTAAATTTACTAGCATTCATTTTACTGATCTTCAAATTAGCTTCTTCTCAAATGCAGTTTTAGTAGCATCCTATATCTGTGGAGACTGTTGCTCTAAAGTTCATGATGGTTCTGATGGACTAATGATTACCATACTTGGCTCTGATTTCATGATTCAAGGACTCAAACCTGGCAAGGATCAACAGAGTTTTCTTTCTTTTCTTACAAGAAAACTGTCAACCACTGCATGCCAAAACCTACCTTGAAATTTCTCACAGAGAAGCGTTGTGATATACCAAGGTCGTGTCCAAAAACTTATGTCATTTTAAACTGCAACACACAGAAATCTAAGCCAGACTCCAGCAATGGCAACCCACTGTATGATTGCACATGGACACTCTGCATGAGTAGAGCAGAGTGGCGTGTTGCGGGACATGACATTGACAGCAGGTTGTGAGGGTTATCCAAACATTACTTCCCTGTAGTTTAAATGAGAGATTTGGTGCCTTGCTGTTAAAAGCAGGAGATAATTTTTCTTTTTGGACACAGCCTTGATACATCACAACGCATCTCTAGAAAAAATTTCAAGGTACATTTCGGCATACAATTATTGACAGTCCCTTTGTAAGCACTTTCACATGCTTTCCACTCCACATGGGCCTTAGAGGGACATGACCTGTCAGGAGAGGATTTTAAACTCTGGATCATATTTAAACTATTTTGACCACACAAGAAAAGTGGAGAGCATCTTTGGATGAAAGATCAACACAATGTTAAAGGTACCTAAAAGACAAAACAAACATTAAGACAAGACATACCATTCATAATTACAAAAAAAATAAACGTTATCTCAGTCAAAACATAAATTTATCGTGTCGACGTTTCAATCTCCTGTTGTGAGATTATTTTCAACCATGTCTTGAAAATAATCTCACAACAGGAGATTGAAAAGTCGACACAATAAATTTATGTTTTGACTGAGATAACGTTTATTTTTTTGTAATTATAATATTAATTGCTCTCAGTGAATAATAATTTTTAAAAAAAGTATTTACATACCATTCACTCATATTCATACTGAACAAGGTGAATTATGATGGCCAAATAGTATTCAGGGAATATCTGGCCCTTAAAATTACCAGACATTTATCTTAAAGGCGAGGAAAAACCCCAAAAAAAAAACTCACCCAGAAAACTTGTCCCGAATGGGGATCAAAACCCAACCCACTGTGTCCAAGACATGATGTTACCCCAAAGACCATAGTAGTGGACAGATTTTGAAGGGAATAAAAATCCTGAGTATAGCTTTCTTTGGAAGAGAAATAAAACTATAGATAACATGTAGATTTGTAAAAGAATCTAAAATTTTGAAAAAAGAAGTCTTTAACAAAATTTGTTACCTCTTATATTCCCAGATTTGAACTGTGACACTTGTTAAAAAGTGCTATTAAACAAGTTACTAACTCTAGGACTATAGTTCATGTCAACATTTAAAAATTTGTCTTTTTTTATTCAATGCCCCAGGTTGTCATTTTGACATTTCTGGTTTTCTCTGCGGGCATTGGCATAATTGTAACCCACTTCTGAAATTGGGGCACCTGGAAGGCAGAGTTACGACTGCCCCGATGATATGATGGGTGATGATAATAGTGGTGTGCCTGGAGAGTCCTTAATCCTAAGTTTAATCCAAGGCAAATATGGATGATGATTAGGATTGCCATATGATGTTTGGGAACCATCTGGGCCTTAAAGTTTCCTAACATTTGTCTTACATGTGAGGAAAAACCCCAAAAATCCTCACCCTGGAAACTTGTCCCGACCAGGATCGAACCCGGGCCAGCTGCATGACAAAGCAACACGCTACCTCGAGATCATAGCATCTGGCATCCCATTTCTGTGACAAATCAAACATGACATGTTCTTATATTATGTATGGCTGTTATTATGTTTTGGTTTTTTATCATAGAAGTTAATAGTTAATTATGAACAGTGGGCCTCAATTTTCTAATTTATGATTAAAGCTACCAGTACATTAGTTACATAACATTACATATACCTCACATTAATCCTCTGCATGCCACTGTAAAATCTCTTGTGTCAGAGATTTAAATTGCACCTGCCGATGTGATCGGCTTTGCAAGTAGTTTAAGTATATTGTCTGGCAGGTATTGGACAGAAGCATCAGAGCTGTTCTAATCAGCTCACGGCACCTAAAGGGATATCAATTTATTAATTAAATAAAAATAAAACATAGTTTTATTTGATTTTCATATTTATTATATAATTCAGTGACAGCTGTTTCGGTACACTGTACCTTCTTCAGACATGTTAACAAATTATGAATTGTGTTCCAACTGATCTAAGCAACAATACAACAATATTTATTTAAATTTTAAATTTAACAAAGGGGATTCATTCAATAAATATTGTTGTATTGTTGCTTAGATCAGTTGGAACACAATTCATAATTTGTTAACATGTCTGAAGAAGGTACAGTGTACCGAAACAGCTGTCACTGAATTATATAATAAATATGAAAATCAAATAAAACTATTTGAAGAGAAAAATTATACGCTCAGACCGGGACTTGAACCCGGGACCCTTGGTTCTCTAGACCAAGTGCTCTACCAACTGAGCTACCTGAGCAAGTACCGATCTAAACGCAAATCTTTCTCTATATACATTGTAATTCCCATCCACCAAATGCTGTGAAGCCATGCTTCTATCTTGCAAACGGCGGCTCCTTTATTAAGAAGACATATTTGGGAATTATACATTACAGCCAGTACGGCTTTTTCCAACTTGGAAAAAGCCGTACTGGCTGTAATGTATAATTCCCAAATATGTCTTCTTAATAAAGGAGCCGCCGTTTGCAAGATAGAAGCATGGCTTCACAGCATTTGGTGGATGGGAATTACAATGTATATAGAGAAAGATTTGCGTTTAGATCGGTACTTGCTCAGGTAGCTCAGTTGGTAGAGCACTTGGTCTAGAGAACCAAGGGTCCCGGGTTCAAGTCCCGGTCTGAGCGTATAATTTTTCTCTTCAAATATGATTTATCCATCATTGAGATGTACGAAATCAATAATAAAAAAATAAAACTATGTTTTATTTTTATTTAATTAATAAATATGGATTTTCATCAAGTAAACACCAACTCAATTGATTATATCAATTTAGTTTAAATAAGATATGATATCGATAACTGGTTAAGTTAGGTTCGTAACTTCTCCTTTCCCCACCTCTCATTATAGCTGTGTTTGAGTATTATTATATGTTCTCAATTTAGGCCTATTTAACAATGCTTTTTAACAGCTAAGGCCATTATCACATTCAAATCTAGGCATGAAAGGTCTGACAAAATTTATTCAGAGGACTCTTTTATTCAGGCTTGATGTTATTTTGTATGCCATAAATATACAATGTGGACCAACAGATTTAGTTTTCTTTTGAAGGAATTCATTCTCATGATTTTTACACCCTGAAAAATCCATCAAGCCAGATTTGAACCTACAAACCTCGAAACCAAATACTGACAGTATGGTTGGAGTTACCATATTCCATGGATTTTGTCCACAATTATATAGTGTAAGAAGAATATCAGAGCCATAAAGAAAGAAGTCTGCAATTTTTTATGCATGTGAACAGAAATCTGCAAAATTCCAATAACCTACTCTAATTTAAGTTTTCCACATTAAAAGTACATTTAGAATATTTAAAGATGTTGCTAGTCTCACCTTCCCTTAAAATATATATATATATATATATATATATATAATTGAAATAGGTGGAGCAAAAATATTACAAAAAATAGACAATTACAAATATATCAAACCATAATTCAGAGCATTTTAACATATGGTGCTGAAGTCTGGCAAATTCCTACCAGGGAAATGAAAAGAATTTTAAGTAAAGAAATGGATGTTTTAAGAAGATCAGCTAGAAAATCTAGAATGGATAGAATATGAAATAAAGAAATAAGGGAAATTATGGGTGTACAAGAGGAGCTGGACATCATAGACATTACAGAAAAGGAAAGATTACAGTGGTATGGCCATGTCAAAAGAATGCCAGAGCAAAGATTGCCTAAAATTGTTATGGAATGGATCCCAATGGAAAGGAGGAAGAGAGAAAGACCGAAGAAAACTTGGATAGAAGGGGTACAAGCAACTATGAATATCAGATGAATGGAGGAAGATCAATGGATGAACAGAGAGGAATGGCATTTGGTTTCCGGAAGATGGCGGCAGCTGCCATGATACCGGATGATGATGATGATGATGATAATTGAAATAAAATGCAAGGCCTACAATAATTGCTACTCTGTATTTGCTTTTCTTTTCCTAAAAGGTTGCCATATAAAGTTACGTATTGCATTTCATCATAATTAACTTGTATAATGTAAACGGTACGGTATCAACTGTTCTTTTGTGTAATGTCATGGAGAAAAGTTAAATTCTATTCATTGAATCAAAGACTAAAGATAGTCTTTCAAAAGTGAATTTTGTTGGTTAATTATCATTTAGATCAGTAAATGCAAGTCTACAGCGTGAAAAATATATGGTGAATTGTAATGAATTTCACAGACTGATCCAGAAACCAAGTTCCTTTCTTCTGTCCTCAGTTTTGAGAAATATGAATAGTATTGTGGTGCTAATACAAACATTTGTATTGCTAAATTAAATAGGCTAGTAATAATGTAGAGATGCATGTATGTAGGCCTATATACCCCATACCACCTGTAATGATGTAGATAATCAAAGATAATTGTACAAAATGTCTCAAAGTGATATTTGTAATATACACAGTTTTGCTATAATAGCTACAGTTAATATCAGTATTTAATTTTTTTTTTCACAATAGTGCATTCTGTCATACTTACAGGAATGGCAGCCATGATTGAAAGTTCAATTTCATAAATTTTTGGGTTGCCACCCTATAAATAACTATACTGTAATATTACAAATTACCAACCTAGGGTGGGAAGTAAAACCACTGCCCTTTATGTATACTACGTACAATGTGTATACGAAAATAGCCTATATTCAAAAGGTAGTGTTAATATACATTATATGAAATGAACTTTATTTGGAACAATATTGAAAGTTGACTTAACAAAATACAGTAGGTCTACTCCAGCCACTTTCTGAATGAAATATATATTTTTTCATATATTTATTTAGATTTCTCTGCCACTGAAAAAGCACACCAAACATACCATACTTGCTGCCATTTTATGCCTGATTGGTGTCATGGCCTGCTGTAGTCTCAACTAAATTATTTTCAGCATTTAGCATATATACATTGACCAGACTGTCAGTCAGTTGTTTAATGGACACAAATATTTCCAACAAAGATGTTATTACTTTACTATTATTTATTACTTTGAAAACAATATCATGCAAAAAATAATGTACAACACACGTTTGTGAAGTGTTTTACAGAATCTTGGAAATTAAATATTTTCTCGCTCAGAAGCGAGACTTCCCAACCTTGCATTGTAATATACTATTTAGAAAGCCATTTCTTTCCAAAAACACACAACAATTGAAATGTTTTGTTTGCATAAAGATAATGTTTTGGTTTTGATTAGTCTATCATGACAACCCTAAGCTTGGTAAACATTAGTCCATCGACTGACAGCAGTTATTGAAAGAGCAGATCCAAATTACTGTTTGTACGCAATACTAATGCTCATAATGAAGTGATAGGTAATACAAATGTAGAACTCTTGTAGTTGTTACATTTTGATCAGCTGGAAATATATTATGATCAGAAATATGTCATAAATATCAATAACAAGCAATGAATAATATAGCTAAATGTAAAAACAAAACTGACAATGGTCAATTGACAATAGTAAAGAAACTGTGTCTCGAACATATATACTATGACATGTTATGCACATCACATAACAAAAACTATATCTTCACATAACCATATTTCCTTCTCTGGTTGAGGTCATTTGCTAGATTTTAAGATAGATCTAAGAGCCTTAAAATCAATGGATACCAAGATTTCATGTGAAATTCTTGCAGATAATACAATATAACTGTTCCATGAAATGGTGATGAATACCATGTCACCAGAGGAAGAACTGGAGGGAATTATGTATGTAACGTAATGTAATGTAATAGCAGCTTATATCAGATCTCAGCTTCTGGTCATATGCTGGCCAACCTACCACCAATGTCTGAGTTTTTAGTATACACCATATCCAATCTCCATCAATCAAATATACAGAATACTAAATCTTTCCTATAACCAAACTAATTTCAATTTGTTTTATTAATTGTTGCCTTGGAGATGACAAACTGAAACAATGGAACTAAACGAAATTCAAATATTCGTGTACTAAAATAGGTACACACGCTAATTATTACTATTACAAATTACAAAATATACATTTTACAGAAATAACTAAACCACGTTAATGTATAATTTCGCTCTATTTTTGACATCCACATTGATTGTTTTTACTACGATGTACAACAATGAATATAATGGTTATCCCATTAAAATATGAATTTTTGAAAGTCATACGTATATAAAATATGCATCATTCTAAAATTAATGCTAAAAATCACGAAGAAAATACAAATAAACATACCAAAATTCCTATTTCAATCTTCGTTGTTTCGTTGTTCTCAAATTCACTGCTCACTGGGATCCGTTCATTTATAAAAATGACGTGTAAATCTCCATGCTGTATATCTGCCTGCTCTTCTTCCTCTATGTTCCTGATGTTACTACCTACTTCCATTTGTGCACTTTCAACTTATAATATTGTTGTTAGCTGTTATACAAATAGCTGCTATAGTCGGAAATACCGACAACCTAAAGGAACACTTTATAGATATAACTAACTCACTGGCACCATTGAACCCATAGGTTCACGACCGCGCGGACATAAGCTCTCCATACATCCCTATAATGAGCTTAAGTTTTCCAATCATTCCTTGTATAATCTACTTCCCTCAAATCATAGTTAACGTTATTCTCCCACCTCATTCTTGGTCTACCAATTGGACGTTTTCCCTCTGGTTTTCCTACAAGAAGCTTCAATGCACGTCTTTCATTCCCCATTTCCCCATACTACCACATGTCCTGCTCATCGCAGTCTACGAGACTTAACTGTTCTTATTATATCTGGCTTCCTATAAAGACAATGTAGTTCACTGTTATGTAAGTCTTCATCTTCACCTGTCTGATCATCTCTCTTTGGTCCAAAAATTGTCCTAAGAACTTTATTCTCAAATACTCGTAATCTCCTTTCCTCTCTTAAAGAAAGGGTCCATGTTTCTCATCCATATAATATAACTGGTACAATAATAGTTTTATATATTTCCAGTTTAACGTTTCTTGAAAGGAGTTGGGACGTCAAGAGTCTCTGTAAAGCATAATAGCAGAATTGAGCCTATGTTTAATTTCTTCGTACATCTCATTCCTATTTGTGATTATTGTTCCTAGGTATTTGAATTCAGCCACTTCCTCAAAATTTCCATCATTTGTCATTAGCTGTCCATTTCAATTACATAATGTATTAGTATGTGTGACCATATATTTAGTTTTGTTGATATTTACTTGTAGTCCCAATTTCTTAGTGTTACTCAATAGTGTGTGCGTGTTGGCCTTTAGTATCCAATCGCTATCGCCCAATGGTACTACATCATCAGCAAAACTAACAGCTTATTAATACCACTGAATTGTAGTTCTTCTTTATTCTCTAAAGATTTGATGGCATGCTCTAGTACAAAATTAAATAGTAAAGGAGATAGTGCATCTCCTTGCTTCAACCCATTGTGGATTTCAAAAGTTTGCCTACACGCACTCTACTCTTTGTGCCATTCTTATAAGTCTAACTAACTTTTTAGGAATTCCGAACTCCAACAGGATACTAGACCTATATAACTTCTCCCTCTTAATTGAATCGTATGCCTTTTTGAAGTCTAAGTATAGTTGATGTACAGTACAATTATATTCCCATTTATTTTCTAAAATCTGTCTTATACTAAAAATCTGATCTGCTCTAGACCTGTTTCTTCTAAATCCACATTGATGATTTCCTAGAATGGCATCAATATAAGCAATAAGACTGCTTACTAATATATTTGTTAAAATTTTATACGAAGTTGAAAGTAATGAGATGCCCCTGTAGTTGTTGCAATCAGTTTTATCTCCTCTCTTATAAATTGTTACGATAACACTGGTCAACATGATTTTTGTCTCATGAGTACCAATAGTTGTAATTAATGCAGTTTTTTTATCGTGTTTTCAAATATGTATTCGGAATTTCTCCATACCTTAGTTTTTTTATTTCAATTTCAATTAATGGAATTAAATAATTATTTTTAATAAATGTTTTTTCGTCCATTTGTCCATTGTCCGTTTTATTTTAAAACGGGGAACACTTTCATCAGGAGATTTCAGCTATGGAAAAGATATATCAAGGCAAATGGAATCCTAATATGCTGGCCGATTATTGTTGGACCATCAAGAGGGATGCTCCACAGGCGAAATATAGCAGAAAATCGTCATTTCTTACTTTCTAGGCGAGTCCGAATGTTCGAATATTGTGAGGTTATGAATGTAGAAAATATTAAAGTTATTTGAAATTATAAATGCCTGTCTCTCGGAAACCTTGCGTGATGGAGAAAAACCCGATATATTTGAATTCAGGAGAAAAAATACTATCAGAATCACACATTTTTCTTTCTGAGACAAAAAAAAAAGTTTATTTTTTGTTGCCCAGTGTAATCGATTCTTTCCATTCATCTGGAAGAGCTTCTTTTTTCCCCCAAATCATACTAAGCAATTGGCGTATCTTGTTCATCATTTTTTTCTTTCCCTGATTTTCAGTTCTGCTGGGATCTCATATGAGGCGATCAGAGGACAAGGGCTACAAGTGACAAAAAACTTAGTTTGGAGAAAATTAAGTTTAAATATCAACGATAATATAAAATTCCAGGAATATCTGACAAGTCTAATAAATTGTGTTTATATTCCTCATATATGAGCCCATTTATTCGCAAAATATAGGCCTAAACAGATTCAATATATACGTAAGCCCATACTATAACTCTTTTTTGCAATAAGAGTCACTTGTAGGCCTACTCCTTGTCCTCCAAGCAATATTTTGAAATAGATTATCCAAGAAAGGTAGATGAATACCAAAGTTTTTATTATGACTGGAAATATGTTACATATTACGATAATATTAATTGAAAATTCAGTCTTAAAGTTCATTGAACTTAAATCTCCATTCATGGATACATTCTCTCTCCACATGAATGTTTCCCTTCCTGTCTGTATATTGTTTGCTGCATTCCTTCCTCTTTTCGCTTTATTTTTTATCCAATTTTCTCGTTTACTAATCCTCTTTCTGCCAACGTGCAATATTGGAACATCTACTTCAATAGGCCCTGTAATGTCGGGTTCTTCAATGCCATCTTCATTGAAATCAATCAGGAAAAAAAAAGGATTAATCTTCATATTTTAATAATCATACATTTATTATAAACATTATTAAATTGCAAATCCTGTAGATCTAAATCATATATCTTTAGATTGTTAAATAATTTCCAATTATCTCAAAATTCATTGAAAAAAGTATTATTTTATAATATAGGCCTAGGCCTACAAATGTGAAAATATAGATAAAGTAGTTAAACTATTTTACTTACCATGAAAGCTGAGGTTATGTTCATTCCCACCTTCATCAGATTCAGATTCAGTCATACGCCCTAATAATATTTGATAAATCAATAAACCTCGTAGAATCACCAGCACTTTTCAGAATCATCTTTAGTGTTTGTTCCTTTCATAAGTGATTTTCACCCTGACTAGATGATGATCCTAATTGCAGTCTGTCCGTCTAACTGAGCTAACATCGATGATGCTACTGTGCCAGCGTATGTTCAACTAATAGGCCTACATTATCTCTCTGGTTCCGAGTTTCGCCATCTGGAGACGTCCATGTGTAGGCCTATTTATGAATAATGTTGTGCTCGTAACAATGAGATTCTTTGATGTGGCAAAAGTGACTAATCTAACCCCATTGTTGTTACTATCTCCATGAAGACTGAATTTGCTATTGTTGGTTTGAATATATTTTCCCGCCCCACTTCTGCATTAAAATCTCCTAAGACAATTTTCATATGATATCGTGAAAGGCTATCAAATACGTAAAGTAATTCCCCATGGAACTCATCCTTGATCTTGTCATCTTTATCTTCTGTGGGAGCATGTACATTTACGATTACAAAATTACAGAATTATGTATGATATCCTATCACTGACAAACCTAATATCTCGGATAGCGGATAGGATCCTCCTTCGGACTAAAAAGTCCGTTCCAAATTCAGGTCTTTCTGCACCACCGAAATATAATGCAAAGCTTCCTAATTCCTGACTACCTTCTCCTGGCCATCTAACTTCCTGTAAAGCAACTATATCTAATTCCCGCGTTAATACTTCTAGCGCCCCGCTATTGTATAAAGTCCTAATATTCCATGTTTCTAGGAACATGTCCCGGTGTTTGAGCCTTTGGCATGGGTTCCCTGAAGTAGTCCCCGCCCGGAGAACCGAATGGGGGACTATTTGACTTCCGGAAAATTTTATCTCAGTGGAACTCTTGTCCGCATTTCTTGACGGTTATATTTTTTGCGATGAAAGATCGTCATTCTTTCGACCAAGGTACTTTTTTCGTCTGGCTTATCATCTTCGACCAATCCAACATGAGTAACCCTATCGGCAGCAATGCACAAGTGGCCCTCCACCTCTGGGTCACTAGTTCTCTCTAGTTGTCGGTCATTCCGTGATTCCGTATGAGGTTCATGATGGACGAATCGAAGACAGGACATATTTTTCACACAGAATTTCTCTCGTTTTACCCTTCCAAAAGCTTCAATCTACTATTTCTCCAAACTCATGACACCCATTTTGTTCATCAGCCCTTGTGATGGCGCGACAAATCTGGTAAGCCGGCAACATTGTATATCACAAACTTCAATAGTACAGGATTCAATCAATTTCATCCCTCAACCCAATATTACGCGGACACGAATGTATAATTTAAGTTCCTTAAGGCAATGCGCTAAGCCAGAAAGTCGGCGACTTTTTGGCCTAAACCTTCTGGCGGAACCATGGTCCTGGCGTCGACTCAGCCTCTAAAAGCTATGATCACCAAATATTTGTTCTAGAGATTTTACCAACCTAGCTGACATTTCGTGCTAATTGCCTATAAACGTGGGAGCCTTAATCTCCCGTTTCAAGGGTCTCCTAAACGCCTTTCTTTACTATTGCCTATATAGGGACCAAAGGCATTACCTCCCTTTCGAACGAAGCCATACTCACAGGGGAACTGTCAACCATTGCTTGCCGAAACATACAGTATCTTGAAATTTCTTCCAGAGAAGCATTGTGATGAACAAAGGCCGTGTCCAAAAAATTATTTGCCTTTTTAACTGTAAGGCACTAAAATCCGGCTCATTTCAGCTATATGAAGGTGATAGAATTGCTGAATTGGTAGATTGGATAACCCTCACTACCTGCCGTCCGCGCCGTGTCCCGTCCCACTTCACTACGCTCTTACTCATACAGGGAGTCCGTCTGCTCCGTACTGAAAGTTTACATTGCTGAATTCTGGCTTTCATTTCTGTGCCTTGCAGTTAAAAAGGCAGCATTCTTTTAATACGACCTTGATACATCACAACGCTTCTCTGGGAGAAATTTCAAGGTAGGTTTCAGCATGCAATGGTTAACAGTTTCCTTGTAAAAAAGTTTTATATCCTGACAAAAGTCCATCGATCACGTCCGGACTTGAATTCGCAAACGTCGGATCCAGAGGAGAACATGATAACAAGTAGTTTATCGGGGCCAACTTTTACGAATGTTAGGGCCTGATAGATTTTTGCCCAATGTGCTTATCGATAAAACATTAAAATGTAATATTATATTTGTAAATGGTGGGCTGCGGTGGTTATGTTCCTTGCTTCTAGTCCTATAGGTCACGGGTTCAAACCCGGCCGTGGTCGATGGATTTTTAGAATGGAAAATCCAAGGAAAATGTCCTCCGAGAGAGACATTAGACCGTGGGTCAGAAATCTGAAGATTTTCAGGCTCGTGAAAGAACATTAAGCCTGAAAAAAGAGGCCTCTAAGCAAAATTTACAGACTTTATACCACCAAAGTAATACTTTAGTTCATGAATGAATGAGTCATTTTTTAAACTATGAGGTAAGATGTAAAAAAAAGACTCATTCATTCATGAATTAAGAACATCGTAATGTTAATTCCCATATTTAACTATGAATAATACTTTAGTTACCTACTGGATGTCTCTTGAGGTCACATGCCAATACACCAATGCCAGAAATAAACTGGTAGCATTGAATAAAAAAATGTATTTGCTTATCATTATTTTATATAATAATAATAATAATAATAATAATAATAATACTTTATTTATTCTGGCAGAGTTAAGGCCATAAGGCCCTCTCTTCCACTCAACCAGTACAAATACAAATAAATATTCGACAAATATAGATATACACTATACTAATTATAAACACTTAAAGATACAATAAATGTAACAATGTAAATGTCATGTACAAACAACATTTTATAGGGTAGTAACAATAATGATACGATAATAATAATAATAATGTATATGTATTATGAGGGAAAATAATTATATGTGCCGGTACTAAAAGTTAAGATTACAACATGTCAGTATAAAGCTAATGCAAATGGAACATTATTTATTTTCTAATGCAAAAGTAATGCATGTAATATCAAATTAATAATGCTATGTTCCACAAAATTCATTAATTAAGAACTTTTTAAAGTTATATTTATAAATTTTTAAACATGTTATTTGCAATTGATTAAAAGAGTAATACTATATTGCGACAATAACTTTTAGTACACAAAAAATTATTCCAAACATTTAAAACGATATATAACTTTTCTGTACCTACTTTTTTTTCAACGGTTGAGTAGACGAGAATGCCTTTTGACCATAAATTTGCCAATATCAATAGGCTACATTGTTATTATTATTATCATTATCATAATTATTATTACTATTATTATCATTGGGGCACGCTGTAGCGTAGTAGTTAAGGCACTGCGCTACAAGCCGGAAGGTCGAGGGTTCGAGTCCCGGTGGAATCAGGATTTTTAAACTGACCCAAACATTCTGGCGGCACCATGGCCCTGGGGTCGACTCAGCCTCTAACTGAAATGAGTACCAGATGCTTGTTCTGGAGGCAAAGGCGGCCATCACGCAGGGCTGACATCAAGTGCCGATTGTCTAGAAAAGTGGCCTTAACCTCCCACAACCCCAAGGGCCTCCCGAGGCCTGTAGTGGGATCACTTTACTTTTTATTATCATTATTATTCTTTTATTGTTATTATTATCACTATTATTATTAGTGATAATATTACTACTATTACTATCATTATTACTATTGTTACTGTTATTATTATATTTATCATTATTATTATTGCTAGGATTTTTATGTACTAAAAGTTAAGATTGCAACATAATATAACGAGAAGTTAGTATTATGACTACCTTTTGTTTTTGTTTCACACACCAACAGTTGAATAGTATAATGAGAAGTTATACTTCTGTCTTTTGTTTTGGTTTATTATATTTTGTGAGAAGTAGAATATATAGTGGATGATTAGAAAACATTAGCTCAGGATATGGATTTATGCAGAGCTTATGTCTGCCTGGCAATGAACCTATGAGTTCAATATTGCCAATGAGTGAGGTAGTTAACATTAAGACTCGGAGGTTGAGGAAAAAGCCTTTTCTATTTTATGCCTCAAGACGAAGCCCAACATAATATATATATACATATACACATTTTGGGCCATTGAACTTGAATTTTTTCGAAGATTTTTGGTTTATTGGTCCTTTTTTTAGGTCTTAATGGTTTTTTTGCAACTTTACCTTCTTTTGACTACATTTATACCATTTGTATGATTGAAGAATCCATATAGTCTATTCTCAATTCCAACTTCTTTTAAAAATATTATCTTAGTTTACTTTCTAAGACTTTTCACATTGCAAACACTTTTATTCTGCAAGAAACTATTGAACCCTCACAAAGTATCCCATTATTTTTAACCACTAGCCTACTGATCACCTAAACTATTTTATGTTGACTTCAAATTTTCTAAGAAGTTGCCACTTTGTGAAAAATCCTCGAACAAAGAGTGATGGCAGCGAAGTTGTCTTTATTCACTTGTTAGCAACTGCAACACTTTTTACATCCTTTTTCCAGTTTTAGGTCTTTTATAGGATATCTTTAGTTATTTTTAAAGGTTATTTAGACATTTTATAGGTCCTCAACTTCCGAGCCCTGGTTATTATTATTGTTAAAGTTTTTTGTTGTGAATTTACAGTTACTGATGTACAATGCACGTTCGGCTCAACTGATACACACAAACATCATGGAATTGGTGTAGCCAGGGACACAATAGCTGCAAGATTGTGCAAACCAGAGGGATTTCATAGATCTCCAATTTTTGCGAATGATCATCAAGTAGATCCAGTAACTGTTCCATCGTGTCAAATTCGTCCTGATCCATTTGATTTAGAAGGGCTTACTTATGATCTTCTCATAACAGATTTTCAAGATGTGGAGTTCTTAAACAAAATGTAAAATTACTTATTTGTAGCCCAATCTTTTTTTTAATTTACTATTTCCAGTACAATGAAAACTACTACAATAAACTCCATAGCACAACAGGCCTAGAAGGCTATTGGCTACCAGTTGGCTGCTGGATTCATATTCATATGTGTTATTTACAGACGTGGACGATCATCCGGATAGTATAGGGGTGACAGGTGGTCAGCATATACAGAGTGACTCATAATTCCTATTACAAACCTCTAGGGGTTGTAGAGGGGACTTAGTAGATAAAGTTTCGATAAGGAACTTATGTCCGGAAACGTACCATTTCGATGTAAAATAAGTTTGAAGATCAAAACACATTGGGCTGAAATCATGCGTCTTGTGTTTCAGAATAAGAATTAAAGACTTATAGGTGTTGTACTACACCTGTCGAGTAAGAGGAAGATCTTCTTGCATGAATTCTGGCGACAGTAGAAATTATTGAGCACACTCTAGGTCTTGTGGGGCATGTGTATAAAAGCATACGTCGCAGGTACACTTTATGCAATGAACAGGGTTGCCACACAATATCAGCCCATTGTGTTTCAATTTTCAAAGTTTTTTACATCAAAATGGTACGTTTCTGGATATGGGTTCCTTATCGAAACTTTATCTACCAAGTCCCCTCTACAACCCCTAGAAGTTTGTAATAGGAATTGTGAATGACCCTATAGGTTCTCCCTGCTATTATAGTTGGTATTCTCAATTCTACTTATAACTACCCAAATATCTTAAGGTGCTGGGGGCAATGGTCCTGTACTGGCCAAAATCATGAGAATTATAGCTCTGCACCAAGGCATAATGCCTTAGTCCACTGGCTGTGGCACAGGATTAATTATGTTAATTTAATATAGTATTTTAAACCATAATAATTATTTATAGTGTGGCCTATATATTTTTTTAAGTTTTTTTATACAGAAGTATTATTATTCCTCCTACCAAGTGATTGCTCCTTTTAAAACCAATTTTATCTAGTAACTTAACTCTTGATGGTATTTTAATAGAGGAATTATTGAATATAATTATCTGTAGTAATTCTGAATTTTTTAGATTTATTTCGAAAAATTCCAAAATCCTTTTAACTGACTTTCATAAAAAATCATGAAACTGACATGGTAAATATCAATAGAATAGAAGTATGTGAATTAGAAACTTCATACCTCACCTCGTAAAATGTTCATTGCTATCTCAACAAAATCTGAATTGAAAGCATATCCAGGTGAGAGAATAATATTAGCAAATTTAGAAGGAATGAAGCGGTTGGGGTTCTTCTCATGAAAATATTTTTTTAAAAACCTTACAAATCTTTTGACCCTACTTAATAGATACCAAAACTTAGTACAGTCAAAATTTATATATGTCTGTTTATGCTCTAGCGGCCGCAATTCTTGTTTTATCATAACCAAATCGAGTTCATTAACCAGTAAAATTGGATCATTAGGTGCATGAATCCACCTGATCGAAAATTACAAAATCGCTCTAGCAGTCGTGATTTTCTATGTTTCGCAAAGAAACTCAGTTGGCAATATGATTTGAAATAAAATTAGGAAAGTGCTCTTAAAAATCAGCAAAATCTAAGGCCATCAGAAGCGTTGATTTACCTGAAACCTAAAATTAAAATTTCACTTTAGTAACAGTCATATTTGCTTCCTCGGAATGTTTATCATACATTTTTATTAACCCTTAAATTTACAATGTATTGTATAAGATACATTAGTTTAATTTATTTAATGTTTTTAATAAAGCAATGGACAAATGAATCAATAGATAGTATTTATTAAAATTCATAGAACATTTTGTTTAAACAACTCACCTTATAGAATTCATGCTTCCATGATACCGCAGTTTCAAACACAGTCGTGTTCATCCTCAGCCATAACTCGACTGACAATTATACAATATCTAATAACAGAGGGAAAATGTCTAGTTGGTAGACCAAGAATGAGGTGGGAGAATAACATTAACTATGATTTGAGGGAAGTAGATTATACAGGCGATGATTGGAAAACATTGGCTCAGGATAGGGATATATGGAGAACTTATGTCCGCGTGGCCATGAACATATGGGTTCAATAGTGCTAGTGACTTACAATATCTAATAACTATACTATACACAATTTATTTTCACAGCAGTTCAATACTTTTAAATAAGCTAGCATCAGAAATTGAGTTTATCTAATTTAACAAAAGAAACATATATTACGTAAACCAGCACAATCAGAACATATATTCGACTTGCTGAGGAATTTGCTTAGTTTATGCAATACCTACACGATGGAATAATTTTTATAAGATGAGATGTAAAGTTTGAGATTCAGATTTATATTATATTTATATAATTGGTTTGCCTTACTTATGTCTCTATTTTTGCAGACTATTCTGTTTGATGTAAAATAATATGTTAGCTAATTTTTCCAGGGGTTTGTACATGTTCACATTTGGTTCTCACAATTCCCTGGAGTGGTGGTGATGTCTGATCAAGAACTCATCATCGTGTGTAAACTGCCAGAACCTACTGTCATTGAGAATAAGGTTGCAGGATTTGCTGGCAGTTTGTAAGTTCCTATAATTTACTAACAATAATATTTGTATTGAAAACTTGTAAACATAATCCTTTATTCTTCTCTTCATTAGGCATAACTTCATTGAAATTTTGGCTTCTCAACAATTGCATTCCATCAGTTCTGATCTTGGAACACTCTTTCCAATTACGAAATCCTAGTTCCTTGATGTCTTCCAATATGCCATCAATCCATCTATTTTTGGTTCTGCCAGTTAATTAAATTTTTTTTTATTTCCAAAATTATTCACAATACAATTGTTTTCCGTCACCTTCCTTCTCCAGTTGTACCAGTCCTGAACATCCTCATTGTAGATCCCAGTTCACTCATACTTCTTCTCACACCATCCATCCAATTTTCTTTAGGTCTTCCCTTTCTTCTTTTCCCATTTATTTTCCACTCCAAGATCTTCTTAGGGATTCTCTCAGATGTCCTCTCTTGAGATGCCCATACCACCTTAGTTGTCTCTCTTCAATTGTCTGTAATATATTTCTCTCAACTTTCCTAATTTTAGTGTTCCTTAATTAATTCAATACAGATACTTAAAGGTCTCCTATTATATAGGTGTGTACACCGAAATTCCCTATTTTTAATGCATTCTCTTACCAAACAAACTTTGAAGTTAAAGAAAGTTTATTTGCAAAAATAAGCCGTTTCATTTATTAAGTTCTAAAAAAAATTACAAATGAACGGACTTCCATTGAGCCCCTGTGGTGACACAAAGAATATCCAGTTTGTATTCAATTTTCATCCAGGTTCACTCCATGTCCGGAGTGATGGTAGCAATGCAATCCAGATAAGGAGATCTTGAAAGTTCCATATTTTAGTGATGAACACCCTGTCCTCCATATTCCCCAAAGTAAAAAATATCCAAAGATGTGATGTCAGGGGAACATAGAAGGCTCTTCAGGGGTTCATCTTATTTTTTCCAGCATTCTGGAAATGTTTCAAGCAGATTTTTCAGGACATGCATCAACTAGTGGAGCACCATCTTGCTGAAACCACAGGTTTGGTTGCAGTCTTTAACCTGTGGAAATGTGAAAGAGTTGTACGGGCCAATGTTTTTTTTTACACTTTCAATCTTGAATTTTTTTAGGCTAACCGTGGCTTGAAAATAGAATTTATTAACCCTAAAATTCTTTAAAATTTTTATATTTTGACATTTAAATAATTTTCATGAGATATCGCATCCTAGATATGTAAAATTATTCATCTGCTCCAAAATTTTGTTGTCAATTTCAAATTTACTTCTGACAGGAAGAACATATTATAAAAAGTGGCTTGAAAATAGTATTAACCTAAAATTCTTAAAAATTTTGATAGTTTGACGTTTAAATAATTTTCATAAGTGATATTGCATCCTAAAAATGCTCCAAAATGTTGTTGTCAAGTACAAATTTACTTCTGATGGGAAGAACATAAAAAATGGCTTGAAAATAGTAAAGTAAAGAAGTATTCCCACTACAGGCCTCAGGAGGCCCTTGGGGTAGTGGGATGTTAAGGCTCCCATCATTTCTAGACAATCAGCACTTGATGTCTGCCCTGCGTGACGGCTGCCTTTACCCGAGAACAAGCTTCTGGTACTCATTTCCGTTAGAGATTGAGTCGACCCCAGGGCCATAGTGCCGCCAGAAGGTTTGGGCCAGTTTAAAAATCCTGACCCCAACGGGACTTGAACCCTCGACCTTCTGGCTTGTAGCGCAGTGCCTTAACCACTATGCTATGGCGAGCCCCCAAGTATTAACCCTTAAATTCTTTAAAATTGTGATATTTTGACATTTAAATCAATTTCATAAGAGATTGCATCCTAGATATGTAAAATTATTCAACTGCTCCAAAATTTTGTTGTCAAGTACAAATTAATTCTGACAGGAAGAACATAATTACAGTAATATAAAAAGTCATAGTTCACTGTGTTGAACAAAGTGATTGAACATTGTTGTTCTTGCAATATGTGTTTAGCCCAAATGGAGCATGTGTGTCAGGAGTGGTAAAAGAGACACCAGGAAGATTGGAATATGAACTTGCAATATACAAAGAGGCCATGCCTACAAGAGTGGGGAACAACAGCAATAGAGAGCTGCCTGTAGATCAAGCTGTACCTATAGGAACAAAACTGCAACTCCGAGCAAGAATTAATCCTGAATCAGGTACAGTATTATAAATATAATAACTCAATAAGTGTATTATTAGGTATTAGCTATTATGCATGTTTACAAATGAATAGTTGCCCTGAAAACAGATTTACCCATAAACTGCTACTCATGACTTGACTAACTTCTGCCATTTTATTATATATGGACCACTTTTAAAAATAAATAAAATAGATCTGAAAGAAAGCAGGGATAGTTTTACTGCACCATGTCGTGATATTCTTTGGTTATATCACTAATCAACTGAAAAGTCAGCTTTTGAATTTTTGTGAGTCAGATCTCTTTTTGGGGCAACTATTCAAATATAATAATTGTTTCATATTCCATAAAACTTATAGGAATTTACATTATGAGGCTTTCAAATTAAAAAAAATGAGTTGTACATTATCTTGCCTCATACACACTGTGTTTTTCACAGCACAGGACCGCAGTTTCAGGAACAGCCATCTTCTAGCCAAAAAGATAGCTGAAGATAGGGACAACTGTTCCTCAGCTGTGAAAAACCCAAGCGTATGAGATGATGTACAACTTATTATAATTTTGTTTCATAAACTTCCGATTGAGGGTCTTTCCACTTTTCAGCGGTTGCCCTTTTACCAGCCGGCTGCTGGACCTTCACATCCACATGTGTCAATCACAGAGGTAGATGATCAACAGCCAGTGTAGGGGTGACATGTGGTTAGCATGTCGAGTCCCCCAGCCGTTATAGCTGGTTCCTCAACCTGGAGCCGCTACTTATTGTAGCTACCCAATTGCCTCACGATGCTGGGTGGGCACCGGTCCCATACTGACCGAAATACCATGAGAAAATTTCTTCCCCCATGGAGATTCGAACCAGCGCAAGTCCCGTAGCTCTGCACCAAGGCTTCCTACCTTAACCGCTCGGCTACGGCGCGGGACTTGTTTCATAAACTTACTTATTGAATTATTTTTTTATTATTCTACAGATTCTTACTTGTTTCTATGTTCCAATTTCTATATCCTTTTGTTTAAGTAGTTTTTCTCTTCAAATCCACTTCTTTCGTGGCTTCCTGGAATCATTCCTCCAACTATGTTTGGGACTTCCCCATCTCTCTCTCTTTGATGGCATCCATTCTAAAATCTGTTGTGTTGTCCATTAAAATTTTGTGTCCATACCACAGTATATGTTACTTCTGTATCATCAATAACATCTCCATCTTCTCCCATAGCTTTTCTTGTATGTAAGTTTGGATTTTATCTAATCTTGTTTTTCTACATCATCTTCTAAAAAATCATGTCACAAGAGAACTGTCAACCATTGCAAGCTGAAACGTACCTTGAAATTTCTCCCACAGAAGCGTTGTGGTGTATCAAGACTGTATCCAAAAAATTATTAGCTGCTTTTAACTGCAAGGCACAGAAAATCCAGTAATAGCAACACACTGTGCAAAGCAGATGAAATCCCTCTTTCAATAGAGCGGTGTGGAGTCTGGAACGTGAATAAAGCAGAAATCTGTCCAATGTGAATAAATTTATTGGTCCCAGCAAAATAATAGTAATTTTACGTGTATTTATTTTGCATAAAACAGAATCTGTCCAACATGGAAACAGAAGGATATTTCTACAAAATTAATGAAAAAAATGTATAAAGCGGAAAGACAGAGAAATAAATTAGTTTCCACTTCATTGAATTCTCATTAGGCCAAAAAAACAATATGGAATGATTCCTGCCGCCGGGCAAGTAGAGATTCTACTTGTAATTAATATTTAAGTAATCGGTGGTTTTAAGTAAAAGTTCACCCATTCATTGTACAGGAAATATTTTACACCCATTCATTGTACAGGAAATATTTTACACCCATTCATTGCACAGGAAATATTTTATTTCATGAAAGTCCAAAAAGTAACTGAGGTAAGATGTCCAGACTAAAAATAATATAATTCTACTTGTACCTGAAATTTTAATTCGGCCTCACTACACAACCACTATGCAAAATACAGATACAATAACAATTGCACTGTAAAATCATAAATTAGTTAAAGTTCTGAGATCGGTCTTAATTTACAGGTTAAAGATGGCTAAAACGTTCGTATCATAGTCATTAAATGAAGAAGTGAAAGTGATTGAAGATAAATTTCTAAATTTTCGGACTGATGCTCCAAAGTCAAACTCTAGCAGTTGCTAAATCCCTAGGGAATAACGATTTCAAGGCATATTTAGGTTAGCTGGACAGTTTTAAAAGACGACAATATAGTGTGGAATGACATTTGCAAGGAATCAAAGGATGTGGATGAAAGTGTAGTTAGTGAGCGGAAACTGCATACTTTAATTTCAGGGTACGCACCTAAGAGACATTTTTAATGCTGACAAAACAGGACTGTTTTTCGCACTTTATCGTAGAAGTTGCTCAAACATACTATAATTCATTTTTCAAAGGCAGCGGAACTCAATTAATCCAAGATATGTAAAAAGATATATTTGGTACTGTATAATCTAAGATTATTAATAAGTTTTAGTTTTTTTATAATGCAGAATTTTGTCTAATGTGGGGGAAAAAAAAAATGGTCCCATACAATTCCGCTATGAGCAGTTTTACTATATAATAAAATATACAAATGTTAACATTACATGTTTTAACATTTAAAAATTTATGTCCATATCAATATATATATATATTAGGGTTATAACTTTTTGCACTTTTGTGAAATTAAATATTTCCTGTGCAATGGATGGAAGAACTTTTAGTTAAAACATTGAAAAAGGCTTAAGAATTAAACCTCATAGTGTTCTTTCCCTGTGAAAGTTAAATAAATTGAAAAAGGCCTTCATTTCACTGAGCTTCAAGAGAAGGCAACCCCCAAATATATTTATATATCAATATTTAATATTGATTTGGGGGTGACCTTTTCTTGAAACTCAGTGAAATTAAGGCCCTTTTCAATGGTTTTAAGTAGGAGTTCACTCATTCATTGCACAGGAAATATTTTATTTCAACAAAGAGTCCAAAAAGTTACAAACCTTTAGGGTTATAACTTTTTGGACTTTCATGAAATAAAATATTTCCTGTGCAATGAATGGGTGTAAAATATTTCCTGTACAATGAATGGGTGAACTTTTACTTAAAACCACCGAAAAAGGCCTTCATTTTACTTAGCTTCTAGAAAAGATCACCCCCTATATTTATATATCAATATTTAATATTAATTTGGAGGTGACCTTTTCTTGAAGCTCAGTGAAATGAAGGCCTTTTTCAACGGTTGTAAGCAAAAATTTCACCCATTCATTGCAGGAAATATTTTATTTCACAAAAGACGAAAGTCCAAAAAGTTATAACCCTAATATATATATATATATATATATAATTAAATATCTTGAAACTCATTTTATTTTTATAGAACATTTTTATATTACATCCATCTAAATACTCTTTACTGAATAATAATTTTAAGTCAGATAGACATCTCAATAAGAATCAAATGAATTGTGAATACTTCTTACCTCATACATCTATGTTTATTAACAAAGAACTGCAGTATCGGGAAATAAATCATTCCCATCTTCAGATGTATTTCCCGATACTGCAGTTCTGTGTTAAAAAACATAGATGTATGACGTAAGAAGAATTCATGATTTATTTGATTATTATTATGAAAACCTCATAATGTAAAAATTTCAAAATTTATTATGTAAATAGACATCTCACCTCATAATTTGTTTTAAAATGCTTGAATTCTATCATCAGCTCATTCCGAAGGTTGACCGATACTTCCAAATCAAATCCTTTTCCGTGAGAAGTTCAAAATTCACGACTTTTTCCTTATACTTCTGGATGTAAATTTTCTCCCAAACTAAATTCTTTGGATTTTTCTAATTGTTTTAATAATTTTATATCCACTTAGATTATATGTTTTTTGTTTGTTCAAAAATTCTACAAATTATGTGGTGAGGTGTCTATATCTGATTTAAAATTATTAAAATTCATCAGAGAACATATTGTTACTTCCTATAAAAATATTAATAAATATACCTGTTTCTAATTATTAAGAGTTTTAATAACTCTGGAACTATAGCACCTAAAAATATAACTTTCTCAGTCCTAAAAATTGAAATAAGCTCTTTTTCCAGAACATATCCACAACAATTAATACTACATAGATTTTCCAAGCACAAGGAAGAAATAAGCAGTGCTCTGTTATAATATCAGAGTTATGCATCAGCATGGAGAAACCTAGTGTTTAGTAAGTGCTTTCACTTCATCCTGCCTTTATCTACTATTAAATAATCTATTCACTTTGGTTTAGAACTCACTGGAATTTCTTTTCAGTCAACTTTCTTCTTTTATACATAATTTTTTTTTACTTATTTCAGGATATAAGTTCCAACACATGAATAACAATTCCATTTTAATAAATGGAACACATCTGTTATAAATGTTTCTGATATTCAAGCAAAAATCAACAATAATGAGGATTTATTTCTCGCCTGCACTATATTTTAGAGTAAAAATTTGTGTGAATAAAAGAAAGAGGGAGAAATAATTTTATATATGCAGTGTATCTTTCCACTACATGTCTGGAATTCTAACATACTGTCAGGAGGAATTATTTCTGATTGTGGAAATGATTTATTTATCAAACAAATATACATTTAATAATATTAATCTTACTAAGATAGTATTGCCAAGTCTTTTTTTTAAATAGAAAGTAAATCACAATCACAATTAAAAAAATTACAATCCATTCGAAGACAAATCAACATCACTAAGAAATTTTAATCTGCACCATGGAATATTCAATTTTGACCTGACAAACATTCACACACGCATACACTCACACACACTCCCCACACATATACAAAATGATCACTGAGATCTTCAGAGTCCTCTACGCGTTCCTGATGGCATCAGAAGTTGTACTGCTGTCATTGCATCTGGAAATAGGCTGTGATAGTTAATTAGAGGTACATATGCTGCTGTGATAACTCGCCCTGAAAAACAGAGAAAAATATATTTATTCAGAGAACAGGCCTGTAAAAGTATTGTTGGTTGGTTAATATCTAATCTTGATAATAATTAAATGAATCGTGATTTTTTCTTACCTCATACATCTATGTTTTTTTAAACACAGCACTGCAGTATCGGCGACACCTTTGTCGTCATCGTCAGCTGTTTTCACGACTGTCAATTTTTTCTCGTGAAAACAGCCGACGGTGACGACAAAGGTGTCGCCGATACTGCAGTGCTGTGTTTAAAAAAACATAGATGTATGAGGTAAGAAAAAAATCACGATTCATTTAATTATTATTAATTGAACCTCATAATGTTAAAAATTCCCAAATTTAATATATAAATCTAATCTTGAGCTGGCAGTAATGTATTTCACTCTCTTACACTCCAATATTTAAAAGCAGGGTTTTGAAAATTGAATCAAGGATGGACAGAAAAGATGATCACCTCAATTCATATCTTTATTAAGGTTACAGAAACGATAAATAGGACTTAAAGATTTAAATTAAAGATCATTGTACTTCTCCTCAAATCCAGTCTTCTAATTATTAGACTGGATATGAGCTGAGGTATATAGATTTTTAATTTAAAATTTAAATTAAACCTCATAGTGATTTTTTTCTATAAAAGTTCAAGGTAAATAGAAAAATTCAACTAGATCCCCATTCTATAGAGACAATTGTGACTCTTATGCTACCTTTGCACGGTCAAAATATCACAGTCATTTAACCCGTCAGCGTGGAGCGACGTGACGTGTACGCAAGTTGAATTCTTCACCCAATGCGGAACGACGTGACATGTACGCTAGTTACACGCACTGCTTTAAACTGTAATTATGACCTTTGTGTTTACATTAACTATTTACCGTGTATACAAATTTTATGTAGAGACTTCAAAGTTTCTATTAGTGCATATATTAACTGATTACGGCCCTGAGTAACAATTTAAAATAATTTTATATTTGCATTTATTCTTGCGGCCTCTGACATTTTCTTAAATTTATAACTTGATAAAGGATTTCTTATAAAACTAAATTCGCCTTTTTTTGTAGATTAGCTTGTATATCAAATTGAATCTATTTTCAAATCTCTTCATTTTTAATAATAATGTCGCAAAATTCAGTATAAATAAAGGCCCAACAAAGTTATTTCTGATTTACGATACAGTACAGGACCACAACAGTAAATTTCAGATATATATATATATATATATATATATATTTCAAATGACGATATCCTTACATTATGGAAAGGTAGTTAGTCTACAATTCAGTCAGTATCTAAAAGGAAAGTGGTCCACTACAGACCTTAGAAGGTTCTTGGGATATTAGGAGGTTAAGGCTCCCACTTTTCTAAAGTATCAGTACTTGATGTAAGCCGAGTACTTATTTCTGTCTGACGGCCCATAACAAGCATCTGGTACTCATTTCAGTTAGAGGCTGAGTCAACCCCGGGTTCACAGTGCCGCCTGAAGGTTTGATTCTGTTTAAAAATCCTGATCCACCGGGACTCAAACCCTCGATCTTCCGGCTTGTAGCATGTTAACCTTTTAAGTCCACACCTCCGGTGAAACTATTATAGTCATATTTCATCAACTGGTTTCAGTTTGGAAACCAGAAGAAAGGCATTGAAATTTAGGGTTGATGAAGGTCTTTTAGTACAACAGGTCTGATGTGTAGAAAGACCATTTTTTGAAGGCACACGACCTAAAATAATGTTTCAAAAGTGTTAGAAAGATACATTTGGAGAAGGCTGCCCCCCCCTACAAGAAAGAAGGTCAGCGCATAGAAGCAATGTGTTTGTAATAAACATGAACAAAGTAAACACAAGGGGAAAAAAATACACTTATTGTTAAGTTATGTAGATAGGAAATAACACTATGAGGTTCTTTAATATTGTTTATTTTTTATCATTTCACTCACCTCATACTTCATAATTTATAGCAGACCCAGGGTTTCTTCACGTAATTCGTGACATTGTCAATGCTGCGTCATGTTCACAACTGACGTCCAACGGCCTTCTATCCTGCAGACTGACCTCCGCGCCATCTGGTGGCCGACCGAAGAATTTCCAAATCAGGCCTCTTTCTTTATAACCGGGTATTTCAAAATTTTGAAATACCCGGTTATAAAGAAAGAGGCCTGATTTGGAAATTCTTCGGTCGGCCACCAGATGGCGCGGAGGTCAGTCTGCAGGATAGAAGGCCGTTGGACGTCAGTTGTGAACATGACGCAGCATTGACAATGTCACGAATTACATGAAGAAACCCTGGGTCTGCTATAAATTATGAAGTATGAGGTGAGTGAAATGATAAAAAATAAACAACACTTATTGTTGCCCGAGTGTCAAACAGCTGGTTTACATTTTGAAGATTTATCACACCAATTTTTGAAGTTCATTTTTTTTTTAAGACCCTTCTCTTTGTGTAAATATTTCGTTTTGTTGTTAGGTAAAGCCGGTTCTCTGAATTCTTCAAAGAATCCCTAGTGCAATACACTGTGTCACTTATGTGAGAAATTTACAAAAAGGACCTATTTCAACTGTGGCACAACAACCATAAATAAGTCTGCAAAAAATGCAGAGATGTTATGTGAGAACCGTAACAAATTTAATTAATTAAATATTATATTAAGGGTTCACCATAAAGGAATTGCAAAAACATTTAAATTACTGAAGATATATCAATTTAAATGCATTATTGGAATACTGGCACTGAACGGCTGAGTTTAAATACCGGTGAACTTCCTCCCACATCAGAGTATTCCCGGCCATTTAAATCCATCCGCTCTGAAGGGTTAATTAAATCATTGGGTAGATAATACTTCAGATATTATCATGAAGAGTGCTACTATAGAATTCTCAGAAGTTTTGGTACTAATTTTGTGTGTCAGATAATATCTCCCAATATTTTTATGTGGCTTTTTCTTCAGTATGATTGATAATTGATATGTTGTATGCTTAACTTGATAGCTAAGTAGATGGTGTGTTTCTACAGTACAATTTATCACCAATAGCCAGGTACAACCCAATCATTAGTGAACAATGATCATCTTAGAGAACTTAATAGGCTTTCATATTGTTGAAATCACCTTCCATCTTTATTTTGGAATTGTAAAACAGCATTTCAAGGATTTTTCAAAACTAACAGGAATTTGATCTTGTAGAAGATTTCTGGGCTGTTGGCCGTGGTCTTGTAGTCTAGTACATCAGACAGCAACCTCATTGGTGCAATGGAATACCCTAATGCTAACCAACCAGAAGGCAGATACAATTTACGAAATAACGGACCACGCAGAGAACATGTTGCGGATAAATTTAAAAATAGAGCAGGTAGTCGACAAAGTTGCCAGTCTCAAGGGGAACTACAAGCCTCAAGACCATGGCCAACAGCCTGGAAATCTTCTACAAGATCATCATAGTAACTCCGGCCGTGAAAGCCTAAGTCAATATATTAACAGGATTAATAAATTAATGAGTCATTTTAACATCTTACCTCATATTTCATGTTTGTTATATACATATGTCTGAAATGCTGCTTTCATATTTCCAAAAAAAAAATTAGTTTTAATCTGTATTACATGCCCTGAAATATTTTGTTTAGAGTGTAATAAATGAGAAACAATGTTGCAGAATGAAAAGCATAGTCAGTCAGCAATAGATTGAAAATTATAATCACCTGAAGAATTGAGATTTTCACAAGCGAGTACTGAAGAAAAGCTCAATGAAGACTGTTGTAGAGGTGAAACATGTCCCCTGAACACTGCATTAATATCAAGCTCCTATTATATTAACAAGAATATTTTGTTATTTTTACACATTAACTTTAATAATAACCCTAAAAAACTAATTTTCCCCCTTTATTTTTACACTACAGAATTTAGTACCAATTTTTTTAAAAATCTTCAATATATGCCCATCTTGTACACTTCAGGATCCCTATGGACACCCACATATTGTAGATTGCAATTTTTATTGCTGAATAAAAACAACCATAAGAGGTTAAACATTAAAAACGTTCACCTTACCTCATATTCATTACATTTTTTGACCAGTTTCGGAAAAATTAATTCTCCATTTTCCTACTCTGACTTCCCAGTAAGTTTAAATCATAAGAGGGTTAGCAATGTAACACAAAATCAAGGGTAGAAAATTATCATGACAATAACATAGGTTTCAAATTCCAATTTTACTTAAAATGACAAAAGGTATAAGAACATCAGTTGTTGCTACAGTCCACTCTACTCTGAATTTACAAGGTCATGTCACACACCATAGCCAAGTGGTTTATGCCATGGCACAAAGCTACGAGACTTGCAATGGTTCGAATCCCCATAAAGAAGAAATCATTACATGGATTTTTGGGCATTATGGAACCGTGTCCACCCAGCATCATGAGAAATTTGCCTAGCTACAATGAGTGGCTCCAGGTCGAGAAAACCAGCTATAATGGTCGATGACCCACATGCTGACCACACATCACTCCTATACTGGCTGGATGATCATCCACCTCTTTGATTAACATGTGAATGTGAGGCCAGCGGCCAGCTGGTAGGCCAAGGGCTTCTGCATTATGGAGTTGAAGGGAAATGATGAATTTGTACTTGCTGACTAACTACTGTGTTAAGAAATGAAACCTTCACTTGATATTGAGATTGAAATTAAAGTTACCGAATTAAGTTGTTTCATAATAAAAACAAGAAAATTAAGAGCTTAAAAAGCTGCAACTTTATCATATTAACACTGAAATAAGTTTTGTCTGTTTTCAAAAAACAGACAGACAAAACTTATTTATTAATAGAACCTCATAATGTTACTTCCTAATATATTTTTATACTAGATATATTACTAAGAAGTCTGTACGTCAATCAATATTATACAAGTAACACTTAAAATTATTATTAGTCTCTCTTTTCTTTTTCTGTGTCTCTCTGTGTGTATGTATGTATGTATGTATGTATGTGTGTGTATGTATGTATGTATGTGTGTGTGTGTGTATGTATGTATGTGTGTGTGTATGTATGTATGTATGTGTGTGTGTATGTATGTATGTATGTATGTATGTGTGTGTATGTATGTATGTATGTGTGTGTATTAGTCGTTCAAAATATCTCTGCAGGCAGAAGAATTGCGAAGCTCTCTTTGTTGCTACACATGACGTCATCTAAGGCAGTGTTCACTGTCAGCGTCCCACGTCCCGTTCCCCTTTGCACTCATAGATAGCAGTGTCACGTGTTCTATTCCTGCATAAACACGACTGCAGTGCCCTCCGTCAACAACTGCGCTTACTCCTTGAACGGGTAATATACACACACACTCACATATATACAGTAAAACCTGTCTTAGCCGGAACCTTTATAAGAAGGAAACCTGTAGAAACGGAAGAACAATCTCCATAATGGTACGATTTTACATGTAAAATCGTCCTGTATAAGCCGGAAACCTTTATAATGCGGAAACGGATGGTTTTAAAGTACCGATAGTTAATTTTTACCCCAGTACGACAGAAAATTATTCTTAAGCACATTCTAATTAAAGTATTAATGACCACACATGAAAATTCTGCATATGATGATTTCTGCATTATATCGTTTTACCTTCTTGTGTTGCCATTGCATTGCAGGGATACCCTTGCTTATGTGTGACAGCGGGGAATCCCCTGTTTTTCCTTGCCTGCTTACGTTACGTGCGAGGGAGTTGGGAAACTCTTCAGTCTTCCTATAGTTGAGTTCCTTCTCGCTTTTGTGTAATAAAGTTGTTCTGTATTGCCATGCAAACTAAGCGGTGTTACACACGCTATTTTGTCTGTATTTCAGCTCAATACGTTATGTCTTTAAAGCGTGCATGGGAAAATTCAAGCTTGTAATTTGGGAACCCGTAATAAGAAGGAAAACTGCCAAGACAGAAATACATTTAAAGAACCGTCATGTTCCTTCATAGACAGGTTTTACTGTGTGTGTTGTGTGTGTGTGTGTGTATGTATGTATGTATGTATGTATATATACACACATACACACACACATAGTATTACCCTGCTTTTATGTTTTCCTGTCTTTTACAACATTCTTTAAAGGTCCCTTCAGTTTACCTATATTCACAATGTATTAAAAACCTTGCTTTTATGTTTCTGAAATTTTGTTTTCCCACAATTTACGTCACATCACGTCGATCTTCAGTGTTAAAGATTGAAGATATTCAATTTATTTTATCGATTATCTTGCTTCTGTATAATCGATATACAGCAGAGCAAGTTCATTGAGCCAACAAAGCCGGCTGCTATACAATCGATAAGGAGTCAAGCAAGTTAATGAGCCAATGAGGCTGGCTCAGAACTTTCAAACATTTCTGAAATTCAACCTATGTACTTCTATGGCAAATCAAATTTTTTTTTTGATTTCTCAATAAAAATTCATAGTGCTGTTTGCTGAACCTCTCCTTGCCATTTATTTTTTAAATGTGAAAGTAAAAGAAATAAAGTAATTTTATGTTTACAGCAGTTCAAAACACATTACATTGAACTATTATAGGAATATCACTGAGGTTTAATTTAAAATAAAATTCTTTACACCTCACCTGATATTCTGTCTCCTGAATAAATAAAATACAGGATATGAGGTGAAGTGTAAAGAATTCTATTTTAAATTAAAAGAAACATTACATTTTTTTATCCAATATTGTACATTATCCCAATCAGTGCTTCTTTTGCATGTTCTAGAATAGTTGCTGAATATGATGGTCAACATTTTTAGCTCCTCCTCGTTTCCCATAATTTATACTTATCCCCAATTTACACCACTTTCCCTCTGGTCATTTGAAAAATGTAAAAGAGGGGTAATACTGTAGTACATTATCCCCATCTGTTTTTTTTTCATGTTTTGGAATGGATGTGGAGTATGGGTCAACATTTTTGAGCTTATCATTTCCCTCAATTTACACTTTCCCCTATTCTACACCATTTTCCCCATGGTCCCTTGAAAAGTGTAAAAGAGGGGTAATACTCTGTGTGTGTGTGTGTATATATATATATATATATATATATATGCACACACACACACACAGTATGAACCTGAATTTTACATTTTACCGCGTTTTACAAAATTCTTTAAAGGTCCCTTCAGTTTTCCAATATTCATAATGTATTAGAATCCTAAATTTTACGTTCCATCACGTTCTTCAGCGTTAAAGATTGAATATATTAGATTTATTTATTCAATTATCTCGCTTCTGTACAATCGATATATAGTAGAGCAAGTTAATTGAGCCAACTAAGCTGGTTTTTGTACAATTGATAAGGAGAAGGACATGTTCATTAAGCCAATGAAACTGCACAGAGAAGACAAACATTTCTAGAATTCAACCCACGTACTACTATGGGAAAACAATTTTTTTTTTAATCTGTCAATAAAGATTCATAGTGCTGCTTGCTGAACCTCTCCTGTTATTTATTTTCTAAGAAGGTAAAAGAAAAAAGGTAATTTTATGTTTACGGCGGTTCAACACACACATTACATTGAACTATTATAGGAATATCACTATGAGATTTAATTTAAAATAAAATTCTTTACAGCTCACCTCATATCCTGTCTTCTAAATATATAAAAGGCAGGATATGAGGTAAAGGCGCAAAGAATTTTATTTTAAATAAAAAAAAACATTATAACATTTATCCAATATTGTATATTATACCAGTCAATGCATTTTTTGCATGTCCTTGAACGTTGCAGAATATGCGCATTAACTTTTTTTAGCTCCTCCTCGTTTTCCATAATTGACATTTTTCCTCTGGTCCATTGAAAAGTGTAAAAGAGGGGTAATACTATATATATATATATATATATATATATATATATATATATATATATATATATATATATATAATTTTGATAGAGGAAGAAAAATAATGTTAGCACTAACAGATGAACAAATATTGTCAGCATTGACAAGTAGTAGTAATAACTTTTTTTCCATAATTGACATTTTTCCTCTGGTCCATTGAAAAGTGTAAAAGAGGGGTAATACTATATATATATATATGAAGTATGAGGTGAGTGAAATGTTAAAAAATAAACAATATTAAAGAACCTCATAGTGTTATTTCCTATCTACATAACTTAATATTAAAGAACCTCATAGTGTTATTTCCTATCTACATAACTTAATAGATTAACCCATTTGAAGAAAAGTTTAAATGGTAATTTTGTTGATCTGAGAGGTGTGAAAATACATTTGCAGTGAGATATTAGTATATTCTTTCTGTCATCATGCAAGAATGAAATGCCTTCCCCCTGTAAGAGCACCTGGTCACTTAGTTGTAAAAAAAAAAAAAAAAAAGAACACTTACTTTATATGTACTCTTTTAACATAACTAAAAAAGAAAATTTGTACCTAATCTCTAGCTTTATGTGCTAGTGCTCTATCACTGAGACAAAATCCGGGAGTGAGCATAAATTTCCTTCTCTTTTAATCTCTCGAGTCACCACAAGTAGTGAATTTATTTCCCTCTCTAGTTATGTTAACTTTTTTCTAAGATGGTTTGCCTGGAAAAAATAATTTCTAATGCATTCTTTAGTTTAGTATATTAAATCTTACACTGTGAAAATATTACTCTCAATAAATAATTCATTTAAGATGTGATCTTACCTGCAAACCACCGCCCATGCAGTGAGTTAACTGCAGCCACAGCCGTTGCTATGGAAGGACATTTCACATACACATTTCCCTGAGGTGATGCTTTGTCTACATAAACATGAAGCACACCTCCATGTTTAATGCATTCCTCAATTACATCATCTCGTATCTCCACATCCCACGTTGGATTTGTTTCTCTGAAAAGAAAATAAAATCTCATAAAATTATCCTTCATGATACACATATGGAAGATTGCCCCAGTTAACCTTGCACAAATTTGATTCCTCATTCTTACAGCTAACACATGCAATCCATGTCATTATATCAGTGTGAGTCTAAGAGATACTGCTGGTATAGCCAGGTGTAATATTGAGACAATGATGGTTTCTAAAATTGTGGACTCGTGGCAGGGGTACTTTATTAGGCTTTCCAAAGTCAGTTATAGCCTTTAAATAATCGTAAAACAATGTAAAGAGAAAGATCTTTTAATGAGTGGTCACGTATGAACAATATAAGACGTCTATACCAACACAAAAAGCATAACCAACAGCCCTGAAACATCTAAAAGCACAGTTTACTGCATAAGCCATCAAAATTTGGGTCTACAGCAACAGCATAAAGCACACAGACATGTGCTGGAAGGGCAGCACATCAGAGAACACTTCATCAATGCTAGAAACTAAAAAAAAAAAAAACTGCCTGGCAGGTGAAAAGTGGCAATAGATGCTGTCTTTGGATGAAATATGGATTTATCTTTATGACCACACAAACAAACTCCATACTATTCACTACCATCCACAGGGCCAAAAGGACACTCCAACTTCACCCAGGAAAACAAGGACAAATTTTCCAAGAGGATGAAGGTGGTTGCAGGTTACTGTATTTGGGGACAACTCAATAGTTAGAGTTGTAAAAATGTAAAAATTAACGAAGCCTACTACCAAAAGAATATCATGGACCCAATTTTTTATGAAGATTCCCCGGATGTATAGTGAGGAACCCACAAATGTTTAGATCGAGTCACACCGCTTGATCATCCAAGGACTATCACTGGAAAGCTGTGTTAACTTGATACTGTTTAAAAGAATCCCTGTGAAGTCACCACATCCTCACTATTGGATTTTTTGCAGGTTTGGTCCGCTGAAACAGTCACCCTGTTTCTTGATGATCCATCATGATTGAAGGTGTCTGAAAAGTCTGTCAGGAATAATGGGCTAACATCCCCTTCTTCAACGAATGAATCAATTCTTATCTTACCTCATATTTCATGTTTTTTCAAAACATGGGAATTGCAGTTTTCAAGAGGAGATCCCCAGCCAATATTATGACTACCGGATTTTCATTTGAATCTTCATCTATAACTATGATTGAATTCCCCTTCATGTTCTTTGATGCAGTCTTATACATTAAAATTGCATTGCAGAGCCATAGTTTAAACTTGTTGACACCACATTGAACATATTAGTGGTGACACCATGAAAAAGTAAGTAAAAATGTCCACCCTTAACAAGGACAACTCTCCTTATGGTCCTGCACTGTAGTACCACATTGTCTAAGATATGTCTTGGCATAATAAGAGAGACATGTTGCTTCTAGTTCCCATGTGGAAGTAATTTTCTCATGGATTTTTGGCCACTATGGACCAAGGTCACTCAGCATCTTGAGGAATTTAACTACAGCAATTAGCAGCTAAAAGTTGTGAAAACCAGCAATAACAGCTAGAAAACTCGACATCCTGACCACATGTCACTCTGTACTGGCTGGATGATTGTCCACCTATGTAAATGGCACATGTGTATGTGAGGCCAGCAGGGAATGGTAGGCTAAGGGCCTTCTAACTTTGTGAGGCTATGGAGTATTTTTTATACACATATGTGTTTCCTTGAACACCAGTGAGCAGACTTTTCAATCAAAGAGAAATATTGAAATGTCTCACTATTACAGTTATATTAAGCTTTTAATGTGAATTCTAGACTTACATTATTTTATTTAGTGTTAAATGAAAAATTGTTAATACATAATTTATTCTGGATGATTCAGAAGGGCAGGTCATATAGCTCAAATAGGTGACAATATAAACATTTTCAAAATGTTTATTGGGAAGAGGTCAGTAGGAAGACCTTAGGGAGTTATGGAAGAATAACATTCAGATGGATTTTAGGGAACTGGAATTTGGAAACATGAGCTGGATTCAGATGGCTGAAGATAGAGAATAGTGGAGATCATCAAACTTACAGTTTGGCAATGAAGAAGCATATCCATCCATAGTAATTCTGGCTGAGAGCAGGTCTTTCACTGCAATCATAGCATTTTCATGCTATGCTTTAGGTGTGGTAGCTTCCTGTTGTTTTCCACACTGGTGAAGAGTGATGATGATGGCCGGATGATTTTTGGGGACCATTGGGCCCTAAGCTTCCTGACATTTGTCTTACAGTTGAGGAAAAACATTGAAAAAACCTCACCCAGAAGCCTGTCCCAACAGGGAATCGAACCCGGGCCCGCTGCATGACAGGGCAGAACGCTACCTCGAGATCACAGCGGTGGACGAAGCATATATATATATATATATATATATATATATAAAACAAAAACCAAAATTACCTGCTACAATAATTCACAAACATGACAGCCCGAAAAACAAATACGAAGAAGCAGAAAGATATTCATGAAACAAGGCTTAAAAAAAAGTTATGAAAGGAAGCAAGAGGATAATCCATATGAAGACTGGTTATGTCTGGCTAGGTTTAAAAAATAGGACTACTGAATTCAGTCGAGTGGACCATTTATCAACAACCAGGTTCAATGATGAATGAAGCACCTCCTTGTGTTCAGTCAGCAGCAAGAAAATAGATAAATATTGGGATGCCAAAGAGATGTGTCAACCATTTGCAATAAGAGACCAACTACCTATTAGTTCTATAAGCCATAGAGTTACCACAATAAAAATGGTAATTTTGTTGAATTTAGATTAGTGACAGGCTGATTGTTATGAATAAGATTAGAAATGAGACTCCCAAGACATACAAATTTACTGAGAAGAACAAAGATTAAGAGGAAAATATTGGAAGTAATCAGAAAGAGAATAAAAAAGAACATTGAAGAAGTAACATTTTGAAACTATAAACTTGAGATGAAATATTAATATTTACATCATTAATGATCATGACGGTCTGGAACATATTCTTAAATTCAAAGCTTTAAGTTAATCACTGTCAAAAAAAAAAAAAACTTCATACGATCAATTCAACTTAATTTATGATTTTTTTAGAAATGTTTGGAAACAAGGAAAGATTTAATATGGGAAAACCCTGAAATAAAGTGGTCTCTGGGCAAAATTTATTGGCCCTTTCATATGCAGATTTGATGTTTGATCTAAATTGTTTAAAGAGCATCATTAAATAAAATGCTAAGATGGAAATATCTCATCAGAAACTTGTCCCAATTTAAATAAGGATTAATTATCTAAATAAAATTCTAAATTAAAAACTAATAATTATTGAGTAATGAAGTCTTCACCTCAAACTCCGCAACTTCAAGCATGCAACCGCAGTTTCGAAGGCATTCCTCTCATCTTCTTTACAACTACAACTCGTAATGATGGCTGAAGATGAGAGGGATGCCTCGAAAAAAAAAAAAAACAAACAAAAAGAGCCGTGATCTTCCAGCACGGGACTGCAGTTTCGAGAGGCATTCCTCTCATCTTCTTTATGACCCATAAAGAAGGCTGAAGATGAGAAGGATGCTTCTCGAAACTGCATTTCTGTGCTTGAAAATCATGAGGCGAGATTTCAAGACTTAACAGTTATTAGTTTTTAACTTGAAAACCTCAATGTTATTTTCCATTATTAATTTATGAAATAAAATTCTAAAAATAATTGGGTTCAAATTCATAATTTCAAGTCATATTACTGTTACAAAAACTTCTGTTTAATCAAATTTAATTGTAGTTATGTAAATTAAAAAAAAAACTTACGTGGCAGGGTCAAACATGTTGGCAAGCATGAAACACTGTGTCGCTATAGGAGGTGTAGCCTGTTGTATGGGCAGATTACCTGAAGGATTCAAATTCAAAGCATTAGCAGCTGCCTGAGGTATTTGTAAACCTGTACCTGTCAAAAACAATGAAAATATTTAAAATGCCTATTTTAAAGAATTCATGCAATTAAAATTTTATTATAGTATTACGCTCTTATAAAAAGCAACATTCCCTTAAAATTCCATTTCATAATGCAATAAATAAATGAGTATAGAATGAATGAATTACTTCAAATCAATCATAATTAGAACTCAGAAGTTTAGGACCTATAAAATACCTTTAAAAAGAACCTAAGATATCCTTAAAAAGACCAGAAAATTAAAAAAAGGGACGTAAAAAGGCAATTAAAATTAAATAATTTTAGTTTCAACTGCATTTATAATGAATATAATGTTTAAAAAGTACAAAATTCTAGTGAAATGCAACATACATTGTGAAAAAAATTGATGACTGAAAATGCTGCTTCTTTCATACATTATTCAACATAGTTTGAAAAAATGAATTCTGTGTTCATTAATAAGATAGTTATTGGAGAATTTAGAATGAACAACTTTTCCCACCTAGAATGAATTCAGCAAACTCGCAATGTATATGAGGCGATCAGTAGACTGGTTAAAAATAATGGGATATTTTGTTATGGTTCAATAGTTTCTCGCAGAACAAAAGTGTTTAGAAGTAAAACCAGATAGTGTTTTTAAAAGAAGTTGGAATTGAGACTACACTCTTGCAGATTCTTGAATTATACATATAGTATAAATGTAACCAAAAGAAGGTAAAGCTAAAAAAATCTACTTTTACTAACATTACAACATTACAGCATCACAAGACCAAGAATTAAAGTCCATTATCATAACCTTCCTTCCACGTATTAACTCTTGAGGAACTTATGGTCTGACACAAGGATCTCTTCCCATGTGATCGATACCATGTAATGTCCTGTAGAGATTTCTAAGCATTCTGTTAAGATGTTCCTGTAAATTTTTTTCTGGTAATAATGTTGGTTTCACATAGCTCAGCAGGTGGTAGCATGTCTGCTTCCTGACCAAGTTTGATATTCCACTGCAGTTCATATGTTGAGAAGGCACATGGTGATATTGAAAACGATTCTTGATTCTTACACTCATCCTACTACTATATGTAAACAATATGTCATTTACATAGATGGTTGCATAAATTGAAAATAAACCACATTAATGCCATCTATCCATCTAGTGCAGAATCCGGAGCATGAAAAGTGCAGTGGGGTAGCATTGGAGCAATAAACATTTAAATAATCCAATATACATTCATTAGTTTTTCAATCTTATTTGCTGAAGGCTGCAGTTCAATGCATAAATCTCAGAACTATAGATATACTAATACAGCAGTTCCCAAACTGGGGTTCGCCAAACATTTTCCATAATGGCAGATTGTTTTCCTATTGCTAGGATATTACAAGTATTATTATTATTATTAAATTAATGATTATTTGAATTGTGCCATACAGATTCAACATTCATAAACTCTTGTTTTCCAATAATACAAGCATGGATATGTATATGTTCAAAAATGTAGCAGTAGTCTACCATCTGTTTTTTTTTTATGTTCTTCCAACTTGTTAAATTTGCAGACATTATGTAAGAGAGACTGTTCTCTTTAGGTAACATACAGAATGTTCATAAAAAGTGGTGAATTGCAGTTTGAGTTGGATTTAAAATTACACTTTATATGCATTAATTTACAAAGTACATTTCTCATGGAAATGGTTACTTTAAAAAAAAATAACAAATTTCAAAATTGATGGACCAGTACACAGAACTAGAGAGTTTGGGTTAAAATCCCAGTTTGGTAAACATTTTTCTCCTAAAAATAATTTATCATTAAGTAAAAATGTACAAATTTATATAAAAGCATAGCAACATTAGCTTTACAGCTATAATAGTAATGTTAAATCCTATTAAAATCTTCCTGAATAAGAATTAGCCAGGTAGCACTGAGTGGACAAAGGTTCACTGCCATGTGCACATGGGATTATATACAGTATTATCCTGTTTTTAGAACATTTTTAAAGGTTCCTTCAGTTCCCTATATGTACAATATATTAAAAACCCCACTTTTACGTTCCTAAAATGTTTTTCCGCAATTTACGTCACATCATGTCAATCTTCAGTGTTAAACATCAAAGATATTCAACTTATTTGATCAATTATCTTGCTTCTGTACAATCGATATATGGCAGAGCAAGTTCATTAAGTCAACGAAGCTGGCTGCTATATAATCGATAAGGAGACAAGCAAGTTTAATGAGCCAATGAAGCTGGCTTTTGTACTATCGATAAAGAGCAGAGCATGTTTGAGCCATCAGAGCTTTCAAACATTTCTGAAATTCAACCCTTGTACTTCTATGGCAATTTTTTTTTAATCTCTCAATAAAGATTCATAGTGCTGCTTGCTGAACCTCTCCTTGTTATTTATTTTTTAAATGGTGAAAGTAAAAGAAAGTAATTTTATGTTTACAATAGTTCAAAACACACATTACATTGAACTATTATAGGAAAATCACTATGAGGTTTAATTTAATATAAAAATCTTTTCACCTCACCTGATATCCTGTCTTCCAAATAAATAAAAGACAGGATATGAGGTGAGGTGTAAAGAATTTTATTTTAAATTAAAAGAAACTAAATATCTGTGTATAGGAGAAGAATTGGAAAATATAAATTTCAACAATGGAGAAGAACTAAAACCTAGTACTGAATGCACTTATTTAGGAACATTCAGGCAATAACACAGTGGAAATTAAAAATAGAATCGCACAAACAAAACAAGCAATAAATGCTTTAAACCCTGTTTGGTGGAGCAAAAATATTACAAAAAATAGAAAATTACAAATATATCAAACCATAAATCAGAGCATTTTAACATATGGTGCTGAAGTCTGGCAAATTCCTACCAGGGAAATGAAAAGAATTTTAAGAACAGAAATGGATGTTTTAAGAAGAAAATCTAGAATGGATAGAATACGAAATAAAAAAAATAAGGGAAATTATGGGTGTGCAAGAGGAGCCAGACATCATAGAAAAGAAAAGATTACAGTGGTATGACCATGTCAAAAGAATGCCAGAGCAAAGATTGCCAAAAATTGTTATGGAATGGATCCAAATGGAAAGGAGGAAGACCGAAGAAAACTTGGATAGAAGGGGTACAAGCAGCTATGAATATCAGATGAATGGAGGAAGATCAATGGATGGACAGAGAGGAATGGCATTTGGTTTCCGGAAGATGGCAGCAGCTGTCATGATACCGGATGATGATGATGAAGAAACATTACATTATTTAGCCAGTCACTGGTTTTTTGCATGTTCTAGAATGGTTGCTCAATACGAGGGTAAATATTTTTTAGCTGCTCCTTGTTTTCCATAATTTACACTTTCCCTCTGGTCCCTTGAAAAGTGTAAAAGAGGAGTAATACTGTATAAACTCCATAGCGCGGCAGGCCTAGAAGGCCCTTGGCTTACCAGCCAGCCTCACTTCTACATGTATTAATCACAGAGGTAGATGATCATCCTATCAGTTTAGGGGTGACATGAGGTCAGCATCTCGGGTCCCCCAGCTGGAGCCACTACTTATTGTAGCTACCCAAATTCCTCATGATGCTGGGTGGACACCAGTCCCTTACAGGCTGAAATTCCACGAGAAAATTTCTTCCCCCAAGGAGACCCGAACCAGCACAAGACCCATAACTCTGCGCCAAGGCTTCTTGCCCTAACAACTCGGCTACAGTGTGGGACTGGGATTATATATAAGAGAGAGAAATTTCCAGTGTGATGCCCAAGTGCATATTGGTCAATGCACCAGTACATAGAAGTAGAGATCTTGGGTTCAAATTCCAGTTTGGGCAAAAATTTCTCTTAAAAATTAGTTTTTCGTTCAGTGTGAATGTATAAATTTATATAAAAATCACAATTTGGCATTACAGCTAAAATAGTATTGTTAAATCCTATTTAAAAACCTACTTGAATAAGTAGCCAGGTGACATTGTGTGGACGAAGAAAGATAAAGAAAAGTATTGAATTATAGGAAGATGGGATATGAGATGAGAAGAATTTATTTTAAATTTTAATATATAAATATTATTAGAATCACTTTTTACTGCTACGTGAGAATGTTTGTCTCTCAACGCATTGTTAAGCAATTCTTTTAATTTTGCATACGTGTTCCCCCCAAGCAAAGCACTCTGCCAAGCTGGGTCTACTTGTATGCTATACAATTAAAATTTTATTAATTAAATAAAAATAAAACGTAGTTTTATTTGATTTTCATATTTATTATAATTCAGTGACAGCTGTACCTTCTTCAGACATGTTAACAAATTATGAATTGTGTTCCAACTGATCTAAGCAACAATACAACAATATTTATTTAAATTTTTTAATTTAACAAAGGGGATTCATATGTTTTATTTTTATTTAATTAATAGATATGGATTTTCATCAAGTAAACATCAACTCAATTGATTAATTAAATTTTAACTAGCACTGACAAAAACTCAATATCTGAGCTCAGGAGCAGACAAATAAAATACATATTGTACCAAAGAAGTTTGGAAAAACTTAAGTTTACCTTCCCTAATAAATTTCAGATTTATATATAAAGAGAAATTTCAGTCTAATATGCGATTCCCAGATAGTACAGTGTCAATGTGCTAGTATGTAGAACTAGAGATCTTGGGATCAAATTCCAGTTTGGCCGGAAATTATTCTCTTAAAAAATTAAAATTCTAGACTGGATTATTAATTTGTAAAGAAAAATTAATGCCCGATCTGGGATTTGAATCTGAACCTCAAACTTTGTACGTTAGCATGCTAACCGTTATACTAATCCAGGCTTCTAGTGCATGCTCAATTTTCCTTTTCTCATACACAATTCTCTACGTCTGAGGCACCTAGCCACCGCTTGCAATGCAATCGGACGGATTCTAATTCAAGAAGACATTATACAAATTTTTACACAACTATTATAGCCAGTAAATATTTATATAAGAAAATCTAAACTGAAGTTTGAATAACAATTAATTACAATTATTTTATTTTGAACAGTATCCTACCATATTAAGTTATGTAGATAGGAAATAACACTATGAGGTTTTTTAATATTGTTTATTTTTTATTTCACTCACTTCATACTTCATAACTCCTAGCACGAGTTGCTAGGAGTTATGAAGTATGAGGTGAGTGAAATAAAAAATAAACAAGTATCCTACCTACTTCTCCTTCACCTGGTAGAAAATGCAGTTGTTAGTTGAGTAACATAACTGTTTCCATTCACATCTAAAATGGACTATTTAACTCATGCCCCAAATGGCAGACAATGACCAATCAAATTTCAATAAATTTTGCTTTACAACCAATAACGGTCGTGTTTCACCTCAATATTCATCAAATTATGTTTATGAAAATAAAGAAAGCTCCTACTTTTTAATATTCTGAACAGGTCAGAGCATTATTTTGCATTGATTGACCCTCCAACAAACATATTGAATATAACACATAATGAACATATTCCTTTGAACTAAACATTTGATAATTGTGTGTTTAATAATTGTGTTTTTTTAAATAATGATTTTACTGAGTTGTTTCCTAAAAAAAATTAATAACCTATATTATAATATACAGTTTAATGTGTTTAATTTTTTCTCCACTAGGGTGCATTCTTACAATATTGCGATCCTATTCGCCAATAAATATGATCAAGTTGCAGTGATGAACAAATGAAACATAACCAAACATATTATTTTGAGTCTGTTTATCTTACCTCAATGTTAATAACCAAACATTTCTCATTTGTTTTCAACATAGCCATTTACATGAAATGTATAAATATTTTAAAATAACTATATTTAAATAATAATTTGTGAGTAAACAGCTTAAATTTTATTTGTTAAATAGTCCTTGAACCGAAAGTGCGTTTTTCGGCTCATTACTGCAGCGTCGTTATCCTCCCTAGACTGTGAGATTCATGAACTATGCCAATATTCCTTTCTCTATGCATCTACCCCCACTCTCCCTCTTTACCTCTCCTGGTGCGCTGTTCCTACGGCACATCTCCCCTCTACCTCGGAACCTTCAAATACGTTATGCACAGCGAGAACGTTATCATTCATTTTCATTCATCTATCCATTCCGGGATGGGATCGGACTTTTTAAGTGGACAAGGTCGTCTGGAGCCACGAGTGGCAGAATTTATGTTGGTCCTGAAGACCGGGGAAGAAGCCGCCCTGGCTTGGACTCTAGCATGAATGTGGTATGATAATTGTCATGTAAGAGTATTATTTATTTATTCACTTTCTTTCTTCTTTTTGAATGATCAAATGTTTATCTTGGTTATGTTTTTACTTCAGACTTCTTGTTTACAATAAATATCATTTTTATACTTAATGTTCAAAGTGATTTATGTGCATGTAGCTGTTTATATTCCTATACGGAAACTCACTCAATTAGGAGATCATTCCAGCTCCCTTTATTTTTCTGTCTAGCTTTCCTGATTGATAATTATAGTGAAAACACTCATTTTAAGTCACTCTGTTGTTTTGAGAACTATTATTGAGTTATGCTAAAATGCTTAGGTAAGAAAGATGAATCAATCCTTGCCTCCTATGGGCCCGGGACAAGTTGCTTTGTGATTAATAACCTTGGAGGTAATCAGATCTATGCTAGTAGAAGCAACAGAAACAAAAGACGATCCAGAGCGGCACGAAGGGTAGCGAGTAGTGAGGTTATAACCACGCTCTGCTACCATTTTGTGCGGGTTAAAACCTCACTACTCGCTACCCTTCGTGCCGCTCTGGATCGTCTTTTGTTTCTGTTGCTTCTATTAGCGTAGATCTGATTACCTCCAAGGTTATTAATCACAAAGCTACTTGCCCTGGGCCCATAGGAGGCAAGGATTGATTCATCTTTCTTACCTAAGCGTTTTAGCATAACTCAATAATAGTTCTCAAAACAACAGAGTGACTTAAAATGAGTGTTTTCACTATAATAATCAATCAGGAAAGCTAGACAGAAAAATAAAGGGAGCTGGAATGATCTCCTAACTGAGTGAGTTTCCGTATAGGAATATAAACAGCTACATGCACATAAATCACTTTGAACATTAAGTATAAAAATGATAATAATTAAATGAATCGTGATTTTTTCTTACCTCATACATCTATGTTTCTTTAAACACAGCACTGCAGTATCGGCGACCCTTTGTCGTCATCGTCAGCTGTTTTCACGACTGTCAATTTTTTCTCCTTTTTGCCGGTAATTATCTAGACTGCCATCTGGTGTTCTTTTGAAGGAATTCCTCTTCAAACTGCCATCTGGTGTTGTTTTGAATGAATCATTTCCTAAACTGCTATCTGTTGTATTTTTGAAGAACTTTGTAATCAAGCTTGGTTCTTCCGGAATCTCGAAGTTCATAGTTCTAGTATGGTTTTTTTGAATATATATTTTTTCCCAAACTGTTAAAAAAAACCTTTGGATTTAACAGTTTGGGAAAAAATATATATTCAAAAAAACCATACTAGAACTATGAACTTCGAGATTCCGGAAGAACCAAGCTTGATTACAAAGTTCTTCAAAAATACAACAGATAGCAGTTTAGGAAATGATTCATTCAAAACAACACCAGATGGCAGTTTGAAGAGGAATTCCTTCAAAAGAACACCAGATGGCAGTCTAGATAATTACCGGCAAAAAGGAGAAAAAATTGACAGTCGTGAAAACAGCTGACGATGACGACAAAGGGTCGCCGATACTGCAGTGCTGTGTTTAAAGAAACATAGATGTATGAGGTAAGAAAAAATCACGATTCATTTAATTATTATTAATTGAACCTCATAATGTTAAAAATTCCCAAATTTAATATATAAATATAAAAATGATATTTAATGTAAACAAGAAGTCTCAAGTAAAAACATAACCAAGATAAACATTTGATCATTCAAAAAGAAAAAGAAAGTGAATAAATAAATAATACTCTTACATGACAATTATCATACCACATTCATGCTAGAGTCCATCCAAGCCAGGGCGGCTTCTTCCCCATTCTTGATTTCCAAATCCTCTAGTTAAATTTGGAAATCACTCGTGGCATTACTTATGATAATTGGTTGAGAAGTGCAAGTTTGAAATGGAAACTAGAAGTATAATTGGTAATTGGTGTTGCATCAATATCAAACTCAACAGGGCATTCGATTTCTAGTAAACTGTGTCAATCTGATAATGGTACACCATATGTTAAGAAAACTAATTTTTATTATTACATTAGGTTTGGATTTTCTTATACAGGTGAGACTATCAAGATCAGAGTGTTGCTAATAGTAGTATGAAAAAGTCTCTACTTAAATGTCATTTAGAAAATAAATATTCCACCCATGTAATCAAGTTGTTTTATTATTTATATGAAAGTGGGGATGGTGGCAGTGGTGGTGGTAGTAGTAGTATTTAAATGTTCTGAAGCTCTTGATTTGTCATCATTCACTTGTGGGCTTCCCAATAATATTCAGCAATTTGGAATGGTGTTCCAACTATTTTCTGAAGATCAGTGCAGAACACCAAGTGATCCTTGTTCATTATTATATACATAAAAACTAACGAATTGAGAAATTATTTAATGTCTTTTGTATTTGCTGTAAACAGTGACAACGAAAAAGCTCTCGAAGCATCTTATTGCATTAGCTACAGAATTGCAAAACTTCATTTGAGCAGAGAAATTCTAGTATGGCCACATATAAATGATGTAGTTCAGTGCATGCAAAGAATTTTTTTTGTGTAATAAGCCAATATGGTACATTGTCGGACAAACATGATCAACTGCTGAATTAAGATACGGCAAACTATACCTCCTCTGAGCTAAGTTCCAGTTGTAATGTAAACAAACCAGATGTATGACTGTATTTTCATTGGTTGAATAATGGTTTACCTTTAAGCATGTAAGAAAATCTATTTCAATCTCTAACACTCAAAATGAAGGAAATAAAAATAATAAAAATATATATTATCTAGCACATGTTTATGTGTGTTATATAAAAGAAAATCCTAAAATATGTAATTACAATTATAATAGATTAATACATAAGCATTTCAGTTTAATAACTAATAAATATTGAGTCATGAAATCTCACATGAATATAAAATGCACAGAAAAATATTTCAAAAATTTTTTTGACAAATACAATATTTCATTGGCACCAATAAATAAATTTATTCTGGATAATCTAATTACCAATAAAAAAAAGTCAATGTCCCACATAGTAAGAAATTTGGAATTTATCAAATAAGTTGTAAAGATTGCAATTAAGTTTATACAGAAAAAACTAAAAGGAATTTAGAAACTCGTACAAAAGAACATTTTAGAAATATTAAAAATTGTGAAATTGAAAAATCTGCAATTTCTGCACATACTTTATTAGAACATCATACAATTGGAAGAGAAGCATAACTTTAAAATAAGTGGATAAACCTTTATGACAGTTTGGGAAAAGATATACATTCAGAAAAATAAAGATGAATTTTGATATTCCTAATGAAAATAAATTTGATTTTGAAGTTCACAAATTCAACCATAGATGGCAGCGCTGAAGATGGTGACAATAGAAGAGTTGGAAGTCGAAGAATTTCATAAGTCGGAGTTATGGCTGAGGATGAACGCAATTGAATTTGAAACCACAGTATTGTGAAAAACATGAATTCTATAAGGTGAGTTGTTTAAAAAAAATGTTCTCCGATAAATTTAAATGATTATACCTCATAATTGTTTATTTTAGGAAGTAATATTTTGAGGTTCTTTTAATCAAGTTTTTTTGAGTCTGACTAAAGAAAACTTGATACCTCATAATTTTACTTCAACATTAATATAATAACTCATAGCATTGATTCTAAAAAAGCATTTCATTCATATAATAAAGTTGGGAATTTTTACATGAGATTTTCTTAATAAGAATCAAATGAATGGTGAAGCAGTTCTGTGTTAAGGGGTAAGAAGAATTCATGATTCATTTGATTCTTATTAAGCATTTCATTGTTCAATTCTTACGCATGCACAATGCAGAATATATTGATTGGAATTTCAATTGTTTCAATATATCTGCTTCATCTATACAAATTTTAAAGCATTAAAAAGGAAACCTTTGAAAAGTGGATAAAAACAAATTATTTTGAATGTTTTCAAACAGTTTAGTGAAAAATATCCTATATCAGCCATTGAGAATATGGTGAAAATAACTGCAGAATTTACAGGTAAATCAGCATGGAGCATAAATTCTGCTCATAATGAAATTGTTAAATAAAGGATATCTATCGACATCATGGAGGAAATATAAACGTCTGATTAGGGAGGCCCATATATTTTTAGATAGAATTTTTTATCACTCACCTCATATTGTTCATATTGAACAATATGAGGTGAGTGATAAAAAATTCTACCTAAATGAATATACCTCATAGTGTGAATTCCTAAAATAAGTAAGGCCCATATATAATTTTTATCATAAATAAATTAGAAATGGAAGTTCCTAATTGCTGGTACCATCTTATCTATTATTCAGTCCATTTCCCATAAAATACAAAGTTGCCTAAGAACAATGTTTTTATCGATGACATTTCAGTACACAATTCAGCCTCATGGCAGATGAAAAATGTTACCCCAATAGACAGTGTCAGCGAAGTAATACCTTATGCAATTTTGTTTACAATACAACTAGAACTTAGTTCAGAATTAGTATAGATTGAAAATAAGATTTTGGAAAGAGTTCAATGCTTTTTTTTTTTTGCAATTCTAGTTGAATTGATCAATGTTGCTAGTTACATTAAATGGGGATATTGCAGAAAAGCTATTATTCTGCAGATCCTTAAAAGACAGAAGTACTAGAGAAGATACATTTAAGTTAACCGATAAATACTTCCATGGAAATGCTACACTGTACTTGTTACGTATACTTCCATGGAAATGCTACACTGTACTTGTTACGTATATATTTGTTCAAACAGTGCAAAATCTATGATAGGTGTGTTGCTAGTGTGAAATCAGTAGCATCAAACTGTTGGATACACTGTTTCATTCATAGACAAACACTTTGTTCCAATGCATGTCCAATAGATTGAAATGTATGTTGGACAATGAAGAAATTTTAATTATAATTAAGGTAGGTTCACCCAACAAATTCCTGCATTTTTTTAGCACTTTTGTTAGGAAATGAACATTTTTTATAACTGTTTATTATCTCACATTGAAGTTGGTCACTATCTTGAGATAGAACCATTTACAGTGTGTAAGAGCTTAAGAGGAAGTTCCAACATTTTTCTCACCAGTCATGCCTTCAAAGTAAAATGCATGAAGATTAAATCTGGCTTCAAACTTTTGCTTATTTCTCAGAAATTTTATTGAAAATCAACAGTTTCAACTTATTTCGTTCAGGGGTCACTATAAACATTTACATATTGAGGAAAACCATATTGAATCATTCAATAAAGACATTGGGAAATATTTAAATAATTAAACAAAGTGCTTTGATACTCTTAACAATTCCTTGGTACAAAATCAATTTTCTTTGGATGAAAATGGCAAGAACATGGTTAAAACATTTAAAGGAAATTAGAAAAATCTGAGAATATTTCTTTGTTATATGTCAAATAAATAACAATTGAATTCACAATCGCTTGAAAGAGGGAATTTTAAAATCGATATTAAGCAAACGTCCACCGATGTGGTCTCAAGATTGCATGGTGCCTTGTCACGCAGCGGGCTGGATTCAATTTCCATTCAGGACAGGCTCCCAGGTGAGGTTTTTTTTGGGATTTTTCGTCGCCTATAAGACAAATGTCAAGAAGCCTAGGGCCCAACAGTCCCCGAAAATCATCCGGCCATCATCATCATCATTATTTCACTGGTGTGGAAAGCAATGGGAAACTACCCTGCCTACCTATAATTCCTTGGTAAATCTGCGAAGAATAGCATGAAAATGCTATGATTGCAGTGAAAGATATGCCCTTGGGCAGAACACTATAGAATAGAATTAACCCATTGGGTGGGCGTTACGTGAATATCCGCATCAATAAAACCTTCACTCAGTGGGAGTTATGGATATATTCAGCAAGATATATATTTTTTTCTAAGTTATTTGACAATACAGGAACGCAAAACTTTGAAGATCTGTTCTGTATGGGTATGACATCTAGTGTGATTTTTTCAACTCCCTTTTACCGGTTTCTTATTACATGGCTTAAAATCACACATCATGTATGCGCGCAAGAACGGACTAACGTATATCGGTAACTGGCCAACTGTATAACATTCATGATAAAATATAATTCACTAGACGTGTTCAAAAAAAAAAAAAAAAAAAAAAAACAGACACCATCTGTTTGTTCAACATAATATATCTCTCAACTCAGATTAGCCTTAAACCTTAATGCAAAAACGGTCGAAGTTAATGAAAAAATTGTAACTCTGGTACAGTTTCTTGTACCTTCTCACACGTTTAAATGAGAGGTCTGTCTTTTATCACAGTAGAAAAATATTGCACAAACATTCCATTGGGGTTGCTAACTTTTACCCTCCATTCTCCAGTCTTCAAGTAACTAGTTAGATATTGTTTATTTTTTATTATTTCACTCACCTCATACTTCATAATGAAGTATGAGATGAGTGAAATAATAAAAAATAAACAATATTAAAGAACCTCATAGTGTTATTTCCTATCTACATAACTTAACTAGTTAGATGTTCGAATGTGTTATTTCGTATCTAGTTTTTTTAGTTCAAATTATATTATCAGTTATTTTTATTCATTTATATAGTTAACCTTAATAAATCAATGAGTCATTTTTACATCTTACCTCATATATCATGTTTTATTAAACACGGTAACTATAGTTTTCAAATGATCTTGTCATTCATTTTCAACCGCCATTATGACTACCGGACATTTGAAAACTATAGTTACCGTGTTTAATAAAACATGATATATGAGGTAAGATGTAAAAATTACTCATTAATTTATTAATTAAGAACCTCATAATGTGTTTCCCATTTTTAACTTTGAATAGTTAACCTTATTTATTTATTTACATATTTTGCATTGGATTATTTAATTGAATATGTCGAAAAGGCAATATTGGTCGGCCGATTTGCCTAGCGACGATTTGCGAGAAATGGTAAACAAAATGTTGGAATTCAGTGGCGAAGAAGACATTTTTAGTGAGCCCAGTTCTGATGAAGGGGAAATTGTACCAGATGATAATATTCCAGGAACAAGTAGTTCTGTAATTTGCCCTATTTTACCGGTGAATGAACCTCTTTTTTTATCGGACAGTTGTTCATCTAGTGATAGTAGTGGTGAAGAAGATCAAGAAAGTGAAGAAGACTATGATAACAACCCATCAGTATCTACAGTGTGGACAGATAATGGTCAAAAGAGGGACAAATTCTCAGCTAAATTTATTCCTGGGGTAAAGGGAGAATTTATGGGAAAAATCGAACCCGAAACAATTTTTTAATTATTTTTTGACGACAATATTTGCCAGCACATTGCTGAGCAGTCAAATTTATATGCCCAGCAACAAATTTCGGCAAAAACGTTGCTTGGAAAAATGAAGAGGAGGAGCAGGGATCAGGATTGGATGCCTACCAACAAAAATGAAATATGATTTTTTGCAATTCTATTATTACAGGGTATAATTCAAAAACCAAAATTAGGACATTATTTTTCTAGAAATTGTTTGTTGGCTACTCCAATCTTTTATCAACTAATGACAGAAAAAAGATTTTCTCCTCCTCAGTTTCCTTCATTTTTCAAATAATGAAGAATACGATAGGCAAATGTCTCCTAAAATTTATAAAGTAAATTTTTGACCATTTGGTTTCTAAAATCTCGGAAGCATATACACCAGATAGAAGCATATCCATAGACGAAGGTCTGCTTCTGTGGAAAGGACGACTTAGTTGGAGAGTACTCATCCCAAAAAAAACGATCTCGATTTGGGATGGAGTCTTATAAATTGTGTGAAGCAGGGACTGGGTATGTATGGAACATGCTCTGGTATACAGGAAGAACTACAGAGCTCAATGACGAGGTGCTTGGAGTGGACATTTCTTGGATGCTCAAGCCTAACAAAATTGTGTGCACATTAGCACAAAATTTATTGAATCAAGGCTACTTGATTGGCCTTAATAATTATTATAGCAGCCCTGAGCTTTTTGACTTTCTCAACACTTTGAACACAGATGCTGTTGGGACTGTAAGAAGCAATAGAAAAGGACTACCTAAAGATGTCATGAATAAAAAACTGAAGAAGGGAGAAATAGCATATTCGTACAGGAAGAAACTGATGACTCTGAAATGGAAAGCTAAGAGGGAAGTTTGTATGCTTAGCAGTGTTCATGATGCGGAGGTCAGGGCTGTTCTTGAAAGAAAAAGTACTACTGGTACCAAGAATAAGCCAGTAGTCTGCATTGAATATAACGATGCTATGGGGGGGGGGGAGTTGATCTTTCTGACCAGTAAATCGTAACTTACGCCACAACACGAAAACGCCTCAAGAAATACTATCAAAAAAATTTCCGACATCTACTGGATCTGACAGTGTTCAATTCATTTGTAATACATAAAAAAAAAAGGTGGTAGATACACTAACTTACAGTTCCGCATGCATCTCATTCAAAAAATGCTAGAAGAGTATGCGGGAACAACACCTAGCGAAGCTGCACCTGTTTACACAATACGTACTCCCCCAGCAGATTTCATGGTCGATATTTCCCTGACTTGAATTCGCCTTCCAAATCAGGGAAAAAGAAACACGAGAGTAAGAGATGTGTTGTGTGTTTCTAAAAAAGAAAGAAAAGAAACAGTATATAAAATTATTGACTTGAAGAAGGCATTTGACAAAGTAAATAGAAACAAATTATTAGAAATCCTCAAATATGATGGAATCCCAGACCAACTGATAAAAGCTATATATGATATTTATAAGGATAATTACATCCAAGTTAAGATTGAAAATAAAATCTCGGAATGCAGACCAATTAATCAAGGAGTTAGACAAGGATGTGGTCTTTCACCAATGCTCTTCATAATATACATGAACTCAATTATTAAAGAATGGAGACTACAACCACATCTACTGCCACATGGCAGTATACCACTTAATAGATTATATAATTTAGACACCCTATTATTTGCAGATGACATTGTGTTTATAGCGAATTCAGAAGACGACCTACAACGTTCAGTCCACTCTTTTCACCAAATTGCAATAAACTACACCCTCAGGGGTCCTCATCTAGGGGATATGTGGATGGCGACCACAAGGTGCCCAAGCTGAGCAAAACATTTCTTCCACTTACTTGTGTTTTGCACTCTTTTAACTTTACTATCTAACCTCTCTTGGTTAACTCTTTGTTTTTTTCCGACCCCGACGCTGTTAGGGCATCTGAGGGCTAGGGAGCCTTTCCTTTCTTCCATTTCTTCTTTCCTTTATTTTCTTTTCTTCTCCAGAAAAGCCTGACCAGAGGCTATAAGATGGCAGCCCCATCACTGGTCTTGCCTTCCTTTGGCCGGCAACCAATCGAAGGGACTATTATTATGCTTTCAAGTCTTATACGAGAAGAAGCAATAAACTACAACATGGAAATCTCAACAGAGAAATCTAAAGTCATGGCTTTCCTAGGAAAAGACCCAGTTCGCAGTAAAATTGTTATTAATAATAAAATATTAGAACAAACCAACACATTTAACTATCTTGGATAGCAAGTTACATACGAAGAAGAAAACGATTTTAGTCAAAAAATTATAAAATTTAACAGAGTAACAGGAATTATAAATAATATTTTCAAGCCAAACACAGTACAGCAACACACACGAACTAGAATTTATAAAACACTGGCCAGACCCATATTATGTTACGGCAGTGAGGCCTGGACAATTCGCAGTGTAGATGAACAAAGACTAACTGTGGCAGAAATGAAATTTATGAGACGTACTGCGGGCTATTCAAGGACAGACCATAAAAGGAATTCTGATTTCTCAAAGAATTACACACAGAATCAGTCAAGGAATATGTACAAAAATACAGAAACAACTGGAAATCTCATGTACGAAGAATGAGCAGAACAAGAATACGTCAGATCTTAAATTACCAGTCAAGAGATCTTTGGGCAGACCCTTCAAACGTTGGATTGAGATCGTAACAGACCACTAGGTCTATCACATGAAAGGAAGAAGAAGAAGATGTAAGGTGCCCTTGTGTGCAGTTCCCTGCTTCCGAATTTACCACACCCAGGGATGTAAGTGTGACAGTGTAGGCCTAAATAAAACAATTTTTTAAATTTTTGTATAAAATGTAAACTATATTGTGTACAGTGAAGTATTTTTACTGCATTTGTGAACATTTGCAAAAACACTTTTATTTTTCTTCATTTTCAAACTGTAGACTGTAAACAACAACTGATAGGTAAGCAATTAAAATATTATATAATTATAAATTTACATTAACCTGTAGCCTATCTGTTTCAGTATCATAATATTTGAGAAACTGAATAAATTTCTCTCAACATAAATAAACACTACCAAAACAACTCAATATTTATTACTATGAAAATATATAATATAATAATTGTTATATAGTATATAAGTTATTATTATTATTCAATTTTGGTGAAAGTATAGACATTTGTGTGTTGAGAAGTCACTGGTTATTATTATTGTTAGTACGGAATTGTAGTATTATGAATGCTAAATTACTTCATTTTAGAAACCACTCATATTTTCAGTAAATTGTAAGTAGCTTATAAAAAATGCGATGAAATGTTCAAGAACGCCACTGATAATATCTAATGACGTCAATAATCACTATTACAATAAAAACTACTAATTACAGATATATTTTTTACGGTATATTCAAGTTCTAAAAATAAAAAAAAATAGCGATTCTTTGTAACTGATAGTATTTAGTAATGCCACTGGTCATGTGTGTTCTAAATTATAATATTTATACAGTGTTAAAAGAGATTGTATATTTACATTATAAACATAGGAGTAAATTGCCAATATAAATAAATAAATTAATTTATATATATCCTAAATGCTTAGTTTATATTCGATGTAAGACTTGAAATAACCCACTGATGACAGATACCATGTAATGCCAGAGTTAACATTAATTGCATTTAAGAGATTTGCACAATTTTTAATATTCTTTACATGTAATATACATAATGTTTTCCAAATTACTTTTAAATTGAACACGAGAAGACACTTGTGCCGTTTTTGTACTAAAGTTGAAAAAAATAAAAAATATGAAATTTTGATTAAAAAATATGACCAAATGAAAGAGAATGGTTGTTTTGTATAATATTTTGATGGATATGTTACAAATGTTTACAAATGAATAAAGACCTCTTAAATAAGGAAAGATTATTCATAATAATAAAGACAAAAATAGACTAAAAATAGGGGCAAAATAATAAGAAATGTAATTAGAAGCTGTATTTTTTATAATATTTTAAATTAAAGGAAGAAACGACTCCCCACAGAGCTGTAGAACTGCATTAGCTAGGTGGCCAGTTAAGGGGTTAAGCAAACACATAAAACAAGTGTCTTGATATTTCCTCTGATTTTCAGTTGCAGAAAAGTTTTAAATCTTTGTCAATCGATTTCTGGTTAAGTTTAAAAGAGTTCCCAGTGTTAGCGAATAAAGCCATACAGCTTTATTACCTTTTTTCATCCACATATTTGTGCAAAAAGCCTTTTTCTTCATATCCCTATTTACAAAATATATACAGGAACAGACTTAATGCTGAAAGTGATTTTGAGACTTTAACTTCTGTAGTTCCTGACTTCAAAGCTCTGTGCCATGAAAAGCAGTCACATCCTTCTCACTGAATTCCAAGGAAGAGGTGAGTAACTCTATAATGAAAACATGTATTTTAGGTTAAGAAAGAAATTTAAAATATTGTAAGTAGACCTATTCATTGTGTAATTAAGAGTAACTTTAATTTAACTTAGAGTGTTAAATAATTTGTCCTTCAGTGTGAGTGATAAATTTAAAATAAAAACACCGAAAATTAAATCTTTTGTTTGGAATTAAAATTATATCCATGTTTACTGTATATTTAATAAGTCAATAGTTCGTGCTACTCAGATCTCTGTAAAAGGGGTTTGCAATTCAAAGAAGTTTGGGAACCGCTGTACCTATGTATATTAACTGGAAAATTATACTCATAACAAATTATCTTTAAAATTCAGCATTTTCTAAGTAATGTATAAAACTTAAATTAAAATACTTCATACCTCACCTCATATCCGTCTTCTAATTATACTGCAGTTTCATCTTCAGTAATATCTCATTGATGTTATGTCAATCAGAAGAACTACTTCTTTGAGGGAAGAAGTAGTTCTTCTGATTGACATAACATCAGTCGATGACATATGAAGCTATCAAGGCTTTGAAACTACAGTATAATTAGAAGACTGGATATGAGATGAGATATGAAGTATTTTAATTTAATATTAAATTCAACCTCATAGTGATTTTTTTCCTATAAAATTTCAATGTATAAAGCTGTTCCAACATATCAAAAAGTCTCCAAATCAAAATTTGCACTCGGTTGAATACAAGAAATTTCATATGATCTATTTTGGCATCTAACATATTTTTAGATAATGGTTTATTTTAGGAAGTAACATTTTGAGGTTCTTTAAATCAAGTTTTTTTTTGAGAATGGGAACATCTTACCTCAAATTATCATTAATTTGAGGTAAGATGTTCCCATTCTCAAAAACAACTTGATATTTTTAAATATCTAGTTTCTACAGCAGTAAAAGTAAAGTAATCCCACTACAGGCCTTAGGGGTAGTAGGAGATTAAGGCCTCTAGAAAATTGGCATGAGATGTCAGCCATGCATGATGGCTATATTTACCCCCAGAACAAGCGCCTGGTCTCATTTCCATTAGAGGCTAAGCAGACCCCATGGCCATAGTGCTGCCAGAAGACCAGTTTAAAAATGCTCACCCCCACTGGGACTTTCTGGCTTTTAGTGTATTACCTTAACCAACTATGCTACAGTGTGCACAATTACAACATTTTTATGCACTTCATTAAATGTTGTGTCCATATAAAAAATTACAAACCAACTAACCTTCAGCAAGTTTGAACATAAGTTGTAAACGTCCTGTTGCCCCAAGATCAATGCCTGTCCTATCCAACTCATCGCTATCAAGTATTGAAGGCCCTTGTGCAGAATCTGAACGTTCTGTGACATTACCAACTTTCATTGGTCGACCAGCAAGTTCAAAACCATTTAATTGTTCTAATGCCTTCTTTGCATCTTCTGAATTATGGAACTGTAAAGAAAAATTTTTTAGATCAACATTTAATTTTTTTTAAAAAACAAAATTTGTATTGTAACACAAATGTATATTAAAAGTTAACAACAAATGCCCAATTCATGGATCAGTCAATTTTCTAGATACATAATAAGAGGGGTGTGAATGATTAAACAGTAAGAGTATTAAAATTTAAAATTAAATTATTTTCTATTTTTATATATTATATTCTTAAATTAACACTTTCTAGAAATAGAAGTCATCAGATGGCGTTGATGGTAGTGACAACTACTGGCCTTCTGATGAAAGAGAATTATGTAAATGGAAAGAATTGTTGATATTCGTATCGTAGTTCGGATGGTGTAATCGGTATCATACTAAAGTGCAGAGTTAGAGATCAAGGGTTTGAATCCTGATCCGAGGATGCTTTAAAGCTGTTGAACATTCAGAGTAGAACTATAAAATTTACCATGGAAACTGAAAATGAAAGACAAATCCCATTTTTAGATCTCACTTTAAGAAGAAATGAAGAAAACAAGATAGAATTTGGAATACATAGAAAGAACACACATATTGACAACTATATTAAAGCTTCAGGATTCAACCATTTTGCTCACAAAGAGGCAGTCTTCAATAGTTTGACACATAGATTGGTAAATACACCTATGAGCAAAGAAAACTATGAAAAAGAAAAAGAACACAATTAATGTTGCAATAGATAACAGTTATGAAGAAAATATGGTACACAAGAAAATAAATAAATTCAAAAGACAAAAATTAATAAATGAAGGCACACTTATAAAAGAAACAGAAAAAATAAAATTCAAGAAATTCACTTATCATCCATTGAAACACTATAAATTTCAAAAAAATTTCAAAATGTTTAATATAAGATTAGCACCAAAGAATGAATACAGCCTTAATAGGATAATTAAAACCAATAAAAATTAAAAATTGAAAACGAAAACAAATCAGGAATTTTTAAGATCAAATGCAGTGATTGTGACAAAATTTATATTGAAAAACGAAAAGAAATTTGAAAACAAGGGTGAAAGAACATCTTAGAAACATCAAAAATGGAGAAGTGGAAAAATCAGCAGTAGCTGCTCATGCTTGGTCCGAAAAACATTTAATTGAATCAAAAGCCAGTCTAATTAAACAAATAGACAAACAAAAGGAACTCATGGTTTGGGAAAAGATCCACATTCAGAAAAACAAAAGAAAACTTATGAACTTCGAAATTCCTGCAAATTTTGACCTGATCCAGAGGTTCATCGGTCCACCAACAGAGGGAAGAAGAAGAGTTTCTTCGGATCGACATAACACCAGTCGCCAACAAAGTTCTGATGATGAGACAGTTATAGTCTCGAAATCGCGATCAACTTAGAAAATATATATGAGGAGAGGTAAGAAACATTTAATTTCACCATTTATACCAAAGTTCCTAATTTAATTACACTCTTTAATAGGTAAAGTTATTGAAAGTGTAGACAAGTTTTGTTTACAAGACTCTTAAAGCTTAAGATTATTTTATGTGATGTATATCTACCAACTAAGATTCAAAGCTTTAATTCCCTTACAAAGGAAGCCATTCTCATGAATTACATATCTAAAAAAAATTCATCTCAATTTAGAATATTTAACACAAGTATAAACAGTGTAAGTTAAATATTATTGAAGTCATCAGGAATGTTTAAATACATATAGAGATTACTTTAATAAATACAGATAAGAGATTACTTTAATTTAGAATCGTAAAAAAAATATCTTTTTCTATATGACCAAAATACTCACGAGTAATTAATGTTTTATTAATAACAATTTATAATTTAACATGTCTGAAGAAGGTACAATGTACTGAAACAGGTGTCACTGAATTATATCTTAATAAATATGAAAATCAAATAAAACTAAGTTTTATTTTTATTTAATTAATTAATGTTTTATTTTAGGAAGTAATATTTTGAGGTTCTTTTAATTATATTATTTTGAGTATGTTTATCTTACCTTAATATTGGTTGAGTGGTAGACAGGGCCTTAAGGACTTAACTCTGCCAGGTAAAATAAAGCTATTATTATTATTATTATTAATATTGAGGTAAGATAAACAGACTGAAAATAATATAATTACTCAGAGTAAATTGCTTACTTGTATGGATGGAACAGAAAATTCTTAAGCATCTGTAATATGTTCATGCACTTACTGTTAGAAAACCATAGCCTTTTGATCGCCCAGTTTCTGGATCCATGATAAGTTGAATGTTGTCAATTTTTCCAAATGGTTCAAAAATTCCTCTAAGCATGTCTTCTGTGATGTTGAAATGCAAAGATCCAACATAAAGCCTCATTGGTCCACTATTGCCTTTTGGTATCACCATATTGGGCATTGAATTTCCAGCACGATTTTTCTCTGCTTGTGTATGTTGTACAATGATTGGGATACCTAGCAACTTTTGTCCTGCCAGACCTAATGCCTGTTAAAAAAAAAAAAAAGAAACATGTGCCTTTAAATAAATATATAATATATAAACAACTATAAATCCCACTTGCTCATTTATTAATTTTCCGGTTTTAGCATTTCCCAAAGAAATTTGATTTTCTTTTTCAAATCAAGAAAATATTTGTATGCATACCAAGGATTATTCAAATCAAGTAATTTTTGGGTGCGGTGCAAAAAGCAGAGATCCAAATTTCAAGACAATTTTGGTTTTAAAATTAAGCTTAGGAACATCAAAGATGAAATCACAAAAATAATTTGTGGACCATCCAGAAACAAAGCAGGAAAATAATTTTATAAAGCACTATATTCAAATAAACACCTATGTTACCTGAAGAATGTGGCAGTCATTGTGGTCATGACGTCAGTTTCGATATTCAGATGTTAGTCCAGGATGGAAACATGTTTAGATGCTCCCCCCCCCCAATAAAGAGGCAAATCAGAATAAATATTTTATCGTAATTAAATTGCATAGCAAAGATATTGAAATTTAAGAAAATTCACATTCTACACACTGAAAAATCTTAAAATTGTGTAACTGAATTGATTCTAGACTTTCAACAATAATTGATATGTAATTGTACCTATTTCTCAAAAATCCATCCATAGTAATTCTGTCCGAAGGCAGGTCTTTCACTGCAATCATAGCATTTTAATGCTATGCTTGCAGTTTTACTAGGGAATTGTAGGTGTGGTAGCTTCCCGTTGCTTTCCACACTGGTGAAGGATGATGATGGCCATATGATTTCGGGGACTGTTTGGGCTTTAAAGTTTCCCCTGACATTTGACTTACAGGTGAGGTAAAACCCCGATGAAAACCTCACTCAGAAAAACTGCCCCGACTGGGGATCGAACCCGGGCCCGCTGCGTGACAAGGCAGCATGCTACCTCGAGACCACAGCGGTGGACTTCTCGAAAATGAACAAGGGAAATTAATTATTATGATCTAATGGTTTATTTTAGAAAGTAATATTTTTGTGGTTCTTTTATCAAGTTTTTTTTGAGACTGGAAACATCTTACCTCAATTTAATGTTGATTTGTTCTTGAACATGTTTCGATGTAATCTTCTTTATCATCTTCAGCTTGCCCAGATTGATGAGAGTCTATCGACATCCAGGGTTCACAACATAAAACTCATCAAGTCTGGGCAAGCTGAAGATGATATAGAAGATTATATTGAAACATGTTTGAGAACAAATCAACATTAAATTGAGGTAGGATATTCCCAGTCTCAGAAAAAATCTTAATTATTACGAGTTAAGGATTTTCACTCACCTCTTATTTTATATTTTCTTACAGACTATAGTTTTGTCACATTTATGTGACATTGTCGATACATCCTAACTCATAATAATTAAAAGAACCTCATAGTGTTACTTCCTATAAATATTAAATGGGAAATGAATCTAATCTGGTGTATACTAATATGTCATCTAACCTAACAAAACCAATAAACTAATCTGGTGTAATTAATATTTAATTTTAGGAAGTTATATTTTGAGGTTATTTTAATTATATTATTTTTGGTCTGGACATCTTACCTCAATATATTGAGGTAAGATGTCCAGACCAAAAATAATATAATTAATCTGGTGTACACTATTTTCCTCATCTAACCTGACAAAATCTCGTCGCGTCGCTGTAATTAATAAAACTAAATTTCCTGTATCTCTCTAAATTCACCGCATCGCTTGTACTGGGCTTATGTATTAATCCGCAAAGAAAAGAAAACATCTCTCAGCATTATATTGTTACCAGGAATTCGATGTGATGTATGTTAAACTATTAGGATATGGATTGTATAGTGCTTCAAAAAATGTTATTTTACTGGTTTGTTTATTGATGGTCTGCAAATTGTTTCGTGTTTCATCTTTGGTGATCCTAAACTTCATTTTAAAACCAAAATTATATCAAATTGGGATGTCCCATACAGTAAACTAATGAGATTCTGTAGTATTAAATTAATATTAAGAAGCTAAAGCTGTTACTATGATTGAAATAAGTATATTAAAGTACACTACCAAATTATTGTAATCAAATGGTAAAGAGAAAAATTTATGCCTGAACCGGGAATCGAACCCCGAACCTTCAGCTTTCCGTGCTGATGCTCTAACCATTGAGCTAATCCAGGCTTCCTTCCCATTTTTCTCTTTACCATTTGATTACAATAATTTAGTAGTGTACTTTAATATACTTATTTCAATCATAGTAACAGCTTTAGCTTCTTAATATTAATTTAATAAATAATGCTATAGCTGTGGAGTCCCTTCATGTCATCTTCAGGTAGAAGCCATTCATTGTGTATTTGTGAATGATGATTCATAGCATTTGAATGTGGGACCAAGACAGTAAGGTAAAGGAAGGATTTATGCTTGGATGGGAAGGAAGCCTGGATTAGCTCAATGGTTAGAGCATCAGCACGGAAAGCTGGGTTTGGGGTTCGATTCCCGGTTCAGGCATAAATTTTTCTCTTTACCATTTGATTACAAGATTCTGTAGTGCTTAAATAATGTTATTTTACTGGTTTGTTTCTGGATGATCTGCAATTTTTTTTTTTTTTTGCATTTTCATCATTGGTGCCCCTAAGCTTAATTTAAAACCAAAATTGCATTGAAATTTGGATGTCACTTTTTGTGCCGTACCCAATTTAAATCAGTTTGGTTTTTAAAATTTTGTCAGTCTAACAATGCACAAGCATCACAACAGTTTCAAATTAAAATTTTTAATAGTGAGTGGAGAACATATTTTTAATAACTCACTTCATACTACTGGCTTTATAAAGTACTGTTAAATTCCCAATTAATGTCTCCTTAACTAAGAGGCTGCCATATGCAAAGATAGAAGCAACGGTTTCAAAGCATTTGGCATGAGGGAATTACAACATATAAAGAGAAAAATTTGCATCTAGATCACAACTCACCTCGACAGCTCAGTTGGTAGAGCATTTGGCCCAGAAAGCCAAAGGTCCCGGGTTCGAGTCTCGGTCTAGGCGAAAATTTTTCTCTTCAAATATAATTTATCCTTCAGTGAAACATCAAATAATAGGGTGTTCTGGCTAAAACTTGTGTATCCTCATAAAGAATCTGATGTCTGTTTATAATAGCATGTTCTGCCAAGCTGATTGTCATTTGTCCTTGTCTGCAGTTTCTTTTGTATTCTGATAAACGGGCAGCTATACTTCTTTTTTTGTGGTTCCTATGTATGATTTTCCACACGAACATGGATATACTCGCAGCATATAGACTTCCATGCTCTAATTACAATGTATATAAGAGAAAAATTTGCATCTAGATCGCAACTTGCCTCGGTAGCTCAGTCAGTAGAGCATTTGGCCCGAAAAGCCAAAGGTCCCGGGTTAGAGTCTCGGTCTAGATGAAAATTTTTCTCTTCAAATACAATTTATCCTTCAGTAAGAAGTGTTAAATTAATAATAAAAACATCAGGATTTGGATACTCAAAGTTGGGAAGTTTAGCCTACTTAAATAAATGTACCTCAAAGTGTTAATTCCTAAAAGGTCAACATTTTATTGTATAATTTATTTCTTTAATCATAGAAGTTCATTACAAAATGCAGCCTCCAGGTATTTAAAATTAGCCATGACTGTTGACTTCTTATTCAGTTAAAAATAAACATATAGATATTGACGATTTTATTATTAATTTAACACTTCTCATAGAAGGATAAATTATATTTGAAGAGAAAAATTTTCGCCTAGACCGGGACTCGAACCCGGGACCCTTGGCTTTCCGGGCCAAGTGCTCTACCAACTGAGCTACCGAGGCGAGTTACGATCTAGACGCAAATTTTTCTCTTATGTACGTTGATAATTCCCTCGCGCCAAATGCTTGAAACCGTAGCTTCTATCTTTGCAAATGGCGGCTTCTTAGTTAAGAAGACATTTATTGGGAATTTAACACTACTTTATAGCCAGTAGGGCTTCTATTGACGATTTTATTATTAATTTAACACTTCTCATAGAAGGATAAATTATATTTGAAGAGAAAAATTTTCGCCTAGACCGGGACTCGAACCCGGGACCCTCGCCATTTGCAAAGATAGAAGCTACGGTTTCAAGCATTTGGCGCGAGGGAATTATCAACGTACATAAGAGAAAAATTTGCGTCTAGATCGTAACTCGCCTCGGTAGCTCAGTTGGTAGAGCACTTGGCCCGGAAAGCCAAGGGTCCCGGGTTCGAGTCCCGGTCTAGGCGAAAATTTTTCTCTTCAAATATAATATAGATATTGTTTATTTTTTATCATTTCACTCACCTCATACTTCATAATTTATAGCAGACCCAGGGTTTCTTCACGTAATTCGTGACATTGTCAATGCTGCGTCATGTTCACAACTGACGTCCAACGGCCTTCTATCCTGCAGACTGACCTCCGCGCCATCTGGTGGCCGACCGAAGAATTTCCAAATCAGGCCTCTTTCTTTATAACCGGGTATTTCAAAATTCATAGTTGTATTTTCATTCTTGCATATGTAAATTTTTTCCCAAATTGTGAGTTCCTTCGGTTTTTCCAATTGTTTAAGTAATTTCTATAGAATAGAAACCAAAACAAAATTACTTAAACAATTGGAAAAACCGAAGGAACTCACAATTTGGGAAAAAATTTACATATGCAAGAATGAAAATACAACTATGAATTTTGAAATACCCGGTTATAAAGAAAGAGGCCTGATTTGGAAATTCTTCGGTCGGCCACCAGATGGCGCGGAGGTCAGTCTGCAGGATAGAAGGCCGTTGGACGTCAGTTGTGAACATGACGCAGCATTGACAATGTCACGAATTACGTGAAGAAACCCTGGGTCTGCTATAAATTATGAAGTATGAGGTGAGTGAAATGATAAAAAATAAACAATATTAAAGAACCTCATAGTGTTATTTCCTATCTACATAACTTAATAAACATATAGATATTGAATCATCATCTAGCAACAATCATTATCATTATTAAGTTATGTAGATAGGAAATAACACTATGAGGTTTTTTAATATTGTTTATTTTTTATTATTTCACTCACCTCATACTTCATATTCATAGCAGACCCAGGGTTTCTTCACATCATTTGTGACACAGCATTGAGAATGTCACAAATGATGTGAAGAAACCCTGGGTCTGCTATGAATATGAAGTATGATGTGAGTGAAATAATAAAAAATAAACAAAATCATTATCATTCCTGGTGTGGAAAGCAACTGAAAGCTACCATACCTACAATCCCCTAGTAAAGCTGCAAAGCGTAGCATGAAAATGCTATGATTGCAGTGAAGGATCTGCCCTAGGGCAGAACACTGTAAAAAAAAATTAAAAAGGTAGTGAATTTTAGGAAGACGGGATGAGAAGAATTTATTTTAAATTTTAATAAAGTAGAAGCTCCTTATTTTCAGGGGATATATTCCGCAAATATGGAATGGTACATTCCAAGGTTCCAAAATAAAAATTATCAAAATAAAATCAATTAATCAGAGATTCTGAACAATTTCTATTAATTATTACTGTCAGGCTTAGGCAAGGACTTAAAGAACTTAGTAATATTTTCCTGTTTTGCCACTTTTATAATGTCTTTCAATTCTGATTGATATTTAGCTGTGAATTCAGCGATATCATTCCTTTGTCTTCGGGTTACTTAATGTATCATACAGTTGATTCATCAACATTGAAACAGTATGATATAGATGCAAATGACTCGCCAAGACGTAAACGATCAAACAGTCTGGGAAAGCTGAAGATAAAACAGAGAATTGTTTTGAAACATGTCCAAAAACAAATCAACATTAATATTGAGGTAAGATGTCCAGACCAAAAATAATATAATTGATCAAACATTTCTATTTTTACTTTAAGTGGCAACACTACTTTTTTCTGCTTCGAAATTTATTTTCTTTCCTCTTACTTAACATTATAAATTGACAACAAAACAGAAGAGACATGTGTTATCCAATAAAAATTAATGCAACGAATGACAAATTGAAACAATGTAACACCGATTGAGGTGAGGGCGGCATTTATCAATGGACATAGCAGTACCATGATTTACGGTGGTTTGTTTTACTTTAATGTTTTATTTTAGGAAGTAATATTTTGAGGTCCAAAGACTACAGAAAAGAATTCAATTGCAATGGATACCTGCACATTGTGGAATTGCTGGAAATGACACTGCTGATTTTCTTGCCAAAAAAGGCTCCAATTTAATTCAGAATACTACTAAAAGCTTACCTTTCACACCCATAAAAAGAATAGTTAAAAACAAATATAAAATCAAACAAAACCAAGACCTATGTAATAAAGCCAAAGACAAAAAATGGAATATTTTAGTAAAGAAGCCAGATATTATTCCAGAATTTCCACGTAAAACTACAATAGCAACATTTAGACTGCTTACAGAACATGACTATTTGGCCAAACATTTATATAAAATAGGAATCTACACGAATCCAAATTGTCCTCTATGCAACAAAGACGAAGAAATGAATGAAGAACACCTACAAACCTGTGAAGTATTACCTGTTGGATCCACAATAGAGAAATATTGGAGAGCAAGAACGCTAATGGCTTCGGTGCCAAGGCCCAGCATTTGAAAACAACAACAACAACATATTTTGAGGTTCTTTTAATTGAATTATTTTGAGTTTGTTAATCTTACCTCAATACAAATGTTGATTTGTTCTTGAACATGTTTCAATTATATCATAATCATCTATTATATGATATAATAGAAACATGTTCAAGAACAAATCAACATTAATATTGAGGTAAGATAAATAGACTCCAAATAATTCAATTGTTTTACTTTGTTATTAATTTGTCCATTTGGTTTGAATCCCTACATGTAAAAGCCGCATTGGCACGTGCCTGCAGTAAAAAAAAGTTGCTAATGGTTAATAAAGGATACTAATCCTTCTAACATAACGACTGGGTCCGCAAATAAATTTTTAGCCACAAATACAATTATTTAACCCGTGAATACGGAGCTTTTACTGTATATAAATATTATCAGAATCACTTTGTACTGCTACATAAGAATGTTTGTCTCTGAGCATTGTTAAGCAATTCTTTTAATTTTGCATACGTGTTCCCCCCAAGCAAAGCACTCTGCCAAGCTGGGTCTACTTGTATGCTATGCAACTAAATTTAACTAGCCACAGACAAAATCTCAATATCTGGGCTCAGGAGCAGACAAGTCAAATACATATTGTACAAAAAAAAGTTTGGAAAAACTTTAGTTTACCTTCCCTAATAAATTTTCTAAGTCCTACAGAATAACAGTATGCATGCACAAAGTTTATAGAGTTGTCGCCCACATATATGTGAAGTCCTACAAAATTTTTATAGACTCGCCACTAGATGGAACGATGTAGATGTAAAATCGGTATGACCAAACTTTACAATAAATTCCTGAACATTTATTAGAAAGAAATGGATGTACACCAACTTCCCCTTCCTAATGTAACAAAATAAATTACATGTATTAATTTTTATGACTTTTATGAGTTAGGGATTTAGACTCGCCTCATATATTTTAATTTTCTTGCAGCCCATGGTTTCTTCACATGTGTGTGATATTGTCAATGCTTCCTAAGTCACATATGTGAAGAAACCATGGTCTGCAGGAAAATTAAAAAATATGAGGTGTTTAATATGAAGAGAAAAAATTTTCACCCAGACTGGGACCCAAACCCAGGACCTTTGGTTTACCATACCAATGCTCTTCCAACTGAGCTACCAGGGCAAGTTCCAAACTAGACGCAAATTTTTCTCTTATATATGTTGTAATTCCTGCGCACCAAATGCTTGAAGCTGTGGCTTCATCTTTGCAAATGGCGGCTTCTCAATTAAGACTTTATTGGGAATTTAAACATTACTTTTAAAAGCCAGTAGGCTTCTATTGATGCTTTTTATTATTAGTTTAACACATCTCATTGAATGATAAATTTAATTTGAAGAGAAAAATTTTCACCCAGACCAGGACCATTTGGTGTGAGGGAATTACAACGTATATAAGAGAAAAATTTGCGTCAAGATTGGAATTCACTCCAGTAGGTCAGTTGGAAGAGCATTGGTACAGTAAACCAAAGGTCCCGGTCTGGGTGAAAATTTTTCTGTTCAAATTAAATTTATCATTCAATGAGATGTGTTAAATTAATAATAGAAACATCAATATGAGGTGTGTCTAAATCCCTAACTCATAATAATTAAAAGATACCTCATATATTAAATTACATGTATCTTATTTAATGAAATGTGTTCTAATCTGATGTATCCTAACTTGTCATATCAAAACCTGGCAATATGAAGTAAGTGAACATCCATTTAACATAAATTTTTCAATATTGTCATTCCAATTTCACCGATATCTAGCAGAAGATTCTTCTGATCGACATAACATCAGTCGACGAGAAATTACTGAAGATGAAACTGCCCAGGCTTCGAAACGGTCTAGTTAGAAAACTGAATAAGAGGTGATGTATAAAACATTTTAATTTAATCTTAAATGAAATCTCACAGTGATTTTTTTCCTATAAAAGTTCAATATAAGTGAAAATATTATTTGCCTAAGTTAAGTCTGTATGGTTAGATGGGAAGTGTGTTAGCACTAGTGTCGCCAAACTATTACTCTATGGAAGAGAGAATCCCTATATACATGTAAAATATCATTACAAGGTTGTCAATTTATTCAATTAATCGACGACTTCTGAAGTTTGGTTCATTTAAATTCACAGTGTTTGTCATTTCTCTATTACCAGCCTCACAACACAAACAAAACAATGGGATTAAGACATTTTGTCTGTACATTCTTACCTCTTATGGTTGTTTTGTTGAACATGTGTTTCAAGTTGTAATTAATATTTAATTTTAGGAAGTTATATTTTGAGGTTATTTTAATTATATTATTTTTGGTCTGGACATCTTACCTCAATATTAATGTTGATTTGTTCTTGGACATGTTTCAAAACAATTCTCTGTTTTATCTTCAGCTTTCCCAGACTGGTTTTATTTATGTTGCATTATGTTGCACCACCTGGATGTCGATGTCAGCTCCATCCTGTGGTTGGCCAAAGAACCTCCAAACAAGGTCACCCTCCATCGGAATATCAAAATTCATAACTCTGTTTTCTGTTCTTCTGAATATAAATTTTTTCCCAAATAGTCAGCTCGTTTGTATTTTCTAACTGTTTTAATAATTTAGTGTCTGAATTAATATTATGTTTTTCAGACCAAACATGAGCAGCAACTGCAGATTTTTCAATTTCTCCATTTTTAATATTTCTTATGTGTTCTTTGGTTCTAATTTTTAGGTTTCTTTTTGTTTTCCCTATATATATCTTTTCACAACCCATTGCATTCAATTTGATATATTCCTGACTTTTATTTTTATCAGTTTTTTCATTTTTGTTGGTTTTTATTAGTTTATTTAAACTGTAGTTATTTTTTGGTGCTAATTTAATATTAAACTTCTCAAATATATTTTGAAATTTATTATGTACCCAGGGGTGATATGTGAATTTCCTATATTTTTTCATAGGTGGTTCTTCTTTTCAAGATTACTTCTGTTTATCATTTTTTTTTTTTATACTTTTCTATCCTTTTATGTACCATTTTTTCATCAAACCCATTTTCTCTTGCTACTTTGATTATGTGTTTTTCTCATGTTTGAAATCTTCTTCGTTTAAGGGTAAGTTTACCAATCTATGAGTTAAACTATTAAATGCTGCTAATTTATGTCCAATTGGATTGAACCCTGTTGATTTTATAAAATTTTCCGTATGAGTTTCTTTTCTATGAATCCTGAATTCAATTTTTCTTTTTTCTTCGTTTCTGACCAATTTAAGATCCAAAAAAGGTATTTGTTTATTGTCTTCTATTTCTTTGGTGAATTTAATGTTTGTACTCTGTAAATTTAATAGTTTTAGGGAATCTTCTACATGTTTTTCTTTAACAATACAAATTATATCATCAACATATCTACTCCAAAATTTAAACATTGTGGGATGTGCTTTAGTGATTTTACATTCAAAATCGCTCATAAATAAATTTGCCAGGAAGGGTGATAATGGGTTTCCCATTGAGAGCCCTGATTTTTGTCTATAGAAACTCCCATTGAATGTAAAAAACATTTGATCAATGCATAACGCAGTTAATTTCAAATAATCTTCTTTGATCTCTCTGTCTATGTTGTTTTTTCTTAACCAATTGTTCAATATCTCCAAAGTTTTTTGTTTCGGTACATTTGTGAATAGTGAAACTACATCAAACGAAACCAACCTATCTGTGGGTTCAATTTCCACTTTTTCTAATTTGTTAACTAATTCCAATGAATTTTCAATCTGCAGACTTTCAAAATTATTAATTCTTTTAAATTGATTAATCAATTTAAAAGAATTAATAATTTTGAAAGTCTGCAGATTGAAAATTCATTGGAATTAGTTAACAAATTAGAAAAAGTGGAAATTGAACCCACAGATAGGTTGGTTTCGTTTGATGTAGTTTCACTATTCACAAATGTACCGAAACAAAAAACTTTGGAGATATTGAACAATTGGTTAAGAAAAAACAAAAAAACAACATAGACAGAGAGATCAAAGAAGATTATTTGAAATTAACTGCGTTATGCATTGATCAAATGTTTTTTACATTCAATGGGAGTTTCTATAGACAAAAATCAGGGCTCTCAATGGGAAACCCATTATCACCCTTCCTGGCAAATTTATTTATGAGCGATTTTGAATGTAAAATCACTAAAGCACATCCCACAATGTTTAAATTTTGGAGAGTAGATATGTTGATGATATAATTTGTATTGTTAAAGAAAAACATGTAGAAGATTCCCTAAAACTATTAAATTTACAGAGTACAAACATTAAATTCACCAAAGAAATAGAAGACAATAAACAAATACCTTTTTTGGATCTTAAATTGGTCAGAAACGAAGAAAAAAAAGAAAAATTGAATTCAGGATTCATAGAAAAGAAACTCATACGGAAAATTTTATAAAATCAACAGGGTTCAATCCAATTGGACATAAATTAGCAGCATTTAATAGTTTAACTCATAGATTGGTAAACTTACCCTTAAACGAAGAAGATTTCAAACATGAGAAAAAACACATAATCAAAGTAGCAAAGAGAAATGGGTTTGATGAAAAAATGGTACATAAAAGGATAGAAAAGTATAATAAAAAACAAAAAATGATAAACAGAAGTAATCTTGAAAAAGAAGAACCACCTATGAAAAAATATAGGAAATTCACATATCACCCCTGGGTACATAATAAAATTTCAAAATATATTTGAGAAGTTTAATATTAAATTAGCACCAAAAAATAACTACAGTTTAAATAAACTAATAAAAACCAACAAAAATGAAAAAACAAAAAACTGATAAAAATAAAAAGTCAGGAATATATCAAATTGAATGCATGGGTTGTGAAAAGATATATATAGGGAAAACAAAAAGAAACCTAAAAATTAGAACCAAAGAACACATAAGAAATATTAAAAATGGAGAAATTGAAAAATCTGCAGTTGCTGCTCATGTTTGGTCTGAAAAACATAATATTAATTCAGACACTAAATTATTAAAACAGTTAGAAAATACAAACGAGCTGACTATTTGGGAAAAAATTTATATTCAGAAGAACAGAAACAGAGTTATGAATTTTGATATTCCGATGGAGGGTGACCTTGTTTGGAGGTTCTTTGGCCAACCACAGGATGGAGCTGACATCGACATCCAGGTGGTGCAACATAATGCAACATAAATAAAACCAGTCTGGGAAAGCTGAAGATAAAACAGAGAATTGTTTTGAAACATGTCCAAGAACAAATCAACATTAATATTGAGGTAAGATGTCCAGACCAAAAATAATATAATGTGTTTCAAGGCCTCAGAGCCCCGTCGTCAGCAATCGCAGACTGAATTTTCTCAAGTTGTCAATCCTGATTCTTGATTCATACTCTCTCTGCCCCTGGTCCAATGAATTTACTAGTGAGATTCCTTTCTCTGGGAATTTCAAAATTCATAATTATTTCCTTGTTCTTCTGTACTAGATTTTTTCCCATATGGCGAGTTCATTTTTGTTTTCTAACTGTTTTAATAATTTTGTGTTTACATCTATTTTGTGTTTTTCTGACCAAACATGAGCAGCCACTGCAGATTTTTCTACTTCCCTTTTTTTACATATCTTATATGTTCTTTAGTTCTAATGGTTAAATTTCTTTTTGTTTTCCCTGTGTATATCTTATCATAGTCAGCACATTTTATTTGATATATTTTTGTTTTTTACCATAATCAATCTTTTCATTTTCATTAGTTTATTTAAACTATAATCATTCTTTGGTACTAAACTAATATTAAAAAATCTCCAAGCGCGACAGGCCTAGAAGGTCCTTGGCCTACCAGCCGGCATCACATCCACATGTTTATTACAGAGGTAGACGATCATCTAACCAGTGTAGGGGTGACATGTGGTCAGCATGTCGGGTCCCCAGCCATTATAGCTGGTTAATATTAATTTTTTTTTTAAATCTTTTGAAATTTGTTGTGCACCCAAGGGTGATATGTGAATTTCCTGTATCTCTTATCTTTTGGTTTTTCTATCTGAAGAGTGCTTTCGTTCCTCAATTTCAGTTTTTTGTACTTCTCAATTTTTTTTGTGTTATTTTTTCCATTGAAAAAAAAACAAAAAAAAACAAATTGAGGAACAAAAGCACTCTTCAGATAGAAAAACCAAAATATAAGAGATACAGGAAATTCACATATTGGGCACACAACAAATTTCAAAAGATTTTTGAAAAATTTAATATTAGTTTAGTACCAAAGAATGGTTATAGTTTAAATAAACTATTAAAAACTAATAAAAATGAAAAGATTGATGATGGTAAAAAAATCAGCAATGTATCAAATAAAATGTGCAGACTATGATAAGATATACATAGGGAAAACAAAAAGAAATTTAACCATTAGAACTAAAGAACACATAAGATATGTAAAAAAAGGGGAAGTAGAAAAATCTGCAGTGGCTGCTCATGTTTGGTCAGGAAAACACAAAACAGATGTAAACACATAATTATTAAAACAGTTAGAAAACAAAAATGAACTTGCCATATGGGAAAAAATCTACATACAGAAGAACAAGGAAATAATTATGAATTTTGAAATTCCCGGAGAAAGGAATCTCACTAGTAAATTCATTGGACCAGGGGCAGAGAGAGTACGAATCAAGAATCAGGACCGACAACTTGAGAAAATTCAATCTGTAATTGTAATCGCTGATGATTAAGCTCAGAAACCTTGAAACATATGTTCGACAAAAACAACCGTAAGAAGTAAGAATGTACAGACAAAATGTATTTTAATTATTAAACAAACCTCTTAATGTTACTTCCTATTGTATTTTAAAACAATGGGAATTGGCAACCTGTAATGAGAAAAGCAAAGGAGGGACAGCTCATTCCGCAGTAGTAATATAGTTGCCAGATTATTTATTTGGTCAATGACTACTGTGGGAGACGGATCATTTAAAAAGGACACTATTTGCCCATGCTCCCCTCCAACACTCAAGTACCGTATTTACGCATGTATAGGCCACACTTTTTTACCTAAAATAAAAGCTTCAAAATTAGGATGCAGCTTATACATGAAATAACTGATTTATTTTAGAACAAATTTGTCTAATTAATTACAAGGCCCACATACCTTACAAATACTCCAACAAGTGAGCAATTTCTCCTGGTACATATTGGAAAGTTCCTGTGCTATTGATGTATGCCGCCGAATTACAAGGTCATGATGTGTCATAAGTTGCCTTGCCCAGCCATAACTTGCCTTAAATTCATTGCATGGGATTTCCATATTCTTTGCTATCTTGACGCCTTCGAACTGTATCATTTCGACGGGTACAGAAAATCCGTCTGGCCTTGTTTTTCACACATAATCCAGGAGAACTCTTTCTAACTGTACATATTTCGCTTTCTTTCCACATAAAGATTGTCGCTGACATGTTTTAAAGTGCATGTTCTGTTTGGATCCATAGTCGCACATTTTTTCGTCCACATTAAACTTTCTTCCTGCTGTCTTATATCCATGTTCTGCTGCATAGTGCACCATTTGTGGCTTGAATTTGGAGGTATAACTTGCTCTGCACCGACCCATGTTTACATACAGTGAACAGGAATGACAATGAATACTGTACCTACCAACTGACCGTCCCTTTTATCCTTGTGTTAATGACTGAGCTGCAGCCCAAATGTACTCTTACATAGCCGGAAACAGAAGCTCTGGAATTTACAACATTGCCAGATTTAAAAGTTCTGTCTTTGCACTGACTCTTAGCGAAAATATAAGACAAATATTTTTTTATATTTGAAGAGAAAAATTTTCACCTAGACCGAGACTCGAACCCGGGACCCTTGGCTTTCCGGGCCAAGTGCTCTACCAACTGAGCTACCGAGGCAAGTTACGATCTAGACGCAAAATTTTCTCTTATATACGTTGTAATTCCCTACCGCCAAATGCTTTTGAAACCATTGCTTCTATCTTTGCAAATGGCGGCTTCTTAGTTAAGAAGACATTTATTTTTTTCCCCAATTTATTATCGCAAAACTTCGGTGTGGCCTATACAGGTGTAAATACAGTAACACAATACAAGGGACAGGAAATGGCAACACAGAGAAGAAAGATAACCAAATAGCACATACTTAACATATTTTCCGCATGCAGATTTAACTTGGGTTAGTAATAACATGACTTCAAATTATGTACACTTATATACATTACTTGGTGTGCAAATTTCAGTAAATGTAGCTATGTCTAAAATTCTAACGAATTGAATCAATAGTTAATAAATAAAAAGCGACATTATGAGTTAATATTATCAAGAGAGATAACTGTAAATATACACCTCACCGCTTATTAAATTTTCTCATCTAAATATGTTTCAGAGACCACTATTTCCATTCTCAACTAGATATGGTAGGAATCTAACTGAAAATGGAGACAATGGTTACCAATGCAAGTGCAGTTGAGAAAATTTAATATGAGGTGAGATGTGTAATATATGATTTTCTCTTTTGATATCAGACACTTACCAAAGGCACTGACTCCGGATCCTTGAATTCCACATAAGCAATTCCTTTAAACCTCCTTGTCTTATTGCATGTGATTAATCTAACATCTCGAACCTATAACAAAAATACAAACAACTAAAGAGTCAATGTTTAATATTAAATTTATCACTTCTCACTGAATGGCACATTAAATTTAAAGAAAAAAACTAAGGAGTAAATTTATTTATTCAACATAAGCAATTATTTTAAACCTTATTTAATGCATGTGATTAATTTAATATATCGAACCTATATGAAAAATACAAACTAAAGAGCCAAGGCTTCTGAATCCCATCTTCAGCAATTACTACAGATTACAGGCTCTGTAATCGCTGAGGATGGGGTTCAGAAGCCTTGAAACATATGTTCCACAAAAACAATCATAAGAGGTAAGAATACACAGACCAAATATATTGATTATTAAATAAACCTCTTAATAATATTTTTTATATTTGAAGAGAAAAATTTTCGCCTAGACCGGGACTCGAACCCGGGACCCTTGGCTTTCCGGGCCAAGTGCTCTACCAACTGAGCTACCGAGGCGAGTTACGATCTAGACGCAAATTTTTCTCTTATGTACGTTGTAATTCCCACGCGCCAAATGCTTGAAACCATAGCTTCTATCTTTGCAAATGGCGGCTTCTTAGTTAAGAAGACATTTATTGGGAATTTAACACTACTTTATAGCCAGTAGGGCTTCTATTGACGATTTTATTATTAATTTAACACTTCTCATTGAAGGATAAATTATATTTGAAGAGAAAAATTTTTGCCTAGACCGGGACTCGAACCCGGGACCCTTGGCTTTCCGGGCCAAGTGCTCTACCAACTGAGCTACCGAGGCGAGTTACGATCTAGATGCAAATTTTTCTCTTATGTACGTTGTAATTCCCACGCGCCAAATGCTTGAAACCATAGCTTCTATCTTTGCAAATGGCGGCTTCTTAGTTAAGACATTTATTGGGAATTTAACACTACTTTATAGCCAGTAGGGCTTCTATTGACGATTTTATTATTAATTTAACACTTCTCATAGAAGGATAAATTATATTTGAAGAGAAAAATTTTCGCCTAGACCGGGACTCGAACCCGGGACCCTTGGCTTTCCGGGCCAAGTGCTCTACCAACTGAGCTACCGAGGCGAGTTACGATCTAGACGCAAATTTTTCTCTTATGTACGTTGTAATTCCCACGCGCCAAATGCTTGAAACCATAGCTTCTATCTTTGCAAATGGCGGCTTCTTAGTTAAGAAGACATTTATGGGAATTTAACACTACTTTATAGCCAGTAGGGCTTCTATTGACGATTTTATTATTAATTTAACACTTCTCATAGAAGGATAAATTATATTTGAAGAGAAAAATTTTCGCCTAGACCGGGACTCGAACCCGGGACCCTTGGCTTTCCGGGCCAAGTGCTCTACCAACTGAGCTACCGAGGCGAGTTACGATCTAGACGCAAATTTTTCTCTTATGTACGTTGTAATTCCCACGCGCCAAATGCTTGAAACCATAGCTTCTGGCGAAAATTTTTCTCTTCAAATATAATTTATCCTTCAATGAGAAGTGTTAAATTAATAATAAAATCGTCAAACCTCTTAATGTTCAAAGTTAAAAATGGGAAACACATTATGAGGTTCTTAATTAATAAATTAATGAGTCATTTTTACATCTTACCTCATATTTGGATTTGACAGTTTGGGAGAAAATATTTATTCAGAAGAACAAATTTAAATCCATGAATTTCGACATTCCGGATGGAACGTGACCTCATCTCGAAGTTCATCAAATCAATACCAGATGGCAACGATACAGAGGGAGATTCCAACGAATATCCGGTAGTCATAATGGCGGTTGAAAATGAATGACAAGATCATTTGAAAACTATAGTTACCGTGTTTAATGAAACATGATATATGAGGTAAGATGTAAAAATGACTCATTAATTTATTAACTCTTAATGTTACTTCCACAGTATTTTTAAAACTAAAAAGTCAATTTATATTGTATTTATTTCATTACTTTGAAATTATTATTTTTAATCTAATGATTCCATCCTCACTAATATATTCAGAATATCTATTTTGCAATCATTCTTTCTCCATAAGTTTATATAACCAATTTTTTCTTGATTTAGAAGCATCCCTACAGTATTGTGAACAAATTTTTACTACTGCAGAACCACAAGGATTAAAGAGAAATTTTTGCTTGCTTCTAGAGTAGCACAATAGTAGAGCGCCAGCATGTAAAGCTGGAGGTCATGGGTTAAAATTCTGGCACAGGCAGATATTTGTCTTTTTAGATGTTTTTATTATTAATTTAACACTTCTCACTATTTGTCTCTTTAGTTGCGTTAACTAATGCTTGCAGATGCATTGCTTGAATATATTGATTTCCATATTATGTTCATAATTAGCTCATAGAGTAAATCTCATCATAATGTTTTCTTGATTTAGAAGCAAACTATGGTATTGTGAATAAAGTTTCAGTATATAAATGAGTTGGAGAAAAAGTCTTTATATCTCACCTCATAAAGTTCCATGTTGGAGTTTGAAGATGAAGGTAAAATGACCTTTGAAACAGGTATCGTGAAAAAACAGAACTTTATGAGGTGAGATATATAAACATATTCTCCAACTCATCTATAAATTGAAAATACCTCATAGTGTTACTTCACACTTTACTTATGATTAGAAAGTTTCAGTACTACGAAGCCACAGGGAATAAAGAGAGAGAAATTTATGTTTTTTATATTATTTTTAGTCTGGACATCTTACCTCAATATTAATGTTGATTTGTTCTTGGACATGTTTCAAAACAATTCTGTTTTATCGTCAGCTTTCAGTCTGGGAAAGCTGACGATAAAACAGAATTGTTTTGAAACATGTCCATCAACATTAATATTGAGGTAAGATGTCCAGACTAAAAATAATATAATTAAAATAACCTCAAAATATAAATTCCTAAAATTAAATATTAAATTTATGTTTCCTCACGGCGTTCCTACATAGCTCAATGATAAGTGTGTCAGCACGTGAAGCTGAAAGTCTTAAGTTCAAATCCTGGCACAGGCAAAAATTTCTCTTAGTTGTGTTAAATATTACTTACAGATGGCTTGTCTGTGTATATATTTTTTTTAATGCCCTAGGTTGTTTTTTTTTGGACATTTCTGGTGTTCTCTCCTGGCATTGGCATAACTGTAACCCTCTTCTGAGGTTGGGACGCCTGGAAGGCAGGATTACATTGCCTTGATGATATGATGGGTGATGATGATGCTAGTGGTGCACCAGGAGAGTCCTTAATCCTAAGCTTAATCTAAGATGAATATGAATGATGATAGTGATGGCCATATGATGTTCAGGGACCATTTGGGCCTTAAAGTTTCCTGACATTTGTCTTACAGTGAGGAAAAACTCCAATAAAAACCTCACTGAGGAAACTGTCCCGACCAGGGATCTAATTTACATATTTTATTCTGCCATAATTTGAATATTTTCAGGCTAGAAATATCGTACCACCACACACCAAATTCAGTTAATATAGTAGGTTAATAATTGTATCATGATCACATACAATTATTTAGTGTAAAATGGGTAGTAACCAATTATTGAACTAAGTAGCACTATCAAAGCAGGAGTTCACACAGACATAATTTTCTTCAACTACTTGGAGACATGAGTAATGATTAAATAGAATTTAATTGAGAAACGACCAATTAACGATCAGTTCTTTTCATGCTTCAATCCAACCATTAAGTACTGTCATAATCTTTATCTAAAATAATTTTAACCTATTATTTTCCTTTCAACCTGATGCATAAAAATGTCATCTGTAAATTACTTTAAATTCGAATTTAAGGATGCAAATTATTCTGAGACATTATACAGTATTTTAGATATATATTTTTTATTGTGTAATTCCTATACATAATGACTTGCTTTCAAGTTGATACCAACCTTTCCAACCGAAGAAAAGAATTCTTCCAAATCTCTAGCTCTTATCCTCTGTGAAAGCTGCATACAGAACACAGTACGAGCATCTCTCTCTTCAGGTGATAGCTCGTCTGGAGGCCTTTAAAATCAAAACAAAAATAATATATTATTGTGAGTGTCATGGCTAAAGGCAAATGAAGGAGGGCTATGTTGGAAGTGTTTCTTCCTAAAATTAAATATTAAAGAACCACTTTAATGGATTTTTTAACATTTTACATACGATATCACACCACTGGTGATGGCTGGTACGTAAAAAGTGCAACAAATCCATTAAAGTGGTTCTTTCCTGAAGAAACAGCTTCAAGATAGCCTGCCTTCACATGCTTTTAACCATGATGATGATAATAGTGGGTTTTAATTTTCAACAATACACATTTTATCTTTATTTACCATTTTGAAACTTTCTCAGTGCAAAAACAACTTCTAACCACTTTGAATAAAGAATGTGAACATCAGATCCTAGAGTATAATGTTACAATATCTAACGGCAGTTCCTTAAACCCTCACTCCACCAATAACACGTAAGGTGAGCAGGTAATAAAAGATAGAGTTATTCGCAGGAAGTTGCAATGCTGAGTCTATCACAACCAATTATAATTCTCATTACATTTGTAGAAAATTCATTAATATTACAAACAAAATACAACATGAAAAAACAAATTTACTGATATCATAATCACTGTGATTGATTAGTATCTAATGTAAAGCAGTTGCTCTCTTACACTTCAATAATCAACATATCATTTCTCTGCCCTAAAGGTGCCCCCAACCTCAAATGCCTGAGAAAATGCCAGAAATGTTGTAAGACAACTAGTAACAAAATATATATAATCATTACTTTTTTAAGAGTAACACTATGAGGTATTAAAATTCATCGGAGAACATATTGTTTAAACAACTCACCTCATAGGACTCATGCTTCCATGATATCGCGATTTCAAACATAGTCATGTTCATCTTCAGCCATAACTGTCGGAGTTATGGCTTGGCCCGGAAAGCCAAGGGTCCCGGGTTCGAGTCCCGGTCTAGGCGAAAATTTTTCTCTTCAAATATATAATCATGTCTATATAAAATTAGTGAAGGATAAAAAAATGCAAATTCTATGAGCACATCTTTGGTAAGAACATGAAGGCTGGTGATTAATCAAATTCCTATTAGCTGATCCATATGAACAGTATGTGAAAGGAATTTAGGAACAGATGTTATGGAAATGTCACAAGTTACTATTTTCACTGCGTGGACTATAATGAATGTTTAGGGCTGGTAGTCTAATGTTTATTATAATTTGATTTTAATGCTGCTCTCACTCTACTAACAGTTTTTCAATATTAGACGTTTTGAGTTATAAAAATTGCATATTTGTTTTTGTATAATAACGTTGGTGTTAATGGTTATATTTGAAATTTTACTTTAAAAATTAAAATTATACAATTTATCTAAGAGTTAAAACTTAAAAACCTAACCAGAGAAGCTAACCTCAACATACAATACTCATACAGTTATTGATGATTTGGTCTTAAAAACTAATTAACTTACATTCCAAGAGGTGAAGATCCTTTTTTGAAAGGAAATTTATCTCTGGCTCGAGGAAGCATAATGGGAGAAAGGGATCTTTTTTTACGTTCACGGTCACGTTCTCGTGTTCTTTCTCTTTCTCTATCTCTAGAATGATGATCTCTGTCTCGACTTCTTCGTCGCTCATGCTTATCATGATGATGTGATTTGCTCCTGCTACGCCTCCGATCCCTTGATTTCTCTCTGCTGCGACGGCGTTCACGATGATGTGATCGACTCCTGCTCCGTCGTCGTTCTCTTGATCGACTGCGATGTCTGCTCTTCCTGTCATCGTAATAATCTCTGCACCAATACATAGAGAAACAAAGGTTATAAAATAAAATATATTTTAAATCAGACAGTAATTTACTCTCAACTGCTACCTGCTGTTTGTACTACCACCTATTAACTTATTGTGATTCCCAAAGTTGGTCCATGGATTCCCAACTGTTTACAATAATATCTCAAGAGAACCATACCAAATTTACGAAAGTAATTTAAAAAAAAAAACTTACTACTGCAATAAGTTTGGTGCATTTAACTTTATTTCTGTTTTAAGTCTAATCACATCTGGAAGTAGGTCTTTATATCTGAAATTTTGCCATAGGGATCCCATACATATTGATTTTATGAGGACCTGTATGTGCTTTTTAAGGATGCTTTTCTATTTCTTAATTTGCTTTATGATGTTTTATTTTAGGAAGTAATATTTTGAGGTTCTTTAAATTAAGTTTATTGAGTCTGTAATTTCTTACCTCAATTTAATGTTAATTTGTTCTCGAACACGTTTCGATTAGTCTTCTAATCATCATCTGCATGGCCAGACTGGTTAGATTTATGTTGTAAACCCTGGATGTCGATGTCAGCTCCCTCCTGCAGTTGGCCGAAAACCTCCAAACGAGGTCATGCTCAGTCGGTATTTCGAAATTCATAACTCTTTTTTTCCCTTCTGAATGTAGATTTTTTCCCCCAAATAGTTTGTTCTTTTGTATTTTCTGACTGTTTTAATAATTTAGTGTTAGAATTTATATTATGTTTTTCAGACCAAACATGAGCAGCAACTGCAAATTTTTCTATTTCCCCATTTTAATATTTCTTGTGTTCCTTGGTTCTAATTTTCAGGTTTCTTTTTGTTTTTCCTATATATATATATATATATATATATATATATATATATGTATATATATTCACAACCAGTACATTCAATTTGATATATTCCTGATTTTTTACTTTGATCAATTTTTTTTTATTTTTGTTGGTTTTTATTAGTTTATTTAAACTGTGGTTATTTTTCGGAATTTATCGTGTGCCCAAAAAAGATATCTGACAAATTTAATATTAAATTAGCACCGAAAATTAACCACAGTTTAAATAAACTAATACAAACAAAAAAAAAAAAATTAAAAACTGATCAAAGTAAAAAATCAGGAATATATCAAATTTAATGTACTGGTTGTAAAAAAAAGAGATTATATATATATATATATATATATATATAGGAAAAACGAAAAGAAACCTGAAAATTAGAACCAAGGAACACATAAGGAATATTAAAAATGGGGAAATAGAAAAATCTGCAGTTGCTGCTCATGTTTGGTCTGAAAAACATAATATAAATTTGAACATTAAATTATTAAAACAGTTAGAAAATACAAAAGAACTATTTGGGGAAAAAATCTACATCCAGAAGAACAAAAACAGAGTTATGGATTTTGAAATACCGATTGAGAGTGATCTTGTTTGGAAGTTCTTCGGCCAACCGCAAGAGGGAGCTGGCATCGACATCCAGAGTTTACAACATAAATCTAACCGGTCTGGCCATGCTGATAATGATTAGAAGACTAATCGAAACATGGTCGAGAACAAATCATTAAATTGAGGTAAGATATTAGACTCAATAAACTTGCTTTATGATTTTATGGGCTGACAGATTTTTTATGAAGTCTTATTACTATTACATTTTAAAATCATTAGGAAGTAACATTATGAGGTTTAATTTAATAATTTAGTTTGTATTTTTTAAACATTCTTATCTCATATGATAGTTTTGTCGGACATGTGTTTCAAGGGGCAACAGCCTAGAAACATATGTCCGACAAAACTATCATATGAGGTAAGAATGTTTAAAAGATACAAACTCAATTACTATTACATTGTTATGTCAAATAGCAGGTTCCCTATCTTGCTTTTATTATTGCCTTTCTTACCTCTTATTGTCAACAGTTTACCAACCAATCACCACCACACGACTCACGTGGCACCAGTATTTTTTAAATTAAACTTAATTGTTAAATAGTATATAAATGAACAGTCAATAACATATTGTGATGTGAATTTCCGGGAATGGGTTTGTTTTCTTATGACTGTGAAGAAAACAAGATGCCACCGAAGAAAAAGTATGTGCTTCTTTTAAAATGCAAATTTCCTTTTGTTATTAGCACTGAAAATTGTTCTAGTTAAGGACAATTGATATATCAGGTATGGACTTAAAGATTTAAATTAATAACCTCACCAGTGGATTACCATGCATTTTTAAAAGTACTGATGGATAAAGTGTTTTGTTACTTGCAATTCTACTTTTTCAATCGACCATGGCAGTAGTAATAATATTCAAAAATATTTGAAACTAAAAAACATACAGAGGCAGATTTTGTGAGTATCAAGCAAAACAATTAATTTGTATTTCTCCAACATGTGTATTGGTAACAGTGCCGGCAGCTAAAGAGGAGTTATACGTATTGACTTGAAACTCTCGTATGAGTGTATGCTAATGTTGCAAAAACATTTCAAATGATTGCTTTCACTTTAGTTTGGGCACATGTAACCTTAGGTTCCAGTAATTTCCGCAGCCAATAGATATCAGGAATGACACATTCATCTAATAAAAGCATATACAAGTAGTTTTGGTGTTCATTTGTTATTTTGTTCAATCTGAGGGAATTAAAATCAAAATAATTGATGTTTCTATTATTAATTTAACATTTCTCAGTGAAGGATAAATTATATTTGAAGAGACAAATTCTTGCACAGACCGAGACTCGAACCCGGGATCTTTGGCTTTCTAGGTCAATGCTCTACCATCTCAGCCCTACCGGCTTTATAAAGTAGTGTTTAAATTCCTGCTGTCTTCTTAACTAAGAAGCCACCATTTGCAAAGATAGAAGCAAAGGCTCATATTCATAGCATTTGGTGCAGGGAATTACAACGTATATAACAGAAAAATTTGCATCTAGATCGGAACTTGCCCCGATAGCTCAGATGGTAGAGCACTGGCCTAGAAAGCCAAAGGTCCTGGGTTGGAGTCTTGGTCTGGGTGAGAATTTTCCTCTTCAAATATAGAATATCAAAATAATTGCCTTGTCAAACTTGATGGAAAAACACCTATGACATGCGAACAGAACACATATTGCAGGTACTTCTTGATGCTGAGTATACCGATAAAAATTATCATTTTTAACAGATAATACAAATAGTAAATTTATGTAATCAAAAAAATAACAAGACAAAGAGGAAAGTAATATATGTGGGTTGTGTCTGTTTGCCAGTGGACACTCAAAGCATTGTGTGTCAAAATTTTTGTACAATTTCACAATGCATGTTCGAACACATTTAGGATTTTTTGCAATTTTATAGTAATGGAATATACAAACATATAAGGATACATTAAAACAAGGTGGATTTCATTAATACCTGCTATAAAGAGAATAACTGACATATATCCAGGATTTTTTTGCAATTTTGTAGTAATGGAATATATATAGGGATACATTAAAACAAGGCGGATTTCATTAATACCTGCTGTAAAGAGAATAACTGACATATATCCCGGTTTAAAATCATACAACTATGGAAAAATGTTCAACAATGCTAAAAATATTCTTTGAGTCTAAAAATTCACAGTTGTTTCTTATATTCTTGTATAACCAGCTAGGATTGTTTAACTCTTCAATAAAATATCTTTAACAGAATAATATTTAAGGAGTAGATGTATATTAGAAAATAAAAGATATAATCATCAATATCTATATTGGAGAGGAAAAAGCATCTAAGTTAGAATCTGAAGATGGAATAAGTAAGCAGTATTTAGTTTTTATGACACATTCATGGAGTATGTAAAGAATAGAGTTATCCATTTGATGAATTAACTTTTAGAAGACTTGAGGGACATATTTTGTCCATTAAATGTAAAGCCCTAAAGGACTTAGTGGACATATTTGTCCAATGATAACATTATTTCTTTGTAAAATTAAAAAAATTCAGAAAATATTGTAAAGGAATTATTGGTGGCTCTAACCTATTGTGTTCCAATCAAGTATTCACAAAAAATTAAAAAACACATCAGGTGCCTTTTTCACCCCTAATTTTTACATATTTTTCCCATGATAACATTATTTCTTTGTAAAATTATAAAAATTCAGAAAATATTGCAAGGAAGTTATTTGTGGCTCTAACCTATTGTGTTTTAGATCAATTATTCATCAAAAATAAGAAAAAAAACATGTGGTGTCTTTTTCACCCCTAATTTTGTATTTAAATTATAACGAGTTAACATGGTAATATCTTGTTAGTATTATTTTTTTAAAATATTTCATATTCTACTCACAATATTTTGATAATCCAGGATGCCATATACGTGAAGCCATTTTTTTATATGTTACAAAACAAACCACAGTCTAGTTACTAATTCAAGATTGAATCTTAGTGTTGTATAAGGTTTGAGTGCCACAGCCAAAAAAAATGTGCTGATAACTATGTCGTCAACAAGGCGGGCATTAATTCATGTTTATGCTTTCAAAGCAGAATTTTCATGGCACACGTGGTGTTCCAACTACATCATCAAATCCTCTTTGCAAGAGTACAGTCACCTTCAAATCATAAACTGAACCCGTTATAAAGTCAAACCAAAAACTATAGACCTCGCAAATAAATTTTAACTTTTAATAATAAAATTCTCTATTGTATGTAAAAATTAAACATTTCATTGAATAATACACTCTTTTATGAATTAAATAAAAGTTATTTTATACTTATCTCTCATATAGTTTTTCATAAAAAAAAATTGTTGTTAGTATGCGTGCTCTACCATCCATTTAATATCACGGACTGGGATTTAAATTCCGTCCTACAATTCATGCGGTATTTTTAAATACCCCGGAATATAAAGGTTAACTTGTTTGGCAAGTACTTCTCTAAAAAAGTCTTATACATGGGAAGATGTACAGAACTCCCTCAAGTTTATTATAGACATGAAATTTGATTACTCGGTTAATGAAAATACGTTGCTTAATGAAAATGCGTATGTGTGGACAATAGGAAAATGTTCTGGGAAACAAATTATCTACTATGGAGTGTTGGCAGAAGTTTTCATTACTATAAACTAGATTTATTGCTTGAAAACATAATAAACTGTTTGAATTCTCATTTTGTATTCCAGGAACCAATGGTGCTGTAGAAAGCATATTCTCCCTTGTGAATGCAGTTTGGACAAAAGAGCAAAACTGCATGGACACTGACACACTGAATGCTATAATTAAAGTAAAACATGTGTGGGATTTTTTTTATTCCTTATGAAAAACCATTAAATTTTGTCTTGATACATGGATCTGCAAAAAACAGTTCACAAAACCCAGAAGAGAACGTCCTTGCCTTCTACCAGTGGTAAATGTCCTTTTAAAAGTGAGTACGCCAAATTTAGTATCTTTGTATTTTTAAAGTCCCCCACTCTTTGTTTATAAAATCGTGGAACACCATTTTACCAGAAATATACTTTTAACATCTGATGGTGACTTGGGACTTGTAATTTACATCCCCCCCTAACATTTAACTTGATTTTGCTAATTGTATAAGTCTAAAATTGTAAGTGTGCCTACATGATTTTTTTCTGTTTGTTTACTTTTGTTATGGCTGTTAATAATGGAATTTTTAAAATATTATGAAACATAATTTTAAGGGAATTTCTTTGTTCTTTTTCATTTAGTCTTGAGTTCACAGTCTGGGAGTCAAGTTGATATATTTTATGCTATTAATTTTATTTTAAATCCATAGCCACAAACTTAAAGGTGCAACAAGCATATATTGTAATATTAGGACTTGAATATAAAACATATTGTCACTAATATTTAATTTTAGGAAGTTATATTTTGAGGTTATTTTAATTATATTATTTTTGGTCTGGACATCTTACCTCAATATTAATGTTGATTTGTTCTTGGACATGTTTCAAAACAATTCCCAGACTCAGTCTGGGGAAGCTGACGATAAAACAGAATTGTTTTGAAACATGTCGAAGAACAAATCAACATTAATATTGAGGTAAGATGTCCAGACCAAAAATAATATAATATTGTCACTGTTAGTCCAAAAATAAAATATAATTTAATAGGGATAAAAAACTCGAGCCTAGATTAACAAACAATCAATTTAACATAATGGAAAATGGATTTACAAGTGTTAGGCTGTAATTTCTTAAAATTCATCGGAGAACATATTGTTTAAACAACTTACCTCATAGGATTCATGCTTCCATGATATCGCGATTTCAAACATAGTCATGTTCATCGTCAGCCATAACTCCGACTGACGAAATTCTTCGGCCGTCAACTATTCTATTGTTGCCATCTTCAGTGCTGCCATCTATGGTTGAATTTATGAACTTCAAAATCAATGTAATTTCGTTAAGGATATCAAAATTCATTGATCTATTTTTGTTTTTCTGAATGTATATTTTTTCCCAAACTGTCAATTCCAAAGGTTTCTCTACTTGTTTTAAAAGTTTTCCCTAACGAAATTACATTGATTTCGAAGTTCATAAATTCAACCATAGATGGCAGCACTGAAGATGGCGACAATAGAATAGTTGACGGCCGAAGAATTTCGTCAGTCGGAGTTATGGCTGACGATGAACATGACTATGTTTGAAATCGCGATATCATGGAAGCATGAATCCTATGAGGTGAGTTGTTTAAACAATATGTTCTCCGATGAATTTTAATGATTATACCTCATATTTTTACTTCCCAACATTAATTAAATGTAATTTCTTGTTAGGATATTTGGAGTTACAAGGTTTTGTGTGTAGCTTCATATACGTGTCATACTTTATAATAACGTAATAATTAGTGCAAAATTGCCTCGTAGGTTAATCGTTAAGGCTCTCAAAGTGACACCATTCCTACTGTGACAAACATTTTTTTAAAGGAAAGACGTGGTTGAATGTTTGCATTATAATTGATTGGATATGTGTGGAAGTTCATCATAGAAGTGATGATAATCACTTTTCATTGATCCCCTCCCTTTCTTTTAGTTGGCTGACATTCGGCTATACATCTTAAGAAAGTATGGTGTTCATTCCAAGGAGACAAGTTCCAAAATTTGTGAAACATTGAGTTTCAGTCTTATTAAAAAATAAGCCATTTAAAACTTTCTCCCTGCTATGATCTGTACCACATGACAATTTAAGTTTTCTGGCTTGACAATCTATGTCAAAGACCCACTCTTTTTACACGCTTTATATTAGCTTGACCTGTATCTATCTATCTATCTATGTAACGGAATCTTTCAATGCGATTTTCACCCACTTAAAATCATCGGATCGACTTGAAACTTTGTATACTTGTAGAGGACCCGTGACAATACAATAATTTCATATTTATTTTCTAAAATCCTGGCCATAATCATCAGAAAATAAAAAAAAGTGTTTTTTGTATCTATGTAACGGAATCTTTCAACGCGATTTTCACCAACTTAGAAACATTGGATCGACTTGAAACTTTGTATACTTGTAGAGGACCCGTGACAATACAACAAGCTTTATCCCACAGTCATTTCAAGACATTTCTCTCTTCAACACTGTTATTGGATCAGTTTTTCCTTTCCTGGTTATCTTCCTCTTTTTGGTATCTGTATTTTCATTATGATTTATTTAGACTTGTTTTTCTTAGTCATTGGTAGGGTTGTGCCATCAGTAACTCCATTGTTAACATTAATTAGTATTATTACTAGTATTATCAGCATCACCATCATTAACATTTCAATTAGCAATAATATGGAATGAGGTAATACTGTCAGATGCCAACATACTAGCTAATTTGAGTTAACAAATAAGAAAAAATAAAAGAATTCAGAGCACTTAGAATGACAAGTTATCTTGTATGTATGATTTTACAAAGAAAACAAAAAAAACATACTTTTTATTACAAGGCTTATGTAGAAAGTAGTCCACCGCTGTGGTCTCGAGGTAGCGTGCTGCCTTGTCATGCAGCAGGCCCGGGATCGATCCCTGGTTGGGGCAGTCTTTCTGGGTGAGGTTTTTATTGGGGTTTTTCCTCACCTGTAAGACAAATGTTAGGAAAACTTAAAAGCCCAAACAGTCCCTGAAATCATATGGCCATCATCATCATCCTTCACCTGTGTGGAAAGCAACGGGAAGCTACCACACCTAAAATTCCCCAGTAAAGCTGCAAGCAAAGCACGCAAATGCTATGATTGCAGTGAAAGACCTACCCTCGGACAGAATTACTATGGATGGATGGATGGATGGATGGATTATATAATACTATTACAGTAGGGCAAAAATATATATGACCTATTGCATATTCTACATATAATTAAAAAAATATTTTAATACTATATTATAATAATAATAATAATAATAATAATAGTAATAATAATAATAATAATAATAATAATACATTAGCCAACCACAAGATGGAGCTGACATCGACATCCAGGGTGTGCAACATAAATGAAACCAGTCTGGACAAGCTGACGATAAAACAGAATTGTTTTGAAACATGGCCAAGAACAAATCAACATTAATATTGAGGTAAGATGATCAGACTGAAAATAATATAATATTTTTGTAAATTACATCGAATTGCTTACATCTTACGGTGGTCTAAGAGTTATGTTCCTTGCCTCTGCAAGGGTCAAATGTTGAAACTTGGCCGAGGTCAATCCATCTTCAGAGTGGAAAAATCTAAAGGACAAGTTCTCGGGAGGGATTTCAAGCCTTGAGTCCCAAATCTCAAAGATTTAGGTGCTCATGAAAGAACCTCAAGCCTAAATTAGTGCCTCTGAACAAAATATAACCAACCTTCCACATCCAAGTAATATCATATTTGCCAATTAGATGTCTTAGTGAGACAATATGTTGACCACATGTCACTCATTGACATCTGTAAGGAAATAAGCATAACTAAATTATGCTTGTTCAAGAAAGTATTACTAGGGGAGCACCTATGTCTCCACGAGACACATTTGGGGATGTGTGTGTGTATACATACTTTACATAATCATACATATTTTTAAACTTATTTTGGGAAATCCATGGACCGAAACATTTGCAAATCACTGGACTACTAAATTCCCCGAAACATGAAATAAATTTATGGCAACATTCTGCAGCTATTCAGCCCCACCATACTCACCAATCAAAGTAACTACTAAGCACTGCTATGAACTGTACAGTTTCTATAACAAACAGAACACAGATAATTCATTTCAGATCTAATTCAATGAGATCTCAATTAGATTTTCTTAAAAAACTTGTTAAAAATACTCACCCAGATGATTTGTAGCCACTGCTCGAAGTGCCATTCTCCCGCTGTGATGAAGTCTTCCCACCCGATACATCATCCTATGAAACAGCCACACAAAGTGTTGGTAACCCACGGCAACGCAACCAGGCATCACGCAGGAAGTAAAAAAAAAAAGGAAGAAAAACACACACCAGCATTCCATTAATACTTCCATTCTAAATTTAATTTGAATGATTCTATTTTTAGGAGGGTTTTTAATTTTTTTTTTTTTTCCTCTTCTTTTCCTGCTCACGCGTTTGCTGTTGAAGGAATTCAGGAGAGGTTGCTTTGGGGAAATTCCCTAGAAACGTTACTCACCTCCTATTACGTAAGCGATCATCCTCCCGCTTGGCCAAATACATCCTTACTTCTGCAAAGATACAGCCCATCAGACATCTCAATTTGGAGGCTTTAAATTTTGTTATAAATCATTTTTGTGCCCGTTTTCCCAAACTATAGCCCTATTCCATCATAAATTTACAACAATTCAACCAATTTTTGAATACTGTACGGTATTCCTATTTCACCAATCGCAAAAGGAGCAACTAATGTGGCAGAAAGAATTTTCATCACCAATATAGCTGCTCTGCAATTTTATTTCCATACTACAAAGTTTTAGAATAAATTATTATACATTTTTCACTTATGTTGTTTATGTAAACAATTCCACAGTTTTTTTATTTATTATGATCAAAATTTCCATATCTTTTTAAATATATTCTTTTATATTCATTATAACTCATCCCCCAAATTATTAGTATTTATAATATTTAAAAAGTATATTTATTTACAATATATTACAACTTATACAAATGAATTGAAAACTCTAGGGGAAAAGGGAGATAAATCAATGAATCGGACAATATGAGTTTCTATGAATATCCTGAATGATAGTTTATGTGGTTTAAAGACCAGAAAAAAACAGGAAGCTACTCACTAAAAAAAAATTCATATTTAAATTTTTCTCTCAGTATAAAGTTAAATTGGTTTCAATTTTTAAATGGTTGCCCTCAATTGAAATGTTGAGATGATACCTCCATTTCCTCAAGAGTCTTCAATTAAGATTACATTTTTTTGAAAACATAATACTTTTAAACAAAGAATGTAAGTATCAGTTTATTACCATTACAATATGATACATTAATTAATACCTAATCTTATTTCTGTAATGAATCTATTCTCCTCAGAAGATGAGCTATCTTTACATATTTCAGTGATACTTATTGTAAAGTTTAATGATGGAAAGGGGTCCAGGTATGATACAAAGCAATAATGCAAACAGAAAGTTGTTACAAATATTCCTGTTAATATTATAGCTTTGCTACTCCTATTGATTGGGCATAATGTGTATTTTAATATATACTGCAAATTCAACATATAAAAAGCATTGGTACATGATTTGCTGCTCACCTTAAAGATCTATTTATACAGATCAGGTACCAATTGAGCTGTCGTCCAGACAATACACATTCATGCCATCATTCATTCATATATTCACACAATCTTTCACTCAAATCAACAAACACATACACGGCAAAGCTCATCTGGCCGTGGCTGTGTGTAAATGTGCGGACTAGGCTACTGTGCGGGAATTTTGGCCTTCCACAGCCTCCTGGTTTGAATCTTCTTCCGTCGAGCGATCTCTTGGTTAAGAGTGACTGTTGCTTGCAAACCCATCTGGGTAGGACCCTGGGGTGACAGAATGGGACACATTCAGAAACCTTGCCACATAAAACTTCCGCAGCCATATATTTATGTATAAAAATAAATATTTTACTTTTTAATTCCTGTTATAATATTTACTGAAAATTAATATATAATTAAAAACTACAGTTAAAAATATATTGTGCAATAAAATTGTCCTCAATCTGATTATGTGAAACTAAATTATGTTAGTCTCTGAATTTGATTATGTAAAAACTAAATTAACTACCTAAAACTCAAGTATTTAAAATTTATTTTAACACTAAGATAACTACAAATGATTAAAGATACCTAATTAAAGATTGCAGTACCTCTGTGCTTTGAGCCCCAGGCTGGGTCTATGGCTCGGTTCTGAGCCAAGCTGTGACATGTAAGGGTCTACAAGATACAGAAATGGAGGAGTCCATATCAGTAAAAAAAGTCACATCAATGGGCTTGAAAATTGTAAATTGTATAATAGATATTGTCCAAACAATTTATTTATGAATAAATTGAATTTGAATTTACGCTATTGTTAAGAAAATGATGCACTATATATGTTAGAATGAAGTATAAAGCCATAGGTTGCAAACTAAATTGATTAGATTCTTTACATGGCTACGTTCATGGTACCAAAACATTTTTTTCTCATATTGTGATATCACATTGTTCAATACAACATCCTATATCCTATTACGAAAAAGTCATGGGGATTTCTACCAAGGACTATGGAGGAAAAAAGTTATGTCAGTGTGGACACACTGAACCAAGTGGGAATATGATCTGTCTTAAACACAAATATTCACATACATTGGCAAATCTGTGGTTCAACTGCAGTTCTACTTACCCTTGATTTTTCAGTTTATTGTTGTAAACTATAGCTCTTCTTTTGTATTTAACATTTTTTTAATAATTTAAAATTTTTCAAACAATTTTTGGCTGAGGTTGACAAACCGACCCACACAATTTTCCATCCAACATTCTTATGCCACTGATGCACTAAATACTTTTCAACCATTTATAACAATGTACGGTACTATTTCAAACATTTTGGAACCATTTTATAAACATTCCTTACGATTTTTAAATATTTATAAATTACGTGAATATTGTGCATAGAGTTCTACAGACATGCAAATGCTTCATGTAACATCTGCTAAGTGGTTCTCAAATCGGAGTTACCAACATTTGAAAATAATTCCAAACCATATTTCAAGAAATTAACTTCATTTTGTTAGATTCTGATGGAACAAGTTAATGTATGTAAAATTAGTTTATTAAATAATATTCACGTAAATTGTTTTGTTAGGTTAGAAAATGGGAAGTTAGTTTACATCCATTTTCTTTTAGCATTTGGGAATTTATTCCGAAAGTTAGTAACACCAACTTCAGAGCCATCTACCAGAAGCTACATTAACCATTACAGCAACTCGCACATGCGCACTGTGATTCTGTAGAACTTAGAAGAATTCATGTGCGACGGATTGTCCACCTTATCCCAATTTTTATAACATTACTTGACAATTTTTAACTATTTATTTAAATACGAAAAAACATTAACATTACAACACTCTTACACAATATTGTGATGCTGACTGCTATTTTCTCCACAGAATATATTACTTAGTCTTTGATTTCTCTCTCTTCTTCCCAGCAATAAACTACTAACAACCCATTGGTGGGTTCGCTGACTGGGAAGACGTTAGGGAGTGATAAGTAAGTGTACACCCATTTTTAATAAACTTTGGTAATTGAATATTATTAATATATTTTTTTAAATAGATTAGGGGATTTATTGCGAAGATTGGTCATTCAAATTTCACAGTGACATGCCATCTAGCATAAGCTGTATAAACTTTAGTACGATAATAATAATATGTGGCAAGTAGCGATAACCCATTAGGCAAGGATGATAATCGATAATGTGGCCAGTGGGTTATCGCTGTATGGTTCGATGGTGGTTTATCGCTGGCTCTATAAACTCTGGCACATGCGCAATGTTGTTCTATAGGACTTAGAAAAAATAAGAAAATATAGGGTATGTTATAGTGCTATTTCTGTTTTTAATCATTAAGCAGTGCTGGTGGGGTTGTATAAGACAAGCTTTTTACTTACGCGACTTATGCCAATTTTGATGTAATTTAAAGTATTGTAAAGTGTTAATGAATCAATATTCCTAAGAGATGTAACCGCCGCCTAAATATGTATAATTAACACGAAATGAACTAGTGGAAATATGATTTTACATGGTAACCGTCCGACATTTTGAATTTTTCATAGAATAACAGAAATGAAGAGGTAATTTATTTTACGTATTAAATCACATTTAAAAAGCAAGGAACCTAAAAGCTAACCAAACCTAAATCAATTACTGTAACACAAATCAATTACTCTAACTAGGTGAAATCCAAGGAACGTCCTTTTTATTATTTTACGCGGTTAAATAAGTAACGGATAAGTCCGGACCTGATTTGTTGAAACCATGGATATGGTATATAGATATGAATCCCTTGATTAAATGTACACATTGTGCTCATTTAGTAATAACTGGAAAGCGCACTAACATGCAAAGGAGTTAAATTCATTAGTTTTTGCTCATTTGTGGTATATCGCTGGTTAAAAGTTTGATAATTGTTAGTTTATCGCTGGTTAGAAGTACGGACTCTTATAACCTATGTGGTCATGACAGGACACAGTTACTAACCTATGTGGTCATGACAGGACATAGTTACTAACCTATGTGGTCATGACAGGACATAGTTACTAACCTATGTGGTCATGACAGGAAATAGTTTGACTTTATTTTCATATTTACAAGTAAAATAATGAAGTGATAATTACATCTCTTAGCTAAATACGTTTAATATAGTGTTTTATTAATATTTATTGTAATTAGATACTTTTAAAGTGGGTAGAAAAAAAGCTTGTGTACTCCCACCCGGCCGCAGTGCTTCCTTTGCAGGATGCATATTTTTTTATATTATTATTTCTAGGTTATGTTCTAAAATATTTTTTCCACATACATATACCTCAGATTGGTTATAAGATTGTACAACAGTAATTTGTTCTTTTTAAAGTTATGGTAGTGCACCATTTCCCTAATCATTCCACGAATTTATTTTCAACATTCACACTGAAACTGCTGTGTGCAATTAAAATATGCCACAATTAGCCTTAATTGATGTTTGTACAATATCTGATGTACAATTTAGATACACTATTGTAATACACATAAAAAACAATCACTGTCAAATACAAATTGTTCTTATATATAAATATGTACATTAACTTTTTTATTAAAATATAGTAATATAACATTATGAAATTGAACTTACTCCTTTTTTGTATGGTGCTTCCAACATGGCTTCAACATCAAAATCTTCAGCCATTTCTGAAATAGATATTTAATCCAATACACAATTGGCAACATGCTCATCTGATCGAAAATTATCGTTTTCTAAATGTTGTTTACAACGTAATTAAAATATTAATGCGTAATAAAATTTATTTTAAATTATCGACAAAGACTCTTTCAGCATTTTCAGACAAATTATCACAGAAATCTTCCTTTGAATTCAACTTAAATGTTTATATACAATCTATTGTGATATACATGCAATGTAGCTTACCGATTAAATTGAATATGCAAGGTATACTATTTTAATATAAACCAAAGAATTAATTCCAAGAGACATGTAATGGCTGATTTGGCCTCCAATAAACAGTACATGCATTGCTACAAGGTACAGACGAACCAAAATCTAGTAAATTTTAAAATATTTTCACGGAGAACTTACCTTTATTAAATCACCAATATATACCGTGAAAAATCAATCCTTATCAGTTTATAATATCGTTTTCATATAATATCTAACGAAGAACTTATTTACATGTTTTAAATTTCATAAATAAGGTAAAATATCTTTAGTGATACTGTACATACAACTGGTTTACACAACCAAATACAGGGAGTAGTGAAACAAATGAATACGGCTACGCAATTGGGCACGTTCTGAAATCAGTCTTCTTCTTCTTCTTCGTCACGGTTTAGGCTTTATGCTAGCCTGTTCCGGCTCCAAATTGCTGCTCTTTCCATCCTTTCTTTGGTCTTCCCCAACTTCTTCTTCCTCTTTGTGTATAGTTATATGCTGTTTTTGGTATTCCGTTCTCTTGCTAAGTGTCCTTTCAATTTTTTCTGTATTTTACTATTGTTGAGTTTAATTCCTCTACTTTTAGCTGCTGTTCAGTGGCGGAGGGTCCATGTTAGCAATGTTAGCCCGGCTAACACTTTCAGGGGTTTGAATTAAAATTAGGACACATGAGAAGAATATAGGATGGAAGACTACCAAAGGCTGTCTATGCATGGAAAATTGAAAGAAGGAACAGAAAAGGAAGACCAAGAACAAAATTCAATGAGGAAATTTGGTGTAGGTCTAACAGATGAAGACACGAGGACAGAGAATGATGGAGAACGTTAATTAAGGAAAATTTGTGAATGTTTGCTGCAAACTGATAGTCTATAAGTCCGTAGTCATTTATTTATTTTTAATTCATATTAATTACTAAGATTGGTTGGAGAAACCCCTCAAAGATGAGGAAAATTCTCAAAATGAATGAAAAATTAATTAAACTCTTTGATATTTCAACATAATACCAGAATGAGATACAACAATGCATTAACAGTAGTCTAAATGTTGTAAACAATAGTAACATAATAATGTAGATTGTATGCATTGTGTATATACTGTAGCATTCCAATACTATATAATGTGCTTCAACGTGTTTAAATCCCCACTATTAGCTGTCCTCCCGAGGCCAACATGGGACGAGATCTTGAGAGTGCAGGCGCATTCAAGCTGATCGGTAGTATATTGTGCTGCATTTCAAGCCGAATATCAAGCTGCCCAATGCTACTCTGTAGCTGCATTGTTAGCACACTAGAAAAAGCTAACAGCGAGATTTAGGTTGCTCCGAGCAAGTCCTGTGTACATGTAGTGCTTCTGAGCGTATAAAATACAGTAAAACACTAAATAAATATAATGTGAGAGGAATGTGCTTGAATTATTGAAGACTTGTTAAGTCATCCCTTTACGTGCAGAAGCTTACTTAAAAAGAAAAAAGTTATAAACCAACTCCTAATTTAAATAGCATTTAAAACAAAAACAGAAGTGTGTCATTTAATTTGTTGGTTAATAAACTCTTGTGGATAATAATTTTTTCATCAAAATATTTTTAACCAATTCAACGTTTTGTTTATGGAATATGTTATTGGAAAGTAATATCACTCTGTCAATTAAGCCATAAATTACACTTATTTTTTGTTGAACTGGGTGTCCTGAGTGGAAATTTATATATCTTCCAGATGCGTTTTTGTAGTATTATCATATTAAAAGGATCATGTTATTAAAATGGTCAATTCTGATTTTAAAACCTTAGAATAAATTGTCTTATTATTAAAAATATGCTTTATCAAATAAGAAGACCCAAAGGGCCGAACAAAATTAATGATTAAAGATTAATAATCTACAGTTATTTTAGGGAACTCTCTCTGAGTATTATCAAGATATCAATCTATTCGGCGCGGTTCAACATGGCGATTTTTAGCTTCCTTTAATAACTCGTTTTATCTGCTTTGTTTTAATATATTTTTTAAGTTCTGTGTTATTTAAAATAAATAATGGTTTTTATGGTTTTAATGTGTTTCTGTGTACAAATGTGATGTTCTCCCTCCAAAAACCAAGGCCAACCGCTTGGGCCAAAGATCACTAAAAAAATAGGGACCCTTTTTACGCTACGTTATGGCTGAGATAAGCTCTGCTCGTAACAAACTGTTGGCAGACGGCTGGTATTCGTGAGCATAATATTCTATTATACTCACGGATAAGGAAACTCCAAAAATTAACTTTCAATTCACACAAAGCATTAGCTCAGGATAGGGATGTATGGAGAGCTTATGTCCGCGCGGGCATGAACCTACGGGTTCGATAGTGCCAGTGAGTAAGTAAGTAAGTAGTTCCTTTTTCATTCCCTAACCCTTTTCCCAACTAGTCTTTTGAATTACTCATTACATTGCCAGCCACCATGTGGTTTCCTGAACCATACGTGGGCTAGGATTAAATATCTAACTTAATGGTAGTAGCATGAAAGTTGATTACATGCCGGACTCTAATTCTTCTGAGTTCCACAGAATCGCAGTGCACAAGCGCCAATTGCGAATGTATGGAGAGCGTATGTCCGTGCGGCCATGAACCTACGGGTTCGATAGTGCCAGTGAGTAAGTAAGTAAGATAATAGATAATACTAGATCGCTTAAGACTCTCCGTATTTAGGCACACAAGGATAAAATAAGATAGCCTGCAACTTAGGTCAATCTTGGCTAGGTGACGTTAGGGACCATGCGGAAGAACATCGTTTAGAGAGAGATAGGCATCCGAGAAACAAGAGACGAACGAAAACACAAGGCAATGACGGGCAGAGAGACCCACAGGAGAAGAAAGAAGCAATGACGGGCAGAGAGACCCACAGGAAACACAGAAGCAATCACGGGCAGAGAGACCCACAGAAACATCAGTGATACCCGGGTTTAGGGAGCGATGAGGGCAATAGGGGAACATCATCAAAGAGATTAGGATAAAATCCACTTTTTCTGATGAGGCCGTCGTCCATGAGCCCAACAGACTCTTCCTAATATAACAAGGATCGAAAAAGAGTCTGAGGCAACAGAATTAGAGAGGGTGTGTTAGGAGGTACTCCGGGCCCCCTTTGGTAGGATGAGGGGACGAAACCTTTCCTTGAGGCGATCCGCTCGACTCACCTCGGGCCGCCTTGGATAGTAGGAGGATAACCCCCCTCAAAGTGTCATTGAGGCGATACGCCCGACGACCTAGCTAACGCGACCATGACACAGTGTTTGCGAAGCGCCACGGGAAATGAGGTAGACACAACTCGGGCCCACTTTGGCGGGCTAGGGAATGAATTCCTTTCTTTGAGGCGATCCGCTCGACTCACTCGGGCCCCCTTGGATAGGAAGGACCTCCTTCCATGCGTCATTGAGGCGATTCGCTTGACGAGCTGTCCGGGACCTCCAGAAGAGATGATGCCAGAGAGAGAGAGAGAGAGAGAGAGAGCCACCGGTGGAGAAAGCAAGCGGGAAGCGAAACCGCAAAGAGAAAGACGTACGCACAGGTACAATATGGTCATAACGAAGAGACAACAGATACTAGCAAAGAACATCAGAAACACTAGGGCACTAGAGGAACAATAGTGAGGGAAACACATACACACGATTGTGCGATTGACAAGTAAAGCCAAGAGAGACAGACTGACCTAGGTAGGGAAATTATATAAAATGAGAGGTTAAACACATAAGACAGTGTAAATAGGTTAAAGTAACATAAGCAGTCTAGAAATAAGCTAGGAACTCACCCTAAAACATAAACGGAAATTAACAGGGAAGTAAAGGAGTAGGAGATGAAAAAGGGGAGAGGTTAAACCCATAGGTAAAGATAGAGAAACAAGCAGGGAATAAGTCTACACGTAACGAGAAGTAATGAAAAAAAAATTGCAAGAGAACAGTTATGAGGTATTGCCAAATGAATTAACATACCAGGAAGGACATGATGTAACAACACCATTGTTAGGAACGAAAGGATTTTCTTTTGTAAAATTAACTATTGCAGGCTGTAGCAAGGGAAATTTGTCAGATAGTTTAGATACTAGGAAGGTAATATCAGGGAATATAAGATGCACAGAAGCATCAAGGATAGGAAATGATAGCAGGAAAAGGAATGCTCTCAAATTCAGGACCTCACGAGGGAATGATATCCGGAATTCAGGTTATATGGTATTAAGGTACCAAGTAGATTTACATGTTTAAAGCCCTTTCGGTTTATGTGTAGACGAGCGCACTCGATCGAACTCAGGACTTTGTAGGAGGAGATGCAAAATTGTAATACTATCCAAGCAATGGAAACTTTTTAAAACAAACGGTAATGATACGGTAAGATAACTGAACTGAGTATTTTTTTTTAATCCAGTGAAACCTGAATTGCAATAAGGGCATGGATGATCCTCGAGAATCATAATGCCAGAGACGTAAGAGCATTTCTTTTTTCTTCCAGCATGATGTTAGCAATAAGATATATAGAGATGAGACAGATAGGTGCCAGTGTGCACATATAAGAAAAATAATAAAAAAAACTAACTAATAAAGAATATAATATAGTATAACAGTAATAAGGCCTAAAGCCAGGACTTCCAGAAGGCAGGGTTCAGAATGATACTGTATAAGTGCAGTCAGTAGCAAAATAGCTAGGATAGTTTCCGTAAAGCATTTTAGCGAGCACGATATAACTATATAATAAGATAATGAGGCTCAGGAATCTTGCCATTTTTGACAAAGATTGATCCATTGATAATATTAGATTATACAAACCCAAATCGAGGCATATAACCACCAGCCCGGAATCGATGTTTCAAGTAATCCTCCCAGTCTTATAAGATAAATAAGAGTTTCAGAAGTACCAGCTTCTCGCCTGGACATACGGCACACCTCGCACGCCTCATAACGGGAGCAAGATTACGCTGCCGGACTCACTGCACACCCTGTATATCTGGTGACGAGAACGACAACATAAGAGGTGCCAGGACCAGCTACACCACCACGTACATCTCAGGATGGAAGCATTACATGGACGAATGTCCAGATTCTCAAACAGCAGAGGGAACCGCATCACAAGCAGAAAAGAACAAACCCAGGCAACTATAAAAACACTATCTCAACGTCAAACGTAACCTAACTTCCAACATATCGCAATTCACACCTATCGGATGAATCAAGCCGAACAAAACCCCACTTCAAGAATGATTCCCATCAAACCCTCCAAAGAGCTCTCCTTGGACCTAACTGGGTGTTGTTTCTTAACCTAGGCAAAAAGCAAAATACAAAGGCCTACCTGGAACAACGGCGGCTAGAAACGATCCACGACCCTGAGCATCAGTACAGCACATCAACGGTGAAGCACGCGGATACGAACCCTGTCCCACGCGTAGGAAGACCAGCAGCAACTCCATCAGCAGGTCGCAGCAAGTCCACAGTAAAAAATGAGTGATGTAATAAATATCATACAACAATTAAAGTAAACACGGATTGAAAACGACTGAAAAATAATGGTGTGTGATTTTTTATTAGTGACGAGCAACAGGAAGAATTACAAGACGAAGTTAAGATATATTATAATAATAGCATGTGATTTTTTTCTTGAAGAAAGCTTCGGAACAGTTACAAACTTAAGGACGGAGATAAATAAACGTATTTTAGAAGTGAAAAATTAATTCCTATATATTGTGTGTGGTAGTTCATAAGACAATATTGGACATTTTTTATGGAAAGATAGCCCTGGAGAGTATACTTATTTAGTTTGAATAAGAAGTAAAGTGTTCTCACTAAGTAACCAGATCTTACTGATATTTCGACGCAATTTAGATTATCCGGTGCAACTAACAATTTAAACTAACATCTAACCTTTTGGAATGAGAACAAAATACTTCCAGGTTATAGATGAAATCGCCATTTTGATGACGTCAGTTCCACATAACGCTACCCACTAAAAGTTGAGTCAGTAAGGTAATCGTCGGGACAAACCCCCGGGAGGCGAGAGATATCCTATAAGGAGAAATGACATTCTGTTTTTCAAACCTAATCTCATGTCTAAGGGAGGAATATGTTGCGATCACGACAGGGCCTAACCGCAATGATAATAAAATATGATAAAAAACTATAAAACATATACGATATATACTTGTTTATTATACCAGAAGATATGAAATACATAATCACCTTTATAATGCTGATTGGAGTCACACTCAAAGTTCACACAAGGGTTTTTTAAATAAAAAACGAGGGAAAAATTATAATAAAATAGAATATTTGGACCAAAAGTGATTTCATATCAATATGTTTTTCAAACTATGAGGACACACTTACGAAAGCTTATATAATCAAATAAAAAATATAGCTTTTTGACAAACACAAGCTTCAAACTTACGAAAGCTCATATAACTCAGTAAACATTTATGCCTTTTGACTAACACATTATATAAGTTAACAAACATCTTATACAATTTGGCCCTGACAGAACCAGAATTATTGATAAAGGTTGGGAAATTAAAATAGGATTTCCACGAATTTTGAGAGTAGAGAAAGGTAAAAAATATGGTATATAAACTAGCGTTTTTTTTTTCGAAAAATCAGACTGGAGTTGGGGGACCGAAGCATTCGCTTCAGGTCCCCCCGGGGACGAGTGGAGCCTCTTCATGGGTAAGATGCATGTTTATAGTATTATCATATTAAAAGGATCATGTTATTAAAATGGTCAATTCTGATTTTAAAACTTTAGAATAAATTGTCTGATTATTAAAAATATGCTTTATCAAACAAGAAGACCCAAAGGGCCGAACAAAATTAATAATTAAAGACTAATAATCTACAGTTGTTTTAGTGGAACTCTCTCTGAGTATTATCAAGATTTCAATCTATTCGGCGCGGTTCAACATGGCGATTTTTAGCTTCCTTTAATAACTTGTTTTATCTGCTTTGTTTTAATATATATTTTGTTTTGTTTTATTTAAAGTAAATAATGTTTTTTATGGTTTTAATGTGTTTCTGTGTACAAATGTGATGTTCTCCCCCCAAAAACCAAGGCCAGCCGCTCGGGCCAAAGATCACTAAAAAAATAGAGACCCTTTTTACGCTATGTTATGGCTGAGATAAGCCCCGGTCATAACAATAATACAGGTATCGGTTCTTAGTAAGTAATGTATGAAGTAGAGTTTCCCAAACTTTTTTTTCAGTTTTTAACAATATTCCTAAAGTGAAGTTTGTAGCTTGACCAAATTGTTCTTAATTCTGTCTTTAATTTATATTTGTATTGGAGTTTTAAGCCAAAAGGGATTAATTTTTTTTAAGTTTATATTCTTTATATTGCTGTTTCATTATTATTATTATTATTATTATTATTATTATTATTATTATTATTATTATTATTACTTATTTATTTATTTATTTATATTTTTATTAATATTCATTAACATTAATAATATTTGTATCTCTATGACAGTTTCTTTTAATTAAAATAAAATTAAAATACTTTCAACTGAAATTAGAAAAATCTGTTTACAAGTCATGTGGAACTAAAAATCAAGATTCAATTTTAGAAGAAGGAAAGATTTTTAAAAAAGCAAATATTAAGGATTAAATATTAACAAGAATGAAAACAATAAAATGAAATTAAGAAAATAATAATTAAAGCACATTGAGCAATTAGAATATTAAATAATATGTTGTAGGATTAACTGATAACAAAAAGAGATTTACATTGTGATATTTCTATTTTAATTTATCTCTCACAATGAAGGACAAATTAATATTAGAAGAAAAAATGTCTTGTCCAAACTGGGATTTGAAGCCAAGGTCTCTGGTTTTACGTGCCAGTGCATTAGATCATCACACTTTAAATGGAAATTTTTCTCTCTCTTATACAATCCCACTTGCAATTTCTCTTGAAATATTAATTTGTCCTTCAGTGTGACTGATAAATTTAAATAAAAATACAATATAAGCATTACTAGCTATAATGGCAGTGTTAAAATCCCATTTAAAGTCTTCTTGCAAAAGAAGCGGCGATATGGCATTTTAGAATGAAGGTTCACAGCTTTGAGCACATGGGATTGTATGAGAGAGAGAAAATTTTTTGTTAAAGTAACATCCCCCAGTAGCATAATGATCTAATGCAATGGTATGTAAAGTCAGAGATCTTGGATTCAAATGCCATATTGGGCAAACATTTTTCTCTTCAAATATTAATTTGTCTTTTAGTGTGAGTGATAATTTTAAATACAAAATCACAATATAAACTTTTCTAGCTATAATAGTAGTGTTAAAATCCCATTTAAAGTCTTCTTGAATAAGAAGCCGCAAGATGGGTGTTATACAACACTAGGGCCTAACTGCAATAATAATAAAATACTATAAAACCGATAAAGAATAGACACATATACATGTGTATTATACCAAAAAATAGGGCATAAATATTCACCCTTTAAATGCGGATTGAAATCTTAATCCAAATATACATAAGTGTTTTATAGATAAAAAACTAAGGAAAAAATTATTATAAAATGGCTATTTCAATTCAATATATTTGTCAAACAATGAAGACACACTTACGAAATCTTATATATTATCAAAAACAACTTTGTTAGTTTCAACCTAATGGGACACTCTTACGAAAAACACATTAGGATAAGTAATTAAAAACATATTATATGACATGGCCATGAACATACTAGGAATATTACTACAGATGGGGCAAGAAAATAGGGCTTCCATTTAGCTTTAGGGGATAGTGAGAGGTGAAGATAATCATATAAAAACCGGGATTTTGGAGTGAGAAAGGCAGAACGGCAGCGGGACCGATTGCGGTCCCCTCAACGGGTCCTGCGGGACGGTGGCGTCTACATTGGTAATATAACTCCTTGTTTTATCAATTCTTGGTCATTTTAAGACTTAGAATCAAATATGGGACCAAATGGTCCTAGTAACTTAGAATAGCTAACAAAGTTGAATATTTTAACATGATTGTTTTCTCTCTCTCTGAATTTTAGCACTTTAATAATTTGAATATTTTTACGTTTGACAATGTGGCAATTTCAGCTGTTTTAAATAATTTGTTTTCTATGTTATTAATTTAATATCTCTTTATGTTTGACTTTATTTTAATAAATTATGTTAATTTTTCGTTTACTGTGTTTTAACATGTTTATTTGTAGAACTCTTCCTCCAAAACCAAGGCCAACCGCTCGGGCCAAAGACCACTTAAGCAATAGTGAACTTAACGCTATCAATACGCAGGGGCTTAACAGACGCCGCGCGTAACAATGGGATTGTAGAACGGAGGTTCACGGCTAAGGCATGCAGAAGTGTATAAGAGAGAGAACATTTTTCATTCAAAATATAATGCCCGGTTAGTATAGTGGTCTAATGTGCTGGTACATGAAACCAGAGTCCTTGGGTTCAAATCCCAATTTAGGTGAAGATTTTTCTCCTCAAATATTAATAGAATTGCATATTAATTCAATAGTAAAAAGCACAATAACATATGGAGCAGAATTGACACTTAAATACAAGGGTAAGAATAAACTGTCAAGAGAAATGGCATAATTAGACAAAATCCTACATTAGATTTTGTTGTTTATAAAAAAAATTAGAATGATTTGGACATATGAAAAGGATGTCACGGGAAATAATTTCTAAGCAAGTATTTTATTGGAAATCAAAAGAAGAAGAAAAGATGTGGATATAGGATCTTGCTTATCCATAAAAAAAAAGTACTATAAAAGCTGGATTGATCAGATAGGGAAGAGTAAGAAAATAATATTAAAATAATTTTGGACACAGGAGATACATATTGGATTGTAAAACCTAATAAAAAATAACACAAGTCTGCATTTTAAAACTTTTTCTCAGATGATTTTTTTAAAATAGGTGTTTTTAAATCAATTTTTTATACTGATTCCAGAAATGATTTCCATTTTTGTCTATCACGTTAGGTTTTTTTACAAAATAAGAATTTAAATTTTCACGTTTAGCTACTATCCATCCATCCATAGTAATCCTGCCCGAAGGCAGGTCTTTCAATGCAATAATAGCATTTTCATGCTATGCTTTGCAACTTTACTAGGGAATTGCAGGTGTGGTAGCTCCCCATTGCTTTTCACACCGGTAAAGGATTATGATGATGATGATGATGATAGCCATACGATTTTGGGGACCGTTTGAGCCTTAAAGTTTCCCTGACATTTGTCTTACAGGTGAGGAAAATCCCCGATAAAAACCTTACCCAGTAAAACTGCCCCGACCGGGGATCGAACCCGGGTCCGCTGCGTGACAAGGCAGCACGCTACTTCGAGACCACAGCGGTGGACTTAGCTACTATAAGCACAAATATATACAAACTACATTTCACACAAGATAAATTTTTGTTAAAAATACATGTTAAAGTACTGTAAAGAACTGCCCTAATAATTTTGTAACTACCTTGTAACAAAACAGAAAATAAATGGTGTTCCATTAATTTTGAAACCTTCTCTTCTTTGACTTCCTTGAAGTTCCTCTATTTTTAGTCTCCTTCATCAACATCCAACAGTAGTTTCATTTCATGTTCCCTGGTACCTCCTCTCCATCTCTTTAATATCCTGGTGAAAACGTTCACCTTGCTCTTCACTATAATGTCCCAGATTTTCGGGGAAGTAATCGATATGGTACCTCCTCTCCATCTCTCAAATATCCTGGTGAAAACGTTCACCTTGCTCTTCACTATAATGTCCCAGATTTTCGGGGAAGTAATCGATATGGAAACATAGAACATGAACTTTCACACTTATGTTACATTTCAACTTTTTGAAAATTTCCAACATATTTTCCACAATTGCCTTGTAATTAGGATCTTTGTTGTCGCCTAGAAAGTTTCAGTAACAGATCAGAAAGCGGTCCAGGCTTCTTTTCCTCTCTCATTCATTGTGTATTCAAAATATTCATACTTCATCAGTTTATTTATTTGCTTACCAACAAAAAATCCAGCTTTCAATTTTTCTTGTGCGATGGATGGAAATTTCTTACAAAGGTACTTGAAGCAAGGCCCTTTCTTTGGTAGAGCTCTTACAAACTGCTTCATCAAGTCCAATTTGATGTGTAGTGGTGGAAGCAGAACTTTTTCATGGTCTACAAGTGGTTTATGTAGGGTGTTTTTAGTTTCAGGCACAACATTTATCTGCTCTGGCCAAACTTTCACACCCCAATGTTTTTATTTTGCCCGACAGTTCCATCCACATAGATAGCATGGCATTTTTGTGAAACCAGCATGTTTCCCTAATAGTATTCCTATAACACTGAAATCACCACAGATTAGCCACCTGTATTTCTCGTACTGGATACGTATTAAGAGCAACTTCATGTTCTCGAATCTCTCCTTCATCTGAACTGAATGGGCAATAGGAATGGGCCCATACAAATTCCCATTATTCAGTAACACACCTTTGAGACTCCTCTTTGATGAGTCCATGAAGCGTCTCCAATGAGTAGGATCATGCTCAATGTCATAGAAGTGTTTATGTCATTACTGTAAAGCAAGCAATAATTCTGTTATAATAAAGGAACTAGTTCTTGTTCTCTGTGTCTGTACCATAAGTAATGTGTTTCTGGTTCCAGATGACTTTTACTTTTAAGCCGTGAGCCAAGTAGTTCTGCAGATTTCTTTGGCAAATTCAGATTACGAACTAGATCATTAAGGTAACTTTGAGAGAGCCGTTGTGGAGTAATGCCGTCTTCAGGCTGATATACATCATCAGTATCAGTGATTGCATCAAGTTCACTTTCAACATCATCTTCTGACAGGTTCTCTAAAACAGCTGGAGGAAGAGGACCAGGCAGCTCTTCTCCATGTGGAACTGGCCTAAAGGCCGAAGGAGTGCTTGGATATACAATTTGAAGAAGTATTTTAGTAAGATCTTCATTATGCCCCACATTGTGGCGACTCTCTTCATGTCCTAGCAGCTATCTGTCTCATCTATATCTCTTATTAGCTAACCTATGTTGGAAGAAAAAAAAGAAAAGAAATGCTCTTATGTCTCTGGCATTATGATTTTCATGCCCTTATTTCTCTGCTATTCAGGTTTCACTGGAGTCACCAATATTAAGTTCAGTTAATCTTACCGTATCAATACGTTTAAAAAATTTCCATTTCTTGGATTGTATTACAATTTTGCTCCTTTTCCTATAGTCCTGAGCTCGACCGAGTGCGCTCGTCTACACAAAAACCGAAAGGGCTTTAAAGATGTAAATATTACTTGGTACAAGTATACCTTAATATCATGCAACCTGAATTCCGGATATCATTCGCTCTTGAGGTCCTGATTTTGAGAGCATTCGTTTTCCTATTATCACTCGGTATCCTTGATGCTTCTTTGCATCTTAAATTCCCTGATATTACATTCCTAGTTTCTAAATTATATGGCATATTTCCTTTGCTACAGCCTACAATAGATGACTTTATAAAAAAAACTCCTTTCATTCCTAACAATAGTGCATTTAATTCATGTCTTCCCTAATATTTTAATTTATTTGGCAATACCTCATATCTGTTCTCTTGAATTTCTTCAAACAAAATTTTTACATTACTTCTTGTTACGTGTAGACTTATTCCCTGTTTTTTTCTCTATCTTACCTATGGGTTTAACCTCTCCCTTATTTTGTCATCTCCTACTCCTTTATTTCCTCTTATTTTCCTTCTATGTATTTTTGGGCTAGTTCCTAGTTGAATTTTAGACTGCTTATGTTACTTTAACATATATACTCTACCTTATGTGTTTAACCTCTCATTTTATGTAATCCTCCTACCTAGGTCAATCTGTCTCTCTTGGCTTTACTCGTCGATCGCACAATCGTGTGTATGTGTTTCCCACACTATTGTTCCTCTAGTGCCCTATTGTTTCTGATGTTCCTTGCTAGTATATGTTGTCTCTTCGTTATGACCATATTCTACCTGTGCGTAAGCCTTTCTCTTCGCGGTTTCGCTTTCCGCTTTGCTCTCTCCACCGGTGGGTTAGTCTTAGCATCTTTATCTACTAGGGAGGCCCCGGACATCTCCTCGAGCTGCGGCCTAGTAGACACGCATGGGACCTAACGTCCATTAACTTGGTGGCCCGGATTCCTCTGAGCTGCGGCCTCAAGTAAAGGGATAGGCCCTTTCCATCCGTGTCGACGGTGGCCCGATTTATGCCCGCCTCATCATTTGTTCTTCCTATAGCCCTCGCTATATCGAGTGAGCCAGCGAAGTTGTCGCACTTTGAAGGCGAGGAATGGGCTCGCTTTTGGTCTTAGTGGCCCGGATTCCTCCGAGCTGCGGCCTCAAGAGGGTGGGCGAGATGGTCCCATCCTCGCCGATAAAGGCACGAGTCCTTCCTGACCCCCCGTCCAATTCTGACGCTCCAGAATTTTCGATCTCAATGTCAAACTTAGGGAGAGCCTGTTGGGCTCATCAAATGAGTGGATTGAATTCTATTTTCTTCGATGGTGGTCCCACTATTGCCCTCATCGCTCTCTAAATCCGGGTATCACTGATGTGTCTGTTGGTCTCTTTGCCCGTGATTGCTTCAGTGTTTCCTGTGGGTCTCTCTGCCCGTAATTGCTTTGTGTTTTCGTTCGTATCTTCTTTCTCGGATGCCTATCTCTCTCTCTAAACGATATTGTTCCGCATGGTCCTTAACGTCAGTACCAAGGCGGTAAGGTTTTATGGCCAGTGCCCCAGGATCATTGTGGAGTACTCTGTCTCTAGATCATGTAATAACGGGGTTGTCCCATCTTCTGACTTGCACATCCCTAGATTTCTTCCTAACACGTTGGCGAAGTGTTCAGGCAATTTGCGAAATTGACGAAAGCAGAAACTCTCCCCAACGGGTCCTTAGTCCTTCCCAACTTGTATCTATTTGTGCGATTGCTTCAATATTTATTTCTGTATGTTTACTTTCCTGCCTAACGTCACCTAGCCAAGATTGACTTAATTTGCAGCCTATCCCGTTATTTTTCTCCTTGTATGCCTAAATACGGAAAGTCTTAAGCGATATAGTTATTATTTATTATCTTAATATTCTAAATTCCACATGTGTGTGTGTGTCTACTTCTCGACTGGTCACTAGCCCTTACTGATATGGAACGAGTCCTGCAGGTTAAGAGAGCCCAGGCACCTTTAGATTCTCCAAATCCTTTCCCAAGCTCGTCCATTCCAGCAAAAACCACTGCCTATAGAGTGTATTATTTGTTGTGTAATACACAGTACTATTACATTTAGTGTAACCCCTGGGTTCCCATTTTTGAATTGTCACCCTTTATTAGATCGGATAAAACACCCCACTGATTGTCAAGTATCCTAAATTACACCTTTTAAATTTTAAGGGAATAAGTCTAACTGTTTCTGATCATTTCTGCATGCATCTTGTTTCCAAAACTATAATCTGTATTTCTTACTAGAGTTCCCTCTTGATTACTCTAAATCTCCATTCCCCTCTTTCGTCCGAGTTCTCTCTTATTTGTCCTAAGTTCCCTTGCCCCTTTTTCGTTCTCTCTTTTACAAAAACGTCTTTACACATTTTATTTGCTGATACACGCCACTTTGTATAATTGTAACTGTCGTCACTCATTGGTTCCTTAAGTTGGTAATAATGTCTATCATCATTATCGCCTTAACCATTTTTCTACTGCAACTAGTCCTGTTGGGTTACAGATTGCTTATTTTAACAGCCATTTTATTTATCTCATTATTTATCTGAGTGCACAACTGCCCAGCATCGGATCACTACAGTCCTTACGGCAATATATATATATATGGACAATCGTATTTTAATTACACGTAAAAGTGTTTATTTGAATTGCATGCAAATGTGTTTACTTGAAATGTCATTATAGTTCACCAAGTGAGTTTTATCTATATGGAAATAAAAAACATTCACTCCCAGAAATAAACACAAGTCAGTGTTATGGCTGATTTTACTGTTACCTGGCATCCTAACTATAGTGTATTACAATGGACATTTAGGTCCTACATGTTGAGTGAGATAGTTACTTCTTGTATTTTAAAGTGTTTAAGTCCCAAAAAAAATTAAATAGTATTTTCCTTGATGAAGTTCAAGATGGCGGGTTAGCATTCCTTCATGATGGTAAGTTCACACATTTATTCTTCCGAAAACTATTATTTCCTGTATGGTCCGTATATGCCTGGGATGAGCCCTTCTACCACTCTTGCCCTATTATTATCATTATGTTTATTATTATTATTATTATTATTATTAGTAGTAGTAGTAGTAGTAGTAGTAGTAGTAGTAGTAGTAGTAGTAGTAGTATTATTATTGTCGTCAGTCACTTACATGATTTTTACCTAAGTTTCATCGTCTTTATTATTATTATTATTATTATTATTATTATTATTATTATTATTATTATTAACATATTATTATATTATTTTTACCCGATTTCCATAGTGTTTATTATTATTATTATTATTATTATTATTATTATTATTATTATTATTATTATTACTGTTATTCTCACTATCATTATTATGGTCGCTTGCTTTATTTTCACATTATTTATTATTATTATTATTATTATTATTATTATTATTATTATTAATAATATTTTGGTAGTATCGCATTTTCCTTAATTTAGTAATATTATCTCATTAGTCGTAATTTGTTTTTTTATCTGTGTTATTATTACAGGTTTTTATTTTTATTATGTTTAAAAAGTAATTTTCCTTAAATGTGTATCTCCTGTATTTATTATAGATAATCTCATCTAGGCCTAGCCACTTAGTTATCCATATCCGCATTAGTTTTTTATCCCTAACTCTTGATTTTTAGCTGTAAAATGTCCTAACATACCATAGGTGCTCGCCTACCATACAACATATCAGGTTACATTTCCCAAAAAAATCTGTATCAATCCTCAGTTTATCACCTCATGTCCTGTCTTGCCATTTGAGACACTGTTGTTTGTTTAAATCTAAAAGTGTTTTAATTAATTCAGATATTACCCCAATTATTACAGATACTATTTTATTATTAAATTATTCACAGTTTTATCCATGTTTATTATTAGAGTAGCTTTTAATTTTATTAAATTTACCTAACCCTTTTTTCCCCAACTAGTCTTCTGAATTACTTATTACTTCGTCAGCCACCATATGGTTCCCTGAACCATATGTGGGCTAAGAATAAATATCTAACTTAATGGTATTAGCTTCTATCGTGTTGTTTAGAGTTAAACTTAATTATTAATTCCCACAATGGATTCCCCATGCGTTTACCAATACCTGTGTTTTTTTATTATTCACTGGGCAACTTCGAAAATTTATCTAGAGAACACACACCTATTATTATTGATACGTATTATGTTTGTTTAAATGGTCATGATTTACTTTGTTTATCCCTAAACATCGATTCCTAGTGGTTTGGTCTGACGACGTTTGCTTATGTCGTCTAACCGCATTTCCTTTGTGTTTTGTGTCGTCCGCCATCTTGTTTGCTTCAAAACCTTTATTCTTCTATGTATGCTCGTAATTCGGAAAATTATTATACGATTGAGTTTAAAAATTTTGCAAATCTAATTCGAGGAGTGGCGTGTAATGCTACATATAACATATAATCCATTGGGCTTATTTCTCGTAATGATGCTATACACAGAAATGATTAATTCGCCAAAGATTCCGTTAATGTTACGCTAGAAGGCAAGTATGTCATTTTTTCATGACCTACATTCAAACATAATGAAAATAAACCATGAGATATTGCCTTAATTAACACAACACATACTATAAAATAATTCCATTACTACAATAAACATAAAATAAAATTTCCTGTAACTCAAACAGTATAACCCTACACATATTAAAGCTCTGTAAAAGAAACTTCCTGTGAATAAAAAATAATAAAACATATAACATAACCTAGAAAAAATAAATAAAACATCTGAATATAACCTAAAAACATCTGTATAAATTATAACCACAAAACAATAAACATCGACAACACCAAAAAATACACAATGAAAAAAATCCTAAAGCCAGTCCTATGCTTATTAATAACCTACAGTTGAATTCCTGATCTCTCTCTCTCTCTCTCTCTCTCTCTCTCATGTAATTAATATCAAAATCTCCTCTAAACAAAGTATAGATGATTAATTGTAATTGCTGTGTTTGTGTGATATTATTACGAATCTAAAGTTAATTTTTGGAGTCTAGGGTTCGTTTCCTTATCCGTAAGTATAATAGAATATTATTATTATAAAACACTAGGGCCTAACTGCAATAATAATAATAAAATACTATAAAAAGCCGATAAAGGATAGATACATATACATGTGTATTATACCAAAAAATAGGGCATAAATATTCACCCTTTAAATGCGGATTGAAATCTCAAACCAAATATACATAAGTGTTTTATAGATAAAAAACTAAGGAAAAAATTAATATAAAATAACTTTTCACATCAATATATTTGTCAAACAATGAAGTCACACTTACGAAATCTTATATAATATCAAAAACAACTTATTAGTTTCAACCAAATAGGAAATTCTTACGAAACCTTATGTAACCCAAACACATTAGGGAAGAAGTTAAAAACACCTTATATAACTTGGCCATGAACATACTAGGAATATTACTACAGGTGGGGCAAGGAAATAGGGCTTCCATTAGCTTTAGGGGATGGTGAAAGGTGAAGATAATCATATAAAAGCCGGGATTTTTGAGTGGAAAAGGCAGAACGGCAGCGGGACCGATTGCGGTCCCCTAGCGGGGTCCAGCGGGACAGTGGCGTCTACATTGGTAATATGACTCCATTTTTTATCATTCTTTGGTCATTTTAAGACTTAGAATCAAATATGGGACCAAATGGTCCTAGTAACTTAGAATAGCTAACAAAGTTGAACATTTTAACATGATTGTTTTCTCTCTCTCTGAATTTTAGCACTTTAATAATTTGAATATTGTTTACGTTTGACAATGTGGCGATTTCAGATTTGGATATATATACGACAATTTTGGTGTTGTTGATATTTTTTTTAGAGATGTTATTTTCTTTATAGGCGGACATCTATATATTTATTTTTTCTTCTAGGTTATGTTTTATGTTCATTTCAGAACTTGATTTTTTTTGGATACATATAAGCTTTATGAATTATTTTGGTGTTGTACAGATTTTGACACAGATGGGTTGTTAACCTAGGTTATGATATTTTTTTTCAGAATATTTGTAGAGTGTAGTAATGAATTTGATTTAGTATTTTTTATGTGAATTAAGGCAATATCTCATCCAATGTTAATAATTATACGTTTGTAATATTTTATTATTTCGTCTATCGGGAAGACGTGGCACGATCACATGTACACATAAATCATTTCTGAAAGCATCACCACGAGAGATAAGCCCAAGGGATCATAGGTTGCTTTACACGCCACTAGATTGGAATTTTTTTTTGTTATAGTGAAATTTTTTATCATATTTTTGGAAAAGGGTAATAAATTAAAGCAAACAAGATGGCGGACACATCTTATACTTACGCCACTAATGCACTAAATACGTTTGGTACTATGTAAACATTCTTTTTTTTTATATATATATATATATATATTCACGTAAAAACACGATCTTGGATATCTTACTGAATCATGGATAGAGCTAGGATACGAAAAATTAAATTATGATTTATTAACTAGGTAGTTTGTTGTTAGGATAAAAAAACTGGGAAGTTGGCTAACGTCTATTATTTTTTTTCAAAATGGCCACGATGACTACAGAGGCATATAATGGAGTCTATATTAAACATTACAGCCACCCCGTAGGAAACTAACCCTATCCATCTCAAACAAATAATATTCTACTTATATTCGGGCTAATAATCAAAAATATTATTAACAGAAATACAAGAAAAATGAATCGATTAATATTTAAGTCCCCAGGTAGCAACTCGTGCATCCACACTGGTAATTAATCTTGGCCCACGTAAGGCTCAAGGAACCGCATTATAACTTGCAATGTATGATTTATATTGGGAAAATAAATTAACAATTATTCTAATAATAAGACTATAAAAATTTAATTACACAAAGGAATAGCCGAAAACTAGCAGGAAAATAGTTAGGGAGTTGGAAAACATAAAAATCAGAGGATTTGGAAATAGAATAATAACAGTGAAAAATAAAGTAACATTTAAAGTAACATATTCCCCTACCGGAGATCTTGAGGTAACGGAAATGTTAGGGCTCCCAATATTTCTAGACAATCGGCACATAATGTCAGCCGGGTTATCAGCACTGCGTGACGGCCGCCCTTTCCCCAGAACAAGAGTCTGGTACTCATTTCAGTTAGAGGCTGAATCGACCCCAGGGCCATAGTGCCGCCAGAAGGTTTAGATCAGGTTAAAAATCCTAAAACCCACCGGGGCTTGAACCCCCGACTTTTCGGCTTGTAGCGCAGTGCTTTAACCTCTATGCTAGTAGAAATAAATATTCATACTAAAAATATCAAAGAAATTTTAAACACGATTAAAGTTATAACCGCCTGCCGTGCGACATTGACAAGGCAGGGCATGAGGCAAATAATACCGATTTGTCACTGGAAATGATTCTAGGATTTTTATGGTAATGGCGAGCACCGTATTATATTTGGGAACGTTTTCAGTTAAAAATCGAGAGTAGACATAAAACAGAAAGAACTAATAACTGAGTGGTTTAAAATTAATAATAATAAAACACACAATAAAATAATAATCAACACACGAGATTGGATGACAAATAATAATAATAATAATAATATTAGGGACCGGTCAAGAATATAGGAGTTTCTGAATAATAAATATGAACTCACCAGCGTGGAAAAGTGAACAACCGCCATCTTGAGAAATATATTAGATTGAAACACATCTTTCATTTACATGCAGAGGACTGAGTGTCTATTAGGAGGTCACATAGCTGTAAAATTTCAGCAAGGCTCTGGAATGTGTTTATTTTGGGAAAGTAGATTATCCACATAGATAAGAACTCCAACCGACTGCCTGAGGAATATGAACAAAATTTATACTAATTGCATTTACAGGGAAATAAATATTATTTTTTCTTTAACATCCGAAGGCGTACCTTAAATAAATAACTACGTAAAGACCCATGACACTAACAGAAAATAAAAGTGGCATATAATAGCAATCAGAGGATTCTAGAATTGAAAACCGTGAGAATGAACAAAGGGCATGGAGACTTAGGAGAAATAAACGAGAACTCGAGCATAGAGGGGAATGAAGAATTAACGCAATCACAAAAATGATAACGCACCTAATGAGGGATGTAGATTCTAGTTTCGAAACCAAGAGTATGAAAAAAGAGGCATGGGAACCTTAGGGGAATTATAGAGAAATCGAACAAAGCGGGGAATGGAGGTTTAGCGCAATATAATGCCAAGCAGGGACCATACACCTCCCCAAAGGAAAATAACATTAGACTGATGGAAGGGAAGACGACCGAACTTCAGGTTAAATAATAACTTAAAATAATTTTTTTAACCTCTCATGTGGTGTTGAGAGATTTACAACAATGCCAGCGGGCGCATTCTGTGAAAATTCCGACTACAATGTGAGACGTTTCTAAATCATGAGTCAAATAATCAAAAGTAAAGTCAAGGAGGCTAGCGCAATTAAGGGAGGACTCGCTTGATTCGTAATTCAGATTAAGGTTTCGGAAACAGATAGAATGGAAATTCGGTATAAGTAAGAGAGAGCTCGAATGGAAGAGGGGAATAGAGATTTGGTATAATCATAGAGCTCCGCTAGTGAGGATTACGGAGTGGAGGTAGAAACAAGATGCTTACAGAAGTGATAAAAGAAAGATAGACTGATGCTTACAGAAGTGTTGACTGATGATTACAGAAGTGATAAAAGAAGGATAGACTTATTCCCAGAAATATTTTCTTTCGGCTGTATCATGATTTCTTTTTTGGGGTGAAAAATTAGGATACTTGACAAACAAACATCGACGAATAACCCTCAAGCTGGGTAAAGATAGGATGCTAGAGACTAGTTATGATATCCACGTGAGATTAATAGGATGTAACCAGGGAGATCAAACTATTAATATTAATGAAGATTCTAAAACTTAATAAAAACTATAAGAATAATAAACCACCAGGAAAGTAAATAATAATAATAATAATAATAATAATAATAATAATAATAATAATAATAATAATAATAATAATAATAATAATAATAATAATAATAATAATAATAATAATAATGACAATAACTATGTTAATAATAATAATGAAACAAGAGCGAACTATCAGAAATAATACTTATGTTTATGAATAAAATGAAAGATAACGGAAAACCACAATCTCATTTTCAGCAATTAGGACTCATTTAAGTATGAATGGGTTCCGGGATAAGTAGTAGGCTAGTTCGCAAGAAGATAACGTGGAAGCAGTCCAGATAGAGGCACGTAGTGATCGAAAACAAATTAAATTATTCCCATAGCAATTTAGAAGATGGAGGTTAGGATACTGCACCGATAGTTTGGTTGTCTTAATCGATCTAGTGAAAAGTATTATCATATAAAATTGAAATTTCAAGGGCTACACTGAATAATATTTCTAAAGGAAATTACACAACAATTATTATATTCGGCTGATCATGACACTTGACTGAGGTGCCTACAGGAGGAAACAGAGGAAGAATCTGCGGCCGGGATCTCTCCCTCTGTATACCTTGATAGCATATCAGTGGGACTAGTGACCAGTCGAGTAGTAGACACACACACATATGGGATATGACATATTACGATAATAGATGAAAACTAGATCGCTTAAGACTCTTCATATTTAGGCCTACGAGGGATAATAAGAGGTTTGGCTGCATCTTAGGTCAATCTAGGCTAGGTAACGTTAGAAATACACAAACAGAGATGAAACTTTTACATAGTCGCACACAGAGATACAAGTTGGGAAGGACTAAGGACCCTTTTGGAGAGGTTTTTTGGCCTCGAAAATTTGCCGAGTTGCCTGAACACTTCACCAACGTGCTAGGAAGAAAGCTAAGGGACGTTAGGGACCATGCGGAACAAACATCGTTAAAGAGATACAAGTTGGGAAGGACTAAGGACCCTTTTGGAGAGGTTTCTGCCCTCGACAATTTGGCGAGTTGCCTGAACACTTCGCCAACGTGCTAGAGAGATAGGAATCCGAGAAACTAGAGACAAAACGAAAGTATAATACAATTACGGGCAAAGAGACCCACGAGAAACTGTAGTGATACCCGGGTTTAGGGAGTGATGAGGGCAATAGAGGAACCCCATCAAAAAGATTAGGATAAAATCCACTTTTCCGATGAGGCGGCGTCCATGAGTTCAAGAAGGCTCTCCCTAAGGTTAACAGAGAGATTGGAAAATTCTGAGACAGCAGAATTAGAGGATCAGGATGGAAGCGGTACAGGGGAATAAGGACCCTGTTGATAAGATTGGGATTTCTCCTTCTCCTGCTCTCATCTTGGGGCAGATGCTCGTCGAAAGACGGGACCCGAGGATGAGATTAGGAACCCAATCTCTGTCAATTTTGGCAGATGCCTGCCCCTCCCGCTTGCCACCGAGGATTAACGAAGTCTGAGGTAGACGGAACTAGGGACCCTGTTGATGGGGTTTGGATTTCTCCTACCTTCGTCTTAAGGCAGATGCCCCTCGAAAGTCGGGACCCGAAGACGAGGATGGGACCGAACGCTATCAATTTTGGCGACTGCCCGAACGCCGGTCTAAAAAGTCAGAAATACAAGGATCGATGGTCAGGGACTATCCAGAGTCAATAATGATGCCAGGGAAAACCAAAAAGAGGCCACCGGTGGTTATAGCACAGCAAAAAAGGAAACCGCGATGAGAAAGACGTACGCACACATAGGATATGGTCATAACGAAGGAACAACGAATAGTAGTCAGAGACGTCAGAAAAGTTGAGACACTAGATGAAAATACTAAGGGAAACACATATATATTACGATTGTGCGATCGACGAGTAGAGCCAAGAGAGACAGATTTACCTAAGTAGGGAGGTAGTACATAAAATTAGAAGTTAAACACATAAGGTAATACATAAAAGGAGATCTCGGAAAATTAGAGGTTAAACACATAAGGTAGTACATAAAAGGAGATCACAGAGATTAGAGGTTAAACACTTAGGGAAGTGCATGAAACTAGAGGTTAAACACTTAGGGAAGTGCATGTAATTAGAGGTTAAACACATAAGGAATAGAGGGAGTTAGAGGTTAAATACTTAAGGTACTACATAAAATTAGAGGAAGCTCATAAGGAACACACGAAATTAGAGGTTAAACTCATAAGGTACTACAGGAAATTAGGGGTTAAACACATAGGGTTGTACACGAAATTAGAGGTTAAACACATAGGGTTGTACACGATATTAGAGGTTAAACACATAGGGTTGTACATGAACTTAGAGGATACACCCATAGGTAAGATAGGGAATAAGTCTGCACGTATGAGACCAAAAACTAACTCAAAAACGTAAATGAAAATTAAGAAGAAATGACAAAGGGAGAGGTTAAACCCATAGGTAAGATGGGGACCCAAGACACGGAATAAAGTCCACGCATAATCTGGAGTAATGTAAACGGTAACTAAAGAAATTCAAGAGAACAGATGAGATATTGCCGAACAAACTAGGGAGGGCTTAAGGAATTATTGCCGAAAGAATTAGGAAGGATTTAAGGAAACAACACATTTAGATTTTTTTTAAGTTAACTCTGTGGGCTGTAACACGGGATACCGACAGATGTATTAGAAACGAGAGAAGTTAAGACGCAAAGACGCATTTTTTATTAAGTTAACTCTGTGGGCTGTAACACGGGATATCGACAGATGTATTAGAAGCGAGAAGTTAAGATGCAAGACGCATCCCGGATTAAAGAAAGGAAATGCTCTCACAATCAGGACCTCACGAGGGAATGATGATACGGAATTCAGGTTACATAATCGTACAAAGTAGTAGTTACATCTTAAAGCCCTAGCGATTTATGTGTAGGCGAGCACACTCGATCGAACTCAGGACTCTAGAGAGGGAAAAGCAAAATTTGAAAGTTTATCCAAACAATGGAAAGTTTGAAAACTAGCGGTAAAATACGATGAGATACTGACAATTTTTGAACCCAGTAATACCTGAATTGCAATAAGGGCGTAAATGATTCGTGAGAAATCATAAGACCAGAAACATAAGAGCATTTCTTTTTGCAACTTGAGGCTAGCTATAAGGGACAAATAGGAAAGTGGGTGCACAAACCTAAACGATGCAATCTAAAGCCAGGACGTCTAATATACAATATAGTATCGGAGATATGATGGCTGAAAATGAAGCCTCTAAGCAATGAAGTTAAATTAAAATGACCAGGAGTGATAGAGAGGATGCGGACCCATGTAGTACGGGATAGCACCAAACCCATAATCGATGTTGTAGTTATCCTCCCAAGTTATAACAAATGCCATAAGATTGCAGCTTCACGCCTGGACCTGCGGCCACCACCACGACACCACATGATGGGAGGCAGATTAGGAGGGCCAGACTCACGGCGCATTCTATACATCTGAGGGCGAGGGCAGCATAACGCTGTAAGGACCAACCACACCCTGTACCTCCAAGGACGCAGGGCAGCTGCCAGGATCAACACACATCTCGTGACGGAGCATAAGATGGATGAATGTCCAGACTCGCAACCAGCTAAGACAACCACCTCACTAGCAGTAAAGAACAAACCCAGGCATTATAAAAGATAATAATAACTTTCCCCAACGCCAACTTTGGCCTAACATCCTACATTCCAAATTTTTCCTATAGAAGAGTCAAGAAAACAAACTCTACATCAAGATTATTTCCTATCAAACCTTTCACAAGTACTCCTTGGACCTAACTGGGTTTTGTTTAAAAAAACTAGGCATGACTAAATCAAAGGCCTACCTGGACCAACGGCAGCTGAAAAGGAACAACGATCTCGAGTATTAGAACATCGCATCCTCCATCGAGGCAAGCAGACACGAACCCTGACCTCCAAGCTAGCCACAGCAGACACACCGTTCGGATATTTCTTTTTTACAGTGATCCGGTTCACGGAATAGAACCGTCAAAGTGAATAACAAAAAAGAAACCGTCGAAGTGAATAACAAAAAAGAAACCGTCGAAGTGCATAACAAAAAGAAACGAAATGTGGTTAAGTGGGTCGGAAATGAATAACAGTGAAAGTGCGTCGTTTCAAAAGAAACCACAGAAGGTTTAAATAAGGAAGAAGAACGAAGACAAGAAGAATTTTGTATAGTCGATATTATTTTTTTTTTGTGTTTCAGCAATAAACATTATTGTGATTTTTGTTTTTTTTTAAGTATAGTGTTCTCACTAAGTAAACAGATCGTACTGATATTTCGACGAAATTAAAGGTATCCGGGGTAATTTACAAGTAAAAGACGATCTAACCTCATAGGATGAGAACAAAATACTTCCAGGACAGATGGAATCGCCAATTGACGACGTTAGTTCCACTCCCACTTAAAGCTAAGTTAATGAGATAAATGTCAGGACCAACCCCCGAGAGGTGAGAGATATCCTGTAAGGAAAAAAAGACTTTCGGTTTTTCAACCCTATAGTCTTATTTAGGGGGGGGAATTATTATAAAACACTAGGGCCTAACTGCAATAATAATAAAATACTATAAAAAGCCGATAAAGGATAGATACATATACATGTGTATTATACCAAAAAATAGGGCATAAATATTCACCCTTTAAATGCGGATTGAAATCTCAAACCAAATATACATAAGTGTTTTATAGATAAAAAACTAAGGAAAAAATTAATATAAAATAACTTTTCACATCAATATATTTGTCAAACAATGAAGTCACACTTACGAAATCTTATATAATATCAAAAACAACTTATTAGTTTCAACCAAATAGGAAATTCTTACGAAACCTTATGTAACCCAAACACATTAGGGAAGAAGTTAAAAACACCTTATATAACTTGGCCATGAACATACTAGGAATATTACTACAGGTGGGGCAAGGAAATAGGGCTTCCATTAGCTTTAGGGGATGGTGAAAGGTGAAGATAATCATATAAAAGCCGGGATTTTTGAGTGGAAAAGGCAGAACGGCAGCGGGACCGATTGCGGTCCCCTAGCGGGGTCCAGCGGGACGGTGGCGTCTACATTGGTAATATGACTCCATTTTTTATCATTCTTTGGTCATTTTAAGACTTAGAATCAAATATGGGACCAAATGGTCCTAGTAACTTAGAATAGCTAACAAAGTTGAATATTTTAACATGATTGTTTTCTCTCTCTCTGAATTTTAGCACTTTAATAATTTGAATATTGTTTACGTTTGACAATGTGGCGATTTCAGCTGTTTTTAAATAACTTGTTTTATATGTTATTAATCTAATATCTCTTTATGTTTGACTTTATTTTAATAAATTATGTTAATTTTTCGTTTACTGTGTTTTAACATGTTTATTTGTAGAACTCTTCCTCCAAAACCAAGGCCAACCGCTCGGGCCAAAGACCACTTAAGCAATAGTGAACTTAACGCTATCAATACGCTGGGGCTTAACAGACGCCGCGCGTAATAATTATATTCACGAATACCAGCCGTCTGCCAGCCAGACTGTTACGACCGAGATTAATCCAGCCATAACGTAGCGTAAAAAAAGGTATATATATTGAGTGACCTTTGGTCCGAGCGGTTGGCCTTAGTTTTGACGGGAAAACATCACATTTGTACACAGAAACATATTAAACCATAAAACAAACATATTTATTTTAACTTAAACAAGACATAAACATATATTAAAATACAATCAGATAAAACATTTTAATAAAGGAAGCTAAAAGTCGCCATGTTGAATCGCGCCGAATTGATTGCAATTTTGATATTACTCAGAGAGAGTTCCACTAAATCAATTGTAGATTATTAATCTTTAATTATTAAGTTTGTTCGACCTTTTGTTCTTCTCATTTGATAAAGCATATTTCTAATAATCAGACAATTTATTCTAAGTTTCTAAATTCAAGAATTGACCATTAAAAAAAAACATGATCCTTTTTAGGATGAAAATATTAGGAAGTTGCAATCTTACCCATGAAGCATCTCCACTCGTCCCATGGGGACCGAAGCGATCCCTTCGGTCCCCGACTCAAGTCTGATTTTTTCCCCAAAAACTTGCTAGTTTATATACGATAGTTTTTTTTCATTTCTCTCCTCTCAAAATCGGTGGAAACCCTATTTTTATTACTTAACCTTTAGCAATAATTCTGGTTCTGTCAGGGCCAAATTTTATAAGATGTTTGTTCACTTATATAATGTGTTAGTCAAAAGTTATAATTGTTTAATGGGTTATATAAGCTTTCGTAAGTGTGTCCCCATAGTTTGAAGCTTACTGGCATAATTGTTTACTTGGTTATATATGCTTTCGTGTGTCCCCATAGTTTGAAAAACATGTTGATATAAAATCACTTTTCGTCCAGGATATTCTATTTTATTATAAATCTTTACTCATTTTTTATTTCTTAAAAAGCCCTTGTATGAACTTTGAGCATGGTTAATTTGTATTTAAAGGTGATTATTTATTTCCTATCTTTTGGTATAATAAACAAGTATATATCGTATATGATTTATAGTTTTTATCATATTTTGTTATCCTTGCGATTATGCCCTGTCGTAGTCGCAACATTTATTATTAAGTAATGATTAATTAGTGACAAATAAAAAATTCTTTCCTAGTTTTTCACACAAAATTCTTGTCGAAAATAATTTTTATTACTTTTACAGAGCTATAATTTCATTTCTAGTTATTCATGAATATTTGCAAAACCTGACGTGTTGGGAGAAAATGGAGATAATTTTGAAATTCAGCACAAAAACTCCATTTAGAATCACCTATCAGATTTTAAAAAACAAAAAATAAGTTTTAAAATGCAGAACGGTGTAATATTTATAATCAATTGATCTGGTGTTTACTTGATGAAAATCCATATTCTTTAAATATAAAAAAAAACTATCAAAGTTTTATTGATTTTCATAAATATTAATTTTAATCAGTATTCATGACAGCTGTTTTGATACACTGTATTTACATCTGAAAAAGATACAGTGTATCGAAACAGCTGCCATGAATATTGATTAAAATAAATATTTATAGAAATCAATAAAATTTTGATAGTTTTATTTAATAAATGATATTTATAGTTTTTAGTGCTATTAACCTAATCTTGTAACCATATCAGATTATTGGTGGTTAAACAATCCCTAGCATTTCATAATTTAATATAGATTTGTGAATGATTATTATATAATAACATTTTTATTTTTAATTTCAAAATGTGTATCAGAATTATTTAATCAAGTAAAATTATGATGATGTTTAAAATTTGAGCAGAGAAATGACAATAAATACAGCATAAAAAAAAAAGTAGTTATTTTCAAGACAAATCTTACCTGTGAAATTTATTACTGAATTAGAAAAGAATAAACAAATCCCGTTTTTGGACCTGTACATAATCAGGAATAAACAGCAATAAAGAATTGAATTCTATATTTACAGGAAAGATACTCATACAGATAATTACATAAAATTTTCAGGTTTTAATAATGTTCACATAAAACATGCAATTTTCAACAGTTTAATATACAGATTAATAAACATTTCACTAAATAAAGAGAATTTTAAAAAAGAATACAATCACATTTTAAACATAGCTGGTTTAAATGGCTTTGGAAAAGAGATAATAAATAAACTACAGAAATTCAAACAACAATAAAATATTAAATGAATGCTCCACCCTACAATCTGATTCCAAGAAAGAAAATCAATACAAGAAAATTACTTACATCCTGAAACACATAATTTTTTTTAAATTTAATATCACAACAGTATCAATAAATAAATTTAGGCCTGGATAATCCAATAATAATTAACAAGAAAGTTAATACCACAGATGGTAAAAAATCTGGAATTTATCAAATTAATTGTAAAGACTGCAATGAAGAAAAAAAAAAAATTTGAACACTCACATGAAATAACACTTTAGAAATATTAAAAATGGTGACATTGATAAATCAGCAATTGCAGCTCATAATTTGCTAGAGAATCATAAAATTGAAAAAGAAGCTAAACTTTTGAAACATTTGACAAAATACTTGTAATTGACAATTTGGGAAAAGATATACATTCAGAAGAACAAATTTAAATCCATGAATTCTGAAATTCCTGGCGAGCAAGATTTGATCTTGAAGTTTATCAAATCAACACTAGATGGCAGTTTAGAAGATGAAAGTGAAAACGAAAATTCAAGTTGTAAAGATGGCCGAAGATAGGAAGAACTGTTCCTGGAACTGTGGTCCTGTTCTTTAAAGAACATGGAGTGTATGCGATGAGATGATTAAGACTCATTTTATTTATTAACTTGAAAGCTTCATAATGTTATTTTCCATAATAAGTTTTATGATATGGGGTAGCTTATATTACTATATTACTGGCTAATTTAATTTTATGCTGAAAGCTTTATATCACAGACAGATATTGAAGCATGTGGTTCATTTGTAACAAAATTTGGCACTTCATGTTAGACAAACCAATTATAAAGGTAGCTGTTTATAAATAAAAACCTGTGTTAACCACTGACTAGAATTTCATTTACAGTCATATAAACTTGTCATTATGATATGTATACACTAAACTCCAGATAGTCCAATAAAACATCAAGTGATATGACTGCACAATTAACATTAACATTACTTATAATTTAACTTACACAACCATCTAGGCCATTGTAAACTGAGGAGCTCAGTACAATAAGGGACCATTCAAATCAGAACCAGCTCTACTGATGATGTGTGCAGTTGCAAAGGATGATAATTTTTTTGGAAGACGAAATTAAAATAAAAAAAATGAAGATGTAAAAAAATAATAGTTATAATAAATAATAATAAAAATAATATTTTATAACAAGTTGACAAGTGAAAAAATTACATATATGTTGTAACATATAACTACATTCCATTTAATATTGTCAGCTATTGATAATGGTCATGGTTTATTTTATGAATATACGGTATATTTATCTCTTTATGGGTGCATTATTATTAATTTTACTGTATTTAAAATTAATGGTCATGAAACTAATGTTGAATATAATGGTTTTTAAAATTCCAAATTAAATTAATTTGCATTAGGTGCTGGGGTGACAAGAAATGTACTGTATGGGATGACAAAAATTCTGGAATAGTCCTGAATCTAATAGGGCAACATTTGGAGAAAAATAATATTATATTACATTCTACATTAGGTTAAAGATAGGCTAGCATCCCAGGAGGAGCCTACTGAGTTTGATTCTTGACTATATTGTAGACATTTTTAATTGGATATATGTTAAAGAACAGATCCACTTAGTCTTATGAGGATAACTGAATAGCACTGGACTGAAAAGTTAAGAAATATGGTTAAGAAAACTGAAACTAAGACTGAGAGATTATATCATGCTAACCTATAATTCCCTCTTGCCATGCCACAGATTTTATTTTGTTTCATATCAAATGTAACATATCAAACATACAGTTTCCTGTTACTGAAATTCAATACCAGTTGAAATTAGGAGCTGTTAGACAATATTCCTTTGAAGCAAGAATTTACACTACTGAAATTTTTACAGCAGTGTCACTTTTTTTGTAATAACATAAGTTATTTGATAAATTACAAATTACTCTGGTAAGCAAATTTTAAATTTTCCCTTGGGGTATCTATTTTAATATGTGAAGAGGCCTAATTCAACCAAGCTGAATTTAAAAATGAACTCAGTTTTCTTCTATCACCTACCAGTTTTTCACAATATGAGAAATGATAAAATACACTTCCTTACTCTTGGCCCTATCAAATTTTTGTTATTATTAAATTGTAAGTTAATATTATTCACAATACACATAATAAATTTAGGAGTCATTGTGGGAAACAGTACAAGTGCAATATGATTAATTTTTAAGGAAATAAAAAAAGTCTCAAATGTTATGTAATTTCTAACTGCTATTAAATATTTGTTTTCATGTATCATACATACATAAATAACTAATTATTTGTTTTAAATGTTTTTGTAAAATCTGTGATTTTTTTTGTCCATGAAATCAAGCATTGACATAAGATCTTTATCTTTTTTCACAACTTAATATATGCAATGGAATTAATTAAGATTTTCCAGATGTTGCACATTCTGGATTATATAACCTTCTTTGAAGATTGAATATATTATTCCATTCTTTAAATTCACCTAAGGTTTTTTGGTCAGAATAGTGTTGGTATTTCTCACTCTTACTGAAGAGATTTTAGCCAGCTAGAACTGTTAGATCTATTGATATACACACCAGCTATTGCACCCATATCAAAAAAGACCTTTTATTGCATGTTAAGGACTGTGAAGAGAGTTTTCATTCTTGGTGATCTTATCATTTCATGAACTTCTTCAGGAACCATAGGTTTCCACTTTCTTTTCCTTTTTGACCAGAATGTCTTTAAATTTGAATCCATAGTGGGAGGCAATTCAGGAAATTGATGATAACAAAATTGCGAGATACAGTTTGGTGTTGCAGGCTACATATCTATCATCTACATCCAAAACTTAATTACACCACTTGATAGATAAAGGATCAAAGAATTTGTTACATTGAGTGGACTGTGTCGTATCGCGTGCAGTAGAGGGGGAAGCGTGCCATTTTGAGGTCATTTTGCTGTGACTCATAATTTTCGTTTAATATAAATTTTGACTCGGAAAAATTACGATGTTCATTTGAGTTTCAGTCATCAGCTCTCATCAAGATCTATTGATGGCGTATATAAAACATTAGTGTGAAATAGTTATTGTGAATATATATATGGTGTTAAAGTAAAAAAATTAAAATAAATAATGCAATGTCGGTCTATACTTGTCAAAAAGCCAAATCAAAATATAGAGATTGTATACAGTTGGAAAGGCTTCTCAAGAGAAATCCAGTGGTACACATAAAACATGATAAGACAGAGTGAAAGTGCTGAGAACGTAAAAGAATGAAGATGTCTGAGCAGATCAATGATGGCACTAGTATATCTGCAGCTGGGGTGGCCGAGCCTATGCAAGTGGATGGTATAATCGCTTCTATCACAACAAAGCTGCTACAACCCGGCAAAAGCTTCACAAAATGAGTGTCGTCGAGTTGGGTGGACTGCTATATAAGATCCCGCTTTCAGTGGGTTACCCTTACATTATTATGACTAACACTGACATTGAGGATACATATTCACGCAAAACATACAGCTGTGTCCACGACACAGCCACACTATAATTTTTTTTTTCAATTATGCTGAAATCCCTGCCTGTAATGAGAAATTTATTTATTTATTTTTAATATCTATGGTATCAAAATATCCTTCAGCGATGAGATAGATAGTAGCCATCAGTACCATTCTATTTTTATTTTGACCTAAATAGTTATCATACCAGACTTACAGCTTTTTCTTTTTGCTGTGTGAATCCAGATTTCAAACTTTTAAGAAACAGGAAGCAATTCAATTTTCTCCACAATTCACAAGACTCTCGTGAATTACATTTTTTGTTCCTGGCATTAGTTGTTTCTCTGCTTCCAATGTTTTCCTGTCCAGTGTTCAGATCAAGCTCTACTGACCCATCCACATATGAAACATGGCATGTTGATATGCTGATAATTCTTAGATTTCCACACACCTGGCACTTATACTCTTCATATTTGACCTTTTCTAGAGGTAATTTTAAGTTCTGAAATGTTTCATTGAGGTGAACTGAATTGGCAACTGGGTATCATTGTAGTCAAACATATTAATTTCAATAATGATATTCTAATTAGCAGAGATAAAAAATAAGTGCTTCTTTACATTAATGTAAGATTGCCATAGAGATATTGTTTAGTACAGTAGTCTAATTTGGATAGTTCCTTATCACTTCACTGAGCTCCTTAGTTATTAAAAAAAGTTTCTGCAGGCTTGTTTCCAAAGCTACAATCTTAATCCTCTTCAGCACTAAACTATGCCTTCAAAGGATATCACACACATTAAAATTCCAAGAGTAAAAAGGAGGTAAATCAGTAAATGGGATTAATGAGTTAACACCTTGTATAGCTTGAGAGATGTAATTTATGTGATTAATAATACAGAAAAAGAACAAGAAGCTAGGTACTGAGTAATTTCCTATTAAAGATATCCCTTTCGGTTTCAAACTTCAAATTGTTATCCAGCCAAACAATTAACAGTTGACTATCTCCCTCTTCCCCTGAAGTCTTTATACATTTTAAAATAATTCAGTATAATATTCGTGTTTAATAAATGATTGACAAGAAATAGCTTACAATCTTATTTTATTGTTTTCTGCTTATACAATTGTTTAAATTGGATACTAGATAAATGCTCAGGTCTGAGGAGAATAAAAAGCTCCATGGCATGACAGGCCTAGAAGGGCCTTGGTCATCCACTCACATCCACATGTGTTAATCTAAGAGGTGTACAATCATCCAGCCAGTATACGGGTGACATGTGGTCAGCAGTTCGGGTCTCCCAACCATTATAGCTGGTTTTCTCAAACTGGAGCCACTACTTATTGTAGTTACCCAAATTCCTCAAAATGCTATATTAACCGAAATTCCAAGATAAAATTTCTTCCCCAAGTGGATTCAAACCAACACAAGCCCTGTACCATGCATGATGCCTTATACCACTCGACTTTGAGACACCTGAGGAGAATATGCGTAAAGAATTTTTAAAAAAACTTGAATAGGAAAATAACAAAAAATCTAAAAACAAATACATTCAAAATTTAAAAAAATACATGTTAGTTATTTGTTTGTAATCATGGCATAGAGTCCATTCTAGCGACCTATTGGAACAGGGAATTTTAAATCCTTTCTTTGGGACTGAATGTTCATCCTTGCCGTAATGTCTTGTACTGTCTTTGGAAGAGGTCTTAACATCCTGCTAATCACAGATCCAAAGAGACCCACTACTATACAGGGTGTCCTATTCAAAACTCCCACATTTTAAATAATCATAACTAACAAAGTATGCAGATTTATGAAATGAGGCCAGTATTAAACGAAACAGAAACTCAAAGAATTTTCATTGCCATATATTGCTACACACTAAAATACCTCTATCCTGCTCTAATTTCGTCAATCTTTTCTTCTGAAACATGTGTACGAGCACCTCCTGATTCTGTTTTAACTCTTCCAGTCGCCAGAAACTTCTCAAGCCATGTCTTAGGGCCGCATGCAAATACATTTGTCTCTACTCAATTACTTCCAATCACTAGCAACCTGAGTTTTTCGTGAGAACATGCAATGATCAAATTAGGGAGCCACTCACTAATCAAGCATGAAAGTCGTTTTTCTGACAAGGTTGGTACTATATACCTGCAAAAAACCGGTTTTCAATGCATTCCAAAGCATGTTTCAAAACATTTCCAACTTCCTGAGGTGTATTTTAGCAGACAGCTGCTGTATAATGGATATATTATTCGTTTATAAAATAAAAATTTAAGAACAAAAATACCTGTAATTACATGATTACAAAGTAAGATACAATAATTAAAAAGAAATAACGGGCAAATTTTTACTGAATATGGATGCTCTCAATTAGGTAGACTTACAGATATTTCTGTAATAAATTGGTCTACTCTTTACAACCTGTGATGTGACTTTTTTAATTCCTTCATAAACTCCTATCAAATTTTATTCTTAGGGTTTCATTTTTCAAATTATTTCGCACCATTTACAATGATTTTCTCATTTTTTCTAACAATTATTTCAATTATAATCATTTTATATATTCGTTCAAATGGAAATGCTTACTGTTGTCTCAAAATTAATAGACGAAATTATGACTTTTATGTTTGATTATTACTATTATTATTGTTATTCTGTGTAAGGCTTATGCCTAAACTAAAAATAAATCTAAGTAAATAATTTAATATTGTACGGCTATTGAAATATTTAACATAATTTTTATATTTTTAGGTTAGGCCCCTCTTTCCTGTATGTAAATGTTATGAATTTGAAAATGATGTATCTGAAGCAGATTGCTCTGTTTGTATAATTATTATCTTTGGGCAGACCCTTCAAACGTTGGATTAAGACCGTAACAGACCCCGAGGTCTATCACATGCAAGGAAGAAGAAGTTTTTTTTTTTTTTTTTTCTCTTCAAATATAATTTATCCTTCTATGAGAAGTGTTAAATTAATAATAAAAATCGTCAAGAAGAAGTATAATTATGCTGTAGTTTAACAATGACATAATGTGGCACACTGCACATTAATAGCACTGTTTAATTCTATATATTGGCATTAACCAAATACTCTTATGTTAGGTCAGATGGTAACACACCTGCCTGTTGATCTGCAGATCTGAGCTTAAAACCTAATGGGATAGTATTTTTTTTTGAGCTACTAAAACCACATATAAGAAGTGTATTGACAAAATTAAGTGAGTAGTTCTGCGTATAGCCAAGAAGTTTAACACATGATGCATTGGTGCATGTTCAAATCCCCATGCAAGCAGAATTTTTTTTTCAATTATCTTTGGCCAATATGGGACCGATGCCCACTCAACATTGTTGGAATTTGGGTAGCTACAATAAGTAGCAGTTCCAGGTTGAGAAAACTAGCTATAATGACTGGGGATGTGAAATGCTGACTACATCTCACCCTAATATTGGCTAGATGATCATCCACCTCTGTGATTTACATATGTGGATGTGAGGCCAAGAAGGTAGGTCAAGGGCCTTCTAAACCCTCTCGTGCCATGGAATTGGAGATTAAGTAGATACCAAATATCTGGATTAATTTTATGAGCAAATATACTGTAGGCCTACTGTTGTTTGATTGGGGTATTAACCCAGTGTTACATAAATGCAATATTTCCAAAGATTTTTATGTCTGCTGAAAAAAAAATTGTACAGAGTTTATCTACTAATTTGTGTAAATTAAAGAAATATATATCTTATTGCAATACTTGACAGAGTTAAAATGCAATAGAAAAAAGTTTAGGTTCTCTATGATAACAAATATTAGACTACGAGACAGATTTTTTAGTAATGTTGCGATTATTTTATACTGGAATATAATGAAATGCCCCTATCAATCATTAACCCATGAATGATGATTCTTTATCAAAATTAATTGCCATAGATTATTTTGCAAAATGAACACATATTATAAAAGCCTCTAAAAAAATTGAAAAATAGGCATAAACTAATTTCTTGTAAAATTTCTTAAATGTGTTAAATTATCACCACGGAGTACCATCCTCATTATAAATAAATTTTGTTACCATGACGAGCAAAATTGTTGGTTTAGACTATAGTTTGATACCTATTTATTTTAATAAAAATATGGTTGGTTGGTTGGTATCTAATGTCGAGCACTTGATAATGAAATCATTCACTCTCTTGCACTCCAATATTTAGCAGAAAGGCTGGTCTCTTCTACAAAAGCTGGGCAACGGAGGAGATGGTTTCTTTCCATATCTTCATTTAAATTGCAAAAAGGGCATTTAGGTGAATCTGTTATGCCAATTCTGTGTAGGTGTTTATTCAAGCAGTCATGTCCCGTTAGCAGTCTGAATGTTGCTACTGCAGATTTTCTTTGTAATGTAGTAATGTCATAAGCTTGTAGATTTTCCCATTCCTTTCCAGATGTTTTGGTGGTGTATTCTTCTCTAAGTTTATTGATGTATTTATTTGAGATAATTCTTTTGATAGAGTGAAAGGAAACTGGAGCAGAATTTGGGTTTGAAACAATTTTGCTACCCTTCTTGGCTAGAAAATCGGCTATTTCATTGCCTGTCACTCCACAATGGGCCGGAATCCATTGAAGTACAACTTTTTTATGTAGACGGGATAAATGTTTTTATCATTTTGTGACATTCGATAATTTTGATGCTTTTGGGTGTTGTGTCTCGTGTTATAGCAAGAATGGCTGCTTTGGAGTCACATAGAATTACAACTTTTGTAAATTTTTGGATGTGATATAAAAGATTTTGTAAACTTAAGAAAATTGCTAGAATTTCGCCATCAAAGTTTGTTGAATTTGTGTTTAGTTTACGATAAAAGGAAAAAAGTGGACATACTGCACCAGCACCAGTGCCACCATCATTTGGTAGGCTGGAGCCATCTGTAAAAATATGTATCCATTCAGGAGCTGGGTATCTTAGATTTATCATTTCCATTGACATTTGTTTTAAAATATATGGAGGAGTTTCAGATTTCTTGATGTCTTCTGTTAAATGAAGGTTATATTCGATTTCCAAAAATTCTAGAGGGTTGTTTCTCATCTGCATATTTTCTTTTGAATGTGGAAGTTGCAATTTCTGTTTGATTTCTTGTACAATGCCTAGGAAGCTTTGCTGAGATTTTAAACATACTTGTGGTTTTCTTTGGGTCCAGTTATTATGGGGTAGCCTTAAAAATTTTTCATACTGTGTGACTGCTGTTTTCTCAATTTCAGATGCTATGTTTGGGTTATTTGTTAAGATTTGCATGGCAGTGATTGGTGTTGTTTTAACGGCTCCTGTTATCAGACGGAGGATTTGGTTCTGCAATTTATTAAGTTTTTCCACTTTAGTAGTTACTAGGATTTCTTCACAATATTGAAGTTCCCTCCATGGTATCTTTACCTTGTCGTGGTGGAGTGGCTTGTGTGCTTAAATGATCCTGAGAGCTATGCCGGCGGTAGCATTGCTGCCGATAGGGTTACCCATGCCGGACTGGTCGAAGGTGATAAGCCAGACGAAATAAGTACCTTGGTCGAAAGAGTGACGATCTTTCACCGTAAAATACAACCGTCAAGAAATGCGGACATGGGTTCTACTGGGGTAAAATTTTCCGGAGGTCAAATAGTCCCCCATTCGGTTCTCCGGGCGGGGACTACTTCAGGGAACCCATGCCAAAGGCTCAAACACAGGGACATGTTCCTAGGAACATGGAATGTTAGGACATTATACAATAGCGGGGCACTAGAGATATTAACACGGGAATTGGATACATCGCCCTTGGATATAGTCGCTTTACAGGAAGTTAGGTGGCCAGGAGAAGGTAGTCAGGAATCAGGAAGCTTTGCATTATACTATGGGGGTGCAGAAAGACCTGCATTTGGAACGGGTTTTTTAGTCAGAAGGAGGATCCTATCCGCTATCCGAGATATTAAGTTTGTTAGTGATAGGATATCATACATAATTCTAAAGGGTAAACGACATGATTTTATAATTGTAAATGTACATGCCCCCACAGAAGATAAAGATGACAAGATCAAGGATGAGTTCTATGAAGAATTAGAATGCTTATTTGATAGCCTTTCACGATATCATATGAAAATTGTCTTAGGAGATTTTAATGCAAAAGTGGGGCGGGAAGATATATTCAAACCAACAATAGGCAAATTCAGTCTTCATGAAGATAGTAACGACAATGGGGTTAGATTAGTCACATTTGCCACATCAAAGAATCTCATTGTTAAGAGCACAACATTTCAGCATAAGGATATTCATAAATACACCTGGACGTCCCCAGATGGAGAAACTCGGAACCAGATAGATCATGTATTAGTGGATAAACGCTGGCACAGTAGCATCATCGATGTTACATCAGTTAGAGGGGCAGACTGCAATTCGGATCATCATCTGGTCAGAGTGAAAATCAGACAACGGCTATCGCTTATGAGAGGAACAAACGCTAAAGATGATTCTGTAAAATATGAATTAAAAAACTTGAAAAATGATGAAATGCGGCAAGAATACCAAATCAAAATTGCTAATAGATTTGAAGTACTGGAATCTTCAGATGACAATGTGGCAAACGAAGAAGAAACTGATATAAATAAAGAATGGGAGGCTATAAGAGATACTATTAAATTGTCAGCATCAGAAAGCATTGGTTGTTTAAAAAAGAGGCAAAACAAGAAATGGTTTGATGAGGAATGTGCCGACATCGTAAAGAAAAGAAAGCTAGCAAAAATGAAATGGTTACACGAGCCAAATGAGGTAAATTTAGAGCAATTGGGTAGTGTTAGACGGGAAACCACCAAGTTACTAAAGAGTAAGAAGAGGGAATATTTGAGAGAGAAGATTAATGATCTTGAAATGAATGCAAAAAATAGGAACATTAGAGAATTATATCAGGGAATTAGTATAGAGAAGAAAGGGTTTCAGGCTAGAACAAACATAATTCGGAATGAAAATGGGGATATGATTGCAGATTCCAAGAGTATATTAAATAGATGGAAAAGTTATTTTAATCAGCTATTAAATGTACATACAGAACAGGACATTGAGGAGGATAAGTTACAGACAGCAGAAATGCTAGTCGCAGAGCCAAGTGCATTAGAGGTTGAAATGGCAATTGAAAAATTGAAGATGTATAAAGCATCAGGTTCAGATGAGATCCCAGCAGAACTGATAAAATCAGGGGGAGAAAAATTGATGGACAAGATACGCTGTTTGCTTACTATGATTTGGGAAAAAGAAGCTCTTCCAGATGAATGGAAGGAATCAATTATCGTACCAATTTATAAGAAAGGAGATAAAACTGATTGCAACAACTATAGGGGCATCTCATTACTTTCAACTTCGTACAAAATTCTAACAAATATATTAGTAAGCAGACTTACTCCCTATATTGATGACATTCTAGGAGATCATCAATGTGCATTTAGAAGAAACAGGTCTACAACAGATCAGATTTTTAGTATAAGACAGATTTTAGAAAAGAAATGGGAATATAATGGTACTGTACATCAACTATATGTAGACTTCAAAAAAGCATATGATTCAATTAAGAGGGAGAAGTTATATAGTATCCTGCTGGAGTTCGGAATTCCTAAAAAGTTAGTTAGACTTATACGAATGTGTCTAAATGGCTCAACGAGTAGGGTGCGTGTAGGCAAACAGTTTTCAGACACTTTTGAAATCCAGAATGGGTTGAAGCAAGGAGATGCACTATCTCCTCTACTATTTAATTTTGTACTAGAGCATGCCATTAAATCTTTAGAGAATGAGGAAGGCCTACAACTGAATGGTATTAATAAGCTGTTAGTTTATGCTGATGATGTAGTACTACTGGCCGATAGCGAGGAGATACTAAAGGCCAACACGCACACACTATTGAGTAACACTAAGAAATTGGGACTGGAAGTAAATATCAGTAAAACTAAATATATGGTCACACGTAGAAATACATTATATAATGGAAATGGACAGCTAATGACAAATGAGGGAAATTTTGAGGAATTGGCTGAATTCAAATACCTAGGAACAATAATCACAAATAGGAATGAGATGCGCAAAGAAATTAAACATAGGCTCAATTCTGGAAATGCATGCTATTATGCATTGCAGAGACTTTTGATGTCCCAACTCCTTTCAAAAAACGTTAAGCTGAAAATATATAAAACTATTATTCTACCAGTTATATTATATGGGTGCGAAACATGGACTCTTACTTTAAGGGAGGAAAGGAGATTACGAGTATTTGAGAATAAAGTTCTTAGGAGAATTTTTGGACCAAAGAGAGATGAACAGACAGGTGAATGGAGAAGACTACATAACAATGAACTACATGGTCTTTATAGGAAGCCAGATATAATAAGAACAGTTAAGTCCCGTAGACTGCGATGGGCAGGACATGTTGCGCGTATGGGGAATGAAAGACGTGCATGGAAACTTCTTGTAGGAAAGCCAGAAGGAAAACGCCCAGTTGGTAGACCAAGAATGAGGTGGGAGAACAACATTAACTATGATTTGAGGGAAGTAGATTATACAGGGAATGATTGGAAAGCATTAGCTCAGGATAGGGATGTATGGAGAGCTTATGTCCGTGCGGCCATGAACCTACGGGTTCGATAGTGCCAGTGAGTAAGTAAGTATTGAAGTACAGGTTTTATGTACATTTGGTAGAAGGTGTTTAGGGTTTGTGTGTTGCAACCCCACTTTTTCCCTGCTAATCGTTTTAATAATGGTAACCTTGTTTCTATCTTTGTACATATATTCTCCATGTGTTTCTTCCATGTTAATTTTGTGTCCAGAGTTATTCCTAAATATTTTGCTTCATGTGTTTGAGTTAATAATTCACCCTCCAATTTCAGAGTGTTAATAAAAATATTAAATATTTGTATTATCACCCATTAAAACTTAAGTAAAAATGCTTTTATGTACTTCATTTTTAATTATTTGACAAACAAAAGTGCAATAAGGCCTAAACTCATGTGTAACTTACTATAATTACATACAAAATAATAGAAAAATCATTATTGTAGTCTTCCGTTTGATACCGATTTATTTTAAAATTAAATTATTAGTTCTTTGATATTTGTATTATCGCTCCATTAAAAAGTACATAAAAAATGTTATGTAATTCATTATTATTTATTTAACAAACAAAAGTGCTAACAAGGCTTAAACTCATGTAAACTAATTATAATTACATACAAAATAATAGAAAAATCATTCATTCATGTAATTATTAAAGATTATTTTTAACCAAGTTTCGTATGTATTATTAGGCCTAACCTCAAAATGTGTACGACATATTTGAAGAAACATATGCTATTAACAAATTATTTATTTAAAATAAGAGAAATATAAGTCATAACAGACAATGACATAAATATTTTACGAAATTAAGAAAAAAATATACATTGAGGCAGTCATAATTTCATGCTTGAAAGAGCAAAGTCACCTCGCCAGGTAGCTTACAGAATTTCCACTTGAATTGGCAATTATTATCACATGAACAGATTCTTGAGTACGCAAAACGTCTTTGGATGGAACTTTCTCAGCTGAGTACGTGATGATTACGCCTTTTACGCTAGAATGCGTTCATAGATACGAGCCTTAATGGTCTTCCCATCAGGTGCATTTCCCTCATATTCTCTCCAGTAATTTCTTTGCACTGTAATTATTGACTTCATCTCTGTATACCAGAAAACATTGCTGAGGAGTTGCCATTTTGTTTTATGTCATTATTGTCCAACATGCAATTTATGAATTAACTGTAACAATGAAAACAAAAATTCTTTTAGTTTCTCTTTCTTTTAATACCAACCTCATTTCATAATTCTGCATACTTTGAGAGTTATGATTAATTAAAATGTGGGAGGTTTAAATGGGATATCTAAATAGTGTGTTTTTTCAAGGTTTATTGTTCTCTGCCTATAGACAACCCACCCTGGGAACTGGTTTGAATTCCCACGGATATGTTAGGATCTATAAAAAGACGGATGAACAAAATAATGTTAGGATCTATAAAAAGAAGGATGGACAAAATAATGAAGAAGAAAATTATGTAATTAAGTTATTTACAGAAAAACAGATAATTTGGTATAGGCATGTTCATTCACATAATATGATGGTAATGTCATGAAACAGTTTACACATATCATATAAATACCAATTATCATTATCTTTTTCTTTAGAAACAAGAATGAACTGTATTAAAAATATGAACTGCTTGTTTAGATAACGGGGTATTGAAAATGCCTATTTGCCTTTGTATTCCTCAAGGCAGCAATCATACAAATTTTATCTACATACTACAGTGAGATCAGTATAGTATTGGACAGCAGACGCGGCGTTTGTGCTGTGCAATGACAAAGGCTTACACGTGCAGACACGGGACTTGAAATGTGCACTGACTCAGCAGTATACGAGTACATCCCATGCATTCACAGTCACAGTCAGATAATGTGTTTCGAGTAGATAAGGTGCTCAATCGCTTTTCCTTGTGAACTGAATGATGTGTGCATAACTGTAAACTGTACAATGGCTAATAATTTTTCTATTGAACAACATGTATTTATTTATCAATATTTGTTAACTCAGTCTGCCAGCCAAGAATGAAGACTGTTTGAAACATGATTCCCGGGTGTAAAAATTCCATCATGTTCAACAGTCCATAATTTGTACAACTAAATTTGAATTTGAAGAGAAAAATTTTTGCCTAGACCGGGACTCGAACCCGGGACCCTTGGCTTTCCGGGCCAAGTGCTCTACCAACTGAGCTACCGAGGCGAGTTACGATCTAGACGCAAATTTTTCTCTTATATACGTTGTAATTCCCTATCGCCAAATGCTTTTGAACCCATTGTTTCTATCTTTGCAAATGGCGGCTTCTTAGTTAAGAAGACATTTATTGGAAATTTAACATTACTTTTAAAAGCCAGTAAGGCCTCTAATGATGTTTTTATTATTAATTTAACATTTCTCAATGAAAGATAAATTAAATTTGAAGAGAAAAATTTTTGCCTAGACCGGGACTCGAACCCGGGACCCTTGGCTTTCCGGGCCAACTAATTTTATAAAGAGGTGTCAAAAATGTATGGACAATGAAGGTGAACAGTTCCAGCACCTGCTTCAATAAAGTTGGTAAGTATGACAATTTGTAAAATAATTATGAAAATGTGTGTCATTGTATCACCACGATCCTAAGCTGTCCATTCCCCACCGTAAGTGCATCAGCAGTGTATAGTGAAATCCCCGTGTCTGCTGTCCAGTGCTATACTGATCACACTGTATATGTGGTCTGCCAAAGAGCTCTGTAAATTGAAATCAGACCAAATAAAATGTCATCTATCTACTCAGACCACAACCTAAAGTATAAATTAAGTAGAATGGTTGGTATTAGAACACACATATTAAAAGAAAATATGATAGGAATTTTACATCAACCAGTCATACAATCAACTATGTACAATTTTACAAAAATACACAAAATAGAACCACAACATTTAAATGTGGAGTCACACTACAATTCATCCATAGTTACAAATCACAACATCTGTACACCCTGTAACAACATGGAATTTAAAAATCAAAGGCATTACAGCAGAGGTTCCCATGCTTTCTTCAGCTCAGAATTAAAAAATTTCTTACAACATGATAATATTTTATTTACTTAGCCAATGGCAGAGACTGATTGTAGTTCATCTTTTCTCTGGATTCCCAATGCTGGCTCATTATTCATTATGATATTAGAACATTTGAATTGTGTTTAGTGCTGGAAAGTGAAGGAGTTGATAAATATCTTTGTTGTCATATTTGAAGAGAAAAATTTTTGCCTAGACTGAGACTCGAACCCGGGACCCTTGGCTTTCTGGGCCAAGTGCTCTACCAACTGAGCTACCGAGGTGAGTTACGATCTAGACGCAATTTTTTCTCTTATATACGTTGTAATTCCCTATCGCCAAATGCTTTTGAAACCATTGCTTCTATCTTTGCAAATGGCGGCTACTTAGTTAAGAAGACATTTATTGGGAATTTAACATTACTTTATAAAGCTAGTAAGGCTTCTAATGATGTTTTTATTATTGATTTAACATTTCTCACTGAAAGATAAATTATATTTGAAGAGAAAAATTTTCGCCTAGACTCTTCAAATATAATTTATCTTTCAGTGAGAAATCAATAATAAAAACATCATTAGAAGCTTTACTAGCTTTATAAAGTAATGTTAAATTCCCAATAAATGTCTTCTTAACTAAGAAGCCGCCATTTGCAAAGATAGAAGCAATGGTTTCAAAAGCATTTGGCGATAGGGAATTACAACGTATATAAGAGAAAAAATTGCATCTAGATCGTAACTCGCCTCGGTAGCTCAGTTGGTAGAGCACTTGGCCCGGAAATCCAAGGGACCCGGGTTCGAGTCTTGGTCTAGGCAAAAATTTTTCTCTTCAAATATAATTTATCTTTCAGTGAGAAATGTTAAATCAATAATAAAAACATCATCTATGTTGTCATCTGAACATGAAAATATTTTCCTTTAATAGTGAGTGGAGAACATTTTTAACGACTCGCCTCATATAATTTCAAATTTCTTTGATACCGGCGGTTTCAGACAATATCTTGTCCCTCTTCAGTCATGGCTTCCACTGATGAAATTCTCTGGTTGTTGATTTCTCTAAGGACATCACCTCTTGTGCTGCATCTTTGGTTGGGATTATAAACTTTGTAATTCAATTTTTATCCACCAGAATATCGAAGTTCATAGATCGATATTTATTCTTCTGAATGAATATCTTTCTCCAAATTGTCAATTCCAATGGTTTATCCAATTGTTTCAAAAGTTTTGCCTCTTTTTCAATTTTATGGTGTTCTAGCAAACTATGTGAAGCAATTGCTGATTTTTCAATTTTACAATTTTTAATATTTCTAAAATGTTCTTTAGTGCGTGTTTCCAAATTCTTTTTTGTTTTTCCTATGTATACTTTGCTACAATCATTACAATTATATTTGATAAATTCCAGATTTCTTACTGTCTGGGATGTTGATTTTTTTTATTGGTACTTAGAAGTTTTTCCAGACTAAATTTATTTATTGGTGCCAAAGTAATGTTGTGTTTTTCAAACATTTTTTGAAATTTCTTATGTACTACTGGATGGTAAGTAATTTTCTTGATATTCTGGTGGATAAAAATTTAATTACAAAGTTTATAATCCCAACCAAAGATGGCAGCACAAGAGGTGATATCCTTAGAGAAATCAACAACCAGAAAATTTCATCAGTGGAAGCCATGACTGAAGGGGGACAAGATATTTTCTGAAACCGCCGGTATCAAAGAAATTTGAAATTGTATGAGGTGAGTCATTAAAAATATGTTCTCCACTCACTATTAATGATATAACCTCATAATGTTCACTTCCCAATATTAATTTAAATATATTCTTTTAATTAATTCCGATTTACAGATAGTTCAAACCACATGTCATTTTCTGATATATATATACATATATATATAAGCATAACTAAATTAGCTTTGTTAACTAACTCCTGATAGGGAGTACCCTTGTCCTCAAGTAGGGATGTATGAGTATAGATAAGTCTACAGATACTTAAATACTTCTATGTCTGGAATTTTGTGGTTGGTTACTATTGTGTTTTCTGTAAAAGTATAAATTTTAATAATATTATGATGAAATAGAACCTGGTAATGAAATTTCAATCATTTGCTTTGAAGACTGGAAAAATCCAGTGAAAGAATCTCATTCAGATTGCTAAACTCCAGAAATTGAATTCAGGGCCTCCTAAATATGAGTTTCAAATACTGGCTTATGAGGGAGTTAGCGCAAGATGCAATTGCAAAAAAGTTTTGGTTTGTATGAATATGTTTGAGGTGCTGATTACAAAAATGTGTAAACTAAGTGCCATTGCCAATAACAGGAACCAACAGGTCAGTTTGGAGTGCGAGTAGTGCAACACATGCTGAAACAGCAAAATTTGATTCAAGTTGCCTTGAAGTCCAGCCTAATCACGAAATAAATCCTGAAGATGTCCACTTCTCAGATGCAGTGAAGGAGTCTCTTCTTCTCATTGATTTGCTCGGGGCACATCGTGACAGAACTCATATCGATGCTGTGCAACCTCAAAAAATGGTGTATACAGTCAAGATCATCCCTCCTGGGTGCACACCTTACACTCAGCCATTTAATGTGCTATTCTTCTGACAATTCAAGGCAGTGCTGAAGCAGATTGAAGATCACAGTATCGTTAACGATACCATTGTCGAGGGATTCAATTTCTTTGCTGATGTGTAGAATACACAATCAGTTCTGTTCTCCATCTTTGCAGACTTTCTTCAGTACTCCTGGACTGTAGCTGGATACTTCAGACCAGAGAGGTTTAAAACACGTGCCGAACATATTTTTGATGCAATAAAAAATGAGTCACTTCTTACCTTACCTCATACTCTATGTTTTTTCAAACATGGGAACTGCAATTATATTATTTTTAGTCTGGACATCTTACCTCAATATTAATGTTGATTTGTTCTTGGACATGTTTCAAAACAATTCTGTTTTATCGTCAGCTTTCCCAGACTGGGAAAGGAGTACTGAAGAAAGTCTGCAAAGATGGAGAACAGAACTGATTGTGTATTCTACACATCAGCAAAGAAATTGAATCCCTCGACAATGGTATCGTTAACGATACTGTGATCTTCAATCTGCTTCAGCACTGCCTTGAATTGTCAAAAGAATAGCACATTAAATGGCTGAGTGTAAGGTGTGCACCCAGGAGGGATGGTCTTGACTGTATACACCATTTTTTGAGGTTGCACAGCATCGATATGAGTTCTGTCATGATGTGCCCCGAGCAAATCAATGAGAAGAAGAGACTCCTTGTTCTTGGACATGTTTCAAAACAATTCTGTTTTATCATCAGCTTTCCCAGACTGGGAAAGCTGACAATAAAACAGAATTGTTTTGAAACATGTCAGCTTTCCCAGTCTGGGAAAGCTGATGATAAAACAGAATTGTTTTGAAACATGTCCAAGAACAAATCAACATTAATATTGAGGTAAGATGTCCAGACTAAAAATAATATAATTAAAATAACCTCAAAATATAACTTCCTAAAATTAAATATTAATATGGGAACTGCAGTTTTCAAGAGGAGTCACTCTTATCTTCAGCTGACATTATGACTCTTCTTTTTTTTTTTATGTTCAAAAGCAGTGTGACTCAGAAGACTGCTGAATGCAGACATTCATGAAATGCTCCTACTGTGATAAGCAACTCTGTTTCCAGCACTTTATACTCTGTGACATGTTCATCCTCGTAATCTTTTGCCAGTAGTTACCAACAATCCATTTTTGAACTCGGTGACTGATTGCACATGATTGTAAAGTGCAGTGTAATTGTCAATGGCAAATATAGTGCACATATTTGTAATGTACATGTAAAACTCTTACATGCAAACCAAAACTTTTTTGCAGTTGCGATCGCAACTTGCGCTAACTCCCTCGTTAGTATGATAGTTTTGTTTATTTTATGCATGTTTCTTTTTTAAGGTTCAGATGGGTTATTGCTAGTACTAGAAATTACAGTATATGATATTTTATTTAACAACATTCTTAATATCTCAGATCATTAGAATTGCAATTAAAATCTGGGAAAGAAGAGGCTGACAAATTTTTCTCAGAGGCCACTATTTCAGAATTAAGGTACTTTTAATGTCATAAATTTATATCTATATTATGCTATGGTCGTCAACAATTTCTGTTTTCTGGCTGTTTGTGTAATCACATTTAAATGTAATATTAGAATTTCTTCTGTACACAGTTACAAGCATAATGCATAGTTATCCAGCAGTAGGACTACCACCTTATTAGCTTTCTGAACATGCTGGCATGACATTGCAACAGATATCAGGATCCATCATGCAAAGCATATGATGATGTTGGTGAAATTTATTTCATGGTATCTTCTGAAGGAAGGTGTGATCAGGATTTTTATACCCTTAAAAATCCAACAATTCTAGTTGGGCTTGAAACTTTGAACCCTGAACCAGAGCATGGTAACCAGTCTGCCAGAAGTAAATACTAGTTACAGTATCAGGAAAGCAGAATATCTTTTCACATTCATTATAACAGTAGCATGTTTCCTGTCAGTTTCGAAAAGGAAGCTTCAGTGATATCACATAAGAAAGAGCTGCAGCTATTTTAATAAACAGTTTTGTTTTTTTATTAACCCAAAAGTGTAAACTAATTAAGAATTTTTGAAAATGTCTGTAGAATAAATTTTCTGCATTGGGTTCCAAGCTATGCAGAGATGGAAGCACTGAAATGTGTCCAACAACACGACTCTGTCAGCATCAATTACTGGTTGAATGAATGGAGATGAAAATCTCTAAACATTTATGTTTTAATTATTGATTTAACACTTCTCACTGAAGGATAAATTTTTCTCTTCAAATTTGTATTGTATTGTAATCCTATGTTTTCCCTTTACACAGATTTAGGCGCTCTCCCCCTACAGGGAAGAATTTGAACCATATTAATTTAGTTACACTTGTTTTCGTATAGATGTCATTTTTGAGTGGCCCGTGGTTAGCGTTCCACCTCATACTGACATCTAGGAAACCAAGATAGTACTAAGATGGGAAAATTTTGCTTAGAGGCTTTTTCATTCAGGCTTAAGGATTTTTCACGAGCCTGAAAATCTTCAGACTCGGGACCCACAGCTTAAAGTCCCTCCCGAAGGACTTGCTCCTTGGATTTTTCCATCCTAAAAAATCCATCGACCCCGGCCGGGTTTGAACTTGGGACCAGAGGCAAGGAGCATAACCACTAGTCCACCACAGTCTTCAAATAAAATCTCTAAACATGTCCAGTGAAGAAAATTTAGTAATAAATAGAGAATGTAATTTCAGATGTTCAAAATTAAGATTGCAACACAGGAAAGTATAGAACTATTAGAAGTGAATCTCCTAGTTGCTCTATTCAATTTTTTTAAATATTGGACCGCAAGAGGCCAAATGGCATTACTGCCAACTATTTAATATTAGTTACCAATCAACTAACCAACTAATCAAAGAAACTGCAACAAAGACAGTATAATGTTATTTATGTAAACTTAATATTGAATGGTATGAATAAAACAGAACTGCGTCTTCCTGCCTTGATACATATGGCTATTTTTTTAAAGTCATTTCAGTCAATGTTTCTACAGGCAAGAAGCATGAAAATAAGGGCAGATCTAGTACTAGTGATGTTTTCAGACTAAAGATTTAGAACTAGTTATGATTTTTTCAGACTAAAGAAGAAATACTCATAAACTAGAGAGGATAAATTATAAGAACTGTACAGATTTCAAAGAGAAAATGCAGTAAAAGCTACTTATTCATGGTTCCATTATTCGCGTTTTCATAATTCGTGGGTTAAAAAATTGCGACACAGTTCCTGTATTGGCAGCTACAAATTTCTTTATTCGCGGATCCAGTCAGTATATTAGAAGGAATGGGTATCCTTTATTAATGCACCGGCAACTATTTTTATTGCAGGCACGTGCCAAGGCAGCTTTTACAAAGAGTGATTCAAACCAAATGGACAAATAAATATCAAAGTAAAACAAACCATATTGTCACTAAGCATAAAGTTCATTGTTAAAAGCAGCTGCCACTGTATTTCACATGTGGCTATATCCTTTGATAAATGCTGCCCTTGCCATGATCGGTGTTTTATTGTTTCGACTTGTCATTCGTTGCAATAATTTTGATTAAAAAACACATATCTCTTTGTCTTTGTTCCCAGTTTATAATGTTGAGTAAAAGGAAATAAAAATTAGTTTTGAAGCAGAAAAAAGAGTGATGTCACTTAAAGCAAAAATAGAAATGTTTGACCGTTTACTCAATGGCGAGTTGTTTCCATCCATATGACACTGTTTCAATGTTAATGAATCAACTTTATGATTTTTATATTTAATTAATGTTGGGAAGTAAATATTATGAGGTATAATCATTAAAAATCATCGGAGAACATATTGTTTAAATAACTCACCTCATAGGATTCATGCTTCCATGATATCGCGATTTCAAACATAATCATGTTCATCGTCAGCCATAACTCCGACTGTTGAAATTCTTCGGCCGAAGAATTTCAACAGTCGGAGTTATGGCTGACGATGAACATGATTATGTTTGAAATCGCGATATCATGGAAGCATGAATCCTATGAGGTGAGTTATTTAAACAATATGTTCTCCGATGATTTTTTATGATTTTTATTTATATAATAAATTTGGGAATTTTTAACATTATGAGGTTTAACTTTATGATTCATCAAGAAATCCATAGACAAAATAAGGAATTCTGTTAAAAGAAATTGTTAAAAATCTCTCATTAAATTGATTTTATTTTGATAATTTTTATTTTATTTTGGAACCTGGGAACATATCCCCTATATACCCATACAAATTATCATTCCATATTCATGGTTTCTGTATTCACAGCATATTTATGGAACATACCCCACTGTGAACAAGGAGCTGTTACTGTACTGAAAGATTTGCATAGATCAACAGAAACAAGAGATGGAAAATTTTGTATGAAGCTGAAAATCTTTTGCAGTAAATGGCAGTCCCAGGATTCCATAGTTATTGTACAAGATACCAGCATAACAAAAACACAAGTGATAGATCAAAACTAAGTAAATTTGAGAGAAGAAAATGTAGACTACAATGCTCCCTAAAATACTGATTATTTAATATATTCTGTATAAATATACTATAAACTTGTCTTCTGGAACGAGGATACAAAACTAGATAAAGAAGAAGATAAAAATAAAATAAATAATATTACTAGAATCCAAATCAGAAAAATCATCACTCTCACAAAAACTGGCTCTAATAGTTGTGTAAAAATCCAATTAAAGGTATTTTTGAACAAGAAGTCACCAGATGGCATTGGAAACAAGTGTTCTCTACCTCAGACGATTGGGTATTGTATAAGGGAAAAATTTTCATTTGAATTAAGAGTACGAAGGTAGTGTGCTAGTGCATAAAACCAGAGATCTAGGGTTCAAATCCCAATTCTGATATAAATTTTTGTCATCAAATATTAATTTGTCTTTAATGTGAGTGATAAATTAAAAATAAAAACATATAAAATGTAAGTTTTATTTACTACAATAGTTGTGTAAAGATCCCATTAAAAAGTTTTCTTGAATAAGAAGCTGCTCTATGGTATTGGGAACGAAAGATCTCTTTCTTGAGTGATTGGAGATTATATAAGAAAGAAAAAAAAATCTCTTTGAATTGAGATGCATAGGTAGCATTAAGCTAGTGTGCTGATAAGTAAAATCAGAGGTCTTGGGTTAAAAAACCCAGGTCAGCCATAAATTTCTCTTCAAAAACTAATTTGTCCTTCAGTGTGAAAGATGCCTACCAGCCGGCTGCTGGCCTCACGTCCACATATGTTAATCACAGAGGCAGGCGATCATAAACCAGTGTAGGGGTGACATATGGTCAGCATGTTGGGTCTCCCAGCCATTATAGCTGGTCTTCTCAACCTGGAGTCACTATTTATTGTAGCTACCCAAATGCCTCATGATGCTGGGTGGGCACCAGTCCCATACTGGCTGAAATTCCACGAGAAAATTTCTTCCCCCATGGGGACTCAAACTAGCGCAAGTCCCGTAGCTCTGCACCAAGGCATCTTGCCTTAACCACTTGGCTACGGCACGGGACTACTGGCTATAATAATTATGTAAAAATTGCATTAAAAAAATTTCTTGAATAAGAAGCTGCCAGAAGGTATTGGAAATGAAAGTTCTTTGCCTTGGGCGATTAGGGATTGTATAAGAAAGAGAAAAATTAAAAAAAAAATCCATTTAAATTGAGATGCCTAGGTAGCACAAATATAGTGGGCTAGTGCGTAAAAGCAGAGGTCTTGGGATAAATCCCAGTTCAGGTATAAATTCTTCACTTCAAATATTTGAATAGAATATTTGAATATCATAAGAAATTAGCTGGAGCATACAAGCAATTACACACTTATGCCCAGTTTCACTAACAAATGTTAAGATTTGACAAATTGTTACATTAATTATTATTAATGAGTTGTATATTTTGACTCACCTCATAGACCAAAAAGAGATATCCCAGTCCTCCAGGTTGGGGTTGGGCATGAGACTGATAATCTCATACAGTAAAAAAAAAATCACTATCTCAACACTGGCATATTTGGAGGGGCTTATAACAGAGGCCAAGGCCCAACATTGAAGAAGAAAACATGGATAATTACAACACAAATAAGTAATATACTCCAGGTGTTTGTTAACAGATGTTTAAGATGAATATTAAGTATGAGATGACTTGATTTAATGTCAAATCAAGAATTATGATTAAAGACTCAACAACCACCCAATGAAAAACGAATTAAAGAAAGAAAGAAAGTAGTATTGGATTGTACTTACTCTATGCAAATCACAAAATGTAATTAGAAAGGTGTGCATTAGACTGGAAACCGCAAGGCGCATGGAAAATTCTTAGGCTTAAAATAACTTGCAATAGGATAGCTGAAAATTATAAAAGCAATAGTAAAATTTGGAAACAGACAAAGACTTTGGCAAGAAGTATAAGCAGATGGAAGAGCTTCATTAAGGCCCTATGTTCTAATTAGGAAAAAATATATGATTATGATGTCAATATCACACAAAATTGAAAATAGACCACAATACCATAACAGCAGCAATGTGTGCAGAATCCAAAGTAAACAAGAGTATAGCATCAAATTAATATTTCAAATGGAAAAAATCCTGTGTTTGGAAATTAATTACAATTTTAGAAGCATTAAAATAAATTGTTTTGGGAATATGTATACCTGCCCAATACTGTTATTTATTTTTCATAAAAGTATAGGTAAATAAGTTATTTTTCAGTTGATTGTAAATTCGATATTTAATAAGTGAGCTAGCTCAAGTGGTAGCAGTAGGTCTGGTTTTGATACCTAGCAGAGTTGGAAATTTTAATTGTAAAATTTTCAATCTTGGGACTAGGAGAGGTGGTGGTGTACAATTATCAATTGTTATATTGTGTACCAGATTCCTGGATTAAATTGGCAATGTTATGCATCAACCAGCTAAATGCCACTTAAAAAAAAAATTGAAACTCTGATGCCATCTGTTGCACTGGCTCATGAAGTAAGTGTATGCATACTTTCTACCCCAAAATCTTTAAATATAGCATTATTATTAGAGAATAATGTAAATGTCATCTGTCATATCAGAGATTCTATGTTCTGCAACAAATGGCTGTGAAACCAGATCTTCATAAATGTTATACTAAATTTTGCATCATGCAGCTGAGTGCCAAATGTTCCCACTCTTAGATTGTTGATGCATAACTATCAAAGAAGGAAAATTACTTGCAATATCCAGTATTGTAAGTTTGGCGCTACACTAAATAGTGAAGATTGACTTAAACTTTGAATATATTTTTCTTGAAACTTATAGCTGATTGATGCATAATGCCATTATGATGACTTTAGTCATCAAGATGTACTGAGGATGGGGCTGCCAATGCCCTGAAATCGCGATCTACTTAGAAGATTGGTAATGAGGAGAGGTATGAAAAATTTTAATTTATCTTATAGAACAAATTGTTAAAATTTTATTATACTGCTAACAAGCAAGATATGTAATTTTAACATATGTTGACAAAACTGATCCTTAAAGTTATGCTCAATTGCTATATTTACAAGGGAACTATCAATGTTCTCACATCAAAACCTATCTTGAAATGTTTATGACAATATCTCACTTGGAAATAAAAAAAAAGAAAAAAAAAGTGAAATTTAAATCTTATTAAATGATATTTAATTAATGTTGGGAAGTAAACATTATGAGGTATAATCATTAAAATTCATCGGAGAACATATTGTTTAAACAACTCACCTCATAGGATTCATGCTTCCATGATATCGCGATTTCAAACATAATCATGTTCATCGTCAGCCATAACTCCGACTGATGAAATTCTTTGGCCGTCAACTATTCTATTGTCGCCATCTTCAGTGCTGCCATCTATGGTTGAATTTATGAACTTCGAAATCAATGTAATTTCGTTAGGGATATCAAAATTCATTGATCTATTTTTGTTTTTCTGAATGTATATTTTTTCCCAAACTGTCAATTCCAAAGGTTTCTCTACTTGTTTTAAAAGTTTAGCTTCTCTTCCAATTTTATGATGTTCTAATAAACTATGTGCAGCAATTGCAGATTTTTCAATTTCACAATTTTTAATATTTCTGAAATGTTCTTTTGTCCGAATTTCCAAATTCCTTTTTGTTTTTCCTATATAAACTTTATTGCAATCTTCACAATTTATTTGATAAATTCCAGATTTCTTACTGTCTGGAACATTGACTTTTTTATTGGTACTTAGAAGATTACCCAGACTAAATTTATTTATTGGTGCCAAAGAAATGTTGTATTTGTCAAAAATTTTTTGAAATTTCCTATGCATTTCAGGATGGTAAGTAATTTTCTTGTATTTTTTCTTTTCTTTGCAATTTTGTAGAGTAGTATATTCATTAAGTCTTTTATTGTGTTTGAATTACTTCAACTTATTTATAATTAATTCTTTATCAAAACCATTTAATCTAGCAGTGTTTAAAATATGTTTAAACTCTTTATTGAAATTTTCTTCGTTTAATGGTACATTTGTCAATCTGTAAATTAAGCTATTGAATATTGCATGCTTATGAGCAATGTGATTGAAGCCTGATGATTTAATGTAATTATCTGTATGAGTTCCTTTTCTAAATATATCAAATTCAATTTTCAGTGTTTGATCATTCCTAATTATACATAAATCCAAAAAAGGAATTTTGTTTTCTTTTTCTAATTCAACGGTAAACTTTACTGATTCATCCTGAAGGTTTAATAATTTAAGAGCATCTTCAATATCTTTAGAATTTATTATTGCAAAAATATCATCCACATATCTGTACCAAGTCTTAAACATCCATGGGTATGTATAACTGTAGGCTTTCACGGCCGGCGTCTTGATCCCTATTAGGTTCGTCTTCCGGGCATATAGGCCGTGGTCCAGTCGTTCTTCTACTCGACGTTTCGTCTACTGCTGCGGTAGACATCTTCAGGAGATACTGCGTGCTCTCTGTGAACTCCTCAACAGTCGGCTGCAGACTGGCTGGTCGTTGGAAACTCCCTCCCTATTTATAGGCACGCCCCTGGTGGAGAGGCGGTTTTCTGCGCGGTCCGTGTTGCGTGCTGTTTTGTCCAGGCTGTCGCTAGCAGAAGTCATAGGCTTCGTTGTCGTATTGTGCAGTGCCGGGATCCAGATTTTGTTTATCTTCATGGTTTCTTCTTTTTTGTTAAAGGAATTTTTGTGTTTATATATTTCAATGGCTTCTCTGTACAGTCTGGTGTAATAATGTGATGTTTGGGACAATACCTGTGTTTCTTCGAATCTTATTATATGTTCTTGGTTGTTCATCCAGTGTTCCGCTACGGCTGATTTTTCCTTTTGTTTTAGTCTGCAATGCCTCTTGTGTTCTTGCAATCTTGTGGCAACCATTCTTTTTGTTGTGCCGATATAAACCTGTCCACAACTGCAAGGGATGCGATATATACCGGCAGTACTTAACGGATCTCTTGTATCTTTGGCTGGGCGCAGTATATTGCTGATTTTTTGTGTTGGCTTGTAGGTTGTAGATAGCCAACACAAAAAATCAGCAATATACTGCGCCCAGCCAAAGATACAAGAGATCCGTTAAGTACTGCCGGTATATATCGCATCCCTTGCAGTTGTGGACAGGTTTATATCGGCACAACAAAAAGAATGGTTGCCACAAGATTGCAAGAACACAAGAGGCATTGCAGACTAAAACAAAAGGAAAAATCAGCCGTAGCGGAACACTGGATGAACAACCAAGAACATATAATAAGATTCGAAGAAACACAGGTATTGTCCCAAACATCACATTATTACACCAGACTGTACAGAGAAGCCATTGAAATATATAAACACAAAAATTCCTTTAACAAAAAAGAAGAAACCATGAAGATAAACAAAATCTGGATCCCGGCACTGCACAATACGACAACGAAGCCTATGACTTCTGCTAGCGACAGCCTGGACAAAACAGCACGCAACACGGACCGCGCAGAAAACCGCCTCTCCACCAGGGGCATGCCTATAAATAGGGAGGGAGTTTCCAACGACCAGCCAGACTGCAGCCGACTGTTGAGGAGTTCACAGAGAGCACGCAGTATCTCCTGAAGATGTCTACCGCAGCAGTAGACGAAACGTCGAGTAGAAGAACGACTGGACCACGGCCTATATGCCCGGAAGACGAACCTAATAGGGATCCATGGGTATGCTTTAGTGATTTGACACTCCAAGTAACTCATGAACAAATCAGCTAAAAATGGTGAGAGCGGATTACCCATTGACAAACCCGAAACCTGTTGGTAAAATTTTTCATTATAGGTAAAATAAGAATTACTGACACATAGCTTAGTAAGAGTTATATATTCCTCTAATATTAGAGGAATATATAACTCTTACTAAGCTATGTGTCTAATATTAGAGGAATATATAACTCTTACTAAGCTATGTGTCAGTAATTCTTATTTTACCTATAATGAAAAATTTTACCAACAGGTTTCGGGTTTGTCAATGGGTAATCCGCTCTCACCATTTTTAGCTGATTTGTTCATGAGTTACATGGAGTGTCAAATCACTAAAGCATACCCATGGATGTTTAAGACTTGGTACAGATATGTGGATGATATTTTTGCAATAATAAATTCTAAAGATATTGAAGATGCTCTTAAATTATTAAACCTTCAGGATGAATCAGTAAAGTTTACCGTTGAATTAGAAAAAGAAAACAAAATTCCTTTTTTGGATTTATGTATAATTAGGAATGATCAAACACTGAAAATTGAATTTGATATATTTAGAAAAGGAACTCATACAGATAATTACATTAAATCATCAGGCTTCAATCACATTGCTCATAAGCATGCAATATTCAATAGCTTAATTTACAGATTGACAAATGTACCATTAAACGAAGAAAATTTCAATAAAGAGTTTAAACATATTTTAAACACTGCTAGATTAAATGGTTTTGATAAAGAATTAATTATAAATAAGTTGAAGTAATTCAAACACAATAAAAGACTTAATGAATATACTACTCTACAAAATTGCAAAGAAAAGAAAAAATACAAGAAAATTACTTACCATCCTGAAATGCATAGGAAATTTCAAAAAATTTTTGACAAATACAACATTTCTTTGGCACCAATAAATAAATTTAGTCTGGGTAATCTTCTAAGTACCAATAAAAAAGTCAATGTTCCAGACAGTAAGAAATCTGGAATTTATCAAATAAATTGTGAAGATTGCAATAAAGTTTATATAGGAAAAACAAAAAGGAATTTGGAAATTCGGACAAAAGAACATTTCAGAAATATTAAAAATTGTGAAATTAAAAATCTGCAATTGCTGCACATAGTTTATTAGAACATCATAAAATTGGAAGAGAAGCTAAACTTTTAAAACAAGTAGAGAAACCTTTGGAATTGACAGTTTGGGAAAAAATATACATTCAGAAAAACAAAAATAGATCAATGAATTTTGATATCCCTAACGAAATTACATTGATTTCGAAGTTCATAAATTCAACCATAGATGGCAGCACTGAAGATGGCGACAATAGAATAGTTGACGGCCGAAGAATTTCATCAGTCGGAGTTATGGCTGACGATGAACATGATTATGTTTGAAATCGCGATATCATGGAAGCATGAATCCTATGAGGTGAGTTGTTTAAACAATATGTTCTCCGATGAATTTTAACTTATTAAATGAACCAAATTTTATACCTGACCTCATATTTTGCATCCTTTCCAGGAGCAATTTCAAACATGCCAGTTGACAATGGAGAAGGAAACAAAATATGAGATGAGGTGTAAAATTTGATTAATTTAATGATTGTTTAATAAAACCTCATGTTTCATAAAACTTATTATGGGAATATGGTTGAAGATAGGAACAACTGTTCCAGAAATCATGGTCCTGTGCTGTGAAGAACATGGAGTGTATGAGGTGAGATAATTTACAACTCATTTTAATTTTAAATGTTAAGCTTGATAAGCTCTTGCTGCATGTAGGAATGAATGTGGGAGATAACAGTAGACAGAATATGCAGTTGTCCAAATGCTAGTGCCGAGCTTTAATGCTAAAAAATATTCCAGTCTTTATCTCAGGACCCTACAGTTGGAATAGCAAGTGATTTTTGGTACACAGGATATGACTAGATGACTACTTCATCAACAAAATTTGACATGATAACATTAATAATTTCCTTGTTAGTAAGGTCAAATACTGTAGCCAAAGATTCAATTATGTTTAAAATTAAATTATAATGTTTCGTACCTCACCTCATATCCAGTCTTCTAATTAGACCACGGTTTCAAAGCTTGGGCAGCTTCATCTTCAGTAATTTCTCGTTGACTGATGTTATGTCAATCAGAAGAACTACCTAAAAGAACTAGTTCTTCTGTTCGACATAAGATCAGTCGATGAGAAATTACTGAAGATGAAGCCACCCAGGCTTTAAAACCGTGGTCTAATTAGAAGACTGGATATGAGGTGAGGTATGAAACATTCTAATTTAATCTTAAATTAAACCTCATAGTAATTTTTTCCCTATAAAAGTTAAATTCAATTATGTGTCAATACTTCTAATAATGTATTTTTTTATGTTATAGCTGAGAACCTCTGCTTTGGAATGTGATTTTCTTTTTCATTTATATTCTTATTAATTGTTCTTGAACCACCGTGTACGTCTACACATGCGACGATATGTCAGACTTATCCACATCAATATGAGTGCAGCTCCAAACATATATAGCCAGATTACTGATGTTTCTTGTGGCATCATACATTTGGAAATTGCATAGTTGTTTGGTGTGAACACTGCCTGCAAGAAAAACAAACATTATATAACACTATATAATTTATCCTGGAAGAAATATTAAGGTGAATCAAACATAAACCAGATTGTTTTTAAATTTAATTAATAAATTGGAAAAACTTTACAACATGTGCCGCAAAAAATGTTTCTAAGTTCCAATCATACACCATGCACCAACAAATGCAAAGTGGTTTACATTATGGAATCATGAGATGCAGCCAACATATATACAATATTTAACAAACCTAAAGCTAACCTAACACAATTTAAGTACTCTAACCTATGAAAGACCAACCTAAAAGCTAACCTAACACAATTTAAGCAAATGTATGAAATGAATAATAAAAACATCTTAAGCACTCTAACTTGTGAAAGAATGCAACACCCTACAATAAATAGTATGTTAATAAATTCTGAAGTATATGTATACATATAGATAAAGAAATTGGTAAAAAATTCAGGAAATTTATTCACCATCCTTTAGCATTTAATAAATTAAAAAAAAAAAAATCAGCAAATACTGTATAACATTGAATTAGCACCAAAAAAAGATTACAGTTTGAATGAATTAATTAAAACCAACAAAAATTAAAAGATTGATGATGGCAACAAATCAAGGACTTATCAAACTGATTGTAAAGATTGTGAAAAAATATACATACGAAAAGCAAAATGGAACTTGAATAAAAGATTGAAAGAACACCTTAGAAATGTTAAAAATGGAGAAATAGAAAAGTCTGTAATATCTGCACATGCATGGTCAAAAAAACACAGAATTGAAACAAAGGCCAAATTACTGAAATAGAAAAAGCTATGGAACTTAAAATTTAGGAGAAAATTTACATCCACAAGAAAAAGGAGAAAACTATGAATTTTGAAATTCCCGGGGAAAGGGAAAAAAAAAATTGATTTGGAAGTTCATCAATCAGCCAACAGAGGGAGTAGAAATCAACCTACAGGATCACAACCACAAACAGAATAGTTAGAATGCATTGACAATGTCGCATAGATGCGATGAAACTATAGAATACAGAATATAAAAAATATGAGGTGAGTCAAAATAACTAACTCATAATAATATGTTGGTTGGAATCTAATGTCGAGCACTTGATAATGAAATCATTTGCTCTATAATAATATGTATACAGTTAATTATATATACTCTATGTTGGCTGCACTAGAACACATCTTTGTTGTTGCATAGAATATTCGTTAAAATCAATATGGCTGTCATGTCTACATGCTACATATGTAGTTAAATATCATAGAAAAAATATATTGAAATAATTGTTAGAAAAAATGTAAAAATCATTGTAAATGGTGGGAAATAATTTGTAAAATGAGACCCTAAGAATAAAATTTGACACGAGTTTATGAAGGAATTAAAAACACAAATCACAGGTTGTAAAGTTTAGCCAATAAATTTTCTACATAGTCTCCTGAATTTGCTATATATTTTTCCCATCAAATTAGCAATTGTCAATCCCACAACTCTTCTACTCCTGCATCATCATTGATCTTCTATTCTTGATTTAGCTTTAGCAGTAAAAAAAAAGTAGTTGAAGTGTTATCCAATGGCGCCAGAGATTATTTGATCTGCATCATTTTTCCCCTGGATTTCCAATATAGTTCTGCTAGACTGCTCCTGTATTCCTCTAAGTGGCTTCTGTTCATCATAGCATCTTCATCACAAAGCTCCACATAGATGTGGATAAGCAGTTTATCATAAGTAATGCCACGAGTGATTTCCAATTTATCTAGAGAATTTGGAAATCAAGAGTGGCATTTGTTAGGACTATTTAACGAATAAAATTAAGCTATTTACTCACAAATCATTTTATTTAATTAATGTTGGGAAGTAAACATTATGAGGTATAATCATTAAAATTCATCGGAGAACATATTGTTTAAACAACTCACCTCATAGGATTCATGCTTCCATGATATCGCGATTTCAAACATAGTCATGTTATGGCTGACGATGAACATGACTATGTTTGAAATCGCGATATCATGGAAGAATGAATCCTATGAGGTGAGTGGTTTAAACAATATGTTCTCCGATGAATTTCACAAATCATTATTTAAATATAGTTACTTTAAAATATTTATTTATTTAATGTAAGCGGCGATGTTTGAAAACGAATGAGAAACATTATGTTTCGCTTCTCCATCCACTGCAACAAGATCATATAATGTTATATATTGCCATCTGGCGTGGAAAACTTGAAATATCATCGCAATATTGTAAGAATGCACCCTAGTGGAGAAAAAATGAAACACATCAAACTGTATATTATAACCAAAATTATAGGTTATTAATTTATTTTTTTAGTAAACAATTCGGTAAAATCATTATTTAAAACACAATTATTGAACACAGAATTATCAAAAAAGAACTCGGTAATATAATTATTTAAAAAACACAATTATTAAACACACAATTGTCAAATTTGTAGTTTGAGGGAATCTGTTCATTATTTGTTATATTTAATGTAGATGACGACGTAGTAGGCATGTTGTTTCTCAATCTGCGGACGATATCTGAATGGTGTTCTCGTTTATTTGCAGATACGGTTTTAGTGATGCTGCGTTGACATGACCAGTAATTTTTAAGACTTCTTGTTCTTGAATTCCAACTTGAAGCATGTTCGAAACAGCAGTTGAACGACTTGAATGGTTGCTCACTTTATGCTTGTTTATGTCCAATCCAGATTTTCTTGCACACATTTTTGTCCATATCGATAGATGATTTTGCCCTACTGGACAATTCTTATACCAAATTCCAGACTTTTGGTACAATGGATTAGGAGTAATGAAAAAACGGTCTGTTTTGATTTTGTCAGTGTGTTTTTTCCAATAGAAGTTTATACAGTCTCACTGGGCACCTTCTCGGGTTTTCCTGATTTGGTATTAGCCATTTTGTATCGCAGAGCTTTTGATCGCCTCCTTGACATGTCTTGGAAAACACTGGATTCTTTGTACTGTTCTCCATTTATTTTCCTCATATTAATGCTCCAGTCTTTCAGTATGTTGGCAATGTCTTTGGTTGGAGTTTCTGCTGTTAATACGTAATTTTGTAGTTGACAAAATTTTTCGAACTGATTCCAAATATATTTCCTATTACGTTGAGTATTATGGGGCTTAGATTGCTTGATTATTTCGTCTATATCTTCATTTGAAGCACAGCCAAATCTTGTTTCTGCCATTTTGAACATTCAAATATGGCGGCTTTACTGTTGACTCAGTCACTGCAAAATAATGATCAGACCTGTTCAGAATATTAAAAAGGAGGAGCTTTCTTTAATATGGTAATTATAGCACTGATAAATATTTCGTGAAACACGGCTCTGATTGGTTGTAAAACAGATATCATTGAAACGTGATTGGTCATTGACTCCCATTTGGGGCATGAGTTAAATAGTCATGAATAGATGTTCAGCAAGGCAAACATTTAGGTAAAAGTTTTATCACTCACCTCATATTATTTCGGAAGTTAGTTTCAGTTCCATCCTCAGTATCCTCACGACTGTTGTTCTGTCGTCTTGAAGCACCTAAATGAATATACCTCATAGTGTGAATTCCTAAAATAAGTAAGGCAATAATGTCCACTTTCCAGTCTAAACATAGCCACTGCGGTTTTCCTTGGCATGTTAAGGATATGTGGTCTGTCTTCAATATTTTTGGTAGGCTTTGCCTTCTAACAGTTCTTCCTTTACTAGACTTTGCTGAACAGCAAAATCATATTTGAAGAGAAAAATTTTTACCTAGACCGAGACTCGAATACAGGTTTGAGTCTCAGTCTAGGCGAAAATTTGTATTCTCTTCAAATATAATTTATCCTTCAGGGAGAAGTGTTAAATTAATAATAAAAACATAAGCAAAATCATGCTTGAGTTATCCTGTTGGTTTCCTTTTCATCATGGCATCCTTTTTCGCAAGCTGATCAACATATTCATTACCCACAATTACAACATGAGCAGATATCCAATGTAGTATAACTTTCTTATTCCTTAATTCTATTACTTTTATTAAGCATCTTATTTCTGTACGATTCATTACTGTTTTATTGCTACAGTTTAAGATAGCTTCTATTCGTAAATTAATGAATCATTTTTTAACATCTTACCTCATATTTTATGTTTCTTCAAACTAGTTTTCGAGAGAAGGATCTCTCTCATTTTCAACTGACATTATGAGTACCAGATTTTCGTTGGAATCTCCATCAATAACGTTGCCATCTGGTGTTGATTTGATGAACTTTGAGATGAGGTCACGTTCATCAGGAATCTCGAAATTCATGGATCTAAATTTGTCTTTCTGAATATATATTCTCCCAAATTGTCAATTCTAAAGGTTTCTCCAAATGTTTTAAAAGTAGGGCTTCTTTTTCAATTTTATGATTCTCCAATAAACTAGTGCTGCAATAGCTGATTTTTCAATTTCACCATTTTTAATATTTCTGAAGTGTTCCTTAGTGCGAGTGTCCAAATTTATTTTTATTTTTCCTATGTATACTTTATTGCAGTCCTTACAATTAATTTGATAAATTCCAGATTTTTTGCTATCTGGGGTGTTCAATTTCTTATTAGTTATTAATAGATTACCAAGGCTAAATTTATTTATCAGTGCCAATGTAATATTAGAGATTCCAACGAAAATCCGGTAGTCATAATGTCAGTTGAAAATGAGAGAGATCCTTCTCTCGAAAACTAGTTCCTGTGTTTGAAGAAACACAAAATATGAGGTAAGATGTTAAAAAATGACTCATTAATTTACGAATTAAGAACTTGATAATGCTATTTCCCATATTTAACTAGGAATAAATAAGACGACTCAGATCTTTGGGAAGTTTATTACGACTACTTGATAACATAACCTCAAACAAAATGGCGTCAGGAAGTTTGTTAAATTAAAATTCTTTAACAAGTTTTAATACAACATTTTTCGATCTTAAACCTAATATAAAGAAGTTCTTGAGATTAAAAGAAAAAAGAAGAAAACTTTGGTGGATATTAAATTTATAGATAAATGTATTAAAAATAATGTGATGCCAAAATTCGTGAGAAAAATTGTAAAATTCAATTATAACTCAAAACAACAAATGAGTGCAGAGAAGAAAGTTCTTAAAGAAGGAAAAAAAAACAAATTTTACGAAAAATTCAGTAATTTAGAAATTTATTCTCTCCATTCGAAATTGGCAAAATTATTGGGTGATATTTGCTTAGAAAATTTAACAAGAAACTTTTTTGGTAGTTTGAATTTCACAATTAAAAAGAAAATTACTACACAAAACAAAAAATTAATAATCTAATCCGAAAACGTAATAATGTACCTAAACCAAAAACTAAAAAAGGTTGCTTTACAAATGAATCAATAAACCAAATGCATACTTAAAAGAACAATAATAACAATGTATGTTAACCTTCCTAAAATATGATTGACCGAAGAAGAAAACAAATTATTGAATCTTGGACTAAAAACTTGTGTGAATTTTTCAAATAAAATAGAAGATTATGTTGCTGACATTGAGATCGCAATTTCAGATCTTAAAGTTGAAGATAAAATTATCATTAGAAAAAATGTTGAAAAAGTTTTTGAAAATATAAAAGAAAAACCAAAAAATAATAGAGCCATTAAAAATATGAAAACTTTAAGAAATATAAATGACCAAAAAGCAGTAATTTCTAAAGCCGATAAAGGAAATAAAATTGTTATTTTAGATCAAGACGATTATCTAAATAGAATGAACCTTCTCTTAAATTCAAATGAATATGAAGAAATTAAATGCAATCCTCTTCCAAAATCAATCAAATCATTTAATAATACATTGAAAACATAAAATTCATCATCAAGGATCAAGACAAATGTAAGTTTCAAACCCACAGAATCCAAAACTGTATGGACTCCCAAAAATACACAAGGAGGGGAAAAAGATGAGACCCATTATTAATAATATTGGCTCACCGTGTTATATTTTAGCAAAATGGCTTACAAAGAAATTTAAAGAATTACCAAGTTTCGACAACAAAAGGATTGAAAATTCTATTGAATTAGTAAAAGAACGAAATAATGTATCATTGGATTGTAATGACAGATTGGTTTCTTTCGATGTCATTTCTTTATTTCCGAGCATCCCAATTGGAAAGATGTTAACTATTTTAGAAAAATGGCTAAATTCCTTAAAACTAAAAAGAGAAATAATAGAAGAATATTTAATTCTTACAAAACTTTGCATTGATAATAATGTTTTCACCTTCAATGAAAAATTTTACAAACAAATCTCAGGTCTGGCTATGGGTAACCCACTTTCACCATTTTTGGCAAATTTATTTATGGGTTATTTAGAGTCTCATATCACCAATGTTTATCCCTGGATATTCAAATGTTGGTATAGATATGTAGATGATATTTTCTCTGTGATAAATTCTAAATATATTGAAGATGCATTGAAATTACTCAACCTTCAAGGTGGAACTGTAAAATTTACTATGGAATTGGAAAAGGATAAACAAATCCCATTTTTGGACCTTTACTTAATAAGGAATGAACTACAAGGAAAAATTGAATTCAATATATATAGGAAGGATACTCATACAGACAATTATATAAATCTTCAGGTTTCAATCATATTGCTCATAAACATGCAATTTTCAACAGTTTGATATATAGATTATTAAATGTTCCATTAAATGAAGAAGATTTTAAAGAAGAAAACAATCACATTTTGAACATAGCCAATTTAAATGGTTTTGGAAAAGAAATAATTGTAAATAAATTAAAGAAATTCAGACAACAAAAAAGATTGAAAGAATACACTACCCTGCAATCTGATTCAAAGAAAGGAAAACAGTTCAAGAAAATTACGTATCATCCTGAAATACATAACAAATTTCAAAAAATATTCAAGAAATTCAATATTACATTGGCACCGATAAATAAATTTAGCCTTGGTAATCTATTAATAACTAATAAGAAATTGAACACCCCAGATAGCAAAAAATCTGGAATTTATCAAATTAATTGTAAGGACTGCAATAAAGTATACATAGGAAAAACAAAAAGAAATTTGGACACTCGCACTAAGGAACACTTCAGAAATATTAAAAATGGTGAAATTGAAAAATCAGCTATTGCAGCACATAGTTTATTGGAGAATCATAAAATTGAAAAAGAAGCCCTACTTTTAAAACATTTGGAGAAATCTTTAGAATTGACAATTTGGGAGAATATATATTCAGAAGAACAAATTTAGATCCATGAATTTCGAGATTCCTGATGAATGTGACCTCATCTCAAAGTTCATTAAATCAACACCAGATGGCAATGTTATTGATGGAGATTCCAATGAAAATCTGGTAGTCATAATGTCGGTTGAAAATGAGAGAGATCCTTCTCTCGAAAACTAGTTCCCATGTTTGAAGAAACATAAAATATGAGGTAAATGTTAAAAAAGACTCATTAATTTACGAATTAAGAACCTCATAATGTTATTTCCCATATTTAGCTATGAATAGCTTCTATTGCCAATTTAAAGTCTGAAAGGATTACTATTTTTTGTTTGATGTATGGCCTGTGTAAAATATTTTGTAAAGCTATTTTGATTGCAACCAATTCTCCATCATAATAATTGGCATGTTTATCAAGAGCTATATATTACAAAAAAATGGTTGCAATGTACACCTACTCCTGCATTTTCTCCATTGTTTATGAGGTAGTTCACAGGTAGTTAAAGTAGTATGGACTGTAAGAATGTTGTTCCAGAGTTCCCAATGAATTTTCTCAGTTTATTTAACATTTAAAGGAAGTGACACTATGAAGTTTATTTTAAATACAGGAGTTATATATGCATGACTCACCTCATATTTGTAGCTTTCTTGAAGAACCGAGTTTCAATGCTTCAGCATCATTATCAATTCAAGAAAGTTACAAATATGAAGTTAATCATGCATATCTAACTCTTATTATTTTCTCCAGTTTATCTTGCATTAAAGCTGCGATGTACAGCCTTGTATTGTCATCCATAATAATATATTGGATCAGTTTTTTAACGTTGCTTGTTTCGGTCTACGGCTTTTGCCTCAACTCCAAGGTGTCAGTAATAGCTGCATTCATCATTCTTCACTCATGCAGAAGTCTTAGAAAACACACAGCAGAAACAATGCCCCATGTATATTCCAGAATTAGGCAATTTTTTTTTAGGATCTGATTATTGATACAATAGGAATTGTATTAACCAGCATAATGCCCAAAAAAAAAAGTGCAAGCAACTTTCCAGAAGATATGTGTGTTGTAACATCTCGTTTGTGCCACTTCATGCTTCCTTGTTTTGATTCTGGGCTGTAATGGTGCACATCAATTTCATCACAAGTCACAATCAAAAGTTCACCTCCTTCCTCCTTGTAGCAATGCAACTGCCTTTGACAAACTTCCTGGTGCAATTTTTTTGTTCCAGAGTCAGGAGATGAGATCCCATTTATGAAATAATTTCCAGTAGTTGAACTCATCAGTGATTATGATTTGAACACTTCCATAGATAATGCCTATAGCTGAAGCAAGTTCAGAAAATTGTATGTGCCGATCTCCTGCAATAAGAAGATATATGGTATGAACGTTGGGTGGAATGACGTTTGCCCATGGTCAAGATGACAGGATGGTAAAGTTCAGAAAATGAAATCTTCTAAAGACATGGTCATATTTAATAGGTTTCATTTTCCACACCTCTCCAACTTGCCATAAGTTTTTATGTGATTTATACACTTGAGTCTTCAAAGGAGTTTCTTCCCCAAAGTGTGCACAGAACCTCCTCAAAATTTCTGCAGGTTTGGTCCCTTTTTTCGTGAGATACTTAATGATTGTGTGTTGTGCAATGGACATGTGTACCTCTTGCTCATTAATGGTATACTGACATAATGAGTTGAGTTGCTTCATATTGTCTACGGGGATCAGAGTCCTCTTTCAGACATCCACAATAACAAGTAACCTTGATACAGCAAACTCCTGATTATCCATGTTAATTGGGACCGAGATATGCATAGAAAATTTAAAAACATGGATATGCAATTAAGTTATTCGGCGCCATGGAAGTTGACCAGAAAGTTATTTGCCCAATTTAACACTACTTAAATGCAATAAATATTCATAAAATGTTATATTAAATATATTTAGGTGTGAGTCATAATTATCATTAATTTATTTTACTCGTAAATACGAAAAAAAAAAAAAAATGGGACTATTTCCTGTTATGACCACTCTGGTTACAACAGTTATTCAAAATGGCCATCATAACCAACGATAACTACACTAGTAACCATCGAGAACCACACTTATAACCAGTGATAACGACACAAATAATCAGTGATAACCACACTACTAATCAGCAATAAACCCACTGCCATAGCATATCTGAAACAACAAACTTTCAATGACTCACACAACGGAAATTTCCGAAATTGTATTGTATTCTCAGAATGTTGGTGGCTACCGTTAAACATGTCAGGGGAGGGGGTTGTGAGTGAAGGTTACTCTATTGTGCTAGTTTCTAAGCACAGTTCACAGTAGCACATTTAAAAATAAAGAATTTTTTCATAACAATACAAAATACAGTACAGTATTTATCTTCATTTAAAAAAAACAGTAAAAAGAGTCATGCCCAGATAATCTGCAAACCAAGATAATATGCGCACGGATAATCGAGAGTTTGCTGTATCTTAATGTTTCTTATGAACAGCTACTGTTTTGTGTAGTTGTGATATATAACCTGTTAAATAATAACTATGATCAGCCTCATGGGCTAATGGTCAGCATTTCTGACTACAGTTCATGAGGTCCAGGGTTCAATTCCTGGTTAGACCACAGAAATTTTTCCTTAAAGGGAATTATTCTTGTGGATGCCCATTGTCTGGAATTTAAGTTAAGGACTCCCCTGATGCTTCAACCAACACATTTCGGGGTAATATAACTCTGCCTTTCGGGTGCCCCAACAAGAAATGGATTACAATTCCACCAATGCCATGTGAATAACCCAGAAAAATTATAAAAGACAACCTGGTGGCAGTGGACAAAAATAAATATTATTACTGAAACATTATACTGTCGCAATCAAAACCTCATAACTCCATAATTTTAAAAAAAATCAGGGAAAGAAGAAACCTTATAACTGGTTGATTTTTAAGTCAAAATCTATTATATTTTTAAATTAGTATCTGAAAAATGTTATGCTGGAGATGTGAATTCTCTGCTTTGAGATTACAGCAGACGAAACCTCGCTATTCCTCCCTGCCAGAGATGTGAGTTTTTGGGTCTGAGGTTAATAGCTGAGGAAATGCATGGAATTTGTAATCATTAATAGATGGCAGCAACATTATCTTGGAGTTACAAGACTTTAACAGCATGCAGACGATGCCTTTGCTTATCAAATATTGCAAGAATTCAGATTTTACTCTTGAATGGAGTTGCAGGGTTTTGATTGCCGGCTGACAAAAAGTATCTTGTACTTTCTTACCAACATAAAACTAGGATTGTCTTTATTTCTCCAACTAAAAGAAGGGATGGTCCATTCATGGATATCTTCTCTGTGAATTCGATGACAACCATGGTGTGTGTGCCCCGTTATTATGGCTCGTGGTTTCAAGATGTCAAACAACTAGAGACACAAAAGTAAGTTATAATAGCCATACAGAAATAAACCAAGTATGCAGATCAATAAAAAATAATCTAATAAATTATTTCTGTTGGCCACAGTGGTCTAATGGTATGTTCCTTACCTCTAGTCCCAAGGGTTGCAGGTTCAATTCTGGCCAGGATCAATGGATTTTTAGGATGGAAAAATTCAAAGAACAAGTCCTCCGGAAGGGATATGGGTCCCAAGTCTGAAGATTTTCAGGCTTGTATAAGAACCTTAAGCCTGAAAAAAGAGGCCTCTAAGCAAAATTTATCAACCTCCATCATCCTAGTAATACATTAGTGCCTATTAGATGTCTCATTGGCTCCGTTTGCTGACCATATGTCACTCATTGACATCTGTAGGAATCTAAATTAGCTTGGTCTAGAAACTCCTAATAATGATTAGGCTCAAAGAGCCATAAAGCCAAATAGGAAGTAAATTAAAGAATAAATTAAAATGCTTCATACCTCACCTCATATCCAGTCTTCTAAGTAGACTGCGGTATCAAAACCTTAGTGGCTTCATCTTCAGTACTTCCTCCTTGACTGATGTTATGTCAATCAGAAGAACTATTTCTTCTTCCATCTGTTGGTGGACCGACAAACCTCTGGATCCAGTCAGAATCTGCGGGAATTTCGAAGTTCATAAGTTTTTCTTTCAAGTTTTTTGAATGTGGATTTTTTTTTCAATCCATGAATTCGCTTACCATTCATTGAAACACAAATTTCGAAAAATTGTCAAAAAGTTTAATATAAGATAGGCACTGAAGAACGAATACAGCCTAAATAGGATAATTAAAACCAATAAAAATGAAAAAATTGAAGAAGAAACAAATCAGGAATTTATCAGATTAAATGCAGGGATTGTGACAAAATTTACATAGGAAAAACAAAAAGAAATTTGAAAACAAGGGTGAAAGAACATTTTAGAAATGTCAAAAATGGTGAAGTGGAAAAGTCAGCAATAGCTGCTCATGCTTGGTCTGAAAAACATCTAATTGAACCAAGAGCCAGTCTAATTAAACAAATAGAAAAACTAAAAGAACTCACTGTTTGGGAAAAAATCCACATTAAAAAAACAAGAAAGAAAAACTTATGAACTTCAAAATTCCCGCAGATTCTGTCTGGATCCGGAGGTTTATCAGTCCACTAATAGAGGGCAGAAGAAGTAGTTCTTCTGATTGACATATCAGTCAACAAGAAAGTACTGAAGATGAAACCACCAAGGCTTTGAAACCGCAGTCTATTTAGAAGACTGGATATGAGAAGAGGTATGAAGCATTTTTAATTTAATCTTAATTTAAACCTCATAGTGATTTTTTCCTATAAAAGTTCAAAGTAAGTAAATTATTTATTGAGAAGATAATATGCACAAAACATGAAATATAAAACATATAGATGCTCCTAAGTGTATTATTTTAATATTTCCAATAAAAATATAACATTCAGGTTTATAAAAGAATAAGTTGAAAACAAAAGCAAATTATACCAAAAGAAATCACATGATCAGTAGTGTTTGAGAAGATCCTGATTTCAGGGACTGACTAACCTGATTGATATTTTTCACAATTTCCCTCAGTTACCACGGCAAATTTGAATTTCAACACCATAACATATTTTCATCTTTAAACATCATTGATATGTTTAATACTCACCTGTTCTGAGGATTCTTTAGAAAGGCATTCCCACCTCTCTCGGAATTTTTGTTTTTTCTCATCTTCAGGAGCTTGATCTGGCTCATTACAATCAACATCCGATTCTCGGTACATGGGGAAGTGTTGCAGAAGAATAGGACGACTATATTGTGCAAGATCCATTCCTCGATCACATCGTCCTATTCCTTTTGTGCATTTCAGCCTCCCTAAAACAAAGTTTTACAATTTCACTATTGACATTTGCTTAAAGTATATTTTCCCAGCAATTTGCACATTTATTTATATACATCATTATTACTATTAACTAATTAACTCACTGGCACTATCGAACCCATAGGTTCGTGCCAATGCAGACATAAGCTCTCCATACATCCCTATCCAGAGCTAATATTTTCCAATCATTCTCTGTATAATCTACTTCCCTCAAATCATAGTTAATGTTATTCTCCCACCTCATTCTTGGTCTACCAACTGGGCGTTTTCCCTCTGCTTTTCCTACAAGAAGCTTCCATGCATGTCTTTCAGTCTCCAATTGTGCCACATGTCCTGCCCATCACAGTCTATGAGACTTAACTGTTCTAATTATATCTGGCTTTCTATAAGACCATATAGTTCACTGTTATGTAGTCTTCTCCATTCATCCGTCTGTTCATCTCTCTTTGGTCCAAATATTTTCCTAAGAACTTTATTCTCAAATACTTGTAATCTCCTTTCCTCCCTTAAAGTAAGAGTCCATGTTTCGAACCCATACAATATAACTGGTAGAATAATAGTTTTATATATTTTCAGTTTAACGTTTTTTGAAATAAGTTGGGACCTCAAGAGTCTCTGTAATGCATAACAGCATGAATTTCCAGAATTGAGCCTATGTTTAATTTCTTTGTGCATCTTATTCCTGTTTGTGATTATTGTTCCTAGATATTTGAATTCAGCCACTTCCTCAAAATTTCTCTCATTTGTCATTAGCTGTCGATTTCCATTATATAATGTATTTCTATGTGTGACCATATATTTAGTTTTATAGATATTTACTTCCAGTCCCAATTTCTTAGTGTTACTTAATAGTGTGTGCATGTTGGCCTTTAGCATCTTCTTGCTATCACACAAAGGTACTAACTGACATAAGTGACGGATTGTCAGACAAACTGCACCGTGTCCATAATATGTGTATCAGATTCATATTTAATGTTCGAAAATACGATCACATTTCTCCATTATTCCACGAATTGTCATGGCTACATCTAAAAGAGAGAAGAAAATCGCACTGTCTAATTCTCTTATTTAAGATCCTACATACCTCGATTCCCAATTATTTATCAACCCGTTTCCAGTATCTATCCTCAAACCATAACTTAAACACAAGATCACAACATAGTCTCTTGCTTAATATACCGCAACATAGGACATCACATCACTCCATGTCATATACCATCTTCACTTCTCGCAACTGGAATTCCCTACCACAAGAAATAACGGGCTGCCAGACATTGGCATCTTTTAAAAGAAATTTAAATTTATATTTGCTCTAACCTCGACTTCATTATTACCCAGTGTAAGGTATATATATCAATTGGTGTTTTTCGTATAATTTATTATATTTATTAAAGGTACTACATCATCAGCATAAACTAACAGCTTATTAATACCATTGATTTGTAGGCCCTCTTCATCCTCTAAAGATTTGATGGTATGCTCTAGAGTACAAAATTAAATAGTAGAGGAGATAGTGCATCTCCTTGCTTCAACCCACTGTGAATTTCAAAAGTACCCGAAAACTGTTTGCCTACATGCATCCTACTCTTTGTGCCATTTAGACACATTTGTATAATGGTTTATTTTAGGAATGTGACCTAGTTTGGAGGTTCTTCAGCCAGCCGGAAGAGGGAGATGATCTTGACATCCAGGGTTCACAACATAAAACTCATCAGTCTGGACAAGGTGAAGATGATATAGAAGATTATATCGAAATATGTTCGAGAACAAATCAACATTAAATTGAGGTGAGATGTTTCCAGACTCAAAAAAACTTGGCATTCATATAAGTCTAACTAACTTTTTAAGAATTCCGAACTCCAGCAGGATACTATATAACTTCCGACAAGAATAACAAGATTTTTATAATTTTTTTCTCGTTATTAATTAAAAAAAGTTTGGTTAATAAATGAAACTTGACGTACAACACTCTTATTATTATTATTATTTATTATTACTACGTGTATGTTCTAATGACACCCACTGCACTTTTTGTTCTTTGGGTTCCACGCTGGGCAGATAGATGGCATTATTGTGGTATAATTTCCAATTTAAGCACACTTTGACAAACCACTTTACATAGATAATGTATTCTTGTATTGTGTACACAGAGTAGTGTAGGATGAGAGCATGTTTATGTGTTTGTATAGTTAGCATACTCCTGCTGAAAAGTACAAAGGGAACACTGCCAAAGTTTAACATCCCCACCCAAACATCTCTATCAACAATACTGCATACGTTCTTAACATATGTACTGCAGAAAGATTTTCAATAATGCAGGAATATGCATAATCTAGCGATTAAAAATTGTACACCATCACCCTTCCGGGCCCCAAGATTGAAAATTTTATATTAAATTAATACTTGGAGTGTCAAATCACAAAACATACCCATGGATGTTTAAGACTTGGTTCAGATATGTGGATGATATTTTTGCAATAATAAATTTCAAATATATTGAAGATGCTCTTAAATTATTGAACCTTCAGGATGAATCAGTAAAGTTTACCGTTGAATTAGAAAAAGAAAACAAAATTCCATTTTTGGATTTATGTTTAATTAGGAATGATCAAACACTGAAAATTGATTATATTATTTTTGGTCTGGACATCTTACCTTGTTCTTGCAAGAACAAATCAACATTAATATTGAGGTAAGATGTCCAGACCAAAAATAATATAATTAAAATAACCTCAAAATATAACTTCCTAAAATTAAATATTATTTACTGAAAATTGAATTTGATATATTTAGGAAAGGAACTAATACAGATAATTACATTAAATTATCAGGCTTCAATCACATTGCTCATAAGCATGCAATATTCAATAGCTTAATTTATAGATTGACAAATGTACCATTAAACGAAGAAAATTTCAACAAAGAGTATAAACATATCTTAAACACTGCTAGATTAAATGGTTTTGATAAAGAATTAATTATAAATAAGTTGAAGAAATTCAAACACAAAAAAAGACTTAATGAATATACTACTCTACAAAATTGCAAAAAAAAGAAAAAAATACAAGAAAATTACTTACCATCCTGAAATGCATAGAAAATTTCAAATTTTTTTTTGACAAATACAACATTTCTTTGGCACCAATAAATAAATTTAGTCTGGGTAATCTTCTAAGTACCAATAAAAAAGTCAATGTTCCAGACAGTAAGAAATCTGGAATTTATCAAATAAGTTGTGAAGATTGCAATAAAGTTTATATAGGAAAAACAAAAAGGAATTTGGAAATCCGGACAAAATAAAATTTCAGAAATATTAAAAATTGTGAAATTGAAAAATCTGCAATTGCTGCACATAGGTTATTAGAACATCATAAAATTGGAAGAGAAGCTAAAGTTTTAAAACAAGTAGAGAAATCTTTGGAATTGACAGTTTGGGAAAAAATATACATTCAGAAAAACAAAGATAGATCAATGAATTTTGATATCCCCAACGAAATTACTTTGATTTCGAAGATCATAAATTCAACCATAGATGGCAGCACTGAAGATGGCGATAATAGAACAGTTGACGGCCGAAGAATTTTGTCAGTTGGAGTTATGGCTGAAGATGAACACGACTGTGTTTGAAATTGCGATATCATGGAAGCATGAATCCTATGAGGTGAGTTGTTTAAACAAAATGTTCTCCGATGAATTTTAATGATTATACCTCATAATGTTAACTCCCAACATTAATTTAATATAATTTTTTTTTTTCCCCCAAATGTCCCAGGTTTGTCTTTCGACATTCCTGGTTTCTCTCCTGGCATGGCGTACTTGTAACCCACTTCTGAGGTTGGGGCGCCTGGAAGGCAGGGTTACATTGCCCCGATGATATGATGGGTGATGATGATGATAATGGTGCGCCAGAAGAGTCCCTAATCCTAAACTTAACCTAAGATGAATATGAATGATGATGATTGCGATGGCCATATGATTTCGGGGACCGTTTGGGCCTTAAAGTTTTCCTGACATTTGTCTTACAGGTGAGGAAAAACTCCGATAAAAACCTCACTCAGAAAAACTGTCCCGACCGGGGATCGAACCCGGGCCCGTTGCGTGACAAGGCAGCACGCTACCCCGAGACCACAATGGTGGACAAGTTAATATAATTTAATCCAATTAATTTTACAATTTAAATTTTTATTATTATAATGAAAAAGAATTGTGAACCATAATTACAGGTTAAAACTGCAGAAACAAAAACAGCTCTACTGGTAAAAAACAACTGATTATTTTGAATAAAATATAATCTTCAGATTGTATTATTGATATATTTATTATTATTATTACCATAACAATTATTGTAAACAAAAAAATAGATTTAAACACAAAATTATTAAAACAGTTAGAAAACACAAATGAACTCACCATATGGGAAAAAATCTACATACAGAAGAACAAGGAGAGAATTATGAATTTTGAAATTTCTGGGGAAAGGAACCTAATTAGCAAGTTCTTTGGACCACAGAAAGAGGGAGCAGAAGTTGAGATCCAGTGCTGACAACTTGGGAAAAACCAGTCTACTGAAGTGAGGCTAACAAACCTTAAAACATATGTCTAACAGAAACAAAGATATGAGGAAAGAATTACATAGACAAAACTTATTATTAAGTAAAAGTTCATAATGTTATTGTATTTACTCAAGTAATTTCCTCTTTTTTTCAAGATTTGGGAGTGAAACTTTGAGGGGGGAAATTATGTGATGACTATAAAAAATCATTATGCTTTCACAATGTAGAACACTATCAATTAGACATATACGGCAATTCAACCATGGTCATTGAACTGTACTCTCAAAGACATTTTGAGAAATTGAAAGAATAAGTTGTATTTAATGTTTCTCTATTTTCAGACACTCAAACCATACAAAAGATAACGGTACAGTAGATCACAGTGAAGTTGTGTTTCACTCTGTTTTCCATAGCGAAATTTACCACATGTAACTTAAAATTTTCAGTGTAGCTGTTATACTTTCTTCCCATAGTTGAGTTTAACGACGCTGTGACGGACTAACACACTTACCCATGCACAATATCTAACTCTATTCAGGCTGATGACAACAGATGCATGGGTGACAGAGACAGCAGGTACCATTACGTCTTTGTAGAAGGGGATGGATTCGACCTTGGGTTTTCCATGAATTCCTTTGTATTGTACTTGAAATCTTCATAATAGTGTCCAAAGTTGTAACTGAAAATTTTTGGCCTACGTATTGCACATTGTGTCAGAGGTGGATTTAAAAAAAATATATATGAGTCTGAGCACATAATTTATTTTTTTAATTGTAATTTATCCATCATTGAGATGTATGAAATGAATACTAAAAAATCAAACAAAGTCATAGTGGCTTCATAATGTAATGTAAAATTCCCAATTAAATGTCTTCTTGGTAGATAGAAGCAAAGGCTTCATAGCATTTGTTGCGTGAAATTAACGCATATATAAGAGAAAGATTTGCATTTAGATTGGAATTGCTCAGATAGCTCACTTGGTAGAGCATTTGCCTAGTGTGCAAAAGGTCCTGGGTTCAAACCCCTGTCTGAGTATATAATATTTCTCTTCAATTTTTTTTTTTTAAATGCCCCAGGTTTGTCTTTCGACATTTCTGGTTTCTCTCCTGTACTTGTAACCCACTTCTGAGGTTGGGGCACCCGGAAGGCAGGGTTACGTTGTCCCGATGATATGAGTGATGATGATGATAATGGTGCGCCAGGAGAATCCTTAATCCTAAGCTTAACCTAAGATGAATATGAATGATGATGATTGTGATGGCCATATGATTTCAGGGACCGTTTGGGCCTTAAAGTTTTCCTGACATTTGTTTTACAGGTGAGGAAAAACCCCGATAAAAACCTCACCCAGAAAAACTGTCCCGACTGGGGATCGAACCCAGGCCTGCTGCGTGATAAGGCAGCACGCTACCCCGAGACCATAGCAGTGGACTTCTCTTCAAAAATAATATATATAAAAAACCTAGAGGAAATTATGTGAGGGGGGTTAATTATGCGAGTAAATATACTTCCTATTGCATTTTCAAATTATTGTCATTGTTACTATTACAGTTGTCAATATTATCATCATTAGAGTTCATAATCATGTTCAATGACATCATCATCACTCAGATCAACATAGTTAAACTTCGTCCATGGAAAATGTAGAGAAATTCGCGCATCATATTTGTGGGGATAGGATGGAGCCTAAGAGCACATGTGCTTTACTTTCGAAGTCAGTCAGTTTGAAGATGAACACTGGACTGTTACGATACCTCCAAGTTCTGGATAAGAATTCCATTGTGAGAATTAAACAATGCTTAGAAAATCTTAAAGTTTACCGGTGTTTAGAAATATTGGTAAAATTGTTGTTGTTTTCAAATGCTGGGCCTTGGCACCGAAGCCATTAGCGTTCTTGCTCTCCAATATTTCTCTATGGTGGATCCAACAGGTAATACTTCACAGATATTGGTAAAATTAATATACTATTATGTTAAATTTCAATATTTTTATATGGGAATAACACAATAAAATAATAAAAACTTGAAATGTCAAACTGTTAGGATTTTTTCACGCAACATCTTGAAAACTTGAAACTTCAATTTTGAAAAAAATTGGTGCAGAAATTAACAAATACTAATAATATTCAAAGTAAGAAAAATTAAAGTGATTATTTAGAACGAAAACTGTTAAATATTAAACATTACATATTATGAGCATAAAAAATTTTTATTTTTTAATGTGATTTAGAATAAGTCTGAATAATAATAATATGTTAAAATTCATCGGAGAACATATTGTTTAAATAACTCACCTCATAGGATTCATGCTTCCATGATATCGCGATTTCAAACATAATCATGTTCATCGTCAGCCATAACTCCGATGACGATGAACATGATTATGTTTGAAATCGCGATATCATGGAAGCATGAATCCTATGAGGTGAGTTATTTAAACAATATGTTCTCCGATGAATTTTAATGATTATACCTCATAATGTTTACTTCCCAACATTAATTAAAAATAATAATATGATTTGCATTTTTTGGCATTTACAATATTATTATTTTTTTTATTCAGGATTGTTTCTGTTATTTACACAGGTATCCTCAACCAAAATATACAATTTTTTTCTTCCACACTTCCCGATCTTGTGTGTCTGCTTCTGTCATATTTCTCTTCTTCATGTTGTCTTGAATTCCCTTTATCTATGTTGGCTTCAGTCTACCATGTTTCCCTTTTCCAGAAGGTATCCGTTTCAATACTTCTTTGATTGTTTCTGTGTCCCATCTTCTCATTATATGTCCATACCATCTTTGTTGGGTTTTTTCAATCTCTTGTACAATATTCTTTTCTACATTCATAATTTCTCTTATTGTATTATTTTTTATTTTGTCTAATTTTGATATTCTTGCCGATCTTCTTAAAAAGTCCATTTTTGTGACTAATAATTTATATCTGTGTTTTTGCTTCAACGTCCAAATTTCCGCACCATATAATAAAATACTCTTCACAATTGTGTTATATATTAATAATTTAGTCCTCTTGAATATATTCCTACTCCATAAAATAGAATTTAATATGCCAATTACTTTTTTTGTCTCTATTTCTTCTTTTTTTTATGTCCAATTCAGATGATCCATCTTTTTGAATTACTGATCCCAAATACTTAAAACATTCCACAGTTTTAATCTTTGTAATATTATTTTTAAATGTGTTTTATATTATGACTTGTCTAATTTTTAACGAAGCAGAAGGTTGGTTACTTACCTGAGCCATCCCAAGAACCATTCACGGCACCCAGTCCAATTAATATTGAATTTAAGAGTTTTAATATTTTTTATTTTTATAGAGCCTGAAAATGTAATCAAAATCAATTTTTTTTATGTGACGGAGAAAATAAAATTAAGTCACGAAAATTCATACTTGAAAAAATGAAGACATATCTTGAAAACTTTCACTTTTTGCAAATTTATTTTTCAAACCAGATCAAACCAATTTCGGTGAAATTTTCAGTTACTAAAAATTATTTTTAATGTACATTTTTGTAATGCCTCACACAAAAAAGTTGTTTTTAAATTTTTAATATACTATAGATTTATAATTTCTGTGAAACGCAAAAACACATGAACTGAGTTTTATACTGTTTTATATATCTTTCTCGCTTGAAACTCTACAGTGAAGTGAAATAATGTCACGTGATCTGTTCTCTCACCAATACTTCATACTGTGGCCTCATTGGCCCTGCATATTGCATCCCTCTGCACAGATGGCTTCATTTGAACAACTTTCTTTACATTTTCCATGGATGAAGTTTAGATAATATTTAATTTAACAACACTCTTTTAACAATTATGGATATTAATACTGCAATTCATATCTGGGCATAAAATTTCATAGTTCTCAAAAGTTAAAAAAATAATAATCTAGTTGAGGACGGTATTTATTTAATATTTTACTTCATTGACAAATTCTGCTCAAAAGCCTCTTATTTAGACTTGACATTCTTTTACATGTCCTAAATCTATAACAGAGGACCCATGGTTTTAGTTCCTGTCCAGAGCAATCAATGCTCAAGATTTTTACATTCTGAAAAATCATTCAACCTGGGCCAGGTTTGATGCCGCGAACTTCAGAACTAGAGGCAAGCAATATGGCCATAGTCCATCAGGGCCAACATCATTATCATTGTTATTATTATTAATAACTCAGTAACTCACTGTAGCTATCATACCCAGATATTCATGGCTATATTGACGCAAATTTTCCATTATCCCTGAGTTAAAATGTTTCAATAATTTCCTGTACAATTCACCCCCTCAAATCTGTCTATCAACTGGCCACTTTCTCTCTGGTTTTCTGACTAGAAGTTTCCATGCCCATTTTATATTCCGAATTTGTACCACATATCCTGTTCATCATAGTCTATGAGACTTAACTGTTCTTATTATATCTGCTTTCCCATAAAGATCATATAGTCCACTAGTACGTAATTTTCTCCATTCACTTATCTGTTCTTCTCTCTTTGATCCATAAACTTTCCTAAGCACTTTATTTTCAAATACTCATAAACTTTTCTCCTCTCTTAAAATAAAAGACAATGTGTCATACTCATACAGTATAACACGAAAAATCACCAATTTACTCCCATAGAACCCATGCCCCGTCGTCACTCTTTCAACCAAGGTATCTCTATTAGTCTTGGGTTAGTGCCTTTGACCTTCTGGCATTGGTAACCTTCTGGTAACAATGCTACCACTGGCCCAACTTACAGGGTCATTTAATCATACAACTCTCTCCACTATGAACAAAGTAAAGATACCATCAGAGGGGATGATGAGGATTCCTATTCTTATTATTATGATTGTTAATATATCACTTGAAAGTCGAACCCTCGAACGTCAAAATGATAGCAGGTAGAAACAATTTCTTTCAGTTGTCTCTGAGAAGACTCTTGTGAAGTAGTCTGTGCATGGTGAAATCAAAAGAGTCCTATGGAACTTGAGAGGGAGCATTTTTGTGTTATAATTTTAAGTGTAGTTTAAATAAGTCATAAACACTTAAGCGACTCACACAAGCATTTGGGGACCTTGCTCCTTCACATGCAATAGTTTCCCACTGGTTTGCTAAATTTAAGAGGGGGAGAACATTTCTTAAAGATGAAGGGAGGCCAACAACAGTGGTATCAGAAGAAAAGTCTCTGCAGTGGAGTCTCTGATTAAGGAAGATCTACAACTGACATATAAGAACATCGAGGAGGTCGTAGGGATTAGTTCTCCAAGTGTTTCCACCAATCTTCACCAATACTTAAGAGTGATGAAAATGGTTTCACTATGAGTGCCACACCACTTGTCAAAAGGGCAGAAACACACTAGGATGGAATGGTGCAGAGAAATGCTGGAGAGATTCAACAATGGGGACTCCTGCCGGGTGTCATACAACGAAACTTGGATCTACTAGTATAACCCCGAAACAAAGCACCAATCATTGGTGTAAGTCTTCCCAGATGAGCAGCCTCCGACTGAAGTCAAAAGGCCTAGGAGCATGGGGAAGAAAATGGTGGCCACTTTCTTCTCAACAAGTGATCATCTGGCTACAGTTGTGCTAGAGGATCAGAGGACAGTTACTGCTAAATGGTATACAGAAGTCTGTCTCCCCAAAGTCTTCTCAAAGATCCAGGAGAAGTGGCCAAAGACTGGACTGTGGGGTATTCTGCTCCACCATGACGCCTCTTTGCACACAACCAATCAATAATTAGGTTTCTGGAAAAGATGATGGTGAAATTAATCTCATCCAGCCTACAATCTGGACTTAGCCCCGTGGACTTTTACCTGTTCCCGAATGTGAAAAACCACATGCACGGACACCAATTTCCTAGCCCAGAAGATGCTGTTGCTGCTTACAGGAAGAATCTTAGTACAATGTCTGAGATTGAGTGACATGGTTGCTTCCAGAAGTAGTTCTAGAGGATGCAATGGTGTAGAGAATGTGCTGGATAGTATTTTGAAAAGGTGTGATAGATATGGAAACTCTATCCATTGCCCATTGTTGCACATCTCAAAACTTATCTTGTGACCCTCGTACCAGTACATAATGTTAGTCATTATGTCATGGTAAGAAGTCAATATTTTATTTAATGATGCTCTTTAACATTAGTTTTGCAATTCAAAGCTGGGCCTCAAAGGGTCAACAAATTTTGATCACAGGCCTCTTTCTTCAGTCTTGACAACTTGGAAAAAAATTCATTAATCCCAGATGGGATAGAAGTGGCAAGCTTCAAAACCAGAGGTATGATAACCATTAATTCACCAGGACTGACCCATTACATCATATGTCGTAATTCCACAATGAAACAAGTATGTATTTCAACAGATATTTTTGGGAAACTAGGTGTTACAATCAACTGTGAGACCGAACAAGGAAAGTAACTTCCAAGGAATATTCATATAATTCAACTTGTAATAGTTATCTAATTCGTTGCTCATTAATGACATTGCTTTTATTTTTAAGTTTGTTTTGTGAAATAATAAATTAACTACCGAAACAGAAATCTCAAATCAATCCTTGAGAATGCTGGATGTAGTCTCCGGTAAAATATCAGGCAACTTCAAAGTCCTGATACCATGATTAACAAGCCTGGAAGACTTAAACCTATAAAAAAATTCTATTTTTGTTTCAGCATTTAAGAATTAAATATTTTTGATACAGTACTTTACATAATTTTCATGCACGCATTCAGGACAAACAGCTATCAATACATTCTTCAGTATTAGAATTAAGACACAAAAATTATAGTTTCTGAAATATAAGGTTAGTATCTAGAAATTAAACTGAACTTCACATGGCATGACAGACGTAGAAGGCCCCGTGCTTACATGCCAGTTAATAACCTCACATCTACATGAGTCAATCACACAGGTTGATGATCTTCAGTCGACAGTTGGGTTCCCCAGTCATTATAGCCGGTATTCTCAATCTGATACTTATTGTAGCACCCAAATTCCTCATGGTGCTGGGTAAGCATTGTCCCATGTACTGTCCAAAATTTCATGGGAATATTTCGTCCTCCACAGTAACTCAAACTAATGTATGTCCTGTTGCTCTGCAACAATAGAATTACTTACTAGATATTTTCTGAAGAAGAAGTTCTGCCGGTCGACAAAGAAAACAGCCATCACCTTCCATCGCCATGCTGTTCACCAAAACAAAGTGATTCCCTTTGATAGACACAAACCGTACTGATGGTGCATCAAAAGCTGAGGAGAAGCGTTCATGAAGATATGGACTGATTCTGCAGATAGATACAATTATTGTAATCAATGGTAAAGAGAAAAATGTATGCCTGAAGCGAGAATCAAACCCCAAACCTTCAGCTTTACCTACTGATGCTCTAAACCACTGAGCTAATTCATGCTTCCTTCCTATTCAAGCACAAACCTGAATAAGCTCAGGGGTCTAGAGCATCAGCACATAAAGCTAAAGTTTTGGGGTTTGATTCTCGGTTAAGACACTGGATCTGAGGTGAGGTATAAAGAGTTTTAATTAAAATTTTAAATTATACATTTATCTCTTTACTATTGATTACAATAGTTCAGTTGTGCACATTAATTTACTTATTTCAATCTTAGTAATAACTTTAACTTCCTAATATTAATTTAATAAGATACAATTATATTACTATACATATATTATTAGGGGCTCTTTGATGCATGTTGTAAAGAATTCGTCTTTGGGTCCTGAGTTTGCATCTTAGTCTTCAGTGGTGGACAAATTGGAGCCAGGGCAGATTTTTCATGGAGTTCTCTCATTTACCCATGCCAGAAAAAAAAAACTTTATTCGACCACTTCTCCATATTCATATCATCCATTTTGTTCAATTTCATTTTATCTGTCCCTGTGATTGTGCATCAGCTCTGGTATTCCAGCATTTTTGTATATAACACAATAATATATATTTATTAATAGGGACTTCATTTCATCCCTCGGCCTGCCGTTACACCGGTCCTGAGTGGGCTATATACTGGAGCTACCCAAATCTCTCACGATGCTGGGTGGGTACTGGTCCCATACTGGCCAAAATTCCATGAGAAAATTTCTACCCTCATGGAGACCCGAACCAGTGTAAGTCCTGCAGAGCTACGGGACTTGCGCTGGTTCAAGTCTCCATGGGGAAGAAATTTTCTCATGGAATTTCGGCCAGTATAGGACCTGTAACCACCCAGCATCATGAGGGATTTGGGTAGCTATAATAAGAAATGACTCCAGGTTGAGAAAACCAGCTATAATGGCTGGGGGATGAGACATGCTGACCATATATCACCCCTACACTGGAAGAATGATTGTCTACCTCTGTGAATAACACATGTAGATGTGAGGCCAGCAACCAGCAGGTAGGCCAAGGGTCTTCTAGGCCTGTGTGCCAAGGAGTATGTTATAGGAACTTCAAACCGTTAGCTTTTTTTGATGCCAATACAATTTGCCAGATTTTCTTAATTACATACAAACATTATTTACCATATATTAATATTTACCCATAATGGAATCCAACATCATGATTTCCAACAACCACAAACATCTGAGTGCCTTCAGAAACTCGGAATAGGTCGTTGAAACGGTTTACATAGTATGCAAACTCTTTCTCACTGCACCAGAGACCCTCATCAAACAAATCACCTGTAAACATAATATTATTGTAATCATAAGTGGAATAGTTTCAAATACACATGAGTTATCTCCTAAACTCAGAAATACATTACAATAATATATTGCTAGAACTCATAAACAATAATACATTTGATTGTATAGAAAGTAAGTGATATAGATATTGAAATGAATTATGTAATTCTAAAGAACTGTATCTTCAAAAAATTTGAAGAACCTCAATTTCCACAATCATTATCACTTCTTTGAGTCCAATATTTTCAGAAAACATGTAGTTTAAATTCTACTAATTGAATTAGCAATTGAATATATGTTACATATTTGATAGCCAAAGTACATACAACTCACCAAGCACAAACACAACATCTGGTTTGTGTAATGTCATGGCTGTTTGGAAAGCTCTGTACATTTGCCATTCCCTGTAAAAACAACATATTTATGTATACATGTATATTAGGGTGGTCCTTATTTTCAACTTTTCTTATTTCATTCTGCACATCCTCTATTTTTTTTTTTCCTTTGGCTGTAAGAAGTAATTAAAATTCCATTTTATTGCAATTTAAAATGAGGAACCCGTGCTGCATTGAGCTAGAACAAGCACGTCATGTTGTTATGTAGTGGTAATGATTTATGATGTTCATTAACTTCATCAAAACAGCTGTATTTGAATATATTTATTATTTATCTTGTTCAAGACAATGAATAAAAAATAATATAGTAGAGGTGGATTTGCATTAATTTTTTTGGCTGAATATGCAAGAATTTTATTTATAAGAATACTTTTTTGTATAATTTTCCTTGGATGTGACGTATCTTCTTTATTATTTTATTTAAAATTAAGTTTTATTTCATTTTTATTTATTTGAGTAATTTTTTTGAATATTTATAAATTTAGGTCCAGCGTGGTATGGGTTAATGTTAATTCAGTCATCCTCGGACCAACCTGATAAGTTTTTTTTTTCAATTTTTTTTATATATTCCTAATGGGTACTGTTCTTTATGCCACTCCATGTGGTGATAACAAGATAAGTCAATTTTTCATTCTATTAGTTATAATAGACCATTTTTGTTTTGGATAAGTCTAAAAGGGAGGAAGTTCACTGAGAAAAAACAAATTGACCTACCTTGTTTCTGCTAGTTTTGTATATATCTGTTTCTTTTTCCCAGGGATGAGTGAATTTATTGTAATAAAATTCAATACACTATCAAACTGGGCCAAAAAGAAAAAAAAAATTAGAGGGTGTGCATCGAAACCAGACGACATTTTAATTCCACCCCTGTAAATAAGGACCATCAGAAAAAAAAAAATATATATTGTCATTAATAAACACATTATAGGTTTTTAATTAAAGTTTATCAGAAAATAAGACACCTATACCAGTTCACTATCCCATTAGACGTTGCCTTACTTTTAGAAAATGCATTTTTTTTCTTCCAGTTATCAAGAGTTTTGATAATTCCTAATAATTATAACTTTTTACCATTTTGAACTCTAATTTTATGATCTCTAGGTATTATTTTTCTGTACTTTGGATATTTATAAAATTAAATCCATCATATTTAATTAATGTTGGGAAGTAAACATTATGAGGTATAATGATTAAAATTCATCGGAGAACATATTGTTTAAACATCAGTCGGAGTTATGGCTGACGATGAACATGATTATGTTTGAAATCGCGATATCATGGAAGCATGAATCCTATGAGGTGAGTTGTTTAAACAATATGTTCTCTGATGAATTTAAATCCATCATATTGGATAAGATTTAACCTTTGATTATTGAATGTTCTAAAAAATCTCTTTTACTTCCTTTTTATGATAGAACAATAAAAAAGTGATAACTTGTGTGCACATCTCTTATTTTGCCAGCATTCAAATTATTTCAATTGATTATCATATTTACTCGAGTAATTCCCCCCTTTTTTTCAAAATTTAGGATTGAAAATTCGAGGGGGGAAATTATGTGATGACTATGAAAATATCAATATGTTTTCACAACGTAGAACACTATCAATTAGACATATATGGTAACCCTACCATGGTCATTGAATTTTACTCTCAAAGACATTTTGATAAATTGAAAGAGTAAATTGTATTGAATGTTTCTCTATTTTCAGACACTCAAACCATACAAAAGATAATGGTACAATGGATCACAATAAAGGTGAAAGCCAAAAAATATTACTCTATCATTCATAAATGTTAACAGAAGAATACCCTGCCTAAGAATGCCACACTTTGGGCCACAAAACAAACAACATGTCGATTTTGCTTTTTCTAGTTGTTCTATTTGACACCTCGGTTCTACATCAAACTTTCATCTCGCATGTTTCACTCTGTTTTCCTTGGCAAAATTTATCTGTTGTAAATTAAAATTTGCAATGGAGCTGTTATAATTTCTTCCCATAGTTGAATTCAATGATGGAATAACACCGTTTACCAATGCACAATGATACCTAACTGTAATTAGAATGATAACAACAGATGCATGGGTGACAGGGACTGTAGATAGCATTAGGTCTTTGTAGAAGAGGTGGATCCAACCTTGGGTTTTTCATGAATTCCTTTGTGTTGTACTTGAAATTTTCATAAGTGTGTTCAAAGTTATACTAAATTTTTTGGCCTAGGTAATGCACATTGCATCAGAGATGTATTTAAAATATATATATATATATATGACATAAGAAAAATAAATCCCATTCAGGCATTTATTTTTTCTTATCATGTCATATTAAGCTTGCATTGCTCAATGTCAAAAATTTAAGTATAATATATATATATATGAAAAATGTAGGTGGAAATTACGTGAGGGGGTCAATTATTCAAGTAAATACGGTATACCTCATTTGATATGAAAACTTACTGTAAGGAATTTATTGAGATTTCAGAAGTAATTTAACAAATTTTATTTATGTAATATTTATAAAATGGGTGAATTATTTCATGTTTTGAAAATTTGATTGAAAAAAATTGTTTTAATAGTAGAAATTTTCAACTGTAATATTTTTACAGAATTTATTAAAAGAAAGAAAGTCCCTATTTTTTAGAAAAAATTAGAGAGGGAAAAACTCACTTACCTCATTAAGGGTCGAATGTTTGAACGCATAAGACAGTAAAAGGCGTTCTCTGCTGATAAAGTTTTATTCAAACACATTTTTCTTACTCAGAAATCTATTCACGCGGTAATAATTGTAAAGCTACCTGACAAGGTACCTTAAGATCGTAGCTCAAGATATAAACTTATGTGAAAATCCCGAAGGGAACCGATGTAGTTTGAAACTTATCCAAGATGTCGGACCTTGAAGACTTCGATCATGTTTTCGGTATACGCGGTGAAGAGGAATTTGATAGAGTCTACCAAAGAATTCAACTGGAAGAACAGGAGAATCGGCATAATATTGCGCATCGCAGACGTGTTTGTATACGGTATTATTTGCGGGATGCAAGCATAAATGCATTCCTCTATAGCAGACGAAAATAACGGAAGTGGTTTTATCGCTGAGAATTCTGGGTAATTCGTTGCCAATATTACGAAAACGTCAACATTCATGCATGACCGGTTAAGGCGGCCGTTAATTCGATCTCAGCTCACCAGTGATTGGAAGTAATTTGAGTAGAGAGTAATGTATTTGCATACGACCCTAAGTGTACCAATCTTGTTACTGTTGAGAAAGTGTTGCTTTAAAATACAAGGGCGGTTTGAAAAATTCTCAGAATCACTGCCAGTGTAAACTTGTTCTGACATAATTAGTCACCCTTCATGAGTAAACACACAATGTATCATTCCTCCAGATGTAGAGCTGAGATGTTTCTCAATTGTTATTGTATAGTGATTTCTTAATATGCAAGAAAGCAAGATTCAAGCAGTGATAAAGTACTTAATTAAGAGAGGTAAAATGTATAGTGATCTCACTGCGGGCCTAAGGATGCCCTTGGGGTGGTAGGAGGTTATGGCTTCTACCTTACTAGACAAACTGTTTTTACCCCAGAACAAGTGTCTAATATTCATTTCTGTTAGAAGTTGAGTCAATCCCAGAACCATGATGCTGCCAGAAAATTTAGGTCAGTTTAAAATCCTGACCCATCATGACTTGAACTTCCGATATTCCAGTTTGTAGCATATTGCCTTAACCAATTACGCTACAGCATTCCCCTCGTAAAAAATATAGGAAAGCAAACTAAATTTTTGCCAATTTTCAGAACTCACTGGGTGATTTGCTCCTTCATATTCATGTTTAAATTTGGTTGGGAGAGATTAGAAGATGATCACGTAGTGCTTGGCCAAAATGCGTTATCATCCCACAATTGTAAAAGTGCACAAAAAGATTTTGGAACATCGCCAACTGGAAGTGTGAGAAATAATTGATGCTGAAGGCATACCATCTAAACAGGCACATCACTTTTTGATGAAGAAACGGGTATGTAACAATGTTCTGCTAGATGGGTGTGTGACAGTTAACACAGGATCAAAAAGAGTGCAAATGTCTGGTTTGTTTTCAGAAAAAACCCACAAGATTTTTTGCACCGGTTTGTGAACACAGATGAGACACTACTATACCCCAGAGTCAAAACAAAAGTTGAAGTGGAAACATGCTAATTCTCCATCACCAAAAAAGCAATGGCAATACAGTTGGCTGAAAAAGTCACGGGATAAATTCTCTGGTATGCAAAAGAGATTTGGTTAACAGACTATCTTCCTATGGTCAAACAATTATGAGAGAATACAACACTAACCTCCTGGATGAAAAAGAGCAATAGATACACAAAAAAAATCAAAGTTAGCAAGGAAGAAAATTGTCTTATATCAAGACAATGTGCACCCACATATATGTGTGTTGTTGCCATGGCAAAATGCATGAACTGATATATGAATTGTGGCCACATCTTATTTGCTAACTGACATGTTCCATTATCTTCCCTAAACTCAAAACTTTTCTTGGTGGATGGAGTTTCTCTTCAAATGATGAACCTAGAGACAGAGTTAATGAGTGTTTTGGAGACCTGGACGAATGCAATTTTCAAGAAGGGATAAAGAGTATTGGAACATTGATGGATCAAATATATTAGTGTACAGGGAGAGTACATAAAAAAAAATATAAATAGTTTGAATGAAGTCAGTTGCTATTTTTTATTTCATTCTGAGAACTTTTCAAACCACCCTTGTATATATTTTTACAAGTCTTTTCTTTCTAAACTAGAATTCCTATGCACTTTTAGGAGTGAGTTAATCCCCTCCTTTATATTTTCCTATATTTTTTAATTAACAGTTTAATATTTGTTTCTTTGGAGAAAGATACACAAATAAGATAAAATTTCTTCATGGGTTAAAAAAATTTAATTCTTACTCTGAAGCCATTATCTTGGGAAGTAAAGGATCTACTGGATGGTCCCAGAATTAAAAACTGTATGAGGTTTTCAAGTTAATAATTAATAAAAAAGAGTCGTACCTAATCTCATAATCCATTATCTTCAAGCACAGTAATGCAGTTTCAAGAGGCAACCCTCTCATCTTCAGACATAAAAATGGCTGAAGATATGAGGGATGCCTCTTGAAACTGCAGTACCATGATTGAAGATCATGGATTATGAGGTGAGATATGACTAATTTTTATTAATTATTAAGAAGATAATTGTATTTAATAGTGAGTAATTACAATGTCAAATGGACCAACATTGCTGTCAGTAATCACATGATTGAGTAAAACTCCCTCAAATAGCCCAAATAGAAAAAGAAGTTATACACAACATATGTTAATAAAAACAGAAGAGAATATTATAGATTGTAGTTCAATTAGGAGGGAAATGCATAACTAAAGTAGTAATATAAAAGAAAATCAGGGATTATGGTGTCCAGCCAAGGATAAAATGGATGCCTACTAGGAGATAGAGGTGAAGCTATTATACATTTATCTCTCTTATAACTTTCTCCAAATATCTTTATTCCTCATCAATAGTGCAATTGAATGTGATTTTGATAATTAAAGAGTATGATCAATATAATTTTATAGAGTGGAAATTTCTGATTGACGTGTCTCTTTTCAAAATTTCTAATTCACACATTTCATGGAATTCTGGACATGCTTATCTTTCACAAAGGAATTAGAAAGTGGTCTTTAGAAATTACTTGATATAAATGAACATCACTCTCATTTAATATCAATAAAAACTTTTTAGCACATAATTATAACTTTATTTACATGTAAAAATCTAAATTACAATTTTGTACAATAAAAGAAAATACACTTAATTACTTAATAGGACCTTTCTTTCTTATTTTCTTAACATAACTTAGGATATTTTAACAACAAATAAAATAATAATTTAAATTATAATAAGAAGTAACAATTTTCCTAAGTTAATGACATTATTGATTTAAAAATCATTAGGAAGTAACATTATGAGGTTTAATTTAATAATTGAGTTTGTATTTTTTAAACATTCTTACCTCATATGTTTATTTTGTTGGACGATCATTTCAAAGCTTATTGCTCCATCTTCAGCTTGTCACAAACTGGTTTTTTTCTTTTCTTCAAGTTGTCAGCCCTTGTTCTTTGGAACACGGATCCAGGGCAACAACTTGAAGAAAAGAAAAAACCAGTTTGTGACAAGCTGAAGATGGAGCAATAAGCTTTGAAACGATTGTTTAACAAAACAAACATATGAGGTAAGAATGTTTAAAAAATACAAACTCAATTATGACATTATTGATGTTTCTTGAATTATGTTAATTGTGAATTCTAAGAAATCTCATGCTATATTCTAAATTTTGTTTCATTGATTCACTAGTTCCACATTAATGATAATCAACAATTAACTCTTATCACAAAATCATAATATATGCTTAGAAATTTGTTAAATTTATGAAGCTTCTTTTTTATTTTAGTAATTTTAACTAAAAGCCAATATATAGCAACTTTATTGGTTAATTTTATAATAATTATTCACTTATATTTGGTAGCTGTACATATGAAAGCTTTAAATTCTATTGGCTTAGTTTGAAATTTGTAAGGTGTTCCTTCGTTCAAATGTTCAAGTTTCTCTTTGTTTTTCCTATGTATATATTATCGCAATCAGCAAATTTTATCTGGTATATTCCTGATTTTTTTTTTAGAAACTTGAACAGAATGAAGGAATACCTTAGAAATGTGAAAAATGAAGAAGTAGATAAATCTGCAGTAGCTATTCATGATTGGTAAGAAAACATAAAATCAAAACGAACACAAAATTACTGAAATAGTTATAAAATACAAAATAACTGACTGTTTGGGGGAACTACATCCAGAAGTACAGAGATAAGATCACAAATTTTGAAATTCCCATGGAAAAAGATTTGATTTGTGAGTTAATTGGTCAACCAAAAGATGGAGGGGGAGTCAACATCCATGGACTGACAACCAAAAGTTCAACGATCTGACGATAATATGTAGGCATACTAAAACATGTTCTCAAGAACACAACAATTTATGAGATAAGATGTTAAGATACACTTTAATTATTAACTGTCTTATATTTTGTTAAATGTCCAGCGCTGTGGTCTCGAGGTAGCGTGCTGCCTTGTCACGCAGCAGGCCCGGGTTCAATCCTCGGTCGGGACAGTTTTTCTGATGAGGTTTTTATCGGGGTTTTTCCTCACCTGTAAGACAAATGTCAGGAAAACTTTAAGGCCCAAACGGTCCCCGAAATCATATGGCTATCACAATCATCATCATTCATATTCATCTTAGATTAGGCTTAGGATTAGGGACTCTCCTGGCATCCACTATCATCATAATCATCACCCATCATATCATCGGGGCAACGTAACCCTGCCTTCCAGGTGCCCCAAACCTCAGAAGTTGGTTACAAATACGCCATGCCAGGAGAGAAACCAGGAATGTCAAAAGACAACCTGGGGCATTTGCAAAAAAAAATATATATATATATATATTTTGTTAAATATAAATAAATTTATACATCCTCAATCTTACATATTAAATTTATCACTTCTCATTGAAAGACAGTTTATTTTTTTCTCTTCAAATAAAAATTTATAATATCCTTCTAATCCTGCTTTTTTCTTCGCCACTTCTGTAAGGCTAAAGATACAAGTTCATGCTCTTCATATGCCCATGAAGCAAGAACTACAAGAAAGAATACCCCACCAATCACTAAATGTAACAATTTAGATGATTCATAAAAAAATATTTCTGAGAAACGTGTAACAACAAATGCTAACAACAACATAATTATGAAGTATGGGCCTGGAATGAGACCTTTAAGAGGTTTGTATTCTGTATTTTTATATTGCTGTTTTATAAATATTATGCTATGTCCAATTCTGGCACCCATATTACAACAATTGGCAAATATAAAGCCAACACCACCAAAAAGCCTGGTTAGAACCCAAGAGAATATTAAGAATAAAACAGACATCATAGCCATTATATAATTATAGGTGTCAAGTTGTGAAGTATTCATAGTTGCAAATGAATAGCATTCTGTTATTCCATTGATGGCTAACAGAAGTACAGCAAGACAGTGAGTCTGCATTAAAGTGGGGCCAGGACCATTTACAAGGTTTTCACCCCCATAAAGATACAGAAGAAGCTTTGAATATGACTGACCAAAAATTAAAATTATCAGACCAATAGAAGTTATACACCGTAGAACTTTGAATAATACATTAGCTGACTCAGCTATGCGAATTTGATTTTGTTCCTGTAATGACTTATCTCTTCCAACCATCTGAGAGAAATAAAAGTATGACGAATCTTCTATTGGTCGAAATATGAAACGAGCTGCCAATGATCCTAAGTTATTAACAACATCATATACTCCTTGTTCCGAGAATGTAAGTACAGAGAACAATGTCATAATATATCTTTCTCCTTCTGTTAAGACCTGCTTTAAGATTCCTTGTTTGAAAAAGCTCCAAGTTAATTTAGTAAGCCCATAGTTTATATTTGATCCATTCTCTACCCTTGCTGGAAGGAAATCTAAAATTGAATCAAATGGAAAATCTTCCTCACTTTCTGAAGATGCATCTGCAGAGTCTTCCTTTTTTTGAGCTCCACGTTTTTTCTTAAGATTACTGATATAACAATGAAAATAAATGTAATGGCCTATAGTGTATACACAAGCTGCTAAGAGCTGTGCAAAAGAAAAAGCTACAACAGCTTGTTTTGGATTGTAAACAATTAATGGTGTAAAAATCATTGTTCGAACAAATATATAAATTGTATCTATAATGACTCTAAATTTTACAAATAAGAAAGCTTGTGATACCAAGTATACAGGCTCAGAAAACATCTCAATAATACAACTTATACATATTGAGTACACTCCTAAAGTGTAATGTTGTGTTATTTCTAGACTAGGTACTACTAAAACATGCAACCAAATGTAACCAAAAATAACACTAAATATTTGGCATAATGGAATTGTAAGCCACAGAAGATTCAACACTTGAGCCCAATTATGATCATCTGTTTTACTAAGACAAGCTCTTCTGAATGCTTCTCGACTCAAAAATAAAATAGTAGATTCTAATAGCAAGAGACGAACATTCATAACACCCAAAACAGACTGACTGACATATCTTAGCACAAATGCATTTAGTATAAATGTTACACATCTGAACAGAATTTGAAATATGATATTAAAGGAGGCATTCTGAAGACTGCTTTTTAAAAAATTCTTTGCCATGATGATCACAAAAATCAGTAATAATTTTATCTTTTCCTTTGATTTGTAATAAAAATTAATTTTCCCCCATTTACTACTAAGAATGGTTACCTTGTGATCACCTTAACAATTAGATATGCTTTAAACCTATAAAATAAGCTAATAGAACAACATGAACCTTCTCAATTTATCAAACCAATGTCCTTTACGAGAACCAAGTAAATGGGTGTCAGCCAAGAGTAGAGCTCGGACTGGCTGTTCGTCTTGTCTCAGATGGATTGTATTGTCGATTTTGTTTGGATCAAGTTCTGGCCACCAGCACTGCAGTAGCACCAGGTAGTAAATAAGAAACTCGCAGTAAAACACCAGTCCCAGTACAGCAATGAGAAACTTGGTCAAGTAGGCAACATTCAGTCCCATCTTGCATTGCCAACTCGCCCTGCTTAATACAATATACATATATATATATAAATATTATTAGTGTTATTTATATAACTTCTTCTCTATATTAAGGGTCACCGAACATTCAATTTGCATGTATTGAAGATTTCATTAAGTCATTCATTTTAAAAGTAACTTGAATAACATCATAAAAAGATGATCTCTAAGGTGTAACGATTAGCATGTCTCACTAGTATCCCAGGATTCCCAAGTTAAATCATAGAAAAGTGAATAGCTATTTCATAAGAGGAGAAAAAAAAAACTTGAATAAAAAATTTATGGATCATATCGTGATTCCGGAAGAAAGTTTAGATTACATTGACCAATGAATTTTTCTAAGTTCTGCAGAATCATAGTGTATGTGCAAACGCTTAAAGAAACTTCCACTAGATGGTGGACAAATGTGTAAAATTGGCGTGGCCAACCTTCGCAATAAATTTCCAAATATGTTTATAAGAAATGGATATATACTAACTTCCTCCTTTCTAACCTAACAAAATTAATTACATGCACATTATTTAGTGAAGTGTAAACTATTCTGCTCTGCATAAACTTGTCCTATTGCAACCTAACAAAATAAAGTGAGTTAACATTCATTTCTTAAAACATATTTTTGACTGTTAGTCATTTCAATTTCACAGATATCTCCACCATCTAGCAGGAGATTCTTTAAGCATTTGCGGATGCGTACAACGATTCTGCAGAACTTTGAATAAATCATTGCATACGTATATAAATATTTAATATTTGTAATAAAATGTAATAAGTATTGTTGCAATACGTTTAAAATAGTATGAAATGTTAATAAAGATGGAAAAAGTATGTAGAGCAATAGTATTACAAGAATGTACGAGTAGTATGGAAAATCATTGGTACAGGTATTCTAAACTTGAGCTGGGAGAAGATAATACTGGTTCATAACCTGCTCATATTGATATGAATCATCTGATGGATGATTTACATCTTCTCAACATAAGAAGAGTAATAGGTTTGAAATTTGATTAAGACATATGGGACACAATCTACTAATTATAAACTACATTCCTCCTATCCATAAAGTTTAAAACTACACTAAAATTTTAATCCTAAAAATACTGTAACCAAAATGCTGGGGTGGGGTGTATCACGATCGATTTTTACTTACGCATTTTAACACAACTTAAATACAACAAATGTGCATATATTTATATAATTATTCTTTTTAGCACTGGAAAATTATTACCTTAATCACATTTTAGTCATAAATATTGAAAACAATGTGGGACTATTTCCTGTGCCGACCGCTCTAATAATACATCATGGAGGTCATGACCATACTAATAACTGAGGTTACAACTATTATTCTATGAGTTATTGTATGAACCAGCGATAAACTCTCTAATAACCAACGATAGTAAAGTAAAGTAAAGTGATCCCACAACAGACCCGGAGGCCCTTGGGGTAGTAGGAGGTTAAGGCTCCCACTTTTTTCTAGACAATCGGCACTTTTATGTCAGCCGGGTTGTCAGCCCTGCGTGACGGCCGCCTTTACCCCAGAACAAGCGTCTGGTACTCATTTCCGTTAGAGGCTGAGTCGACCCCAGGGCCATAGTGCCGCCAGAGGGTTTGGGTCAGTTTAAAAATCCTGACCCCAACGGGACTTGAACCCTCGACCCTCCGGCTTGTAGCTCAGTGCCTTAACCACTACGCTACGGCGTGCCCCAACGATAACCACATTAATTATTACATCACTTTACGTCTGCTTTTACATATTAAATTAAGTTAGAGTATGTTAGAGTAATTGATTTAGGTTAGGTTAGCTTTTAGTTTCATATACGTGGGGTTAAGATAGTTTTTAGTTTCATATACATATATAACAGTTGTCCTATAACAGTTCTTCTATTACATTCCAAAATGGCTGACGGTTAGAATGGAAATTACATATTTAAGCTAATTTATTTCATATAATGTTTAAATACTTCAATTGTGCTTCTTTTCCAAAGATTCATTTCATTAATACCATTACGTAATATGAATATTTGCATTAAAATTATAATCAATAGTGTAATTAAAAATCAACTGTAATACACCCCAACCAAAATGCTGGTCACAAAGCAAACATGGTACCACCTGAGCAAATGTAGCATAATAATTATGGTAACATTGTTTATCTACACCTATGCTTAATACTTTATAATACATTTATTGAAACTGTAATGCTTTGAAATATAATCAGGTGGCTTATTGGGATTTTTCAAAAGAAACTATATCTACAAATCAGTATCATTCTTTTAAACTTAAATATTTATAAATGAAATTAAAATTATAACATAAATTTATAAAATTGTTCCTAGTAGGTCAGTCTCCTCAACTTTGTAAACAATTAATTTTCCATAGGTCTTTCGGGACTAATCCCATCATAAGCAAAAGCAGGAAATAGGTCTTTATCTATTGATCCTGAAAGCAATACTTTCAGGGTCAGTAGTCAAAGACATGTCTCCTGTTCCTTCTGCTGATGATGGGACTAATCCCGAAAGGCTTACAGAGAATTAATGGTTTACAAAGTTGAGCTGACCAACCCACTAGGTAACAATTTTATATTATAATTTTAATTTTGTGACTAATACCTCAACGGAATTTTATTATTGTTGATTTATAAACATATATAAAGTTAGAACATGACAATGTACTGAATTATTGCCATATGTTTCCTCTTACTTCCTTACACTTTTTAAACCTTTTGGACCACACTCTTTAAAACAAGATCAATCATAGAAATGAAATTGTCCATTAATTGAGTCAAACATTTCTTAAATTAGATATAAGCTATGGTTTAACCATCTGGTTTTGGGATATATGTTTAGAAAATTTATTTGGTATAAGCTATGGTTTAACCATCTGGTTTTGGGATATATGTTTAGAAAATTTATTTGGTAATTTACTAAAAGACCTGACATTCGCCCCTTTATACCTACTGAAACGTAACCTAATTACAAAGGACAAATATAAGGTTAAGATAAATTATTTCTGTAAACCTTTTTAAGTTGCTTATGTAGGTTTGTCCAAAAAAAGGCATAAAGAAGCGATGTTTTATCCATATTACCATATTTTAATACACATTTCTCCTTTACGAGTCTTTAAATAGTTTCTTAAATGTAAAAGTACTAACCTAACCTACATCACTATGTATTTTTTCATGCTAAACTCCATATGATTTAAAATGTATCACCACAGTAATAATGAACCTCCTCCCTCATCCACGTTGAATAATGTCACAATTTACATGCTCTATTGGTCAGATTATTTCATATCTCACACGTCAAGTACATATGCATACGTTCACAGCCACGAAGATGCTTTGTATAGAAGATGTATAGAAGACAGAAAATCGCAACATGAAAGTGTCACATAGAAATAATTATCACTGCTGGTGATATTTGGTTTTAGCGGAAGACTAACAAAGAGAGTGAAGTTGGATGCACTGTATGTATAAACAACCTAACCATAGAGGAAACGCCCATGAGCTTATTATGGCGTTTAACATAACACAATTTACACAAAAAATGAACAAGTTACAGGTGTTATGTACTGTTGACAGTATGTTTAGATTACGATTTGTACGTTTTCAAAGCATACTTGCAAAAAAATTAGTATACTCAGAATATGGAGATCCTTCTAAAGTTGTTCAACAAGTAACACAAACTTTACCGGATCCAGGATCTAATGAGGTAGGAATTAACACTATTTCATAAAAAGTGATACTATGCGAAAACAATAAATGATACGATGCAATATTTGTAAAAAATAATGAAATGTAGTTTATCAATAATTTGACAGATAAACGATGTTTAAAATGCATTTCTTAAATCTACCAACTATGCCCCTTAAAATTGTGGTGTAGTTATATTTTGATGGAATCCGCAAGACATAAATAAAAACCCATTAAATTCTTATTAACGAAATATAAATTTTGTTTCAACACTAGAAATAACCAAATTACTTTATCAAAAATTATTAATTTCGCCATTTTAAATTAGATATAAAACTAATTTGGGATTGGCAATACTGAATAATTTATAAGGAACATACTCTAAATATCAGCAATGCCAATGGTAACTCATATTCGCTAAATGTGGTGGGTGTGTATATATATATATATATACATACATACACACACACACACACATGCACTCTAAATGTAATACCAACAAATTAAAAGCTGTTAAAATGTTATTTACTACTGTTGATAACACATTCAACTGTTTGACCATCTATAAGTAATATACAATTAGTCATATTTCAAAATAAAAATCCACCTGAGCCAGGATTTGGTTCCTGGAGGTCAAGTGTACATAGCAGCACTGTACCATTGACCTATGAGGCAATTTTTTTCTCAGTTCCTTAAATCCTTTAAAAACAATAATATTTATTTCTTATCATACCAAGCATAGTTGAATAGTGGCCTACATTGTTAACTGTGTTTCCCTAATTCCTACCATACATACTTTGAAAAGTATATTGTTAAATATAAACAGTCTTGTTCAGTGGCAGAGGGTCTATGTTAGCTCGGCTAACATTTTCAAAAGTTAAAATTGAACTCTTCGATATTGAATTAAAAGAAAACATAATATTGGAACAGGATACAACAATGCTATGATAGTAGTCTAAATATTGGCATAACAGATTCACATAAATGCCCTTTTTACAATTTAAATGAAGATATGGAAAGAAACCATCTCCTCCGTTGTCCAGCTTTTGTAGAAGAGACCAGCCTTTCTGCTAAATATGGAGTGCAAGAGAGCAAATGATTTCATTATCAAGTGCTCAACATTAGATACCAACCAATCATATTGCAAAGAATGATAACTTAATAGTAGGCCTATATATTGTATGCATATATTCTGTAGTATTCCAATACTATATATTGTGTTCAACATTTTTAAATCCTGACACTGTTAGCCGGTTTTCTGAGGCTTACATGAAAGGTGATCATGAGAGTGAGTTGTGCTGATGCATTCAAGCTGATCAATAGTACATTGTGCAGCATTTCAAGCCAACTTCTCAATGCTACTCTGTGGCTGTCCTGTTAGCGCACCAGAATGGCTGGTGACATTTCAATGTGCTCCGAGTAAGTACTGTATAGAATTGATCATATAGTGCTTCTGAGCATATCAGGTACAATAATTAAACCACTACGTGTAGATTATCATGGGAGATGAATGTGCTTGTGTTATTGAAGACTTGTTAAAGTTGTCCCTTTTCCCGCCAAAGTTTTGTTGAGAAGAAAAAAAGTTATAGACCAAGGTAAACCAACTCCTAATTTAAATAGTCAAAACCAAAATGTGTCGTTTTAAAGAAGGACGTGAAAGATGATATGAAAGTGACATATGGCTCTGTGGCTGCAGGAAGTCACATTCATTTTACTGTTGACCCTACCTTCTATTCTCTTCTTCTTCCTTTCATGTGATAGACCTAGTGGTCTGTTACGGTCTCAATCAATGTTTGAAGGGTCTGCCCAAAGATCTCTTGCCTGTTGGTTGGTAATTTAAGATCTGACGTGGTATTCTTGTTCTGCTCATTCTTCTTACGTGAGATTTCCAGTTGTTTCTGTATTTTTGTACATATTCTATGACTGTTTGTAATTCTTTGAGAATCTCAGAATTCCTTTTATGGTCTGTTCTTGAGTAGCCTGCAGTTCGTCTCATAAATTTCATTTCTGCCACAGTTAGTCTTTGTTCATCTACACTGCTTCTGATATAAATAGTTTTCATGTGCTGAAAAAGTCATGAACTATCTGCAGCCCAAGTTAACTGTAAAATAGCACTACATAAGTTTGGTAATAGAGGAATTGAAGAGTCCTGAAGACTGGCTTTCAAAGTTAATAAGTATAAGCATAATGAAAACTTCAGAAACAAACAGGTACACTGTCAGCTGCCTAATAGACACTGTTTCCTGGCCAAACAAGAGCTGCCATTTAAGGGTCATGTAGAAAACTCTGAATTTAATAACAGAGGTAATTATATTGAATTTTTGCACTATAGAGCCAGCTACAATGAGAAATTAAGAACCATTTGCAAACTTCTACTGTATTTGTTGGCTTATTACATGATATTCAAAATGACTATGTTCTACATCTGCTGCTTTATTCAACAAAATAAAACAAGAGATCTCAGATGTACTCTTTGTATCTACAGCGTGATCAGTATAGCATTGGACAGCAGGGTTTGTGCTGTGTGGTGACAAAAGCTTACATGTGCAGACACAGGACGTGAAATGTGTGCAGACTCAGCAATACATCCCACGCGTTCACTCACAGTCAGATCGTTTGCTTCGAGTGGATAAGGTGCTCCTCGCTTTTCCTTGTGTACAGAATGGCGTGTGTATAAGTTATTTCAATTTTAAAATTGGTATCTTATAAAACAGGCGTGTATAAATGTAAACTGAATGACCTTTGTATAAGTGTAAACTGTAAAAAAGTAAAGTAATCCCACTACAGGCCTCGGGAGGCCCTTGGGGTAGTGGGAGGTTAAGGCTCTCACTTTTTCTGGACAATCAGCACTTGATGTCAGCCGGGTTGTCAACCCTGCATGACGGCCGCCTTTACTCCCAGAACAAGTGTCTGGTACTCATTTCCGTTAGAGGCTGAGTCGACCCCAGGGCCATAGAGCCGCCAGAAGGTTTGGGTCAGTTTAAAAATCCTGACCCCACCGGGACTTGAACCCTCGACCTTCCGGCTTGTAGCGCAGTACCTTAACCACTACGCTACGGCGTGCCCCAAAGTGTAAACTGTACAATGGCTAATCATTTTTCCACTGAACAACGTGTATTATATATGATCGATATTTGTTAACTCAGTCTGCCAGCCAAGTACGAAGATTTTTTGAAACACAATTCCCAGGTGTAAAAATTCCCCCACGTTCATCAGTCCATAATCTGTACAACAAATTTATAAAGAGGTGTCAAAAATGTATGGACAACGAAGGTGAACAGTTTCAGGACCTGCTTCAATAAGTACGACAATTTGTAAAATAATTACAAGTGTGTCAGCAGTGTATAGCGAAATCCCTACATCTGCTGTCCAGTGCTATACTGATCACACTGTATAATAGAAGACGTGGCTACCGACATGTAGAGCTCACTTATAAGCTCTAGAAACCAGCTGGGAATGGAGACGAATAAGTTTTTTATATTTATTTAACTATTAATATATGGGATGTATGAAATAAATAATAAAAACATTGAACTATTAATATGTCCAATTATACCTTTCCATTTCCTAAGCCATATACCTACAGTAGTTCATTATATTTGACATTTTATGTCTTTTTTTTAGAAGTTCATTTACTTATTAGAAATAATATAATAATCACAATATTATATCCAGATTAATGTAAATAAAACAAAGGTTAATACTTGTCAAAATTCAAAGCTCTGCCACTGGTCTTGTTGTTAGTAATCTTTAAACTTTTCATCAAACTAATACACAGCCAAAGTAGTACATACATTTGTACATTATGAGAAATATTGATGAAGCCATTTTGTGTCAGTAAGTTGTCATTAAAAAGAAAAAGGTCATCTGTAACCCTGTTTTAACTTTAGAAAAAGATGGGACAGACAAAAAAAAAAATTCCTGGCTAATACAGTAAGTGTGATCAGCTAAAACTAGGCCTAGCACATGTAAAACATGAATAGAAATTTAATCAAATTTAAAGTTGGAAGTAACACTATGAGGTATTTTCAATTTATAAATGAATTGGAGAAAATGTTTTTACATCTTATCTCATAAAGTTGCATGTTTTCATGATACTGGTTTCAAAGATCATTTCACCTTCATCTTCAGTCAACTCCAACTGGAGTCAAACTGAAGATCGAGGTGACCTTTGAAACTGGTATCGTGAAAACATGCAAGTTTGTGAGGTGAGATACAAAAACACTTTCTCCAACTCATTTATAAAATGAATAGAAATTGTTAGTAGATCTATTGAAAGAAGATAACTCTGTCAGTAATTGAAAGCAGTGGATAAATAATTTAAAAATAAGCACTCAATAAATTAAGGAAGATTGGAAGTATAGGGTGTTTTGATTGATACAAAACAGAGGGATGTAAATTACTTCTAAAAATCTAGATCATTATAATTGATGTTAATCATAAAGTCCCCAAATATTTTAAAAGAATAGAAAACTACATTTGACATACAGTATGTTATACAATAGGAGTATAACCAGTTTTATTTTGTGTTTTAATGGTAGGGATGTAAAAATTGTAATTCTTGGTAGACCAATCCTACAACACTTCATAAAGTGACATTTGTCAAATATGAAAATTTATTAAATAAAACGAAAACGTATGCCTGTAAAATGCTTCTTTAATTTTTATGTAAATAATCTACCAAGGAACCATAATAAATATAAATAAAATCAAGGTTTGATTCACAGTCTTTAAATCATGAGAGTTTTTTTTTACAGTTTTCCACAAGAGCCATTAATCAAAAGATTCCTCTTTAAGCAAAATATTGTAGAAATTGCTTCAGCTGTGCATCTATGAGTGTTTACATTGTGTAATAAAATATGGTCAAAGTGGAAGTTGGAGTATGTTGACTTCCACTTTTTACTTTGGCAGCTGTATGATATATGTTTTTTTTTAAGATTGTGGTCCGTATGTTAGCTGCTCCAGTTAACCCAGCTGATATTAATACAATCCAAGGAGTATATGCTGTAGTAAAACCGAAACTGCCATCAATTCCAGGAAATGAAGGCGTTGGGGAAGTTGTAAATGTGGGAACTGATGTCAAAGAGTTTTAAACCAGGAGATAGAGTGTTGCCAAAAGGAATTGCTTGGGGTACTTGGCGTACCCATGCAGTATGTGATGCAAAGGAAATGATAAAAGTAAGTATGTCATACAGAGTCTGTATGCGTGTCTTACCACTTTCTGTGTTCTGGGATCTGAAAGATGGTATTCTTCTTCTTCTTCTTCCTTCCAAGTATTAGGCCAAGGCCTGTTACGATCCTATAGAAAATTTTCCCTCCAGCGTTTGAGGGAAATTCTCGTATAAGACTTGAAAGCATAATAATAGTCCCTTCGATTGGTTGCTGGCCAAAGGAAGGCAAGACCAGTGATGGGGCTGCCATCTTATAGCCTCTGGTCAGGCTTTTCTGGAGAAGAAAAGAAAATAAAGGAAAGAAGAAATGGAAGAAAGGAAAGACTCCCTAGCCCTCGGATGCCCTAATAGCGTCGGCGTCAAAAAAAAATAAGAGTTAACCAAGAGAGTTAGATAGTAAAGTTAAAAGAGTGCAAAACACAAGTAAGTGGAGTGGAAGAAATGTTTTGCACAGCTTGGGCACCTTGTGGTCGCCATCCACATATCCCCTAGATGAGCACCCCTGAGGGGAAAGATGGTATTAAGTGGTCAATTTTTAAAATTGGGTTTAAGCCCCAGTCTGAGCATATAATTTTTCTCTTCAAATATGATAAAATATGGTCAATTTTTATTTACAGAATTTTCAGGAGATCGTATTGCATAGAACCACTTGTGCTATACAGAACGGAATTCAAGATATATAAGTTTGTATTGTAGTGTAAATAGTTATTTTCATTTGAATAGTCTTAACCTCAATAATTGTCCTCTGTTCCACCCTGTCTTCATCTTACTTCTCCAATCTCTAATGTTTAAAATGTTTTAATCTTTTTCAAAAAACTCCATCTTTTATATGGTTTACCTCTTAATCTAATCATTCTGACTTCCATTGCATTACACTCTTTGCTAGTGCCGTGGTCTCAAGGTAGTATGCTGCCTTCTCATGCAATGGGCCTGAGTTCAAGTCTCAGTCGGATAAAATCCTGGGTGAGGTTTTTTCGGGGTTTTACCTCACCTGTAAGACAAATGTCATGAAACTTCAAGATCCAAATGATCCCCGAAGATCATGTGGCCATCATATCATCGGGGCAACATAATTCCACTTTCCAGACATCCTAACCTCAGAAGTGAGTTACAATTATGCCAATGCCAGGAAAGAACACAAAAAATGTTGAAATGACAAACATTGAATAAAAAAAATCTATCGTCTTTCATCCTCATCACATGTGTAAACCAGGAGAGACATCTACTCTTCATAAATCACAGTGGTCCAGTTCACTGTTCATTTGAATTCTGAACTGGTCCAAAACTTTTTCTTAAAATTTGATACTCAAGTATTTTAAGAAATAGCATAAATGGTATATTTTTAATGTTCTTTTTTACTCATTTAAGTTGGTCACCTTATATTAAACGGCAATATTTTAAGAGAAAAATTTTCGCCCAAACCGAGATTTGAATCCAGGATCTCCACCATTCCAGTACTTTATCCATTAAACTATCTAGGCTGCTGACTTAGATAGAAATTTTTCTCTTACTTATACAATCCTGTATGCTTGAAATCAAGAACCTTCATTCTATACACATTTAGCAGCTTCTTATTCAAGAAGAATTTTCAGTGGGATTTTAAAATTACTTTTATAGTTAGTATAACTTCATTTTCAATATTTTTATTATTATTTTAACATTAATTTTTTATTAAAAATCATCGGAGAACATATTGTTTAAATAACTCACCTCATAGGATCATGCTTCCATGACATCGCGATTTCAAACATAATCATGTTCATCGTCAGCCATAACTCCGGAGTTATGGCTGACGATGAACATGATTATGTTGAAATCGCGATGTCATGGAAGCATGAATCCTATGAGGTGAGTTATTTAAACAATATGTTCTCCGATGATTTTTAATGATTATACCTCATAATGTTTACTTCCCAACATTAATTAAATATATTACTTTTTTAGCTAGTAAAGCACATATTTTCAATGTTTTTTTATTTAAATTTGTCACTTTATATTAAAAGACAAATTAATATTTTAAGGGAAAAATGTTTTCCTAAAAGTATATTTTTTTATTTGTGGAAAAGCTATAATTAGGACTCCTAACATTAAAGGAACTTTTCATAAAACTTATTATGGAAAATAATATTACAAGGCTTTCAAGTTAATAATTAAAATAAGTTGTAATAATCTCCCATAACACTCCATGTTGTTCAATGTATTGAGGAACACGAATGTATGAGAGGTAATTACAACTCGTTTTATTCATTATAAATTAAAGGAATTGTTCAGTTACTGTGTGATGGATGATGATGAAGAGAATGAAGAAGGGGAAAAAGCAGTGGCCTACTGTTATTGATAAGCACTAAGGGAGCTGCCAGTGTTAACATTCCCATCTGATAACAAATAAATAGTACTACTGTAAAAGCTCCTTATTCACAGGGGATATGTTCCGTAAATATGCCATGAATACAGATACCGTGAATATGGATTGGTTATTTGTATGGGTATATAGGGGATATGTTCCAAGGTTCCAAAATAAAATCAATTTAATGAGAGATATTGAACAATTCCTATTAATTATTATATCAGGCTTAGACAAGGGCTTAAAAGAACAGTAATTTTTTCATGTTTTGTCGCTTTTAAAAGTCTCTTAATTCATCTGTGAATTCAGCGATATAATTCCTTATTTTATCTTCGGATTTCTTGATGATTCATTAAAATTTAAACAGCATGATATGGATGCAAATGACTTGCCAACCTATAAACGGTCAAGTATTTCCATTTTTACTTTAAGCGGCAACACTACTTTTTTTAATAATTAAAACATTGTGTCTGTTCATTCTTACCTCTTATAGTTGTTTTTGTCAAGGCTTCTTAGCCCCATCGTCAGCGATTACTACTTTTTTTCTGCTTTGGAACAAATTTTTCTTTCCTTTTACTCGACATTATAAATTGGGAACAAAGCAGAAGAGACACGTGTTATTCAATAAAAATTATTGCAATGAATGACAAATTTAAACAATATAGCGGCATTTATCTACAGACATAGCGGCACATGAAATATAGCAGTGGCTTTAAATAACGGACTTTAGGCTTAGTGACAATAAGGTTTGTTTTACTTTGATATTTGTTTGTCCATTTGATTTGAATCACTCTTTGTAAAAGCTGCCTTAGCATGTGCCTGCAGTTAAAAAGTTGCTGGTGCGTTAATAAAGGATAGTAATCTTTCTAATATACCGACTGGATCTGCGAATAAAGAAATTTTTTTCCGTGAATACAGGAACTTATTGCAATTTTTTAATCTGCAGATAATGAAAACGCAAATAACAGAACCATGAATAAAGAGCTTTTACTGTATATGGCTTCTCAACATATGTAATTTGAAATTGGTTCTGATTTAATTTAATCTAGGCATTTGACATGCAATCTTGTTTTACTCAGTCTGGACATAATAATTGAAGAAAAATCTCCATCCGTACATAGTCCCCAAATACATAGTCAGATGCCCTGTTGTCTGATCTACTATAGCCCATTTTATCTTTAAACCACTGTTATGTGAGATGTAATATTTTTCCTGCTTTATATTCAAATGTATTTTATTGGTTTACTCTGTGGCGCAAGTGATTAGACACTTGTCCTCAACTTCTAGGTGACTCCGTGTGGAGTTTGGTAACAATCAAAATCAAGGCAGATTTATTCTCCAATTTTCCACTGCCAAAAAAGTTCTTTCTACCAATTCTTCATACTCACTTCATCTCTCCCATGAATGTGCAACAGTCCTGGTCAGCTGGCATATTTTATATATCACATATCTTCAATAATTGGGCTTCATCTCATCTCTTTACCTGGTGTTATGCTGGACATGAGTATAGAGTTTACTTTAGTTTTGCTGATTTACAGGTGTCATCAGACATTGGAATTGTGGAGGCAGCTACAATGATTGTAAACCCATGTACTGCATATCGAATGCTTAAAGATTTTGTACAACTTTCAAAGGGAGACACAGTTATTCAGAATGGAGCTAATAGTGCATGTGGACAGAATGTTATCCAGATATGTAAAGCTTGGGGAATTACATCAGTTAACATTGTAAGAAATCGAGAAAATATTGATGAACTTAAAGCATTTCTTACAGATCTTGGGGCAACACATGTTCTCACTGAAGAAGAACTCAGGTAACATTTCTAAATCATAAATATTATTTATTCCTAATTTTTATACATTTTTTCTGAAAAACCGAGTTTCAACAAGCATATAGAGTACCAAGAGTATTAAGTATTATGATGCAATAGGTCAACAATACCTTGGCCTCCAGCTGATTGCTAGCCTCACATCCACATGTACCATTTACAGAGATGGACAGTCAGTCATTAAGCCTGCATAGGGGTTACATAATATGGTCAGCATGTTACGTCTCAGTGTTATAGCTGGAGCTCAACCTGGAGCCACAACTTATTGTTACTTCCAAATTCTACATGATGTTGAGTGGAGGCACTGGTGCCATATAGTTGAAATTCCATGGGAATTCAAATCAACACATATTCCCTATCTCTGTGCCATGGGGAGTATAACATATTGGAATTTTCATTTTGGCATTAATGTTAATGTTTAGCTAGCTACTGTTTTGAGTCACGCATAATATATTTGTGACAAGATAACTTTTTTTTTTCAGTTTACTTTATTACATTTTTTTTAATTCCTTTCTTTCTAGTTTTCTTTCATTTACACTGTTCTTTCTTTTTGTTGTTGTTGTTTTGTTTTACCTTTGTTAACCTTTTTACCTCATTCACACATACAAACACAAAGACAGGATACACACCCAGACCCAAGGAGGAGATTTAAAAATTCCCTACCTCGTCAGGAATCGAACCCAGATCGCAGGAGTGGAAGATAGGGACTCTACCTACTACACTATATGGAGCTTAAACTCTCATCTATAAATTATACATTTAAGGATAAACTTGAAATAATACAATCAAGATCCCTTAGGATAATTACAGAAGCTGTTAAGATAACCCCAGTGGCAGTCATGCTGTGTATAACTGAGAGAGTGTCAAAGCAGAATATATGAATAAAATAAAAACCATCAAAATTGGTACAAAAATTAAACTGCAGAAAACCAAAGCATAAATGGTTTTACCAACCAAAACAACAACACACCTCGACTGAAATCTCAAACCCTACATTCATAATTCATACAAAATGAAGAAATAAGTTAGGATATTCTATAGACAAAATTACTTGCTCCATATACCAACCTACTGGAATATGTTGATGAAATGGAAAGCAAAGTTAGTAAAAACGAATGATTCTCCTGATTTCCTAAAAATGATATCACTCGAAATCTTAAATATAATTTACCCCAAAGAAATATGGTACAGAATATATATATATATATATATGGCTGACATGAAAACAAAGAAATGGGTTTTGGAATGTATTGTGAAGAATTTTGACAATATATCCCGTTAGGACAATTTGCTAATAACTATGATGGGGAAATTTCAGCCATTAAATCTCTCCTGGAATATGTCTTGTATAGACCAGAAATAAAAAAACAAAATTGTTATACTCTCAGACTCATGAGCATCCCTACAGAAGATTCAAAACTACAGCTATCATGATATATCAATAATACAGTTTATAAGAAAGCTATACAGAGCAGCCAAAAGTGGAAATTCAGAAATAGTTCTTCAATGGATATATGGACATGTCGGCTTGCAAGAAAATTAAACTGCAGACAGCTTGAAAAAAAAAAAACACTAACAATATTATGATGATCTTGATGAAGATTTTCGGGCTGTAGGCCGTGGTTGTGAGGCTTGTAGTTCCCCGACGTTTCGCCAAAGACTGCATCTGGCATCCTCAAGGTCGGGGAACTACAAGCCTCACGACCACGGCATACAGCCCGAAAATCTTCATCAAGATCATCATAGCAACTCCGGCCGTGAAAGTCTACGTGAATACACTAACAATATTATTTCTACCAGTTATATTATATGGATGCAAAACATGGACTCTTACTTTAAGGGAGGAAAAGGAGATTACGAGTATTTTAGAATAAAATTCTTTATTGTGGAGCTAAGGAAAAAATGATTTGGGATCACAATCCCGGAACTCACTAGCAACAACTTTACTATTTGTAATAGTGAGTGGTAGAATGGTAGACCAAAGGTAACATGGAAGGAAAACATGAAGACAGTAATGCAAGCTAGAGGGCTAAGCATCGAAGATGCCCAAGACCATAGGCTTTGCAGGTTTGGCACGGGAAGCCGGCAGCAGCTGTAAAAACCCGAAGATAGATAGAGATAGAAATATTTTTAACGAGAAACATTTTAAAGTCCTAAAGGGAATAGACAAATTTGTTATTAAGGTGAATTAATTACTTACTATCACACGGTATTGTTGAAGATGATACAGTTACACCTCCACTATAGCAAAATTCATTAAGCTAACAACATTCTATAAACTGGAAGGTTCTGGGATTGATTCCAATGGGGATCAAGATTTTTAAACTGGCCTAAAATTTCTGGTGGGACCATAGCTCTAGGATTGATTCTAATGGAAATGAGAACCAGGCACATGCTTTGGGGGTAAAGGCAGTCATCATGCAGAGCTAACATCTCATGTTGATTGTGTAGAAAGATGGGACCCTTGATCTCCTAAGGCCTATACTGTCCTACTTAGCCAAAAAGACGTACCTCAAGATCTTTAAACATTCAATAAATGAGCAACTTGTTAAAGTGTATTCCATACCAATTTATCACAATATTGTTTTATATTATATAGTATTATTTATACCATATTAAGTAATAATAGCAATTAAATTTGAAGAGAAAAATTTTCGCCTAGACCAGGACTCGAACCCGGGACCCTTGGCTTTCCAGGCCAAGTGCTCTACCAACTGAGCTATCGAGGCGAGTTACGATCTAGACGCAAATTTTTCTCTTATATACGTTGTAATTCCCTATCGCCAAATGCTTTTGAAACCATTGTTTCTATCTTTGCAAATGGCGGCTTCTTAGTTAAGAAGACATTTATTGGAAATTTAACATTACTTTAAAAGCCAGTAAGGCCTCTAATGATGTTTTTATTATTAATTTAACATTTCTCAATGAAAGATAAATTAAATTTGAAGAGAAAAATTTTCGCCTAGACCGGGACTCGAACCCGGGACCCTTGGCTTTCCGGGCCAAGTGCTCTACCAACTGAGCTATCGAGGCGAGTTACGATCTAGACGCAAATTTTTCTCTTATATACGTTGTAATTCCCTATCATTAGAGGCCTTACTGGCTTTTAAAGTAATGTTAAATTTCCAATAAATGTCTTCTTAACTAAGAAGCCGCCATTTGCAAAGATAGAAACAATGGTTTGAAAAGCATTTGGCGATAGGGAATTACAACGTATATAAGAGAAAAATTTGCGTCTAGATCGTAACTCGCCTCGATAGCTCAGTTGGTAGAGCACTTGGCCCGGAAAGCCAAGGGTCCCGGGTTCGAGTCCCGGTCTAGGCGAAAATTTTTCTCTTCAAATTTAATTTATCTTTCATTGAGAAATGTTAAATTAATAATAAAAACATCATTAGAGGCCTTACTGGCTTTTAAAGTAATGTTAAATTTCCAATAAATGTCTTCTTAACTAAGAAGCCGCCATTTGCAAAGATAGAAACAATGGTTTCAAAAGCATTTGGCGATAGGGAATTACAACGTATATAAGAGAAAAATTTGCGTCTAGATCGTAACTCGCCTCGATAGCTCAGTTGGTAGAGCACTTGGCCCGGAAAGCCAAGGGTCCCGGGTTCGAGTCCCGGTCTAGGCGAAAATTTTTCTCTTCAAATTTAATTTATCTTTCATTGAGAAATGTTAAATTAATAATAAAACATCATTAGAGGCCTTACTCTGGCTTTTAAAGTAATGTTAAATTTCCAATAAATGTCTTCTTAACTAAGAAGCCGCCATTTGCAAAGATAGAAACAATGGTTTCAAAAGCATTTGGCGATAGGGAATTACAACGTATATAAGAGAAAAATTTGCGTCTAGATCGTAACTCGCCTCGATAGCTCAGTTGGTAGAGCACTTGGCCCGGAAAGCCAAGGGTCCAGGGTTAGGTTACCGGGCCAGGAAAACCCTTTTTCTCTTCAAAATTAATTTATCTTTCATTGAGAAAATGTTAAAATTTTAAAATAAAAAAATTAATAATAGCAATAAATTATAATTGGATATGAAAACAGAGTGGAAAAAATAATAGTAGTAGTAGTAGAGTAGTAGTAGTTAGTAGATATTCAAATGTTCTGAAAGCTCTTGATTGGTAATCATTCGCTGGCGGGGTCGGGGCGGCTCCAATAATATTTGCTTTGGAAAGCATATTGAACATCTTTTTTAGTTCATTTTTGCATTGAAACCAAGAGTTGCACACTGCTCAGTATTACACGCGGAGGCGAACTACATTACACTCGTTTTTTTATAAATATTTAGGAGAAAAGAAATTAAGAGATCCCATAGGCCTCAAGTACTCTAATACCATCGGGTTCGAAGAAAACAAGAGTTCAATCAAGGGAGACTGGATAGGAAAGTTGAAAGAGGGAATTGGTATATGGAAAGGAATAAATACCAATTTAAAGAAACGAAAGAAGGAGCAAAACACAAGTAAGTGGAAGTAATGATTTTGCTCAGCTTGGGCACCTTGAGGTCACCATCCACATATCCCCTAGGTGGGGACCCCTGAGGGGAAACGTAAGATGATGATACCACTTTTTTGCTTATGATTTTAATTAAATTTTATTTAGAATTCATTAGTGTTTTTTGTGACTTTCCATACAGATAAGACTATTTAGCTTAGTAAATAGGTAGAGTAACCATTAAACATTACTTTGGTAAGAAAAAAATGAAAATTAAAAAAAAAGTTGGGATATGTCCTTTTGGCTAAGGATGACAGTATAGTGGGACCACTTTACCTTTACTGTTACATTTCTATTTAAAATATTTACTGTTTCTTTTTATTAATTTTTTTTAGAACTACACAATTGTTCAAAACATCACAGATACTTAAACCCAAGCTTGCATTAAACTGCGTGGGAGGAAAGAATGCATTGGACTGTCTTCGGCAACTTGATAGAGGTGGTGTCATGGTGACATATGGTGGAATGTCTCGTGAACCTGTCACTGTACCTACTTCTGCCCTCATATTCAAAGATGTTGTGGTTCGTGGATACTGGATGACTCAATGGAGTAAGGATCATTTAGGAAGTAAAGAACAGAAAGAGATGTTTGAAGAAATCATGAATATGTATAAACAAGGACATTTAAGACCACCAATTCACAGACTTATTCCTTTTAGCAATTACAAGGAAGCATTAGAAAATACGATCAATCCCAAAGGGTTTGTGGGATTAAAATATATAATCGATTTCCAGGTTATGCAAGAGAGTTAGTTGTATCATATATTAAATTTTAAAAATTGATATTCTATGTATAATTATTGCATTGGATAGCATGAATGAAGATGAAAAAGTTAGATGACATGTTTATAAATAATGCTGTAGTTGAGCAATAGATAATTTTTGAGTAGGGCAGAACTGAGAAAAATATATTTGAATCATATAATTTGTTCTGATATCTCCAAAATGATTGATTCCTTGTTTAGTATGTTCTAAGTTCATGCTTAGTGAAATTAAATTAAAAGACTGATGCTAACTTTATATTCAGGGTTGCAGCATTTTTTAAGAAAACAAAGTTTATCTCACTATGGATTGCCTATTGTATACAATACTAATAAATAAAATGTTTTGTTAAAAAATATTGTTACTTTTTTCAGTTTTCTTAAAGGAATGAACACAGTTCTGAATTCTGCTTATATATTTCCTAGATATCAGGGGTCCTCATCTGGGGGATATGTGGATGGCGACCACAAGGTGCCCAAGCTGAGCAAAACATTTCTTCCACTTACTTGTGTTTTGCACTCTTTTAACTTTACTATCTAACCTCTCTTGGTTAACTCTTGTTTTTTCGACCCGACGCTATTAGGGCATCCAAGGGCTAGGGAGTCTTTCCTTTCTTCTTTCCTTTATTTTCTTTTCTTCTCCAGAAAAGCCTGACCAGAGGCTATAAGATGGCAGGCTCATCACTGGTCTTGCCTTCCTTTGGCCAGCAACCAATCGAAGGGACTATTATTATGCTTTCAAGTCTTATACGAGAATTTTCCGGAAGACGCTGGAGGGAAAATTTTCTATAGGATCGTAACAGGCCTTGGCCTAATACTTGGAAGGAAGAAGAAGAAGAAGAAGAAATATTATTTGTGGGAATGGAGAAGACTACATAACAGTGAACTACATGGTCTTTATAGGAAGCCAAATATAATAACAATATTTAAATCACATAGACTGTGACGGGCAGGACATGTGGCACGAATGGGGAATGAAAGACATGTATGGAAGCTTCTTGTAGGAAAACCAGAGGGAAAATGCCCAGTTGGTAGACCAAGAATGAGATGGGAGAATAACATTAACCAGATTTGAGGGAAATAGATTATATAGGGAATGATTGGAAACATTAGCTCAGGATAGGGATGTATAGAGAGCTTATGGCCATGAGCCTGCGGGTTCGATACTGCCAATGATTTATTTAATTGGAGAATGGTTAACACATTTTATTCTGGTTTGCCATAAATGCAATAAATTATTTTACTAGTTAAGAACTAATTATCTTTAAATAAGTGTATAATCAACATTATTTTAATTAGAGCACGTCCAATCTGAAATTATATTCTTACATTTACTGGAGAAAATATTTTTTTTCCCCATACTCTCTTTGAATATTGTAATTATTATTACTATACATTAATCTTTAATTTTCTTCTTCTATCACGCTCTGATAAAAATTTGAGATTTTTCTCATGTCAGTTCATTAAATAGAATTTTTAAGTAAGATAATTATTGTAATGCTTAATTATAAGTTTCAATCAAATTGAAAATATTTTTAAGATATTCTGCTAAGCCAAACACACTGTCTGTAAACCCCTCTTGGAGTGATCTCTTTTTAGGTAAAAAAATAACTATAAGGAAATGTATATAATTCTTTTTTGCTCTTTGGAATATTGGTATCTTTTAATTATTGTAATATAAAAATACTTTAATTTGGGATGTACAGCCATAGGCTCTACCAAAATTAAACATGTAATAATTACACAAAATGTCACACCAGTAAGAGAAAATAAAATTATAATTTTAATTTATAATATTTTTAAAAAATATGCCTTAATTTAATTAATAAGATTTGGAATATTCATGACTTGCCTCATATTTACAAATATGTGGTGAGTCATGAATATTCCAACTCCTATTAATCAAATATTAAATGCTTTAATTTGGTTGAAATTTACAATATTATTATTTATATTATATGCATTGTAATATTTTATCAAGATTATTCTTTATTATGATGTATTGAATTGGCATGATATTGGTTGGTTCGTTTTGATTTGTGTTCATACTACATGGATGTATCATATTTCCTTCTTCACTTCCATAATAAAGAACTGATCATGCTATGATAGTATACAGACAAGTGGAACCATAAAATAAATTAACATATCTCAAAGGAACTTAGAATAAAATCCGTACTAGCAGACATATGTCACTTTAAAGATAATTGGCATAAGCATATGTCTAGAACTAGAATTTCTAGAGCAACCTATATTAACACTTAGAGGGAAGAAATCAACTGGATAACCAACGAAGAGATGGTTAAATTTTTTTGAGTGCTTGTAAAATTGTAGGCGATACTAGGATCCCTGAAGACAATGGAGAAAATCAAATATCAATTGAGCTTTACAATTACAACATAGCAATAAAGAATAATAATAATAATAATAATAATAATAATAATAATAATAATAAACTGGCATACTCAAAAGCTTAGTAATTAAAAATGTCTTACTAAGCCAAAAGCTGAACAATCTGACCTTCTAATAAGTAAAAGTGTCAGTCTGTTTTAATTTAAACAATGGATTCTGATCATGATTAGAAATGTGCAGTAAGTCTCTCTATATCTGCCAGATCATCACATATTTCATCAACCTTTGTACCTATTTTCTTAGCAACTTCTTGTTTCTCTGATGTTGGAAGTCCTAAGAACAACCATACTAATTCTCCATCAATGATGCCCCGAGCTGGATTACTAAGCAATTTGGTTGCACTTTTATAAGTTCTAAATGCTTTAGGATTCAGACCTCCTATATGTGGTATGTGATTGACTAAGACATTCTGTAACATTAGCAATCTTCGGTATGTTTTCTCTGGAACTGGTAGAACATATCCAAGCCCACCATCCAGTGTTGCAAACATTGTGATGTGACGTTTATCAGCTCCTTGTAGATGTTTCTTATCAGCCATATTGTCATTAACTTTACATCGAATTCTAAAGAAAGTATTGACGTGTTGTCCCAAATGGAAGTCTGCTTTGCGAAGCAATCTTTGACCTGAAAAGTTAAAATAACATTTCAGTTATAGTTAGTATTTTTATTTAATGGTGATCCTTAATATATATCAGGTCATTAATGTCACATTTCAAATATGGACATGAAAGGGCTAATAAATTTTTCTCAGAGGCATAAGATTTTTTTTGCATGCCATAAATCTATGATACAGTGCCCATAACTTTACTTCCCTTCCAAAGGAAGTCAAACTCAGGATTTTTATACCCATAAAAATCCACTCACTGACCTGGCCAGATTTGAATCTGCTCTCGGAACTCAATGCTAGTATGGTAACCACTAGTCCACAAGGATTTATTGCAATTATAGTCTGTGACATTTAATTTTATAACTACAAAGCAACATTCACCTAGTATCATTACCTTGTTACTTTGCCTAATGGAGTAGGGATGGTGACGACTTATTTTACCTGATAAAGTTAAGACACTTCTGTACCAGTCAATACTAATAAAATTCATATCAGTTTCCGTTGAGGTGAATAGTCATAAGATAAAAACCTAAAATATGTACCTTTTGGCAGGTGCCATCGTCCTCAACTGTGTTAAAATATTATATTTAAAGTGTTATCTGGAGGCCTTTCGGAAGTTAACTTCCATCATCAGCAGGATGAGTATCTCCTACTAGTTGTTGTTTACAACGATGTAGACTCAAAGTGTCTCAACTTCAGTCAGTTGCTACTGCAGACACTTTGAGTCTACATCATTGTAAAAAACTACTAGTAGCAGATACTCATCCTGCTGATTATGGAAGTTAACTTCTGAAAGGCCTCCAGATAACATATTAATATAATATTTTAACACAGTTGAGGATGACAGCACCTGCCAAAAGGTACATATTTAGAGTTTTTATCTTATGAGTTCTGTACCACTTAATAACCAATATGGCTGAAAAAAACTAAACGAGGGCAGATTTTCACACAAAACTAAGTCCTCTGTCTGTTATTCCTGGATATGAAAAGCAGGACCACTTCACCAGGAATAAGTTTCATGAAAACTTATAAGCTACAAATAATTTAATAACTCTTAGTACATAATGTAAATTTAGTAGTAGAAAGGTAACAAATTGAAAATTAAAACATATATGAAGATAAAACATCTTTTTTTGCACTAACTCTAGCAAAGTTGAAGTGATATGAAAAATTGCTGAGTTCAAGGAAAGCAAAATACTTTTAATCACAAATTGATAGGAAGTATATCTTTGAAAGCAAGTTCAAGGAAAGCAAAATACTTTTAATCACAATTGATAGGAAGTATATCTTTGAAAGCAAGTTCAAGGAAAGTAAAATACTTTTAATCACGAAATTGATAGGAACTATATCTTTGAAAGCAAGTTCAAGGAAAGCAAAATACTTTTAATCACGAAATTGATAGGAAGTATATCTTTGAAAGCAAGTTCAAGGAAAGTGAAATGCTTTTAATCACGAAATTGATAGGAAGTATATCTTTGAAAGCAAGTTCAAGGAAAGCAAAATACTTTATTCACGAAATTGATAGGAAGTATATCTTTGAAAGCAAGTTCAAGGAAAGCAAAATACTTTTATTCACGAAATTGATAGGAAGTATATCTTTGAAAGCAAGTTCAAGGAAAGCAAAATACTTTTATTCACGAAATTGATAGGAAGTATATCTTTGAAAGCAAGTTCAAGGAAAGCAAAATACTTTTATTCACGAATTGATAGGAAGTATATCTTTGAAAGCAAGTTCAAGGAAAGCAAAATACTTTTAATCACGAAATTGATAGGAAGTATATCTTTGAAAGCAAGTTCAAGGAAAGCAAAATACTTTTAATCACGAAATTGATAGGAAGTATATCTTTGAAAGCAAGTTCAAGGAAAGTGAAATGCTTTTAATCACGAAATTGATAGGAAGTATATCTTTGAAAGCAAGTTCAAGGAAAGCAAAATACTTTTATTCACGAAATTGATAGGAAGTATATCTTTGAAAGCAAGTTCAAGGAAAGCAAAATACTTTTATTCACGAAATTGATAGGAAGTATATCTTTGAAAGCAAGTTCAAGGAAAGCAAAATACTTTTAATCACGAAATTGATAGGAAGTATATCTTTGAAAGCAAGTTCAAGGAAAGCAAAATACTTTTAATCACGAAATTGATAGGAAGTATATCTTTGAAAGCAAGTTCAAGGAAAGTGAAATGCTTTTAATCACGAAATTGATAGGAAGTATATCTTTGAAAGCAAGTTCAAGGAAAGCAAAATACTTTTATTCACGAAATTGATAGGAAGTATATCTTTGAAAGCAAGTTCAAGGAAAGCAAAATACTTTTATTCACGAAATTGATAGGAACTATATCTTTGAAAGCAAGTTCAAGGAAAGCAAAATACTTTTAATCACGAAATTGATAGGAAGTATATCTTTGAAAGCAAGTTCAAGGAAAGCAAAATACTTTTATTCACGAAATTGATAGGATATATCTTTGAAAGCAAGTTCAAGGAAAGCAAAATACTTTTATTCACGAAATTGATAGGAAGTATATCTTTGAAAGCAAGTTCAAGGAAAGCAAAATACTTTTAATCACGAAATTGATAGGAAGTATATCTTTGAAAGCAAGTTCAAGGAAAGTGAAATGCTTTTAATCACGAAATTGATAGGAAGTATATCTTTGAAAGCAAGTTCAAGGAAAGCAAAATACTTTTATTCACGAAATTGATAGGAAGTATATCTTTGAAAGCAAGTTCAAGGAAAGCAAAATACTTTTATTCACGAAATTGATAGGAAGTATATCTTTGAAAGCAAGTTCAAGAAGCAAAATACTTTTATTCACGAAATTGATAGGAAGTATATCTTTGAAAGCAAGTTCAAGGAAAGTGAAATGCTTTTAATCACAAAATTAATAGGAAGTATATCTCTGAAAGCATGATATGTCTAAAAAAAACTCTTACCTCCAAAACTCTCACGAGACTCTGGTTGGTACATAAACAACACAAGATTCTTGTCACCATCAGCCACCATGAACCCCATTGTGTGTTATCTAACAAAAACTCGCAAGTATACACTTCTGAAGGTCGGAAGTCACGACTGACAAGAGATAATGTACGATATTCTTCTTGGAATCGAAGTAAACTGATGGACTTGTAAACATCAGCAACTAGAATCAAACTCTTGATACTTAACAGCTGGTGTATGTAAATATTAGTGTCTATAAATGCCACGCCCACTAAGTCATTATCTTTGAGCTGCCAGATGTAGATCTTCTGTCCAACTGCAGACACCAGGAAACCAAGTACATGTGTTATGGCAGTTACTGGTCCTTTCTGCTCTTTTGAATAAACCATCTTGAAACGATTCTTTGTGAGAGGTTGTCCAGGTTCTGGTACGACCTCAATGATGTCAAAAATTAAAATCTGCAAAGATTAAGGTAGAAAATAAAAACTTTTTACAGATGTGAGAAAAAGTAACAATATTCAAATTTCTGGGGACAATGAATGAAAACAAAACAAATACTGATATTAAAAATAACCACAGGTCTAAAACTGACATGTCTATGATTAAGCTTTTCCTTAATCCTTTCGCTCCTACATTATAAATTCAAGTGGAGAATTTTTCGTAACAGGCCTATAGGCTAAGACTTGGTTGGATGAAATGGAGAATTTTTAATGGATATTTTCTGTATTAACACAATGTATTGAATACAAAAAAGAAAAACATCTTCAGTATTCATTTCTAACAAACAGTTCCAATTTTTATAATCATGTTGTTCAGGAGCATCTGAAGTAGCGCATAAGTCATCTTATGGTAAAACTCAATACTAGAAGCTTATTGTTTAGCAATAATAATGATATTTTAAAGACTGATGCACCATATTATGATCATCATCAAGTCTCTCATGTCCTCATTCTGGGGGTCGAGTTACATCACTCCATATAACAGCTTGAAATATGATGATGTTCGGGGACTTCACTTGGAATGATACAATTAATAAATAAATATGTAGCATGAAGATCAATTGAAGTAATTGTCATTAGCTAGCAGATGACAATACAAGGAGTCATGTAGTTAGCATGACACAGACCCACAACTTTAGCTTCATTATTCTTAACTGGATTTCATTATTTATATCAAGTAGCTGTTCAGTTAAGATTCAAATTAAAATTAAATATCATAGTGATTTTTCCTATAAAAATTCAAACACTATTAAGTTGTTCTCACAAGGGTGATTGAGTCTATTTCAGAGTCTGTGTTTTAAAAAAAATCTATGGTATAACCAAGAATTGAACCTAGACTCTGGGATTATAGCCAGATCCATTAACCATTACACCAAAGAGACAATTATATTGCTCTACTATAAAGGAGCAGCAGTCCAGCACCCTGCCTGAATGTACTAAGGCAGAATGTACCTTGGTGGAGGGCTACAGAATGTAAGCAAGTTCAAATCCCTGTGACGAAAGAAAATTTCTCATGAAATTTCTGTCAGTGTATAGAACCAGTGACCACCCAACATTATGAGAAATTTAGATACCTACAATAAGTATGGTTCCAAGTTGGGAAAAATATTTGATTTATAAGTTTTTCAGTCAGCCAAAAGATTATGAATTTTGAAATTCATGGAAAAAAAGATTTGATTTATAAGTTCTTCGGTCAGCCAAAAGATGGAATAGTAACCGAAATCGAGCGCCAACAATGTAAAATTCAATAGTCTGGAGAAGCTGATGATGGTACACATGATATACCGAAACATGTTCAAATAGAACACAAGTTATGAGGTAAGATGACTCTGGATTCATCTTATTTATTAAAAAGAACCTCATGTTACTCTCTAATGTAATTTATTAATACAGTAGTTAGTACATTATTTATTAATTAAATAAAAATAAACACATAGTTTTATTTGATTTTCATATTTATTATATAATCAGTGACAGCTGTTTCGGTACACTGTACCTTCTTCAGACATGTTAACAAATTATGAATTGTGTTCCAACTGATCTAAGCAACAATACAACAATATTTATTTAAATTTTTTAATTTAACAAAGGGGATTTATTCAAATCAAGTTGAGAATTTAACAGTTTTTTACTACTTTTAAATTTATTAATTTCTACAGCCTCCAAAAGATCTAACTTCTTACCCTTATCACAAATATGTAAAATTTCAAAATTTGGATCGAAACAATGATTAAATTGGAATAGGTGGTTAGCATATTTTGAATTTTCTAAATTTCTGTTATATGCTCTCATGTGTTCCTTTATCCGAGAGATAAAAGGTCTACCAGTTTGTCCTATATAGACATTGTCACATGTGCCACACTTCAATTTATATACACCTGATAATTTTTCTTTTTTTGTTTTGGTTTTATTGTTTTTTATTATATTTTGCAGAGTTTTATTAGTTTTAAATGCCACATTAATGTTCAACTTTTTAAAGTGTTTAGATATTTTATTTGAAAGTGGGCCTATGTATGACATTACGACATATTTCTTATTGTTTTCTTTGGGTAAAGGAAAAACTTTGTTAATTGCTTTTTTGTAATCGCTTTTTACATTATTTGACCCCTGGACATTTAGCAATCAAATTCTCAGGTGCCATGGTGGAACTAAATAAATTGTAAATTCAAATGCTTCTACATTCTATGAAGGCTATGTATTCTCCAAGGCCTCATAAGAGAAGAATTGAAATAACCAGATTCTATCCTTTTTTAAAAAAAATTGCTCTTTGAGGGAAGAGTACACAGAGTTAATCAAGATGTCTCTTGAAGCCATATGGTATCCAACTTCAAATGTGGACTCCAAAAAATCTGTTTCTCAGTTTGGTGTTGTGGTTAGTCATCAAAGGTGGAGATTGAAGTCCAAGAATCCAGGGATACTCACTATGGTTGCTTTTTCCTAAATGATAAATTTTGCTTATAAATTAGTGGTTAGGATTAAAATGTTATGCATATTAGTTTCAATAAAGAGAAAAAACACATTATAAAAATTGCTAAGGATAATGGATTTCAATAAAAGATGATACACAAGAAAATAAATAAATTCAAGGAACAAAAAATGATTAATGAAAGTACTCTTCAGACAGATAAAGAAATTGGGAAAAAATTCAGGAAATTCACATACCACCCATTTAGTGTTTAACAAGTTTCAAAAAATCTTCAACAAATTCAACATTAAATTAGCACCAAAACCATTACAGTTTAAGTAATTTAATAAAAACCAACAAAAATGAAAAGATTGAAGATCACCAAAAATTGGGAATTTATCAAATAACTTGTAAAGATTGTGAAAGGATATACACAGGAAAAACAAAAAGGAATTTAAATACAAGATTAAAGGAACACCTCAGAAATGTTAAAAATGGAGAAACAGAAAAATCTGCAATAGCTGCACATGCCTGGTCAGAAAAACACAGAATACAAACTAAAACAAAATTACTTAAACAATTGGAAAAACCGAAGGAACTCACAATTTGAGAAAACATTTACATTATGCAAGAATAAAAACATAACTATGAATTTTGAAATACCCGGTGATAAGGAGAGGGGATTGATTTGGAAGTTTGTCAGTCAGCCATCAGATGGCCCAGAAGTCAATTTGCAGGAGAGGAGGCCGTTGGACATCAGTTTTGAACATGATACAGCATTGATAATGTCACAAATGCAGTGAAGAAACCCGGGTCTGCAAGGGAGTTAAGAAGTATGAGGTGAGTCAAAAACAACTCAACATTATTTACAGGAATTGCAACTTTCACTTGTTTCAAGCTAATAAATAAAAGAATTATTAAGATTTATATTCAATGTGTATTATATAAAGATCAGAAATATCAAAATTGTGTTCCAAATGCACTTCAAGAACATCAAATAGCAAGAGTTTGAAAAATACATGTTGGGGGGGAAAAAGGGTATACAATTGAAGGACCAGTGAAAAGGGCACATCACCTGTCTAGTGATTTTGGTATAGGACAACCATTGGCACCTAGTAACATAAATGGTAATTACTTATTTTAGGAATTCTCACTATGAGGTATATTCATTAAGGTAGAATATTTTTATCACTCACCTCATATTGTTCTGAGAACAACGGTCGTGACGATACTGAGGATGGAACAGAAACTATGTTCCGAAACTAGTTTATAATCAAATAAGAACAATATGAGGTGAGTGATAAAAATATTCTACCTTAATAAATGGTAATTCCTAGCATAAAACACAGTTTGATGGTTATGCCTCTTTTCCACTGGATTCCTCAATTAACTTTGTATTTAAGCTAACCTAACAGCCAAAAACAAACTAGTAATATGAAAACCCATAGATTTATCTTACGAATAGTAAGGAAAATAACAGGCAGAACACCTATTGATTTTGGCATTTTAATTAGACGTATTTTCATTCAATGATCCTCTTTAATGGCTCAGATCATTAGTGTTGCAATTAAAATCTGGATGTGAAAGAGCCAATAAATTTAGCTCAGAGACATCTTATTTCAATCTTCAGATTTTTTATTTATCATTAAGCTATAACACAGAACCCACAGCCTTTTTAGCCAATGGAAACCATGGTCAGGATTTATAACCTCAGAAACAGAGGTAAGGCATGTAACCAATAATCTACCAGGCTCAACTTTTGGCATTTCAGATAGGTTTGAAGACTGAGGAGACCTCCAAAACATGTCCCAACTAAACAAGAATATCTTAAATAATTTATGTAATGTTCTAAGTATAATTTTTAATCAATTGAGTTGGTGTTTACTTGATGAAAATCCACATTTATTAATTAAATAAAAATAAAACTTAATTCTATTTGATTTTCATATTTATTAAGATATAATTCAGTGACAGCTGTTTCTGTACACTGTACCTTCTTCAGACATGTTAACAAATTATGAATTGTGTTATTATCGTACATATCAACTGATCTAAGCAACAATACAACAATAATTTTTTTTAAATTTAACAAAGGCGATTCATTCAAATCAAGTTGAGAATTTAACAGTTTATTACTACTTTTCAATTTATTTATTTCTACAGCCTCCAAAAGGTCCAACTTCTTACCCTTATCACAAACGTGTAAAATTTCAAAATTTAATTTAATTTAATTTTGAAATTAGCAATAAACTGTAGTGATAAACGGTTAAATTCTCAACTTGATTTGAATGAATCGCCTTTGTTAAATTAAAAAATGTAAATAAATTATTATTGTATTGTTGCTTAGATCAGTTGGAACACAATTCATAATTTGTTAACATGTCTGAAGAAGGTACAGTGTACCGAAACAGCTGTCACTGAATTATATCTTAACAAATATGAAAATCTAACAAAACTAAGTTTTATTTTATATTTAATTAATAATTTTTAATGGTGTTTTTTTAATTATTACATTATTTTGAAATACTTGAATACTTTAAGTAACTTTTTTTAAAGTTTAATATTAAAAGTATCACCTCATATTATATATAATATTTTAGGTCATATTATCATATTTAGGATATTTGGGTGTGTATCATTATATCATTGTTGGTATAGTCACATGTTTCTATACATTAATTGAATTCAATTTTTAATGAAATGATTTGTAGTACTAAAAATGTATTGATAAAAAAAAAAGATAGGCTCATAAGCCCAAGATTAAAATCCAGGAGGTCTCAACAATTAATGTCAAATGCTTCCAACGAAATCAGTTGTTTTCTTGATCTAAAGCTAAAAAACTATGTTTTTATATTAATTTAATCTATTTTTTAATATATTGGCAAATTTAACAAAAAAAAAGCGCCACAACGACTAAATTTAGATTAAAAATTCGAAAGGTCCTCTGGTTGTCGCTGGGGTTTGTCCAAAAGATATTTTTTTAATTACACACGTGGTAACTTATAATCAAGTTTTACTACGAAGTGCTAATTATATTTACATTAAAAATAAATATATGTATATTATATTATTTTTGGTCTGGACATCTTACCTCAATATTAATGTTGATTTGTTCTTGGACATGTTTCAAAACAATTCTGTTTTATCGTCAGCTTTCCCAGACTGGTTTTATTTATGTTGCATTATGTTGCACAACCTGGATGTCGATGTCAGCTCCATCCTGTGGTTGGCCAAAGAACCTCCAAACAAAGTCACCCTCCATCGGAATATCAAAATTCATAACTCTGTTTCTGTTCTTCTGAATATAAATTTTTTCCCAAATAGTCAGCTCTTTTGTATTTTCTAACTGTTTTAATAATTTAGTGTCTGAATTTATATTATGTTTTTCAGACCAAACATGAGCAGCAACTGCAGATTTTTCAATTTCTCCATTTTTAATATTTCTTATGTGTTCTTTGGTTCTAATTTTTAGGTTTCTTTTTGTTTTCCCTATATATATCTTTTCACAACCCATGCATTCAATTTGATATATTCCTGACTTTTTATTTTTATCAGTTTTTTTCATTTTTGTTGGTTTTAATTAGTTTATTTAAACTGTAGTTATTTTTTGGTGCTAATTTAATATTAAACTTCTCAAATATATTTTATGTACCCAAGGGTGATATGTGAATTTCCTATATTTTTTCATAGGTGGTTCTTTTTCAAGATTACTTCTGTTTATCATTTTTTGTTTTTTATACTTTTCTATCCTTTTATGTACCATTTTTTCATCAAACCCATTTTCTCTTGCTACTTTGATTATGTGTTTTTTCTCATGTTTGAAATCTTCTTCGTTTAAGGGTAAGTTTACCAATCTATGAGTTAAACTATTAAATGCTGCTAATTTATGTCCAATTGGATTGAACCCTGTTGATTTTATAAAATTTTCTGTATGAGTTTCTTTCCTATGAATCCCGAATTCAATTTTTCTTTTTTCTTCGTTTCTGACCAATTTAAGATCCAAAAAAGGTATTTGTTTATTGTCTTCTATTTCTTTGGTGAATTTAATGTTTGTACTCTGTAAATTTAATAGTTTTAGGGAATCTTCTACATGTTTTTCTTTAACAATACAAATTATATCATCGACATATCTACTCCAAAATTTAAACATTGTGGGATGTGCTTTAGTGATTTTACATTCAAAATCGCTCATAAATAAATTTGCCAGGAAAGGTGATAATGGGTTTCCCATTGAGAGCCCTGATTTTTGTCTATAGAAACTCCCATTGAATGTAAAAAACATTTGGTCAATGCATAACTCAGTTAATTTCAAATAATCTTCTTTGATCTCTCTGTCTATGTTGTTTTTTCTTAACCAATTGTTCAATATCTCCAAAGTTTTTTGTTTCGGTACATTTGTGAATAGTGAAACTACATCAAACGAAACCAACCTATCTGTGGGTTCAATTTCCACTTTTTCTAATTTCTTAACTAATTCCAATGAATTTTCAATCTGCAGACTTTCAAAATTATTAATTCCAAAATTATTAAACCTCAAAATATAACTTCCTAAAATTAAATATTATAAGTATATTAATAGGAATATTCTAATTCATACATTAATTTACGAATATTCAAATTCCTTCAACAAAGGGCCACGAGGCATTCCAAGCCTCGGCCTATACAAGCAATACTGTTATCACAGATGGCATAGTTAACAAAGGGCGAGGTATTCAACCTCCAAACAAAACAGGACTATTGCCCTCAATGCCCTGGCTAACACTGAGAGGTATTCAGACCTCTATGCAAAGTCGACCCTCACCCTGGAAGGCTTACAACACACTGAGAGCGAGTCACATGTGGACACGCTAGACCTGAACACAGCACTGACAATGTTGGCAGCCATGACAATGCTGCAATAAGCAATATGACCAACATAAAATGTTAGATGCTGTACTCAGGCACCTCCAAGTGGAGACAAGGTGAACTATGTCGATATAGTTGATGCAGATCACATCAAAGACGACTGAGCCTGCCGAACCGGCAAAAGTTGTGACACATATTGCAACATATATTGTTTATTGGTAATGTAACAATTGCAATTGAAATGGAGAACAAATCATAAATTGAAATCACATATAGCTACAGCTTTCTCCAACTCCAAGGAGCAACAGGCCTAGAAGGCCCTGGCTGCTGGCCTCACATTCAAATGTGTTAATTACAGAGGCAGATGATCATCTATCCAGTATAGAAGTTACATATGGTAGGCATGTTGAGTCCATCAGCCGTTATAGCTGGCTTTCTCAACCTAGAGTCGCTACTTATTGTAGCTACCCAAATTCCTAATGATGCTAGGTGTGCACTGGTCCCATACTGGTCGAAATTCCATGAGAAAATTTCTTTCCTTATAGGAACTCAAACTAGCACAACTCTCATAACTCTATGACAAGACATTGTGCCTTAAACTGCTGGGCTATGATGCAAGACATAGCTAAAGTCTGGGAAGTGTGATTGCTGAAGATAATGATTCACTTGAAAATGTTAATAGTATAAGGAAATCAAATATTGCTTTTGTCTTTATATTTATTTTCTAAACTGCCATCTGGTGTTCTTTTGAATGAATTATTTTCTAACTGCCATCTGTTGTATTTTTTAAGAACTTTGTAATCAAGCTCGGTTCGTCTGGAATCTCGAAGTTCATGGTTCTAGTATGGTTTTTTTGAATATATATTTTTTCCCAAACTGTTAAATCCAAAGGTTTGGATAGATGTTTCAAAAGTTTTGCTTCTTTTTCAATTCTATGATGCTCTAATAAGTTTCAGAAAATTTAATATACACTGGCTCCAATTAACAAATTCAGCCTGGGTAATCTTCTGTTAACTAATAATAAAGTTAACACCCCAGACAACAAAAAATCTGGAATTTATCAAATTGATTGCAACAGGATATATATAGGAAAAACAAAAAGGAACATGGAAACTCGTAAAAAAGAACACTTCAGAAACATAAAGAATGGAGAAATTGAAAAATCAGCTATAGCAGCACGTAGTTTATTAGAGCATCATAGAATTGAAAAAGAAGCAAAACTTTTGAAACATCTATCCAAACCATTTGATTTAACAGTTTGGGAAAAAATATATATTCAAAAACCATACTAGAACCATGAACTTCGAGATTCCAGACGAACCGAGCTTGATTACAAAGTTCTTCAAAAATACAACAGATGGCAGTTTAGGAAATGATTCATTCAAAAGAACACCAGATGGCAGTTTGGAAAATAATTCCTTCAAAAGAACACCAGATGGCAGTTTGGATAATTACCGGCAAAAGAAAAAAAATGACAGTCGTGAAAACAGCTGAAGATGGTGACAATGGTCGCTGATATTGCAGTGCTGTGTTTAAAAAAACATAGAAGTATGAGGTAAGAAGAAATCACGATTCATTTAATTCTTGTTGCTTTTGTCTAGTTATAACCAGTATAAAAAATCAAGTTTCATATCCAAACACATTAAAATAAAAATTTTCAATCATTATCATCCTCTTATGGTGTCCTCCTTTTGGAAGGTTAATTCCAAATATCCATCTCTATCCTTCTATGCTTTTCTTCTTTTTCAATTAAAGTTTCAATAGTAATATTAAATCTGGTTTGTTATATGTTTGTAGAACTTAGAAAATAATTGAAATTATTGAAAACAAATTGCAAAAATTTATGAATGGAAGCTTAAGATAAATATTAAAAATCAAATGGCCAGAAATAATATCAAATAAAGAATTGGGGGAAAAACAGACCACAAACAAAATAAAAATGAAATTGAATAGGAAATAAATTATGGAAAGATAATGAAACAGTTGAAAAGTGGAATTAGGATAGAACCAAAACAGACCTGGAGATGAACCATAAGGACAAAATTGCAGAAATAGGAATAATTTGGAAAGAAAAAAGAATATTTGAAGAGAAAAATTATATGCACAGACTGAGACTCGAACCCAGGACGTTTGGCTTTCAAGGCCAATGCTCTACCGACTGAGCTACCGGGGCGAGTTCCAATCTAAATGCAAATTATTCTCTTATGTACGTTGTAAATTCCCGCACACCAAATGCTATGAAACCTTTGTTTCTATTTCTGCAAATGGTGGCTTCTTTATTAAGAAGACATTTATTTGGGAATTTTTATGTAACATTATAAAGAAAAAAGAAGTTCATATAGAATAGATCCATTGGAGACACTTTGTGGATGTCCTATGCTCCTGCTAGAGTAAGCAGAAGATCAGATTACATTAAAGCCAGTTAAGATGAGCCAAATTATTTAATTGTCATCATTGGAAACTGGCCAATCAGAGCATTTGAACAATTCCTTCTCAATGTTTGAAACAATTAAGATTTATATAACTTTTGGTGAAAGTTGCAAAATTAGAAAGAATATATACAGTACATGAGATCAAGAAAGGAATCGACAGCGCATGGCCAAACGAGCATGTGTAAAGGCTTGCCTTACTAGAGACCAATCACAGTCCATGTTTATCATATGATCTTGGGACTCCATTATCCTATGTTGACTCAATTCCTGTGTAGAGTCTGCATTGCACTGTGTGAAACGGAGACTTTCATGTTAATTATAACATAATTTTAATTCATATTGAGTTACGCATATAAGTGATCAATTGAATACATGTATAGTAATGAACTTTTATAGGAAAAATTACTATGAGGTTTAATTTAAGATTTAAATTAAAATTCTTCCGGGAAATTCATGCGCAGAACAGCGGGTAACACCAGATGGGATCGGAAAAGGAACACCGATATCTTAAAAGAATTGAAGACTATGCCAATTTTGGAATATATTAAACAGTACCAACTAAATTGGAAACACCATCTTGAAAGAATGAGTTCAAATCGGATCCCCAAAGCTGTTTATAATTATATACCAAGAGGACGAAGATCACTGGGCCGTCCTATGAAACGCTGGAGGGAAAATTTTCTATAGGATCGTAACAGGCCTTGGCCTAATACTTGGAAGGAAGAAGAAGAAGAAGATTAAAATTCTTTATCCTCACCTCACAGCCAATCTTCTAATTATACATGTTTCAAAACCTAGGTGGCTTCACCTTCGGTAATATCTCGTTGACTGAACTAGTTCTCCTGAACGACATATCAGTCAACGAGATATTACTGAAGATGAAGCCACCTAGGTTTTGAAACCAGTATAAGTAGAAGACTGGATATGAGGTGAGGTATATAGAATTTTAATTTAAATCTTACATGTACAGTTTATAAAATACATCAATTTTGTTACATTAAATTTAAATTATAGTGTATAGAGTAGTTATAATTTTTAAAAAAATATTTTTATGACAATGTCTTCCAACCAAAACAAAACTCAGAAATGTTTGTTAGGTAAAGGGATACCTTCCTTATTTTAGGAATTCACACTATGTGGTATATTCATTTAGGTAAAATTTTATCACTCACCTCATATTTTTCTTAATTTAAACTGGTTTTGGAACATTATAATGATATTGTAATATGATCCATTATTGAAACTGTGTTAAAATAACAGTATTGGAAAATGTTAAATAGTTTTGGAACTTTACACTTCAGTTCCATCCTCAGTACCGACAGAACAACAGTCACGGGGGTACTGAGAATGGAACTGAAGTGTAAAGTTCCAAAATTAGTTTAAATTAAAAAAAGAAGAAAAATGAGATGAGTGAAAATTTTACCTAAAGGTATACTTATTCAAGGTCAAACTCGCGAAATAATGTGCTTAGTGAGAAACTATTTTAAAAATGAAAAAAAAGAAAACTAATCGTGGACCTCTTCTCCCAATTCAAAAATTCAAAAAGTGCTTAAAGAACGTCTGCTGCAGTATGTATCCACAAAAACAGTGTTTTAAAAATGTGCAAAGGAAAATTTATGGGAGAAGGAGAAGCTGGTACTTCTATATATCTATCAACACCAGGTAAAAAGCAGAAGTATAATAAACATGTGACAAATTTGGACCTTTTCCAAGAAGAAGCCATTTGATGACATTTATGAATATTATACAAGGAAAGATTATCTAGCATTAAAAATGTTCTCCGACGAATTTCAATTTAAAAAGTTGTTAGTTTCTCTTACAGGTGCTGATCTTTTCAATGGTTCTTCGTTTTCATTAAGGCACCTTATGAAGAATCTCAGATTTTGTTGGCAAGCCCATCCCTCTCATAAAATTTTAATGGAGAGGAGAGAGATTATAACTATGCTATGTAGATTTTTGAGAAAAATACAAGGGGCAGATTTTGAAAAAAATAGTTTAGACGAAACTTGGGTTAATGCAGAACATTCTCATAAAGAAGGGTGGGCTGATAAAACATTTGCAAGTTTAATTCCAACAAAATTAGGTAAGGGTAGGAACAAGAAAAGGGTTTGTTTCAAACTGCTTACTTTTATTTCCATCTAAAAAAAAAAACTGAAGATTACCAGATAAATGGACAGTATTCATTTTAGGAACTGATTCAAAGAATCTCTTTTACCAAAAGTAGAAAAAAATTCAGTTATTGTGATAGATAATGCCCTGCATCATTCCATAATTGTTGATAAACCACCTAGGCCTACCATCCTGGAAATCAGAAATCTTTGAATGGTTACAAAATCATAATATAAAAGTACAAGAAACCATTCAACCTAAACTAGATGATTTAAAGAAGACAGAATTGATGGATATAATTAAATATTATAATTATTTAATAACAATTATGTAATAGATGAAATTGCTAAAAATCATGGACATGTTGTAATCCACATCCCACCTTATCAATGCTATTGAATTGATTTGGGCACATTTGAAGAGATATGTGAGAGAGAATAATAAATCTCAGACACTCCCCGATGTTCAGGGTCATTACATTAATAGTGTACATAAAATTAAAAGAGAAAACTGGGAAAATATAGTAACACGTACTAAATCTGTCATCGAAGAGGCCTGGAAACAAGAAGGCATTTTAGAAGAAGCAATTGAACATGTGATTGTGTCATTAGGCAGTGAGAGTTCTAGTTCAGATTCACAAGATAACACTGGTAGTGACAATGAAAATGACTTGGGTGTAGCGCCATTGGAGACCGATAGCAACTGAGGATATTTGGCAATGCTGTGATCTTTGCACCAGCTGTGAATAGAAACGTCAATCATTTTCTTGTATCTCAAAAGTAATTTAGTCATATTATTTTTAGTCTGATCATCTTACCTCAATATTAATGTTGATTTGTTCTTGAACATGTTTCAAAACAATTCTGTTTTATCGTCAGCATTAATATTGAGGTAAGATGATCAGACTAAAAATAATATAATTAAAATAACCTCAAAATATCACTTCCTAAATTTAAATAGTAATTTAGTCTTTAAATCAAAATAATTGGATCAATTAACCATAAATTGTCCATTGCTGTGGTCTCAAGGTAGCATGCTGCCTTGTTACACAGCAGGCCTGAGTTTGATTTCCAGTTGGGACAGGCTCCTGGATGAGGTTTTTTTCAGGGTTTTCCCTCACCTCTAAGACAAATGTCTGGAAGCTTAGGGCCCAACAGTCCCCGAAAATCATCTGGCCATCATTATCATCATCATCCTTCACCAGTGTGGAAAGCAACAGGAAGCTACCACATGTATAATTTCCTAGTAAAGCTGCAAAGCATAGCATGAAAATGCTATGATTGCAGTGAAAGACCTGTCCTTGGGCAGAACATATATAATAGAACCATAAATTAATGTTATTGAAAAAAAGAGTTCACTGTAAATAAAAATATTGACAATGTATATAAGAGAAAAATTTGCATTTAGATTGGAACTTGTCCAGAAGGTTAAGTCGGTAGAGCATTGGCCTAGAAAGCCAAAGGTCCTGGGTACAAGTCCCAGTCTGAGCATATAATTTTTCTCTTCAAACATGATTATAAAAAATATTGGTATTTACCCGGCCACGACTTGTAATATCCTCGCCATAGTTGTAATTAGTTCCAACAGCAATGTAGCCTTTAAGACCACTGCGAGTGCCTTCATATGCCAGACTAACATTCTTGAGACAAGTAACATGTTCCCATTCTTCTAGTTCCATCTTGGTGTTAGGAATCACTTCCCATGACACAGGAGAAAACAGCAAGATGCTGAATCGCTCTTGTGCAGGGAACAGAAACCGATCATCTCTTTCCTCTATCGACAGTTCTTTATCCTCTCCATTAAATTTATAATATTTGTTTGTCGGCTCTGCCAAACTGGTTACTACACAATATGTCTTGCTCTCCAGATGGTATGTTGCAAAGTGAGGAGTACATCTGAAAATTTCAAAGGTTACTGTGTGATTTTTAAAATTTATCCAGATTTGTAATTGTGATGAAAAACTGATATTTCACTTATGTCACTTTTTTTGCTCTAACACGGCCATAACCATAGTAACAATATTACATACAGTTTTCACCCTTTTAGTAATACAACTGTTATTTTAATGTCTAGTGATGCTGACTAAAATCTAATTTATCTCCTCAACTCTAACGTAAGTTAGGTTAGAGGGCACAGTAATTCAGTTAGCACATTGTCTCTATTTCTTGCAGCACAGGGAGGATTTTAAACTATTAATTAAATGGAAAACTGAAAACTAGTAGTACTATAGCTACAGTTCTGATATAAGTGAAAGTATATATTTTTCTTCACAAACCCCAATATATTATATCAATCATATGACTTTAATGCTTAGGAAACTAATTTCAAAATTAACTTTTCTACATTGTCTAGGTGTTGCTGTATCCAAATCTTTTTTTCCTGATGTTTCTGCCATCTTGTGGCCTCCTAATTTGGATATGAGCTGTTGATACAAAATCTTTAGTCATATATGTTTTGACTCAAATGCATAAATGTCTATTCAGCTACTTTGGTCTTGGAAAACATCTTATAAATTTTTGTCTGCAATGTCTAAAAGTGACAGTGGTAGCATTAATTAAAATAAGAATAAATTGTATTGGTTATCTAAATAGAATGTAAGCAAATGTTTTTATTATTCGTTTTTAAACATCTTAATGATGGACAAATTATATTTGAAAAGAAAAAGAAAAATATCCAGTCTAGGTGTATATTCTTTTTCAAATATAGATTGTAAACTACATGGTACAACACGTCTACCAATGCATACTGATGGAAAATTTAACAGGTTTTTTCTTTTAATAAAATTAAAATAAGTCATACATCATCTCATCATATACACTCCGTGTTCTTCACAGTACAGGACTGTGATTTCAGGAACTTTTGAAACATTTAGCTAATCCCTTGAAATTAACAGTTTGGGAAAAGATATACATTCAGAAGAACAAATTTAGATCCATGAATTTTGAAATTCCTGGCAAACAAAATTTACTCAAAGTTCATCAAACCAACACTAGATGGCAGTTTAGAAGATGATGGTGAAAAGAAAAATTCAATAGCCGAAAAAATGGCTGAAGACAGGAACAACTGTACCTGAAACCACGGTGCTGTTCTATAAAGAACACAGAGTGTATTAGGTGAGATGATCTATGACTCACTTTAATTTAATTAACTTGTAATGTTAATTCCCATCATAATTTTTATGAAAAAAAAAAAGTATTTTCTAGTCTAGATCTAAGGCTATGTCATACTGCAATCTGATGTGCTGATGTTTATGAGCTCTTTCTTCTGGGCTGAAGTGTACCTTCCCTATAAAACAAACAGTTGTGTCTTAATCTAAGGCTTTAACAGTGGTTCAATGTGATTTAAGGTTCTTATGTATTGCATCATCTACCTCTGTGATTGACACTTGTGGAGATGTGAAGGGCCAGCAGCTGGCTGGTAAAAGGGCAACTGCTGAAAAGTGTAAAGACCCTCAATCGGATGTATTGCATCAAGTCAGTGCAGATAGAGGCAGCAATAGCTCAGAAACATCAGAATACAATGGCTTGGTGCAATACTCAAGAACCTTAAATTGTATAATGAAACTGCTGAATCTTAAATCATGTAATGAACTGCTATGATCATTCAATATTTTTATTATTAATTTGATACATCTCAATGATGGATAAATCATATTTGAAGAGAAAAATTATACGCTCAGACCGGGACTTGAACTCAGGACCCTTGGTTCTCTACACCAAGTGCTTTTCTCTACATACATCGCATATAGAATTACAACGTATATAGAGAAAAAAATTGCATTTAGATCGGTACATGCTTAGGTAGCTCAGGTGGTAGAGCTCCTTTATTAATAAAGGAGCCACCATTTGCAAAGATAGAAGCAAAGGCTTCATAGCATTTGGTGGGCGGGAATTACAACGTATATAGAGAAAAAATTTGCATTTAGATCGGTACTTGCTCAGGTAGCTCAGGTGGTAGAGCACTTGGTCTAGAGAACCAAGTGTCCCGAGTTCAAGTCCCAGTCTGAGCATATAATTTTTCTCTTCAAATATGCTATGATCATTACTTAACTGCCTCCATGGGAGAATACACTTCAGCCCAAAAGGAGCCAGAATTGAACTCAGAAATGTTGGCATATCAGAATTTGCCACAGTGTAATACCCAAGAATCTTAAGGAGACATTGTTGCAAAGAGAGGTAATATATATATATATATATATATATATATATATATATATATATATGTCTGTTTCTAATTACTGTACTTGACTTTATATTTTAATTGTTTTGGTTAATTAAGGGTACATTTGGCTTTAAAAATACATGTAATTTTTTAGATATCTTGAACTATTCAATCTGAAATTCTTTTAAATAACTGAAGTTTGGCTATCACATTGTGGTATTCTTTTCTCATCTTCAGTAATAAATAAAAAAGTGAAATTATAAATAGGTACTGTTTATTTTTTATTTCACTCACCTCATACTTCATAACTCCTAGCATACCCAGGGTTTCGTCACATCCTTTGTGACATTCTCAATGCTGTGACACAGCATTGAGAATGTCACAAAGGATGTGACGAAACCCTGGGTATGCTAGGAGTTATGAAGTATGAGGTGAGTGAAATAAAAAATAAACAATATTAAAAAAACCTCATAGTGTTATTTCCTATCTACATAACTTATAAATAGGTATTATGTACAAACCCCTGCTGTAGCATTTTTATTGGTGAACTTGTAATACTTCGAATGCATGATATGACTGAATTTTAACTTTGAAATTTTCCTTTAATAAGAGGTATTTATGAAAAATATGGTTTTTGAAAGACTATTTTAATGGATCTGCTACAGGAATTTCATCATACAATGAGTAATGTCCTGAAAATTTCATAGCCCTATTTCAAGCATTCCTGAGAAAATCTATCAAAAGGTTAAAAAAAAAATATTTGGAGTTATTTAAAAATTAATTCAGACTGAATGATTCCAAATTTTATATATATATATATATGGGGCACGCCGTAGCGTAGTGGTTAAGGCACTGCACTACAAGCCGGAAGGTCGAGGGTTCGAGTCCCGGTGGGGTCAGGATTTTTAAACTGACCCAAACCTTCTGGCGGCACTATGGCCCTGGGGTCGACTCAGCCTCTAACTGAAATGAGTACCAGACGCTTGTTCTGGGGTAAAGGCGGCCGTCACGCAGGGCTGACAACCCGGCTGACATCAAGTGCCGATTGTCAAGAAAAAGTGGGAGCCTTAACCTCCTACTGCCCCAAAGGCCTCCTGAGGCCTGTAGTGGGTTCACTTTACCTTTTTATATATATATATATATATATATACTAGCTGGCCTGGCGAACATCGTATCGCCTTTAAATATTTATACGTTAATTTTTCCGATGTTTTAATAGTTATCTGCTATTCGGGGCGGAAACAAATCCAACAAATCAAAGATCATAAAAATCGGTCCAGCCGTTCTTGAGTTATAAATAGTGTAACTAATTCGACTTTGTTTTATATATATAGAAGTCCCGGCTACGTGTTGCTGTGGCTAAGGTATACGTTAAATTATGTTGTAGTAAACTAAGTGAGAAAACTAAATCAGAAAGTTTTTGCTTTACACAATTTTTTAGTTCTGGTACGTTAACTACACCCGGTATAAATATGGGTGGTGGTTTATGTGGAAGTGTTTTTGTTGATTGAGATGAATTGATGTTGTCTGCATTCTCAGTATCATCCATAAGTGTATCATAAAGATTATATACATTTATTGATGGAATATTTTGAGGAGGCTTGCTGATTTCATTATACTTTCATTTTTTTCTACGAACTTGTTGGCAGTTTGGATTCTCATCATCATCAAGAAGTCTCTGTATAGTAATATCATCTTGTGATATATTATAGTCATCTTGTTTTTCATTTAATTGAGGCATGGAGATTGTTTCTGTAATATTAGGCATATTATTATAACTAACAGACTTACAGTTCTTGTTATTCCGTTCCTTAGGACCTTCATATGTTTTTAAATTGACATTCTTCTTAAATGTAAGATTTATGTCACATAGGCCTATACCAATTTGTGGAAATTCACTTGATATCTTATCATTCATGGTCTCTAGAACTGCTTCGCCATATTGTTCAACGTCTCTTTTCGGTCCAGTTAAATTTAAATTAAGTTGCTGTCTTTCAGCCAGATTACTTAAAACTAATACTTACACACGGAATTAATATAATTAATAAAATATATAGAAAATAAAATAAACACAAACACACTTAAATTATGAAATAATCAATATTTGTAATTCAATTGAAATTTGCAGTTGCAACAAAAAGCACAGCCACCTGGTTAAATAATAAACCAATTACCTTACACGGCCATCTGTTAGAATCGTATGGAACTCACAGATAATTATAATTCTTTGTTAAATAATAAACAAATAATTTGCAATAAAAATAATGCGACTATAAATTTAGTTATAAACTTCCCTAAGTCTCAAGTTGGATCAAACTGCACACAGTGTGCAAAATTGTATTAAAATCGGTTCAGTAGTTTAGGATTCCATCGCGGACAAACAACGAGACACATAATTTTTATATATTTAAGATATATACTGTCACACAGGGTAATTTCAAATGCTTTTTACATATTTCTTGCTGCAAATTTCTGATTTCCAGTCCTATTTATTTTTTTTTAATTTTTATCTTCAAATACTATTTAGTTCATTTACATTTGTGTGGATGTATTAATAATGAACAAACAGAATACTTGCTGAAGTATGAAATTAATTATATACTTAAATATTTTTAAAAAAACTATAATTTTTCATTATATAAGACCTAAACCTGTGACTCGAACTTATCATTCCTTGATAATGGCATGTGGGATCATGCCAAAACGTCGGAATCAATAGCCAGAGGCTGAACTTGAATCCATGACGCGGAAAACTTTCTTATTCGTACTTATACCCGCAAAAATCTGCAATATAACATATATATATATATATCTTTGCATAGGTAGTTTGGAAGAGATTCACTGAGGAAGAAAATATTTTGAAACTAAAATTATATGTACTTTAAAAAAAAATTATTATATGAAAATTAAAACTTTACCTTAATGGTACTTTCCTGACTGGCCAAGGTGCATCATATGAAAGGTGTGTAGGAAGCACACAGATTCTTAATTCTTCCTTCTTATTTGAAATACAAAAATCCTTGAGGACAGTTAATGTTGTGGAATGGTGCAAAGCATGTAACAGCCCCATCAATCCCCATGGGATGGGTTCGTAGCTCTCCTCGAGATGTAAGGAACAGCCAGTGTGGATATGGACCACAAATGAAGACTCCATTGTAACCTGCAATGTTGCTAAAATATCTCAACTGACAAACTCTTGCCTCCAACTGCTGATCTGCATCCACTGGTTTCTTTTTGTTACGCGATCGACGTTCTCGGATCAGAATATTTTGTTGTAAACGTCGGAACCGCATCTTGAGGTAACCACGTGGATATCGGTATGTTTGATACAATAAGAGTTCATCATCAAGTCGAACTAAGAGCAATGGACGACTACCATGATGCCCAAGAGCAACCATTAGAATTTCTCTAACCTGACAATCATATGCCACAGTGGGGGTATTTTCAGATGGGATTGGAGTGGGAATAGCACCCAAACTGTCTACTAGAACACGCAAACCTTGCCCAAAGTTTCTAACCAGATAGCTAAGTTTAAAATCAGGTAAAGTGTAGATTTCTAAACTTCCATTGTCTCTTGTAAGCAATAACCAGTAGGTAGGCTTTACCTCTTGCAAGTACTTGTGCCACCAAGGGGGAGATTCTCCTAAAATTGTCATAACAGCATCACTGTTCGGCTCTGGGATTACAGGAGCTTCAAACAATGGAAGATCACTTTCTCCATATAACATTTCATCTTCATCATCAACTGTCTTCTTTTCTATCTTTCCATCAACTTTAATCTTATTATCAAGTTCATCTTCTGGTAACGTTGCAGAAAAAAGTCCGCTGACATCACGATATGCACACAGTGTAATGATATAGGGCCGGAGTGACAGGGAAGGCCTTGTCACACTCAAACGACCCTGTCCTCTTGATTCACGCAATGTTAACAAGATAACCTGACCATCTTCACTCAGTATTACAACATGGGGATCGGCAGATGATGCATGAACTATTAGAGAGCCGAGATCCAATGGAATATGTTGAATTTGTTCAACTCCTTGCAATAAACGAACCCCCATTTGAGAAACTTGTATAATATATTTGTTGTTACCGAGATTTCCTGCATATACTGTTGGACCCTGAGTGCTAAACCCCGAGTTATCAACTTCGTTTATTTCAAGTCCTGTCTGAAGTATCATGGTCGAGTCATGTTGACTCAATATCATAAATGCATGTGTTTCAGGAGTATTTCCTATCACTGTCCACATATCGACACATCCTGGTAGCTCAAATGTTGTCACAACTTGAGGTCTAACAGATCTCTGTAAGACACAAAGTGCACCATTCTTTCCATACCCAGAAGTTGTGAAAAGTTCTATGTCAGGGTCTTCGATACTTGCAAATTCTTCAGAAAGAAATGCAGGTTCACCCATTGAAATATTGCCACATGGACCTATATTAAGTAAACTATCGCATACTTCAAAAACATAAGAAGCAATTTGTACAGAGGTTTGTGCTTCACTACCATAAACTTCTAGCTCATCCAAATCACGGATATCTGCAACATCTGATGCCATCCAATCTCCTGAAATTTAAAATATATCAGGTGATAGCTGAAAGAATAAAATTATCTGAAAAATCTATTAATCCTTAATATTTAAAGGAAGTGACACTATGGTGTTTATTTTAAATAATAAATAGAGTTAGATTTAAAACCTTACCTCATAATTGTAGAATTCTTGAAGACTAGTTTTGATATTTGTTTGCATCTTTACCAGTTCTATCTAACTCTAACCTCACCTCATAATTGTAGAATTCTCGAAGATTAGTTTCAATACTTCTTTGTATCATTACCAGTTCTATCTAACTCTAACCTCACCTCATAATTGTAGAATTCTCGAAGATTAGTTTCAATACTTCTTTGTATCATTACCAGTTCTATCTAACTCTCAGATTAGAACTGAAAATGATACAAAGAAGTACGAAACTAGTCTTCGAGAAGTTTACAATTATGAGGCGAGGAGTTAAATTTAACTCTGTTTATTAATTAATCTTTTAATACTGTATCATGATAAAGGTTTACTCTATAAAACAACATGTAAGATATTAATTTCATGCATTACTATTTTTGTAATTTTTTATTACTTTCTTTCCTCCACAAGAACATGAGAGCTATGAAATGAATGCTGTCACCGGTTAGCAAATTACAGAACAGGTAGCCAAATAGTGATGCAAATATGTTTGCTTGTTTATACAGCTGATCAGCTGATTCTAAAATTAATAGTCCAATATGAATAATTAAAAGGATTGAAAAGGTTGATAATACTGGCCCAGTGTTCCCCAAAAGTGTTAATAATAAATGGTCTGCAATTGTGTTATTAGATTAATTAGAAAGGAGCAAGCATTTATTTATTTTAATTAATTAAAATATTTAAACATTTTACAGTGTACAGAAAGAAAGAACATTATAAATCATAGATTACCACAATATCAAGATATCCAACAAAAAATCCCTCTCAGGATATTTATTGAACACAGATTCTCTAATGAAGAGGAAAACATGTCACAGAGTTATATTTAAATTAATATTGGGAAGTAAACATTATGAGGTTATATCATTAATAGTGAGTGGAGTACATATTTTAATCGACTCACCTCATACATTTTGAAACTTCTTTGATACTGACAGTTTCAGACAATATCATGTCCTTCTTCAGTCATGGCTTCCACACTGACTGAAGAAGGACATGATATTGTCTGAAACCGTCGGTATCAAAGACGTTTGAAAATGTATGAGGTGAGTCGATTAAAATATGTTCTCCACGCACTATTAATGTCACAGAGTATTATATGATACTTAATATTTTTTATAAGTAAATCAAGAACAGACCATGAAAGGAATTCTGAGATTCTCAAAGAATTATAAACAGAATCAATCATGGAATATGTACAAAAATATAGAAACAACTGGAAATCTCACGTAAGAAGAATGAGATGTACAAGAATATGTCAAATCTTAAATTACCAGCCACCAGGCAAGAGATCTTTAGGCAGACCCTTCAAACGTTATATTGAGACCAACAGACCCCTAGGTCTATCACATGACAGGAAGAAGAAGAAGAAGAAGTAAATCATCATACTACTTACCAAGTGTGTCAAGACGCTTCTTCTTAGCAGGAGGTTGTGGTTCTTGTAGTTTAGGAACAGAAGACTTCTCTTCAAGATTGAACACAGTGCTCTGTTCCTTCTCAGTGAAGCGCAACAACAAGGAGTTCCCCAGTCGTGAGCCAAGGAACAGATAATTTTCTTCACAAAGGCACGTACAAGTTGTCAAAACACTTGCAGCAGCTTTTTCAAAATGAAAACTACGAACACTTCTCATGCTGTCAGCATAAAGTGTCAGTACATATAACTCTCCACCCTTCAATGAGATCACAAGTCTATCGTAGGAAATAAAAGAAGCTTGTGCACCTTCCAGACTCAATTTCACTCCTTCTTGAACCTCTGTAACACAATTATATCATACATTGGAATTATGATGTGTTTATGAACAACAGTGGTAGTCTTTGCAAGTATTATATACTGTATATTTAAAAATTCCGATTGCCGATTGAGGGTCTTTCCACTTTTCAGCGGTTGCCCTTTTACCAGCCGGCTGCTGGCCCTTCACATCCACATGTGTCTATCACAGAGGTAGATGATCAACAGCCAGTGTAGGGGTGACATGTGGTTAGCATGTCGAGTCCCCCAGCCGTTATAGCTGGTTCCTCAACCTGGAGCCGCTACTTATTGTAGCTACCCAATTGCCTCACGATGCTGGGTGGGCACCGGTCCCATACTGGCCGAAATACCATGAGAAAATTTCTTCCCCCATGGAGACTCGAACCAGCGCAAGTCCCGTAGCTCTGCGCCAAGGTTTCCTACCTTAACTGCTCGGCTACGGCGCGGGACATATTTAAAAATACCTAGCATTACTAAATGTACTGTATTTTCAAGTGAGGTTATTCCATAATGTAGTTGATTAAGGCTAGAAGAAGATCACATGTTTGATTCTAATGGATCAGGATTTCTAAACTGAACTACCGTATTTACGTATATATAGGCCGCACTTTTTTTACCTAAAATATGTTTCAAAATTAGGATGCGGCTTATACATGAAATAACTAGATAACTGGTATATATCGGGAAGTTTTGGCGCTATTGATGTATGCACGCCGCCGAATTACAAGGTCCTGATGTGTCATAATAGCCTTGCCCACCTGTAACTTGCCTTAAATTAATTGCATAGGATTTCCATATTCTTGGCTATTTTAAGGCATTCAAACTGTATCATTTCAACGGATACAGAAAATCCATCTGCCCAGTTTTCCATACGTAATCCAGGAGAACTCTTTCTAACTGTGGATATTTCGCTTCCTTTCTGCAGAAAGATTATCGATATTGTGATGTGTTTTCAAGTGCATGTTTTGTTTGAATCCACTGTCGCACATTTTTTCGTCCACATTAAACTTTCTTCCTGCTGTCCTATTTCCATGTTCTGCTGCATAGTGCACCACTTGTAGCTTGCTCTGCACCGACCTATGTTTACACACAGTGAACAGGAATGACAATGAATACCGTACCTACCAACTGACCGTCCCTTTTATCCTTTGTTAATAAATGAGCCGCAGCCTGAAGCCAGCAACAGAAGCTTAGGAATTTCCAACACTGCCAGATTTAAAAATGGTGTAGGCCTACTTCTGTCTTTTTCACTGCTTCTTAGCAAAAATATAAGACAATTTTTTCCCCCAATTTTTTATCGCAAAACTTGGATGCGGCCTATACACGCGTAAATATGCCTCTAATGGAATTGAATACCAGATATATATTCTGGGGTTAAAGACAGCTGACACTTAGCGGTAAAAACTCAGCTGACAGTCCATGCCGATTGTGTAGAAAGGTGGGAGTTTTAACTTCCTATTATTCAAGAGCCTCCTAAGGCCCGTAATGAGATCACTTTACTACATATTCAAGGAATTTTTTTTTACAAAACACAGAATGAATGTTATAAATAAGTATATTAAGGATTAATCAATAACTAATAGGAAGTAACACTATGAGGTAGAATTATCAAGAGATTGAAGTGGAAAAAGCATACCAACCTCACATTATATTTATTCACTTGGACATTAGAATGAACACCTTTGAAATATAAAAGATGAGGAAATAGAAAAAATATGCAGTAGTTGCTCACATATTGGTGGAAGATCATAGAATTGAAGAAAAGGCAAAACTGTAAAACAAATAGAATTCACTGTAAGGAAAAAGTAGGGACAAATTAACTAATAAAATTATGAGGTAAGATGTACTGACTTGATTAAATTGTATTATAATTAACCTCATAATGTTACTTCCACTGAAATATTAATGACTAACTAATTTTGAAATTCCTGGGGAGAAGGATTTGATCTTAAAGTTTGTCTACCTACCACTAGAAGGAAATAATATAACAAGGCATTGGATGGCCAATGCAACAGTTAGAATTTATTTGAGAATGGCAAAACATGTCCAGGTGAGAAATTATAATATGAGGTGAGGTGTATATTTCCAGTTCAATCTTTTGATATACAAGGGATATTAGGCATGTAAGTAGGCAGTTTAACAGGCCATGAATATCCACGAGGCATGGTCGCATTAATCAAATATACTGCCAACAGCATGAGGTAAGATAACTTGGCACTATCCTGTTGCTGATTTTACCATCAGGAAAATTTCCATTACTTATTTTATAGGATGCGGACCACAAGGTCAGTGTGGACCCACACAAGTGAGGAAATATCTCTCTTCCTCTTGTATTCATATTCATAGTTTAATATGGGAAATAACATGAGGTTCTTAATTCAATGAATGAGTCACTTCTTATCTTACCTCATACTTTGTTTTTTAAACACTGGAACTGCAGTTTTCAAGAGGAGTCTCTCTTATCTTTAGCGGACATTATGAAACATTATTTGGAAACATAAGAGTCATAATGTCGGCTGAAGATAGAGGGATTCCTCTTGAAAACTGCAGATCCTGTGTTAAAAAAAACAAAGTATGAGGTAAGGTAAGAAGTAACTCATTCATTCATTGGCTTATTTCATACTTGAAGATTTTTTACATGTCCTTAATCTAGCAAGAACAGACCTACAATTTTCATTTCTCTTCTGATTGAAACCATACTCAGATTTTTATGTCGTGAAAAATTAATTAATCCAAACTGAGTCTGAACATGTAAACCCCACATCCTGAGATAAGCATGATATACATTAAATCATCAAAAACTTTAATTGTTCAAATTTACATAAATAAAAGTTTGATTATTTAGTTGATTAATCGATTAAAATTAAAAATTTAAATAATCATATTTTTAGTAAAATTCTAGACCCAAAAAATGTCACCTATTCGACAATACAATTTTATATTGAAACTTACTTAGAGGAAAGTTGGTGCTGACATCATTGATACTGTTCAAAGACACTCCAAATGGTGGAACACTCTGATTCAAGTAGATAAGAGCATTGATAGCCATTATTAAGGTTCCTCCCAGTGGTTTGCGTACTGGTATTGCTTGAGAGCAATCAAAAGGAAGATTGGATACAGACCAGATGATGGGATGTACTTTCTGCTGTATGTTAAGTGATATTGCTACCATAGCACAGGTGTCCTGACGTACAGCAATTCGTCCTGGAAATGTTTTCACAGGCTCATATAAAATGAGAAGTGTAGGTTCATAGTACCCATGTAGAAATTGTACATCTATTACATTATCCATCTTCTCATCTAACTCCTTCAATATAATCATATATGATGCAAGAACTGGAGCTTTTGGGTTGTTAGCACTGTTACATGGTTTCACATCTATTAATTCAGGTTCATCTAGACCTGTCTCACGTCGGAATGGTAGAACAACTAGTTTTCGACCATACACCAACATGACAGCACATCTGCCTTCTGGGTCAACACGTACCATTGGAATATGATAATGCTGTGTCCATCCTCCCTAAAAAATAATGATAAACTTTAAATGGGCAAAGATACATTGGTTTAATTTAATATATCTAATAAAACAGATAATTTATTAATCTGGGAAGAGAACATATTAAAGTTATAAGCTAAATACATGGCATGTAGAATTAAATAAATGTGCACTACATAAACTTAGACAAGAGTCAGGTAATAATAATTGGAAAAGCATGTAAAGATATTGGCAATAGTGAAATCAAAGAGCATATTTTGAAAGAGTTTGAAGAAGTAAATATTTATGAAGCTAAATTTACAATCCAAGAAGAAATCACACACACTGAATAGAGAAGAGTGCTAAATGTTATAATATACAGTAAACATTTCTTATTCACAGAGGATATGTTCTGCAAACATGCCACGAATACAGAAACCATGAATATGGAATGGTAATTTGTATGGGTATATAGGGGATAAGTTCCAAGGTTCCAAAATAAAATAAAAATTATCAAAATAAAATCAATTAATGAGAGATTTTGAACAATTTCTAAAAATGATTACTGTCAGTCTTACGCAAGGGCTTAAATAACTTAATAATTTTTTCCTGTTTTGCTGCTTTTAAAAGGTCTTTCAATTCAGACTGATATTCAGCTGTGCATTCAGCGATAGAATTCCTTATTTTGTCTTCAGATTTGTTGATGAATCATATGAATCATTCAGTTGATTCACTAACATTGAAACAGCATAATATAGATGCAAAATGATTTGCCAATGTGTAAACGATCAAGCATTTCTGTTTTTACTTTAAATGGCAACACTACTTTTTTCTGCTTCGGAACTAATTTTCTTTCGTTTTATTCAACATTACAAATTGGCAACAAAGCAGAAAAGACACGTGTTATTCAATCAAAATTATTGAAACAAATGACAAGTTTAAACAATAGAACACCAATCGGTGCGAGGGCGGCATTTATCAACAGCACATTAAATACGACAGCTGTGGCTTTTAACAATGAACTTCAGGCTTAGTGACAATAAGGTTTGTTTTGGTTTGATATTAATTTGTCCATTTGGTTTGAATCACTCTTTGTAAAAGCTACCTTGACATGTGCCTGCAGTAAATAAAAAGTTGCCAATGTGTTAATAAATTATATTAATCCTTCTAATATACCAACTGGATCCGCGAATAAAGAAATTTTTTAGCCACGAATACAGGAACTGTGTCGCAATTTTTTAACCCGTGAATAAAGAGCATTTAGTGGGTTATCACTAATTCATCTGCAGCAAAATAACTGGTGTTGATGGGGATAACATAGAGGAAACACTCTACGGAGGGTTGTTTCTGATCTCTGAAAACAAATGATTTTTAAATTTTACCTTAAGAAAAGCCATGTCTCCACCATCAAGCATGCTCTAATTCTACACAGTTAGGAAAAACCAGGTAAGTCTTCAAAGTAATTTTTACAGGAGAGCAAAAACTAGTTCAATGACTTACATTAAGGAGTGCATAAATCGAAAATTCAATGCCTAATAACACCGTCACTATTCGCTTGATGACGTACCCGTTTTTACCGAACATGCATCGGACCAAAAGCGATCGGGAGATGTTAATAACTCATTTTCGACCAAAAGTTGACTTACCCGTTTTTCCTAACTGATGCAGAATTGATGGCTCTTCACCCAAGCTATGGTTTGGCATCGGAGTTTCCGCTGCAGAAGACTCTTATGCAGCACAGCCATGTCTAGAAGTTCCCACTCCTCTTTATATGCTTTCCAGAGACTGTCTATTGTTCGAGGACGCCTGTTTCCCAGTGCCCTTTTGAAGAGTCCAAAGACACAAAGTCCATCAGTGATGCATCAGGAGACTTCACTGGGATGTTGCTGAATGGAATAGCGTGTATTCCAGTTTCCTGCTCCATTTCTCCAGGAATGTCAAGGTTGAACCCGAAGTGTGACTGGAGGCCTTGTCTTGGTGAACCCAGACTTGGTTTCTGTCTGTACCATAGAGTGCTGGGATTTCAGTTGGGTAAATTGGGGTGAGAACTTCTTCCTGGTAGTACTGGGAGTTGATTTTGGCCTTTTTAGCTACTCTACGAATGGTCAGTTTTTCATTGTAGCAATATCCCCGCGATGACCATAAATAATTTGGAGAAACTTTCTCTGCATTTGGCATACCACTTTTGAATTTTTTTTTCACCCCTTTCTCTATAGTAAATTGCCCGGAGTTTGTTGCAGTCTCCTAGATAAACATATGCTTCATCAAGTGTGACCAAAAATTTCCATTTTTCTCCTGCCAGGTGCTTTTCATAGTTTCCTGCTGTTGGTGTGGCATTCGGCAATGTGACGTGGCAACAATTTATGAACCCTGCTTTTGTGGCACTTCTCCATGTTTAAATCTTTGTTTATTATGGTGTTTACAGTTTTAAGGGATATTCCATATTCCCAATCTGTTCACAATCACCCTTTGTGTGGCAGGGTTACCACCAGAGATAAGGACCTTGACCTTTCTGATTACATCTGGGGTGCGGGTAGTAGCAGGTCATGGATTTGCCCGTTTTTTTTTCCTTTTGGAATTAATCCCAAGCGACCCTTTCCCTTTTTATTAAGCACTGAGCTAATTCCACACTTTGACACCATGAAATTACGTTTTTGCAAGCCTCAATAATCGCAGAATAACTATAATTAGCGTCGGAAAGGGCAGTAATGTACCCTTCCCAAAACGGGTCTATCTGGTTAGGCAGCACACTGACTGGTTTGATCATCTCGCACACTCCTGTCCTGATGACTCACACTCCAACGTCACAATCTACTTGGCATATCGTTCTCAGAGATCGGAAACAACCCTTCGTATGTGTTCCTCTATGGAGATAATGTGAATATGCACAAGGCTCCATCAAACTGAATGTGACAGTTTGCTGGCACGGTGGGAATTTTGATGTTCACGCTTAATTGGTTTGAATGAAATTTGGCAAAATATTATTTTATTTTAATCTGAAACTATTAATATACTAATTACCCCAGCAGTGCTGGGGCAGCTGGAGTTCAATGCATGCCACTGATACCAACTCTACAAAGAATTTTGTAGGAATAATCATGATCTGTAAGTATACCAATTAGTGGGTTAATAAAGTATATACACAAAGAATTTTTAGAATGTTAACTATAATTTAAGTAAGCCACTAGGCAGCCTCATGGTTATGCAGTAAATTTTCCAGCTGTAAGTCCTGATTTTAAGATTGCAAACACCAAGTCTACATCAAAATAAGCTAACTATACACTCACACTCATATATACTACTGAAATTGGCGAACATTTTCATATACTTTTATCTCCGTTTGAATTTGAGATTTTTTTAAATAAGGTATTGTTTTTTCAATTTTTATTCATTAAATTAGGAAAAGGTGGTCAATAGGATACATCATTATCGTGGAATTTCATGATACTTCTTAAATGAACATGTCTTTACGTATTTAAAACATTTTGTCTGTTCATTCTTACCTCTTATAGTTGTTTTTGTCGAACACTAGCCCTCGAGCTTATGCAGGAACTTTACTGCATTATTATGAGCCTGTCTGCTGCCTAGCAGCTGACTCAGCACACTGCTAGCATTTTAAACATTCACCCTATATTATCATTTCGGATGTAAAGCTGTAAAAGAGCCTCTTAAATTTATTTTTAAAATACTTACACGCATTTCTTCTTCTTCGAAGTAATGTAGAGACAAAGTTCTCAGATCGTGGGCATCTGGATCATATTCCACAACACTCAGCTTGGCATCTCGGAAGCTAATTAGCAGTGAATCGCGACTTGATCCTGATAAACTTACTGACTGCATTGACATAACATTTCCAAATAATGAGTAAGTTGCTAGACATTCCAGTTTCATCTTTGGAGGACGTTTTTCTACCAAATCAAACATAATTATTAATGTAGAAATATATGCTTCCATATTAGCCATCTTTTGGCTATAGTTGGCATAATTAAATAAAACAATTTCAGTACTTATCAGGAATTGAAGAGAGAGAATTTGAGCCTGATCCAGAGTGTGCCTAAGTAGGTTAATAGTAGAGCACCTGCATGTAAAGCTGAGATTTTGCCCAGGTAGCACAGCGGTAGAGCATTGGCCTAGAAAGCCAAAGGTCCTGGGTTCAAACCCCGGTCTGAGCGTATAATTTTTCTCTTCAAATATAATTTGTTCTTCAATGAGAAGTATGAAATTAATAATAAAAACATCTGAGATTTTGGGTTCAATCCTGGCTCAAGTACAAATTTCTCTCTCTAGTTATATTCCAAAGAGAGATGAACAGACAGGAAAATGGAGAAGACTATATACATAACAGTGAGCTAAATGATCTTTATGGGAAAGCTGATATAATAATGAAGAGTTTAGTCACATAGACTGCAATGGGCTGGACATGTGGCACGAATGGGGAATGAAAGTGGCATATGGAAACTCCTTGTAGGAAAACCACAGGGAAACCGTCCAGTAGGCAGGCCAAGAATGAGGAATGAGTTGGGAGAATAATATTAACCACGATTTGAGGAAAGTAAATTATACAGGGGATGATTGAAAAACATTAGTTCAGGATAGGGATGTATGGAGAGCTTATGTATAAGTAGCCATGAACCTACAGTTTTGATAGTGCCAATTAATTAGTTACGGTGATTATTAATCTCAAAACTCTGTGGTATGACAGGCATAGAAGGCCCTTGGCTTACCAACCAACTGCTGGCCTCACGTCCACATGTATTAATTACAGAGGTCGATGACCACCTAGTCAGTACAGGGGTGACATGTTGGGTGCCCCAGCCATTATAGCTGGTTTACTCAACCCTGCTTATTGCAGCTACACAAATTCCTTATGATTTTGGGTGGACACTGGTCCCATATTGATCAAAATTCCATGAGAAAATTTATTCCATGAGGACTGAACCAGCGTAAGTTCCATAGTTCTGGGCCAAGGCATCATGCCTTAACCACTCGGCTACAGTATGGGACAATGATTAACAGTATAATAAAATTGTAATAATTAGAAAAATAAAGCAAAATCAGAAATGAGATAAATATTAATTTAGGTAACAAATATAATTTTTTACAAAAACTACTCCAAGATTTTTTCCCTCTTTCAGGAACCATACATCTATAAATAGAAAATTCAATTGTATCTATCTCAGTAGTTGAATAATTTAACAAAACTATGACCACTCTAAAGTTTCTTTGATTCTCAATTTAGCTCTTAGGAAATGATAATTTAAGACAGAAGCAATAGCCAATATTTTATTTTATGGCACTCTTTTAACATCTTACATCACTTAGTATCACAATTCAAAGCAGAGCATGAAAAAGTGAAAATGTTTTCTCATAGGCCTTTTATTTCAAGCTTATGATGTTTTACATGTATAATCTATGATATGGGGGGACACACATTTTTTTCCCCCTTCTAAAGGAAGTGATACATAGAAATTTTAGATCCTGGAAAAGAGAGTTGATTTCAACCATATCTGAATCCATAAATCTTGGATCGAGAGGAAAGCACATTAACCACAAAGAGGTTTCTAGATACAAAAATATGTCTACATATAAAATTAGCAAGACCAGTACTATGTTTTGAAGTGAAACATGAATAATGAGAAATAAGGATATCCCTCGTATCACAGTCTATGAGATGAAGTTTATGAAATCTAAAGTAAAGTAATCCCACTACAGGCCTCGGGAGGCCCTTGAGGTAGTAGGAGGTTAAGGCTCCCACTTTTTCTAGTCAATCGGCACTTGATGTCAGCCGGGTTGTCAGCCCTGCATGACGGCCGCCTTTACCCCCAGAACAAGCGTCTGCTACTCATTTCCCTTAGAGGCTGAGTCGACCCCAGGGCCATAGTGCCACCAGAAGGTTTTGGTCAGTTTAAAAATCCTGACCCCACCGGGACTTAAGGTTTATGAAATCTACAACAGGTTATTCTAAATTGGTTCACAAAAGAAATGAAGAGGTCCTGTAAGAACTTCAGTTGGAATCAGTTATTCATTTTACAAACACGTACAAATATAATTGAAAAACTTGTGTATAACATATTTCCAAGAACGGAATCCCAAAAGCTATACTTCACTTTGCTCATATGGAAAGATAGATCTTTGGGCTGTCCGAGAAAAAGATTGATTGAAAGTCTAGCCTTGAGATCATAACAGGCCATCAGGCCGGCTATTCAAAGTCACCGTGCCATCTGTGAATATTCAATTGGAGAACAAGTGACTGTTGCCAATCTGATAATATACATTCCTGCTAGAGCCAATTGCTAACATGTTCACTCACACATAAGGGGATTGTATCCTGGGAGTCTGCCTAGATTAGTGGGCAAGTTTGAGTGAGAAAATGTTCAAATTAGTGTTAGTTTATGGAAATTAGGTTGAGAAAATGGACAGGTTAATATACACCAGATTAGCTTAGTGTTAACTTGTTAGCGGTTTTTGTGATAAGCTGACTACATCATCTGAGCAATATTTTACATTGTAAATATAGTGATTTTAGTCTACTTTGAGCTCAAATTTCTCACTTCATTTTATGGCAGTCCTCACTTTTTTTGGAAGAAATTAACATATATATATATATATATATTTCTCTTGTGTAATTATTCACTTACTGCAACAATAAATTGTGCTTTTCCATTTTTTATTTTAATTTATGTAGGTGGCATGGTGGCAAAGAATCCTCATCAGGCCTCATTCTTGTATGGAAGATGAAGATGATACGATACTTAAGTGGGTTTGTGTTGTGTGTGTGTGTGTGTGTGTGTGTGTGTACGTGTGGTGTCTGGTTTAATGAAAGTATGAGAAAAAATTAATTAGAAGCGAAGATAGAAATAGCCTAATTTATTATAATTATAGATATACACAGTGTTGAACATGCCCTCAATGAATTAAATGTACAAACTACTCAAATGAGGCTTTACCATGAAAATACTTCCAAAATGTGGCAATTTATTAGATTAGCAATTAAGGCAACAAAAAACTCACCCTAACCTTAAAGTTGGATTTACTCAACTCACATTAGGTTGGCAGCTTGTAATGTAATGGAAAACAGTTTAAGAAACTGTGGTCCACTCTAACATGCATTCATAGGAACTTGTGCTAGAATGACGATCACATGAAACCAACAGAATCAATAGTTGTTGAAACAATGGAACTATAAGGCTCAAAATTTGCATAAAATATGAGATCATCAATGTGGATTTAGAAGAACAGCTCTACAACAGATCGGACTTTAGTATAAGACAGATTTTAGAAAATAAATGGGAATATAATGGTACTGTACATCAACTATACATAGATTCAAAAAGGCATACAATTCAATTAAGAGGGAGAAGTTATATAGTATCCTGCTGGAATTCGGAATTCCTAAAAAGTTAGTTAGACTTACATGAATGTGTCTAAAGGGCACAAAGAGTAGGGTGCGTGTAGGCAAACAGTTTTCGGATACTTTTGAAATCCACAATGGGTTGAGCAAGGAGATGCACTACCTCCTCTACCGTTTAATTTTGTACTAGAGCATGCCATAACATCTTTAGATGATGAAGAAGGCCTACAACTCAATGGTATTAATAAGCTGTTAGTTTATGCTGATGATGTAATACTATTGGGCAATAGCGAGGAGATACTAAAGGCCAACATGCACACACTGTTGAGTAACGTTAAGACATTGGGACTAGAAGTAAATATCAATAAAACTAAATATATGGTCACACATAGAAATACATTATATAATGGAAATCGACAGCTAATGACAAATGAGGGAAATTTTGAGAAAGTGGCTGAATTCAAATACCTAGGAACAATAATCACAAATAGGAATGAGATGCACAAAGAAATTAAACATAAGCTCAATTCTGGAAATGTGTGCTATTATGCATTACAGAGACTCTTGACATCCCAACTCCTTTAAAAAAACGTTAAACTAAAAATATATAAAACTATTATTCTACCAGTTATATTATATGGACGTGAAACACGAACTCTTACTTTAAGGGAAGAAAGGAGATTACGAGTATTTGAGAATAAAGTTCTTAGGAAAATTTTTGGACCGCTTTATGTATGCGGTTAGCAGACATACAGCTGACAACATCTCAGCAATTCCAAACCTTACCAGCGCGCTATACCTGCGTCAAGAGCAGTGATTGGTCATGGCAGATATCTACTCCCACTACAACCATATCATTATTGGCAGTAGAGGGCAAATTCCCCCTTTACCCCTTACATAACCTAAACTTCAAAGCCGATGATATGACGGCTTGGGTATACATAACGTTCACAAGTTATGTTAAACTATTAAATACTGCCTGTTTATGTGCAATATGGTTAAAATCCATTGTTTTAATATAATTATTATCAATGTGTGTTTTTTTCCTGTAAAGTCCAAATTCTATTTTCCTTTTTTCTTCATTCCTGATCAATTTAAGGTCTAAAAATGGTATTTCTTGGTTATTTTCCACTCCCATAGTAAATTTGTTTTATTATGAATATTCAAAAGTTTAATGGCATCTTCTAATTGTTTTTGTTTGACTATAACTATGATATCATCCACATATCTACTCCAAAATTAAAAAAATCAAAGGGTATGCTTTGGTTATCTGACATTTAAAGTTTCCCTTAAACATATTCACCAAAAATGGTGATAATGGATTTCCTATTGCAAGTCCCATTCTTTGCCTCTAGTATCTTCCCCTGAAAGTGAAGAACATTTGACGTATGTATAATCTGGTTCATTTTATGTATTCTTCTATGCCCTCATCATCTTGTTTTCCTTTAACCATTTTTCCAAAATTTCCAGTTTGTTTGTGAACAATGATATGACCAATCTTTCTGAAGGTTCAATTTCTATATTTTCTAATTTTTCTATTAACTGGTGAGAAATTTCCACAGCCAAATTTTCAAATTTGTTCATTCCATTGAATTTATTACTTAACCATTTTGATATATTGTATGTCTGTGAATTAAATATTATTGACTATTTAACTCATCCCCCAAATGGGAGTCAAAGACTAATCACATTTCAATGAACTTTGATTTACAACCAATCACAGTCGTTTTTCACCTCAATTGTATCAATTTAATTTTAACATATTAAAATCAAACTCCCTCCTTTTAACATTCTGAATAGGTCAGAGCATTATTTTGCAGTGACTGACTCTCTAAGAAATATGTTAAATATATTTATATATTAAGATGTAAGAATGCTAGAATGCAAGTGGCATCCAGATTGTACATATAGTGCACGAATGTAACCAGATACTGTTTGCAAGATATAATAGAAAAACATTTGTAGCAATTGATTATACCACACAAAAAAAAAGAAACCACTGTTTTCACTTTCTTAAACTTATTATGTCCCAGGTATTTATGTTCCAGAAAAATATAATTGCATATTTACATCATTGGACATCAGAAATTAATTAATAACCTATAATGTTGGTCATAAACAGTTTGGTGTGTTTCATTTTTTCTCCGCTAGGGTGCATTCTTACAATTTTGTGATCCTTTGGCAATAAATAATATGATCTGGTTTCAGTGATGAACAAATGAAACAAAAAATGTTTCTCATTTGTTTCCAAACATTGCTGTTTGCATTAAATATATAAATATTTTAAAAATAACTATATTTAAATAATGATTTGTAAGTAAACAGTTTAATTTTATTCATTAAATAGTCCTAACAAATGCCATTTTTTACTTCCAAATTCTGTAGATAAATTCACGTCACTTCATGACACTGTGAATTTATCGATACTTTGGAAATTACTTGTTGCATTACTTATGATAATTGGTCTTATTTTCTTTCCATTTTTTATGGATTTTAGGAAGACCATGAATGTTGGGTTTGCTGGGATTTGATATTTTTAATTTGAATTTTTCTTTTACAGACAAGATTTTTTTTATTTAACTTTCACAGGGAAAGAACACTATGAGGTTTAATTTAATAATTAAATTAATGTTTTTATTACCTCACCTCATATCTTTTTTCTTCTATACTGCAGTTTCGGAGCTTATCTCCATCGTCAGTAGCCTCTGGTCGACCGGTGTTATGTCGTTTCTTGGCGGTTTCCTTCTTACTTCTGTCGGTGGAACGATGAACCTCTGGATTAGGTCAAAATTTGCGGGAGTGGTTCAAAATTCATGAGTTTTTCTTTTTTGTTTTTATGGATGTGGATTTTTTCCCAGACTGTGAGTTCCTTTAGTTTATCTGTTTGTTTGATTAGGCTAGCTTCTGTATCTATTAAATGTTTTTCAGACCAAGCATGGGCTGCTACTGCTGACTTGTCCACTTCCCCCTTTTTTACATTTCTAAGGTGTTCCTTCAATCTAGTTTTTAAATTTCTTTTTGTTTTTCCTATATAGATTTTGTCGCAATCTTGACATTTGATCTGATATATTCCTGATTTATATTCTTGTCCAATTTTTTCATTTTTTTGTTGGTTTTAATTATCTTGTTTAGGCTGTATTCATTCTTTGGGGCCAATCGAATGTTAAACTTATTGAAAATTTTCTGGAACTTGTGGTGTTTTACAGGATGGTAAGTGAATTTTTTGAATCTTATGTTCTCTTCTGTTTGTTTTTTAAGTGTGCTTTCATTAATTAGTTTTTGCCTTTTGAACTTATTTATTTTCTTGTGTACCATGTTCTCTTCATAACCATTTTCTATTGCTACTTTAATTATGTATTCTTTTTCTTTTTCATATTTTTCACGGTTCAGGGGTACATTCACCAATCTGTGTGTTAGGCTATTGAATACAGCTTCTTTGTGAGCGAAATGGTTGAATCCTGATGCCTTAATGTAGTTATCTTTATGTGTGTTCTTTCTGTATATTCCAAATTCTATTTTGTTTTTTTCGTTTCTAGTTAGGGTTAGATCCAAAAATGAAATTTGTCTTTCAGTTTCAGTTTCCATTGTGAATTTTACAGTTTTGCTCTGAAGCTTCAGGAGTTTTAAGGCATCTTCTATTTGTTTATGGTTTATAATGGCTATTATATCGTCAACATATCTGCGCCAATATCTGCCGCGGCCGTAGCGGAACACTTGATGAACAACCAACAACATATTATAAGATTTGAAGATACCCAGGTATTATCACAAACATCACATTACTACACCAGACTATACAGAGAAGCCATAGAAATATACAAACATAAAAATTCCTTCAACAAAAAAGAAGAAACCTTGAAGATAAACAAAATTTGGATCCCAGCACTGCATAACACGACAACGAAGCCTATGACTTCTGCACACGGCAATACAGCGCACAACTCGGTGCGCGCAGAAAACCTCCCCTCCACCCGGGGTTTAGCTATAAACAGAGAGACAGTTTCCAACGACCATCCAGTCTGCAGCCGACTGTTGAGGAGTTCACAGAAAGCACGCAGTATCTCCTGATGATGTCTACCGCAGCAGTAGACGAAACGTCGAGTAAGAAGACAACCAGATCACGGCCTATAAGCCCGGAAGACGAACCAAATATGGATCAAGACGCCGGCCGTGAAAGCCTACAATTATATATAACTAACCAATATTCAAAATAGTTATTCTATGCCAGTAGTCCATCTATACTCATTTTATTTTGTTAGCTGAGAAAACGGGTAAGTTAGTGTATGCTAGCTTACACCAGAATAGTTTACAGTTTAATGGATAATTTGGCACACCATAAGAATAAGTTGACTACACTGTTTGAACAGTGACTAATGTAGGTGGACTCCTGGCATATAGAATCCCCATTTAAAACCAACCAAAAAGTTATCTAAATAATTAGTATGAATTGTTTTGGGTTAAAATCCATCTTGAAAAATGTTGAAATAACAGAAGACTACATAATAATGAGCTAAAAGATCGGCTCAACTGCACTTCTACTATCTCAAAATTTTTCTGTTATATTGTTGTAAACTATAGCTTTTGTTCTGTACTTACCATCATTTTCTAATATTTTAAAACGTTTTAAAACAATTTTTATAACATTATTAGACAATTTTAAAGTATTTATTTAAATATGCAAATCGCAATATTATGAGACTGTTAGACTGTTGACGCTAACTGCTATTTTCTCCACAGAGTATATTACTTAATCTATGATTTTTCTATCGCTGTTTTGGGTTATCGCTGGTTGGATCAGCGTTAGGGAGTGATAAGTAAGTGTACACCCATTTTTAATAAACGTTTGGTAACTCACTATAATGTTTGTGGGTTATCATTCAATGATAACGTTATCGCTACTACTTCTAACTGCTACCGTGTATTCGCAGTTCTTTGCAGTTTTGAGATAGTGTAAGTGCAGTTTTTCCAAAAGATCTTTATATATAGGCCTAAGTCTCATAGTCTACGATGGGATGGGCAGGCCATACAGCACAAATGGCAATTGAAAGAGAGGCATGGAAACTCCTTGTAGGAAAACCAGAAAGAAAACACCTTTTATAGTAAGTAAGCCAAGAATGAAATGGAAGAATAACATTAACCAGGATTTGAGGGAGATAAATTATACAGGGGAAGATTGGAAAAATATTAGTTCTGTATAGGGATGTATGGAGAGCTTATGTCTGCAGGACAATGAACCTATGGGTTTGATGGTGCCAGTGATTTAGTTAATAAACAGACAAACATTTATAAAAATAATTCCGGAATCATTCATACCAGACAGAATTTAAAAAAAAAGGTGAAAGTTGCATTATTCAGATTATCCGTAATTAATTTTTAAGCAATATCAGATCGCTCAAAGATATCTCTAATTTTACGCTGAGGAAGGCATAATGAATAATTTCAGATAAAGTTTCCATTATACAAAGTGAGAAATTTCTCTAAGTCTGAGACAGACACCATGTGCATGCACCAACAAACGTGAAATGGTTTACAATATGGAATAGTGGGGTGCAGCCAACATATACATAATATTTAACAAACCTAAAAGCTAACCTAATGTAATGTAAGTACTCTAACATGTGAAATACTAACCTATAAGCTAACCTAATGCAATTTAAGCACTCTAACGTGTGAAAGAATGCAATGCTCAAAAATAAATAGGAAATTCTGAAGTATATGTATACAGTTAATTAGTACATACTAATATTGGTTGCACTGGAAATTCGTTAAAATCAGTATGGCTGCCACATAATGTGGTTAAATATCATAGAAAAATATATTGAAATAATCGTAGGAAAAAATGTAATAATCATTGCAAATGGTGGGAAATAATTTGAAAAATAAAACCCTAGGAATAAAATCACAGGAGTTTATGAAGGAATTTAAAAATTCGCATCACAGTTACTGTGCACAATGGAAACTTCAGCCTAAATCCTTTCCAGAATATTAGCTGAAAATACATTGCTCCTTGTCCACAAAACTAAATCCAAAACTGGTCATTACTTAGGAAACCTGATTACTTATTCAAATGAACTTGAAATGCCAAAACCACTCTAACTTTGAATTATTGACAGACTTTCCTACTTGGTAATATTTGAGATTAAGCATTAGTATTAAATTTGAAGAAAAGAGTAAAATATGATAACTAACCTATAATGAATGGTAATTACCGGCTTACTTTCAAATTCCTCACATAATTCCCTGATTGTATAGGATTGAGAGGTTATGAAGGTTCATTATATGGTATGATATTCAAACAATTATAGGTTATGTTATCGGCTTACCTGTATATACGTCTTTCTTAATTGCTGGATCCACATCAGGTATAAGACGAAATACACGAATTATATTTGCACCAGCAACAATAAGAGATTTTTCGGTCCGATTGAAAAAATTGCATGTTAAAGCATGTTCTACACTAGTAGCTGGATGAGTAAGTTTACATATTGAATACATGATTTACTTAGTTAAAATACCTTTAATGCTTTCAATTGAATTTAAATTTCTATAAATTATAATCTGACTTCAAAATTAATGCCAAATATATTTCTCATATACATAATTGCAAATTATTTCTCAGCGAAACAAAACTTCTCAATTCAATAAACAACAACAAACTTATGTTGCCGTAATTGAAGTTTTAATGGAAGTAGGGTAACCAACTTTAAGAAAAAATGAAAACCATTAGAAGTATATTGAAATTATAATGGAAATCAATTGAGAGAAAGAAATTAATTTAAAGACATCTGCGATACATCAGATTATAAACTAAGAGATCAAAATATATCCCTTGATGTGATTTAACCTTAGAACTTTATTGTTAGGCTCTGATCAACTTTACTTAAAAAAAATTCCAGCAGGTTATTTTTCGAGTAGTTGGCAGTTCGAAATCAACTTTGCAATTACAAAATTCCTAAATCTAATCAGTTTAATGTACAAAAAATTAATTTTTTAGACGCTTTAATGTCCAAGGTCATATCGCGTTACTTATTTATTTCTAATTCTCATCATTATTATCCGGTATCATGACAGCTGTCGCCGTCTTCCGGAAACCAAACGCCATTCCTCTCTGTCCATCCATTGATCTTCCTCCAGTCCTCTGATAATCATAACTCCTTACACATCTTCTATCCAGGTTTTCTTTGGTTTTCCTTTCTTCGTCCTTCCCATTGGAATCCATTCTATAATTTTAGGCAATCTTTGCTCTGGCATTCTTTTGACATGGGCATACCACTGTAATCTTTTCTTTTCTATAATGTCTATGATAAGCATAGCATGAAAATGCTATGATTGCAGTGAAAGACCTGCCCTCGGGCAGAATTACTATGGATGGATGGAATGTCTATGATGTCTGGCTCCTCTTGTACACCCATAATTTCCCTTATTTCTTTATTTCGTATTCTATCCATTCTAGATTTTCTAGCTGATCTTCTTCATTTCTCTGGTAGGAATTTGCCAAACTTCAGCACTATATGTTAAAACATTCTTAACTATGGTTTGATATATTGTTAATTTTCTATTTGTTTGTAATATTTTTGCTCCACCAAACAGAGTTTAAAGCATTTATTGCTTGTTTTGTTTGTCCAATTCTATTTTTAATTTTCACTGTGTTATCACCTGAACGGTCTAATTTTGTTCCTATTCCTAATTAAATACCATGAAATGTTGAATATGATGATATGGATACTGGTAATTAAAATTCCAACCTAGCATTTGCCTTGACTGGAAAAACAGTGAAGAACCAAGATGGTCAACACTGGAGTTTGAACTCAAGATCTCCGAAAAATAGTCTCAAACACTACCGCTTGAACCAACTCACTCAGTATAATGTCACTGATTTTATAAACCAATTATAATTTAATTTTTTTAATTTTGTAATTGACTAAATTAATTCTAAAGCTCTACTACCTATATTAATACTAGTATCTATACTAGTTATATTATGTATAGAAAAATATACATACATGCATTTGCTCTCTATAAACATATGATTATTGTTCTCGTTTAGACTTTAACACCACCCAGTCGCCAGAATTTAAATACCTTAACAAGCTTATTTTGCAGGGCTATGAATAAAAATCTACTAAAGTGTGATCAGTATAGCACTAGACTGCAGACGCAGGGATTTCATTATACACTGCTGATGTACTCGCGACAGGGAATGGACAGCATAGGATCGCGGTGATACAACCACACACATTTTCGTAACTATTTTATAAATTGTCATACTTATCAACTTTATTGAAGCAGGTGCTGGAACTGTTCACCTTCGTTGTCCATACATTTTGACACATATTTATAAAATTTGTTGTACAGATTATGGACTGTTGAACGTGACGGAATTTTTACACCCGGGAATCATGTTTCAAAAAGTCTTCGTACTTGGCTGGTAGAATGAGATAAATAAATACACATTGTTCAGTAGAAAAATTATTAGTCATTATATAGTTTACATTTTACACTTACACACACGTCATTCAGTATACACTTATACACGCCTGTTTTATAAGATACAAATTTTAAAAATGAAATAACTTATACACACGTCATTCAGTACACAAGGAAAAGTGGCCGAGCACCTTATCTACTCGAAGTACACTATCTGACTGTGAATGTGTGGGATGTACTCGTATACTGCTGAGTCAGCACACATTTCAAGTCCCGTGCCTGCACCTGTAAGCCTTTGTCATCGCACAGCACAAATCCCGCGTCTGCTGTCCATTACTATACTGTTCTGACTATACTTGCAACATGTCAGATTTATTTGCCTTTCAGCAATAGAGGGGGTATACCTGTTGTCATGTGACATTAGTCCTTTAAAAATTAAAAATGGATTTGGGGATCTGAAAAAACAAAAACAAAAAATTTAACTCATAAAAAAAACAATAAATGTAATAATAATATAGGATTGTCTGGACAAGCTGATAATGATATGCAGGCATATTGAAACATGTAAAAAAGAACACAACATTTTGAGGTAAGATGAAACAGACTCATTTTATTTATTTAATAACACAGAAGTTTTAAAATGTATATCTGATTACATATGGTACCATAATTGTTTAGTCATCAGTGGTTCAAGTAATTATGGTCAATCTTACTTTGTACAAACACACTGCCTTTCAATATTCATGTATGATGACAAATTGGGAAGAAGAGAGTACCAGTAATCTATATGGAATGGACAGAGATTATTGCAATATTGTAAGGCAAAAGGAATAGGTAAAAGACAAAATTTACAAAACTATCATAAATTGTTTACAAATGTCAATACAAATAAATTATTCAATATTCCAATCTTTATTTTCTTGTTACATATAATTCACATGAATTATTCCTGAATCTGCTTAACATTCTTGGTCAATTGTATCCTGTCGGAACATCTCCACATCAGCCTGACTGTCAGCATGCAATATCTTTGGTTTTCCACTTGGCTGAAAAAAATTACAGTTCTTTAATATGAAAATCTGAGAACTGAAGTGAAAATCTCTGAATTATCATATTTAGAATAAGAGGCTGAGATTTACTTTTCCTTTTTATTTGTTATCAGAAGTGCTCCTTTTTAGATAAGTACATGGATGCTTTAACTAGGGTACTAAGTATTATTTATATATTAAATTTGGGAATTTTTAACATTATGAGGTTCAATTAATAATAATTAAATGAATCGTGATTTCTTCTTACCTCATACTTCTATGTTTTTTTAAACACAGCACTGCAGTATCGGCGACACGTTGTCGTCACATCAGCTGTTTTCACGACTGTCCTTTAATGCTCTTCTTTTGCTCAAAAAAAGTTTATTAAAGCTTTCAAAAGGATTTACATTTAATGAACTTTTGTCCGCCATTTTGAATGTTGTTGTCCTTGAGCAATCATGATTATTCCCATGACTTGACTTGTCTGTTATATTTATATATTAAATTTGGGAATTTTTAACATTATGAGGTTCAATTAATAATAATTAAATGAATCGTGATTTCTTCTTACCTCATACTTCTATGTTTTTTTACTGTCGTGAAAACAGCTGATGATGACGACAACGTGTCGCTGATACTGCAGTGCTGTATTTAAAAAAACATAGAAGTATGAGGTAAGAAGAAATCACGATTCATTTAATTATTACTAAGTATTATTACTTATATTCAAAGCGTCCACTGTTCGAGGTAGCGTGCTGCCTTGTCACATAGCAGGCCCGGGTTCGATCCCTGGTCGGGGCAGTTTTTCTGGGTGAGGTTTTCATCGGGGGTTTTTCCTCACCTGTAAGACAAATATCAGGAAAACTTTAAGGCCCAAACGGTCCCCGAAATCATATGGCCATCATCATCATCCTCATTATCATCATCCTTCACCGGTGTGGAAAGCAACGGGAAGCTACCACACCTACAATTCCCTAGTAAAGCTGCAAGCATAGCATGAAAAATGCTATGATTGCAGTGAAGGACCTGCCTTCGGGCAGAATTACTATGGATGGATGGATATTCAAAGCCTCACAACTAATTATTTATTTTACATTATTCAATAAAAACTATTTTAAAAAATAAAGGTAAAATATGTCTCACACCATGGCCAAGCAGTTTAAAGTATTATAATTTGGCACAGATCTCACAAGAATATTATGTTATTCTTTTATTTAACAATGCTCTTTAACAGCCAAAGTCATTAAGTGTCACAATTCAAATCAGAGCATAAAAGGACAGAAAAATGTTGCCTAGAGGCATCTTTATTCAGTATTCACATTCTTTTATGTGACATAAATTTATAACCCTAGGCTGATGGCTTTGATTTCCTTCTGAAGAAAACCATAATCAGGAATTTTATGCCCTGAAAAATTCATCAATCCTGGCCACATTCAAACCTGCGAACCTAGAAACCAGATGCGAGCATGGTGATCATTGTTCAATGGGACTGACAACCTATAACAAGGGTGCTGGGTTGAGACCCATAAGCAAAGAAACTTACTTGTGGAATTTTTATCAATTTATGAGAACAGTGGCTACTCAGTTTCATAAGAAATTTGAGTAGAATTAGAGGCTCCAGGCTGTTAAAATCAGCTATAATGTCTACAGTCTGTCGGTAGAATCTGTAGAGAAGCTGTTCGAAATAAGCCATCTACATAGGAGGCTAGGTAAAAATGCACAGCCAATGAGGCCACAGAAGAAGTGCAGGAGGCAGAACAGACATTACTCATTTCGCTCTTGAGCTTCAAGCGAGAAAGATATCTAATTGGAAAGCTGGCAAACTATAGTGTACCTAACATGCTCAACACATATCACTCATATACTGGCTGAATAATTATGCACCTCTCTGACTGATATGTGTGGAAGGTAGGTCAGCAGTCATCTGATAGATCATTTAGAATTAAATTATAAAATTCTTATGGGGTCCATAATTCCATATTATACTCCTAGGCCCCTTGCACAATGAAGAAATGAAAAAGAGTAAAATATCTAAGCACAGTTTTTGTGTATTTTAGGCTACCTACTTTCTTATTATTTAAGATTATTTTATGACTATTATATTTACTTGCATAAATTATGCCCCTCTGTTTTTATGCATCTCAATTTTTAAACAAAAATATGATTTTTTTTATAACCTGGAGGAAGATTGCTTCATAGTAGGTTCTGATCATTCCACTGTTGTTCAATTAATGTAAATTAATGGAAACACAAAAGAAAATGGTAATAGAACAAGCAAAAAAAAAAATCATGTTAATGAGGATTTGATTCGATATTGGAAGAAGTAATTTTCATAAATTAATGAGTAATTTTCATTCTTTGCTTAATTTACACATCCATTTCTTAGAATTAAATATTTTTCCTTATTAAGGGCAAACATTATGCAAGTAAATATGGTAAAATTTTCTTTTTATTATCAGTAACATAAAAAAAATAATTAACAATATAGTTATGAAGTTTTGAAATTAAAGAAATTATATCATGAGTCAGGCTCAAATTTTTTAAACATCTTGAGGATACAAAGGGAGAAAAGCTTCAATGTGGTCCTTGAAGAGCAATCCACCAGAAAAAGAGTGAGATTTGAACACGGTGTCAGAAGTATTATGAACAGGTAGAGCAATGGAAGAGTTTAATCAGAATTAAAGTGGGAAGTAACACTATGAGGCATTTTCAACTTAAAAATGAGTTGTAGTTTGATTGAAAATGAAGGTAAAATGACCTTTGAAACCAGTATCATGAAAACATGGAACTTTATGAGGTGAGATATAAAAACATTTTCTCCAACTCATTTATACATTGGAAGAGCATTTATTTTTATATAATAAATTTGGGAATTTTTAACATTATGAGGTTTTATTAATAAGAATTAAATGAATTGTGAATTCTTCTTATCTCATACTTCTATGTTTTTTAAATACAGCACTGCAGTATCAGCAACCATCGTCCTCAGCTGTTTTCTGAGGATGGTCGCTGATACTGCAGTGCTGTGTTTAAAAAACATAGAAGTATGAGATAAGAAGAATTCACGATTCATTTAATTATTAAGAGTATTTATACTTAGATGACCCATGAATGTAGAAATGTGTTCTGATTATGATAATGAATTGTAACAAACCTTGGGATGCATCAGCACAACAGGCAGCTCTGCAGTAAGTTCTCCTCCAAGAGCTCCAAGATACAATTTCACTTTAACTGTATACGACACAATGATGCCAAAAGCATCTCTCTGATCAGGGCTGGCTAGCAAAGTAGAAGAGGCCAGATTTGTATCTTCATGCTTCAATTTTCCATCCAATGCTATACCTCTTCGGTCTTTATTAGATTCAATTACAGGTGTGAGATACATTATCTTTTGCAAAGTTGAACCAGGTTGAATTGGACAGCCTTCCCTGAAATATAACATTATTTTAAAAAAAAATATACTGTAGCTTTCAACAAGAAGCTAACAACTAGAGAGAAAAAAAAACAGCATTTCATATAATGAACAAATTCATTGTTTATTTTAGATACAATAATAAAGTTAGGTACCTCAAGAGAGCTCTAGATTAATAGTAGTTTCTCATTTATTTTGGCACTACTACTAGCTTTTGGAAATTACCTGGAACATTCTTATTTCGTAAGTAATAACAATTTTTAATGTAAATGGTGTAATTCACTGGGAGTTTGTTCCAAATGGGGGTGCAGTCGAGGTGGATCTTTATTCTCAATAACTGGAGCAATTATTATTTTGAAAAGAAAAATTAATGCCTGAATCAGGATTTGAACCCAAAACCTCTAGCTAGATGTTTTAGGTTCAAATCTCAATTCAGGCATTAATTTTTCTTTTTAAAATAATAAATTGTCCATTATTGTGAGTGTTAAAAATTAAATTAATACCTCAAAACTGGAACAAATTCATTAAATTTTGAGGGTCGCAGGTCTACACCCAGCCGGACTCCACTTTATATGAATAATCATGATAAATATTCAGAAAATGGGAGGAACCAAACTGTTACCATAAATTATACTTGAAGAGAAAAATTATACACTCAGACTGGGATTTGAACCCAAGACCTTTGGTTTTCTAGGCCAATGCTACCCTTGAGTTACCTGAGCACTCCAATCTAAATGCAAATTTTTCTCTTATACATTATTAATTCCCGAGCTCCAAATGCTACGAGCATTTGATCGATTATGCAAATGACAGCTTCTTATTTAAGAAGACATTTATTGGGAATTTAAACACTACTTTATAAAGCCAGTAGGGCTTCTTTTGATGTTTTTATTATTAATTTAATACTTCTCACTGAAGAACAAATTAAATTTGAAGAGAGAAATTATCACAAATATTAAAAAATGGGAGGAACCGAAATGTTACCACACCCAGCACATAGCACTGATCTTATGCATATAGCACTGATCTTACACCCTCAGATTATCATCTGTTTCGAACCATGTCCCATTTCTCGTGTGAATTTCATAAATATTGAAAATATTGAAGCTGTCAAAGTGGATCTCAACTAATTCTTTGCATCAAAAACCAGAGATTGGTACTGTCGCAGGATAATATGGCCAATCCTCCTAACCGGCAAAGAAAAAGAAAAATCAATTTTCATACCAAGAATTCCATTGATCTCAAATGATTTGCCATTTTGTTTCAAACGATTGCAATTCCAGTGAGATTAGTTTATAGTATGACCATCAATAAAGTGCAGGGTCAAATGTTCCACTAATTTGAAGATATCCTATTTCTCATATGGTCAGCTCGACATTGCTCTTTCACGCATCAGATGCAAGCAGAAATCTATTTATGCATGTGCCAGACAACATGATACCAAATGTAATGTATAAGAATGTATTTTGATGAAATTACTTAGTATGTTAGATAATTGTATATACCGAAAAAAGAATAAAAATAAAGAAGAAACAAAAAAAAAGTATTTTAATGCATATCTTCTACATTAGATATAGAAAAAACTGCACAGATATATAAAAAAAGAAACCATGTGAAGCAGATTTTCCTCAGCTAGTAACAAGTAACTAACTCACTGGCACTATCGAACCCATAGGTTCATGAATATAAGATCCCCATACATATCCTGTATAATTTACTACCTTCAAATCATGGTTATTATCATTCTCCACTAGCTAATAATAATAAAGTAAACCCTTTATTTGTTTCAGCATAAATTTCGGATGTGGGATGAGATGAGTCGAAGGTCCTATTATTGAAGGGGACAACAACTCCAAAAACTACAGAAAAGAATTCAATTGCAATGGATACCTGCACATTGTGGAATTGCTGGAAATGAGACTGCTGATTTTCTTGCCAAAAAAGGCTCCAATTTAATTCAGAATACTACTAAAAGCTTACCTTTCACATCCATAAAAAGAATAATTAAAAACAAATATAAAATCAAACAAAACCAAGACCTATGTAATAAAGCCAAAGACAAAAAATGGAATATTTTAGTAAAGAAGCCAGATATTATTCCAGAAATTCCACGTAAAACTACAGTAGCAAAATTTAGACTGCTTACAGAACATGACTATTTGGCCAAACATTTATATAAAATAGGAATCTACACGAATCCAAATTGTCCTCTATGCAATAAAGATGAAGAAATGAATGAAGAACACCTTACAAACCTGTGAAGTATTACCTGTTGGATCCACCATAGAGAAATATTGGAGAGCAAGAACGCTAATGGCTTCGGTGCCAAGGCCCAGCATTTGAAAACAACAACAACAGGTTAGTGACATATGAGGATGCTAGTTGACCAGATCTGCCAAAACATCACAGGGATAGGTGGAATTAAACGAAATGTATGACACAGTGGAAATGTGGTGGAATAAAGTTTCTGGCAGCGGAAAACAGAGAAACCTCTAGATAAACCTGTCCTGGCTCTGATTCATCCATCATAAACCCTGAATGGCATGACCAAGATGCAAACTCGGAACCCAGAGGTGGAGGGTAAGTGTCTAAGCACTTCCAACATGGAACCCTCTCAATAATAATATCATAATCAAATTAATGCCCTAAGATATGTAAACCATAATCAAAATATGATTGAAAAAGGGTAAAGTATATATCTCAGAGTTTTTATTTGGGAAAGTACATAGTTTTTAAATAAAAAATTAAATCTGTAGCACAATAGCTCTGAAAAGTCATGTGTAATTGAAGTGATTGCTAGTTAGCAGATGTTATGTAGTAGCATGATAACATTTCAGTTTACTTATATCTGGGTATTGCTATTTCTTAACTAAAGTAGCCATTCAGTTATCATGAGGCTAAGTGGATGTTGTTCCAGATCTTAGAACACTGTGTTCAATGTTTTTAACACATTGGTGACGGGCCACGGAGATCTCCGTGTTTAAATGGCCAGTGCTAGACGACGGGCCATGGAGATTTCCGTGTTTATGTTTTCTATGGTTTTCCAGCCTCTTCGCTTTTGAAGGAGCATGCAATTTTGTTTTTTCTCATTGTGAAATAAACTTTAGTTGTTTTTGTACCCCTCTCTTCTCTTTTATAAAATTACCAAATTTACAGAAAGAGTTGTTTACAATTTTAAGACAGATGGCTGATGAAATATGGAATTTTAGTGCCGTTAGTTAGGCAATTACGGGATACGTATGTAACCTGTAAATATATGTTGCAGAGGGGAAAAATTAGAAGAAACACTATTTTGCGTTCTGGAGCCGAGTTTATATCTGTGGCATCATGTCTACCAGGATAATTATTATGACAGTGTGGCTATAGCAGAAAATTTGCTCGCAAGAAAGACGATAGTTTGTGGAACAATAAGGATTAACAGAGGGCTTCCAAAATCATTTGTGGAAGCAGGAAATAAACTCAAACCAGGAGAATGTGTATTTTGTAGTAAGGGGGACCTTTTGCTACAAACATCGAAAGATAAAAGAGACGTAAGAACGGTTAGCACATTGCATCAGGCAACACGAGAGTGGGAGGGGTAAAGTTGTAAAAATGCCCTATTGAATACTTCACAAGTATGTGAAGGGTGTAGACAGGGCTGACCAGTACCTATCATATTACTCCATCCTTAGAAAAACAGTGAAATGAAGCAAGAAAGTTGTATTGTGGCTTTTGAATTGTGCACTCTTTAATGCTTTTTGGGTCTATAAATTTCAAAATCCTAACAACAATATGTCAAACAGAAGTTTTTTGCTTGAAACAGCCTCTTGTTTGGCAGTCCTGAAATTAGGAACAGATGACAGGGAAGAGGAGGAAAGACAGAGTGAAAAGGACACCATGTCAAGACCCACCAAGAAGGCTGAGACATGAAGAAACATAAATTAACACCAACTGTGTCTGTAAAAAAAAAACCTTCCAAACCTTGCCAAGTTTGTAGTGAACACAAGAAAAGAAACTGGCAAAATAATATTATGCTCTTTTGCCCTGTGCCTTTACATAAAGGGAAATGTTTTTAACGCTATCAAACCCTCAATTTCTACTAGAAGGTCTGGTGAGAACACTAATAAAGATTTACTTATGCATTATTGTTATTGACTGTAAATATATTGATGTAAAAATCACACTGTGTTAGCGCGGTTTAAAATTTAAAAGTCCACGCTACTGACAGAAATGTCCGGTCTAGCAGCGGTGGGTTGAACGCACAGCTGTCGGTCATCAATGTGTTAATATTCATTTCATACATCTCAATGATGGATAAATTAGATTTGAAGAGAAAAATATACTTAGACTTAGGAATTAACAGTGTATATAAGAGAAATATTTGTGTTTAGATTGGAGTTTCTCAGGTAGCTCAGTTGATAGAGCATTTGCATAGAAAGCAAAAGGTCCTGGGTTGAAACCTCAGTCTGAGCATATATTTTTCTCTTCAAATATAACTGTGTTCGATGCCTGGCCAAGCCATAGAATTTGTATAGTATGGGATGGGATATAGTTCTCAATCATTTATAAGATGCATTCAGTGTGTTTTTGTACTATTACATGCGTTAATGTAAAAGATTATATCTGGCAGAATTTTTTGGCTCTACTCACTGAGTTTCAAGGCTAGCAATTGTCGCACGATACTGCCCATTTTGGAATAAGACAACATCAACTCCTTGTTGAACCATTGCTTTAATTTTCTTGACAATTTTGTTGCTGTTATTTCTAATGCAGATATTGACAGCAATTTTCTCTCCATGATGATATAACTGCTTGTCTAATGTTGCTTCCAGTTCAAGTTCTCCTGGACTAAGCATGAAATCTTTACGTACCACAGTGCATGGTTGTCGTCCTTGTTTAGATGGAGCATACTGTACTTTACGAATGCCAAGATTCACTGTGCTCCTGAAACATTTCATAAATATAATGTAATTGATAAATTTTAATATTGAATAAATTATATTAATACCAATAGACTCAGAAAAACTGTATTATTCCAAAACTGATATAATAATTGTTTTAATGGTCCTGTTTGACAAATGGTTACCATGCTTATCCTCTGTTTGTGAGGTTTGCAGGTTAAAATCCAGCTGTGGTTGATGGATTTTTAAAAGTTTATAGATCCTGAGCATGCCTTCCTTTGGAAGAGAAGTAAATCTGTGGCTCCTGTGTTCATTTACAGTACCTAAAAAACCTCAAGCCTGAAATAAGAGATCTCTAAGCAATATTTCTTGGCCGCAGTGGACTAGTGGTTATGCTCCTTGCCTCTGGTCCCAAGGGTTACGGGTTCAAACCTGGCCGGGGTCGATCAATTTTTTTAGGACAGAAAAATCCAAGGAGCAAGTCCTCCGGGAGGGACTTTAAGCTGTGGGTCCCAAGTCTGAAGATTTTCAGGCTCGTAAAAGCCCGAATGAAAGGCCTCTAAGCAAAATTTACCGAATTTTCCCATCCTAGTACTACCTTGGTTTTCTAGATGTCAGTATGAGGCGAAATGCTGACCACGGGCCACTCAAAGGACATCTATATGAAAACAAGTGTAACTAAATTAGTATGGTTCAAATTCTTCCCTATAGGGGGATAGCGCCTAAATCTCTGTTAAGGGAAACATGGGCTTACAAGATAAAAAAAAGACTTAATCATAATCCTTTCCTAATATTTGGCTTAAAATATGTTTTGAATCTTTTAATATCATATCTCTCAAATAACAGTTCCAGGTAACAGTTCCAAGTAAAAAAATCAGCTATAACAGATTAGGGGACTCGACATGCTGATCACATGTCACCCCTGGGATGCTAGTCAGACATGCTAGCCATTATTCATACCTAACTAACTCCATGGCATGACAGGCCTAGAAGGTCCCTGGCCTACCAGCCAGCTGCTGGCCTCACATTCACATGTGTTAATCACAGAGGCAAACAGTCATCCAGCCAGTTTATGGGTGACATGTGGTCAGTATATTGGATCTCCCAGTCCTTAAAGCTAGTTTCCTCAACCTGGAGTTGCTACTTATGTATCTACCCAAATTCCTCATGGTGCTGGGTGGGCACCAGTCCCATACTGGCCTAAATTTCATGAGAAAATTTCTTCCCCTGTGGGGACTCAAACCAGCGCAAGTCCCATAGCTCTGTGACAAAGCATCGCCTTAACCACTCGGCTACAGTGCGGGATATTATTCTTACCTCCTACTATTTATTATCTATTGGTATTTCTTATTAAATCAGGCATCTTATTATAATATTGGATGGTCTAGGTTCAACCCAATACAGTAAAGAGAAATCTCTTCATTATTATTCATATTCATAATTCCTCTGGGACAACTATCTAACCTTTATTTCAGTACTAGAGAACATCCTAAAAGTAAAGTCAACTGCAGTTTTATTGCTAACAACCATCTCATGTCATTGGCTAAGAAAATGTTGATTCTTACTTTTACATTCCTGTGGGATGGGCCACAATGGTCTATTAATGGGCTTCTTCATTACTACTGATCTTAAAATGTTTTCATCCATTGTTTTTAGACAATTAAATTTATATGTGATTATGATTGCCCATAAGGATGATACTAAATTTAAGGCCAGGGCCTCTATGAGTTTATTATACCTCTTGTGAGTTCTGTCTGTTTCATTTTCTCCTGCAAAAATCTTGACGTAATATTGAACTCCGCAAGGCTCGCCTTGATCATCAGATCCAGGTTGCAATGTCACAGATGATGGGGAACCAGGCGGAAGAGTGAAGGTGAAAGGAAATGCATTTGATCCCAACTTTTTCAACAAACGTTCCTGCAGTTTGGTTAAGTTCTGTTCACGTTTTTCAGGTGGAGGATAAATTTGTTCTGATGCCAAGAACAGATCCTTTTGGAATGAGAGACCCATAACTTCATCTTCTTCGCGTCCATAGCGGAAACTGCAGACTATTTGTCCAAATATCTTGCGATTATGCAGGTAGTCTGAATCTAAGAGAATCACTCCATCTGTGAAAAAAAAATTACATTACTTAGCAACCAGAAATTATAAGTTCAAATATCTCACTATTGTAGAACATAAATGATTGACAATTATACATTGTATATTCAAATATAGGGCAACTTCAGTAAAAGAAAACACATTTTGAATTGAATTTTGTAGGATTTAACTATTTTCAGATGTTTTAAACATAAAAAAAAATATTATACTGCAACTGTAGAAAATTGTATCCTTCTGAGTCATTCGACAACTATTTCAATAAAAAATCAAAATACTAATTTATTCTCATATTTAGGTATCTCAAGTATGTGAGACCAGCAGCCAGCTGGTAGGCCAAGGGCCTTCTTGGCCTGTCATGCTATGGAGATTTTTAGTAATAGTTTTTCAATAATTTTGATTTCATATTTACAAGGAACTCATTTAAGCTGTAGGGAAGTAACATAACTCTAGAATTGGTAGATTGGATAACCCTCACTATCTCACTATCTGCCATCCATGTCATAATCTGGCTCACTCGACTCTGCTCTTACTAATACAGGGAGTCCATCTGCTCCATATAGTGGGTTACCATTGCTGGATTCTGGTATCAATTTCTATGCCTTGCAGTTAAAAATGACAGATAATTTTTTTGGGCATAGCCTTACATCACAATACTTCTCTGGGAGAAATTTCAAGGTATATTTCGGCATACAATGGTTGACAGTTCCCTTATTAGTATTAACACAACTACTCAATTATACAAGCATTATGAAAAAAAATTTACACAATATAACAGTTATGGAAATGGTTATAAACCATATTGCATGTACTCGGTTATCCGATACAACCTTTTGAGAACTGTCCAGCAGACTGAATAGCAAGGCTGAGGAAGCTGTAAAGGTAAGAAAGTCAAAATTAAGTAAACTCTTTTCCATTTTTTATTACCCTTATAAATTTACTCATTTAAATTCCAGATTCCATAATAATCAATAAAACAATTGTAATATTAAGGTAGAATATACCTCATAGTGAGAATTCCTAAAATAAGTAATTGTAATATTATTAAAAATTGCATATTTTTAATTGGGGATAAGTAATACTAAACCTTTCCCTCTTCCTAGAAAACATTCTGAAAATCATAACTTTAATTAATTATTGAAAAATAGTTTGAAAAATCGGAATAAAATTTTTCAGCGTACATATAAAATTTTAAATAAAATTCTTTCCACTTCACCTCATATCCTGTCTATTTAGACTGATTTTATAACCTTGGTGGTTACATCTTCAGTGTAATCATGGCCCATGTTCTCTCATCCAGGGGCACTTCTTCTTACTCCTGGACTGATGAACCTCCCAATCAAATCAATTTCCTCTGGAATTTCAAAATTCATTAATTTTTCTTTCTTAGTTTTTTGAATGTGAATTTCTTCTTTCTTTAGGTTTTTCTACTTGTTTTATAATAAACTAGACTTTCTTTTAATTCTATGTTTTTCTGACCAAGCATGAGCAGCTACTGCTGATTTATTCCAATTCTCCATTCCTAAGATGGTTTTCAAAAAGAAATTTGAAAAACTAAGAAAGAAAAATTAATGAATTTTGAAATTCCTGGAAAACTTGATTTGATTGGGAATTTTATCAGTTCACCAAACGATGACAGAACATCGGTCATGTAACTACTGAAAATGTAACCACTAAGGTTACGAAACTGGTCTAATTAGAAGACAGAATGTAAGGTGAGTTGGAAATAATTTTATTTTGCACTTTAAATTAAACCTCATAGTGATATTTCCTATAATAGTTGGAATGCCATACATATTTTTATTGTAACTTACCTACTGGATCAATCAGAGTTATATGATCCACAAAGTCACGTTTCCCAATGTATAGTGTTATCTTGCCATTTGGCGAGCATTTCTTGAACACCTTGAAGTTCACCACCATGATTTCACACTGATACAGCAGTTTTCCTCACCCACTGTTTTATACACTTGTGCTTTTAAGGTTTCCTAAGTCATTTGTTAACTAGATCAATAATAATCTAATAAGACTACTATCATACCATCATAATAGAATTACAAGCAGGAAAATGTGAAAGTTTATGCAACAGAAAGTTATTTCCTCAAAATGCTGCTTAAACTTACACATAAGGAATGTAAGAGTTACTTAAAAATGTTAAAAGTTGAAGTACCAAGGAGGAGTACAAATAAAAATAATATTCAAGAGAAAATTAGCAGAGAATAAACATAGGAAATACATTAAATTTGAAGAGAAAAATTTTCGCCTAGACCGGGACTCGAACCCGGGACCCTTGGCTTTCCGGGCCAAGTGCTCTACCAACTGAGCTACCGAGGCAAGTTACGATCTAGACGCAATTTTTTCTCTTATATACGTTGTAATTCCCTATCGCCAAATGCTTTTGAAACCATTGTTTCTATCTTTGCAAATGGCGGCTTCTTAGTTAAGAAGACATTTATTGGAAATTTAACATTACTTTAAAAGCCAGTAAGGCCTCTAATGATGTTTTTATTATTAATTTAACATTTCTCATTGAGAAATGTTAAATTAATAATAAAAACATCATAGGAAATGCATGTTACAATTTTGTCTCAATTTTTTTCCAAATTTTGAAAATTGGAGTATATTTTATACAGAGTGTAACAAAAAGGTGTGCCAAAAATTTGGAAAAACATTTATTGCAGATAAAAAATAAAAAAAAGTTATATGAACATAGGTCCAGAAATTGTTTATTTCCTTGGTAGAGCTCTTTTTTTTTATAACTCTGCTTACATGGTGAGATGTGTAATACATAGCTGTCCTGTGGCCATAACCCCACAACAGAACAGTCCATTAGCAATATGATGAGACATGTACTTCATACATGATGGAGCTCCTCCTCATTTCAGCCTTTCTTTCCATCGATTTCTGAACAGACAATTTCCTGGTAGATGGATAGGAAGAAGTGGACCAATTCCTTGGCCTCTGTGCTCTCCCGACTTAAACCCACTAGATTTTTATTTGTGGGAATATTTGAAATCTCTTATTTATGCAACTCCAGTTCAAGTTGTAGAGACTCTTTGTGCTTGTATTTTGGAAGGTTGCCAGACAATATGAAATTTTCCAGGTCTACATCAGTGCATTAGGGAGTCCACGTAACGATGGGTTAATGGATACATTGGAGCTAATGGAGGCCATTTTGAGCATTTTCTTCAATTTCCTGTTTCCCCATGGTTCTGTTATTGAGTGTTCTTGTATGGGGTTCAGCTGTAGAAAAAGTGCTCTAAAAAGGAAATACCATTTCTTGGACATACGTCAATATAAGACTTTTTATGTTATACATGCAAGAAATGTTTTCTCAAATTTTTGACATACCTTTTTGTTTACACCTGTATAGCTAGTTGCAAAATTTCATGTTCCATTTTGAAGAGTCATAAAGTAAGAGTTTTGGAGAATAAATAAGCTCAAAAAATCTGGGGCTAAGAAAAAATTAATAAGAGAATGGAGAGAGTTACCAATATTTAATATAACTATTAAAGGATCCACTTATCAACTGAAGGGCAAAAAGAAAGCTTTTAAAACATATTTTAAGTAACATTATTGTATTTTATAATTTTTGAAAATAAATATTGTATCACTTGAGATTAAAGTGTTAAAAATATTAATGGATCATTCATTAAATTTTTATTCTCAATTCTCAATGTAATTGTTTACGATTTTAGTCTGGAGGCCTTCAGAACCTTTTATGAATTCAATTATGTTTTTAATGAAGGAAGATAATAGTGATTTATTGATTTAATATATGAAAAATAAATTAATCTTGCATGATAATTAATACATTTTTAAGGGCGGACTTACACCTTTGAGGGTCAAAAAACGTAATTTTCAATTTATTAATTTTTTCATATAGATTAAAACTTCATCTTTAAATTAGTGAAATATTTTCATTGATATCTCTATTACTTTTTAAGTTACCGTATGTTTAAAAATGTGCAATGCTGAGCACTTTAATTTTAGAAGGTACCTATATCTTCAGCAAGTTTGTTGCTTGTTTTCCGTAACTTATTTTTTTCAATATGGTTTCCCTGATAACTCCCAAAGTTTTCAAGATATTGAGATTAAATTTTGCATGTATATGTAGATTACAGAGATGAACAAAATATGCTACAATTAGTAATGTACCTATCATATTTTTTTTTTAAATGTTAATGCAAATTTTAACAAAAATGGGTATGTATCAATTTAAAATGAAAAATAAAATATTTTACACTCTATATAATTAAATAATTGTAGTATATTTTGTAGCTACAACATTAATGAGTAAAATAAAACAAGAGTCATTAAAATATATTGAAATGTAGGAAAATTATCAGGGAAATGGCAAGACATGCAAAATTTTCAGCTGACATTTTGAATATTTAATTAACCATAACGACTGAGATTGTACTTAAGTACACAAACATGCTCACATTGTAATATAGATATCACATACCAAATTTCACTTCTGTAACCATTTCTGAGAAAAAAATTGAAATATGCCATATTTTTAATGGCTAAAGGTTTAGGTCCCCTTTAAGTACTTTACAAACTTTATTTGTCCCTTCATCTAAAAATTTGAAGTACAAGCCACCACTGATATAATGTACAGTTATACGTGGTACAGTCATTAAGTTTTGAGACCGAGCACATAGTGCGCTGTGATGCACTATAGCGCATAGGTGGCGCCGTGGTATGGTACCTTGTCAGTCTCTCGTCCCAGCAAGAGAGAGTTGAGTGCATGCACTGCAAGCAGAACTACAATCTTTGTTGTGACGGTGATTTGAATGTGCATGTCGGAACTTGAGATGTCACAGTTAGAGCAACATCAAGTTCTGTCAGAAATTAGGCAAGACCGCTGCCAAAACGTTTCAAATGATGCAACAAGTTTACGGTGAGTATGCATTGAGTCGCAGTGTTGTATTTAGATGTAAGGAAGAGACAGTTTGGAAGATGATGTGCATACTGGTCGGCCACAAATAATTCAAACTAAACGCAAGATTGAAAAAGTAGTAACGTTGATTCCTGCTAACCGCTCCCAATCAGTAGACGATCTGGCAGCAGCGGTAGTGGTCAGCCATGGTACTTGCTACAAAATTCTGTCTCATGACCTGAACATGTTACCCAGTACAGTGTGCCACAAATCCTGTCACAAGACCAACGTGATGACTGCATGGCAATTTGTGGTGACTCAGTAGTGCTGACGATGATCCGACATTTCTCAACCGGATAAAAACTGGAGACGAAACATGGTGTTTCCTTTATGATCTGCAACTCAAACGACAATCCGCCATCTGGAAAACGCCATTATCACCATGACAGAAAAAAACCACGACAAGACAGGTCAAAAGGCAAGGTAATGCTTGAACTGTTTTTTTATTCAAATGGAATTGTTCACATGGAATTCATATCAGAAGGTGCAACTGTAAACAAAACCCGCTACAAAGAGATCCTTGGCCATTTACGCGATTCAATTTGCCGTAAGCAATCTCAGCTTTGGTGTACAAAGAATTGGCTGTTGCTACACGACAACACCCCCGCACATCATTCTGTTGTCCAAGAGGAACTTGCAAGGCAACAGGTGACAGTTTTCCCATACCCTCCGTACTCACCTGACCTCGCGCCATGCAATTTTTATTCTCTTTCCTCACATGAAAGCAATCCTACATGGGTGTATATTTCATTCTTCCGAAGAGGTCATGACTGCCACAAGAGAAGCCATACGGGACCTTCCTGCCAACATCTTTCAGCGGTGCTTCCAGCAGCTATACCAACATTGGAAAACGTGCATAATGGCCAACGGCTACTATTTTGAGGGAGGATGTGGTTCTGTTTAAGTGTACGCCAAATTATCGGCATCTTGTGAGACATCCAGATACTTGTGGGTGCCTACCCTTCAGGCGTAAAGTTTCAGAACTTATTGACTGTAGTGGTAGTACTCTTACGATAATTAAGAATTCAGAAATACCTATGGAATTTTAATTTAAAGGCCTAAGGGAAAAGACCTTTAGGAAGATCAGTGTGAAGTTAATAAAAAAAATTAAATGAATATGAAGGGCATGGATATAAGGACTGGATTTTTTCAGGACAAAAACCAATAACTCATATAGGAACATCAAGTGAAGTATACCATACATCTATATAATAAAGTAATTTTATTATGTATTACACATTTATGAATCATTTTATAATCTAAAATAATTTATAAAAGGGCTACTTTATATAGTGATAGTAGATAAAATATTAATTATATTTCTTTGATACAAAGTGTTACATTTGATTGGTCTCTATTTCATACTTCTCAGACAAGTATGGGACTGAATATTAAAATTGACAATTGCTTATCATAAAAAATGAGCATTTGAGCTCTTGTTTATATTATAAAGTGGAGCAAGCCAAATTATACCCAAGGATTAAATTTAATTTAGAAAACTTTGTCAGGAATCAGACTTTGTCTTAAATTCGCTTGATCTTTCTTGGAATTTAAAGACAAAAAATTGAAGCTAATGAGAACAATATCTAGATTATTATGCTTGAAAATTGTCATTACTGTTGTAAGCAACAACATTTTTTATTACTATATTTGTTTTATATCCATGACTAATAATGTTTTTCTTTGGTCTTAAAAATTGAGTTATGACAGTATTGGAGATTTTAAAAATTGTGAAATTTTCATATTTTGATGCTGGTAAACATTTTTTAAATAAGATAAAATATAAGCACAATGTTGATTATATTATTAATGCAGCTTGAAGTCATAGTTTTGCAAATATAGCAGAATGTAACTTGACTTTTTTTTTCCATTTGCCTTCCTGTACTGCTAAATGTATATTGCAGAAGTAGTGTTCTTGTAATTAAGCACAAAAATATTAGTTTACCTTTCAAACTGAACATTGTTTCATATAAGAGTGACAATTATTTAATAAAGGAAGAGAGATCAATCTTTGGACATACATGTAAAAATAAACCATAATTATTTCACTTGCTATGTATATAAATTGTACTTAATATAACTTTGGAACTTAAGAGATCTTGCTATATGCTACTTTTTAATTATTTAAAGCCACTTTAACTACTAATGATTATATTACAACTTTTAACTATTAGTAGAATTAAATTAATAATCTTTGGTAGATAAACTTTGGTCATTCTACTGTTACTGTAACAGAGTCCTTGTTCAAACATATAAAACTTATATTTGAAGAGAAAAAATGTACGCCTAAACTTGGATTTGAACCCAAGATCTCTGGTTCTACATACCACACTAAACCATGTGCTACTTAGGCATCTCACTTTAAATTGAAATTTTTCTGTCTCTTATACAATCCCTGCATATCCAAAACTGTGAACCTTCGTTCTACGCGCCATCTAGTTGCTTTTTATTTAAGAAGACTTTCAGTGGAATTTAACACTACTATTATAGCCAGTAAAACTTATATTTTCAATGTTTTTACTTTATTATTACCCACACTCATGGACAAATGAATATTTGTAGAGAAAAATTTACACCTAACTGAGATTTGAACCCAAGATCTCTGGTTCTACACACCAGCGCACTAAATCACTAGGCTACTTGGGTTCAAAATCTTAGGTTCACATCCCAATTTGGGTGTATATTTTCACCTTAAAAAAATTAATTGTCCTTCAGTGAGGGTGATAAATTTAAAATAACAACATTGAAAAGATAAAACTTATTTAACAAAAATTTGTGAGAAGTGACACTATCAGGTAAATATCAATGGAATAAAAATATGAAATGCAAAAACTTTATACCTTAATACCTCATAAAATATGGTTCTCTCACCCTGAATATGTTTTGGAGGTTGTCATCCCCATTCTCAACTAAATTACAACTCTTGAGGATGCCGGAAGCAGTATCTGGCAAAAGTCACAGAATTTCAAACCACAAGACCATGGCCAACAGCCTGGAAATCTTTTTTTTTTTATCATCATAAATTAGAACTGTTTGAAATGAGCTGTTGATACCAGCTTTCCTTGTGCCCCTGGTGTGGGTGAATGAACTTTAAGATCAAATTTTACTCGCCAGGAACTTCAAAATTTCTTAATTAAATAAAAATAAAACATAGTTTTATTTGATTTTCATATTTATTATATAATTCAGTGACAGCTGTTTCGGTACACTGTACCTTCTTCAGACATATTAACTACGTTTTATTTTTATTTAATTAATGAATATGGATTTTCATCAAGTAAACACCAACTCAATTGATTATTCAAAATTTCTGGTTCTTTTCTTGTTTTTCTTAATGTATATCTTTTCCTAAATTGTGGGTTCTATTAATATTTCCAAATGTTTTAATAAGTTAGTTTCTTCTTCAATATTGTGATCGTGTATAAAAAAAATAAGAAAGAAAGTTCATCGTGCAGGAACTGCATAAATTAAGCAAATTTCTCAGCAAATCGTTATGGTCTGATTTTGCTGGTTTACAGAATGTCTTTCTTTTGTTAAGTTGGAGAAACTCAATTTCTTATGCTAACTTATTTAAATGTGCCAGACTGCAGAAAAAACAAACCTAGCACATCCTAAGTTATTCCTTCTTGAATATTGAAATATACCATGACACAAATTTTAATAATTTCTACTGATTAATTTTTCCAAAACTTCATTAGAAATATTAAATAAATTAAACAAATGTATTTTATAAAATACACTTCAAGTTTAAGGGTCAATTAAATTATATGGTATACATTGTGATGAACTGAACATGGCAGTTGTAAAACTAAATTTCTAATATTGGGTTTCAGGTAAACCCCCCACTTCTAATGGTAGGATTTCACTGATATCTGAAAAATACTTTCCTTGGTTTATTTTAATACCATATACCAAGTTGTATTGTAAAACATAAAAAATTGTGACTGCTAGAATGATTTTTAAGTTTTCGTTTCAAATAACTTCTACATCTAACAGTCTGACTTTATTGGTTAATGAACTTGATTTTACTTTTTTTCAATGTTTTTATTTTAAATTTGTCACTTAGAATGAAGGAAGAAGAAATATTTTAAGAGAAAAATTTACACCTAAACTGGGATTTTAACTCAAGATCTCTAGTTTTCTGCACCAGCGCTCTAAACCATTGAGCTATCTACCATCTCAATTTAGATTTTTTTTTTTCTCTTACATAAATCCATGTGGTAAAAGGCGAGAACCTTCATTCTACACACCTTCTAGCAGCTTCTTGTTCAAGAAGACAATTTAGTGGTATTTTAACACTACTTTTATAGCTAGTATAGCTTATTTATTATTCTTTTAACACTGCTTTTTAGCTAATAAAGTTTGTTTATATATATATATATATATATATATATAATTTTTTTCATTATCATTTTTTATGTCTTAATAGGATTACTGAAGATGTGTGTTTCAAAAATCTTTTCATGAGAACAATCTCAATAGCTTTGACAAATTTAATATTAAATTAGCAACAAAAAATGATTACAGTTTAAATAAACTAATAAAAACTAACAAAAATGAAAAAATTGATCAAAGTAAAAAATCAGGAATATATCAAATAAGAATGTACTGGTTGTGATATATATAGGAAAAACAAAAAGAAACCTAAAAATTAGAATCAAGGAATACATAAGAAATATTAAAAATGGGGAAATAGAAAAATCTACAGTTGCTGCTCATGTTTGGTCCAAAAAACACAATATAAATTCAAACACTAAATTATTAAAACAATTAGAAAATACAAAAGAACTCACCATTTGGGAAAAAAATCTACATTCAGAAGAACAAAAATAGAGTCATGAATTTTGAAATTCCTACTAAACGTGACCTTGTTTGGAGGGCCAGTCGGAGGAGGGAGCTGATATCGACATCCAGGATCCACAACATAAAACTCAACACTCTGGCCAAGCTGAAGATTATATCGAAACATGTTCAAACTGAACCAACATTAATTTGAGGTAAGATGTTTTATAGTCTAAAAAAACTTGACTCAATAGCTTAATTCCATTGGAATTAACTAAAAAAGCATGATGGACAAAATTAGGAATTTATCAAATTTATTGCAAGGACTGCAGTAAAGTATACAAAGGAAAAAGAAAATAAAATTAATTTGAATATTTGGACTAAAGAACATTTCAGAATTAAATTAATATTAAGAAGTTAAAGCAGTTACTATGATTGAAATAAGTATATTAAAGTACACTACTAAATTATTGTAATCAAATGGTAAAGAGAAAAATGTATGCCTGAACTGGGAATTGAACCCCGAACCTTCAGCTTTCCATGTTGATGCTCTTAACCATTAAGCTAATTCAGGCTTCCTTCCCATCCAAGCATAAATCCTTCCTTTACCTTACTCTCTTGGTCCCACATTCAAATGCAATGAATCATCATTCACAAATACACAATGAATGGCTTCTACATTAAGAAGACATGTGAGGGACTCCACGTAGCTAAAGCATTATTTATTAAATTAACATTAAGAAGCTAAAGCTGTTACTATGATTGAAATAAGTACCGTATATTAAAGTACACAACTAAATTATTGTAATCAAATGGTAAAGAGAAACATTTTTATGCCATTAGTAACAGCTTTAGCTTCTTAATATTAATTTAATAAATAATGCTTTAGCTATGTGGAGTTCCTTCATGTCTTCTTAATGTAGAAGCCATTCATTGTGTATTTGTGAACGATGATTCATTGCATTTGAATGTGGGATCAAGAGAGTAGGGTAAAGGAAGGATTTATGCTTGGATGGGGAGGAAGCCTGAATTAGCTCAATGGTTAAGAGCATCAGCATAGAAAGCTGAAAGTTTGGGGTTTGATTCCTGGTTCAGGCATATATTTTTCTAATCAATTGAGTTGGTGTTTACTTGATGAAAATCCATATTTATTAATTAAATAAAAATTAAATAAATAAATATGAAAATCAAATAAAACTACGTTTTATTTTTATTTAATTAATATATTTTTCTTATTAAATTAATATTGAGAAGCTAAAGCTATTATTATGTTAGAAATAAGTAAATGAATGAACACAATTCAATTATTATAAATCAATGGTAAAAAGAAAAATTTTTGCCTGAACCGGGAATCAAACCCCGAACCTTTAGCTTTCCGTGCTAACACTCTGTCCACTGAGCTAATCCAGGCTTTATTGCCATTCAAGCAGAAATCCTTCGTTTACCTTACTCTATTGGTCCCACATTCAATGCAATGAATCATCATTCACAAATACACATTTTTCTCTTTACCATTTGATTACAACATTTCAGAATATTCAAAATGGGGAAGTTGAAAAATTGGCAGTAGCAACTCATTGTTTTGTTCAGTATCACAAAATTGAAGAAGAAACTGAACTATTAAAATATTTGCAAAGTCCAATAGAACTCATAATACATAAGAATATATACATTCAGAAGAACAAAAAGAGAACCACGTATTTTCAAGATCCTACTGAGGGAGATACGATCTCAAAATTATTCAACTCCCTCCCCCTCCAAAGGGAAAATCCGGCATTAACAGCTCATTTCAAACAGTCGGAATTTAGTTGAGAATAAGAATGATGATCTTCAAAATCTGTTCAAGTAAGAGGATAATTTTTTATGAGATGAGATAACAAAGTTTCAAATTCATATTTTTATTCTATAGATAAAACTTATTACTGTTGATGAATAAATAATTGAATTTGGTCCACTATTTCTCAAGTTTATCACGTACATAAAATATATTATTTTTATTTTTGAAAAGAAAAATGTATGCCTAAATCAGGATTTGAACCCAATGTCTCTGGTTTTGTACACCAGTGCTCGACTAACTGGGATATTAAGCTTCTGATTTAAATGCAGATTTTTCTCTATACTTACATAATTCCCATCCATCAAAGGCAATGAATTATATGAATATAAAAGAAAAATCTGCTTTCAAATCAGAAGCCTAATAGCTCAGTTGGTAGAGCACTATGTACAAAACCAAAAACATTGGGTTCAAATCCTGGTATAAGTGTACATTTTTCTCTTTTAACATTATTTATCATTAAGTAAAAAGTGATAAATTTAACATTAAAAACAATGAATACATTTTATTATTTGTGTAAATATACTAGTGTCCAAAAGTTAAGCATTCCATTCCATTCCATTCCATTGCTGCAATTTAACCTCTAACTTTTTAGTTTTTCATGCCACCTGGATCTTACAGTGACACGACCTGTTGGGAGAAGGATTTTAACTATGGATCACATACTTTTTTGACCATACAAGGACATGGAGGGCCTCCCTGAATGAGGGGATCAACTCAATGTCGGGGCCTCTTCCGAGATAACACAACATTGAGACGAAACACACCATTCACACACACATTCATACTAAACATGGCAAATATGATAATGATGATTATGATGGTCAGATGATCTTCGAGGAGCATTTGGGCCGTAAATTTCCTGACGTTTATCTTACAGGTTAAAAAACACCATCACTCATGAAACTTGTCCCGACCATGAATCGAACTTGGACCTGCTGCATAAGAGGCAGCGACACTACCCTAAGACCACAGCAGTAAACAAAAAAAAAGTTAAGCATAATTCAATACTTTGTTACCAATCTATCAAAATGGCACAAAAATTGTAAAAATGAATCATGCATAATCTTGTATGCAACAGAATAGTAAATATCTGAAACTTTGTTTTTATATCATCGTCATCATCAATAACAGTCAGGGATTAGGCCATTGGCCTGTTCCGCTTCAGGATAGAAATTGGTCCCTCCATCGATTCTTAGATCTCCTGGGACTCTTCACACTGTGGGTCTGTAGTTGAATAGCTTCAGAGGTAGTCTATTGTTTGGCATTCTAAGGAGGTGTTCATGCCAATTTTTTGGCATATTTTGATGGTTTCAGTTATTGCTGGTGTGTTGAGAGCTTTGTGGATATTTTCATTATGCATGTGGTCATAAAGTGTAAAGCGTATAATCCGCTTAATAACTTAATTTCTGCAGCTACTATCCTATTTAATTTGCCTTTAGTAAGAATCCAGGTTTCAGAGCCATAAAGTAGAGTTGGAAAAGCCATTGTTTTATCAAATTTTAGAATTGTATCTGGGCGTACTTTTCGGAGAAGAGTGTTTTTTATTATTCCTATAAGTTTTTTGGAATTTGATCAATTTTATGTCTATGTCTTTACATGTATCATAGGAAAGGTTGCAGCTAAGATAAGATTTTTACAAAATTAAAAAAAATTTGATTATCACTTCCATGATAACAACGATGGTGCTGAGTGCTTAATATGAGACATGGTTACCCCTCATGGTTATACACATTTTCCAGTACTGTAGCATCAGGGTTGGTCATGATTTAAATCAAATGATTTTTTATTAAATCACAGTTTGATTTTTTAAATTTTGTCAGTCTAACATTGCACAACCATCATAGCAGTTTCAAATTTAAATTAAACTGTAGTTAACAATCAACAATGCAGAAAAAAACAATTTTATTTACCAAGATCAGACCAAGGATCATGACTGGTGTTAAGTTCACTTAGTAGAGTTGCTTTGCACTACATACAAATTCTCAAAAAAAAAAATTATCTGCTGGTCAGAAACATGGTCTTATATGTGTATATTTATGCAAGTAAATGGAGTCTTACAGGGAGATCCAACTAGCCTGATACTGTTCAACCTAACAACTGAAGACGTAGTGAAAATTCTTGAAAGCTATGAAGAACTAGTCTCCTTCTATGCTTACGCAGATGATATGCTGATAGGTCTTTGAATCTCGAAGCTCTACAGGAATGCTGGAATAGAGTGACACCAAGGGCAAAAAAGAATCAACTACAACTGAACAGAGACAAAACAGTGCACATGATCTTCAGGATGAAGAAGAGCCGCTGAGAATAGTAAAACGCTTTAACTATCTAGGAATCACCTACAGACATCCGGTAACACTTTCATGAAACACATAGAGAATAGAACAATGACAACAACAATAGCAATGAACAACATCAAACTCCTCAGAAGGATGTCCATAAATATGGCCTTGAAGATATTCTCCAGGAAAATAATTCCCATTATCACCTACGGAATTGAGATATTCTGGGACTACCTCAACAAAATTGAGAGAGTCAAATCAACTTTTCTCAAGAAGATTCTATCCTTGTCCAAATGCACAAACGTATGAAGATGCTCCTACCAGCTACAGATGTCTACTGTGAACTACCAGAAGAACCTAAAGCCAAACGTCATGCAATTTGGCTGGATTTCTACTCAACTGAAGCCATGATAAACCCAGAATGGAAAGACAAACACCTCAAGATGTTACGCAGTACATAGATTTCACTTTCGAGTGTGCAAGACAAAAACCTTCCATATGCCAGCTGAAGAATGCATTTGTGAACATTGTGAAAGGTATTACACACTAAGATGCGAACAAAAGCTATCACTAAAGGATTTGTGTAGAGACCAAGAAATACAACATCTATGCACATTGTGCGCTATTATCGTATTATTATATGTGTATATTAAGATCAGATTAACAGGTACAACTGGTATACAGGCTAAATGTAAAGTGTGTAAACTCTTGTGCAAGGTCTTGTAGTCAAGTTGAAAACACATAGAAGTAAATGTTTTGGAGAAAACAAAAATCTAAGTCAAATTTGTGACCCAGAAAACGTGAATGAAGAAATGCCATATAATGATGTCAATGTTCCATCAACATATGCAGGCAGTACAGGTAAACAAATACATTTTATTGATTATTTTAAGAATTTTTTAATCATACAATACATCATAAAATGCAACCTCCAGATATTTAAAATTAGTCATGATTGTTTGTTGATTTTTTATTCAGTTTGTTTCTCCTTTCCAGATAAAAAATTGTGTTCAGATTCATAATCAGTTCAACACACCACTAAAAGAAAATTGATAATGGATAAATTTGTTAAAAAGATTGAAACTCCATAGTGTTATTTCCTGCAAATATTAAATAAAATTGTTATAGAAACTTCTGAAGGAAAAATAAAAATACAGCAAAAACAAATTGCTAGATTTGTATATGTAATTAACTTTCCTTTTAGGATAATTGAGCATAAGGGATTTAAGAAACTTGCACACTTCTCAGGTCTGGTTATAAACCTCCTTCTTGTCATGATTTTGCTGATAAATGGTTGGAAATTGTTTACAATAAAGAGTCAGACTCAATGCTGTGGAATTAAAAGATGAGACTGTGTTAATGGCAACTGATGGCTGGTCAAATATCCAAAATGAAACTAAAAACTCTGTGACTAAACTAAAGTTTTTCTAGTGGACACTACTGATACTTCTGGACATCCACACAGTAGTGGCTATTTAAATATGTTAATTGTGGTTGCTATAATAGCTACAGAACAGGAATTCAAATGTAAAGTGCATAGCTTTGTTACAAATAATGCAGTTAATATGGATAAAATGAGAAGTGAACTTGTTCAAGAAAACAACATAAATGTGTTACATATGGGTGTTCTGCTCATTTTTAAGTCGGTTGGCAAAAGATCTGTCTCTTCCTAATACAGAAATAACAGAACACGTTGTACAAGTGATTAAATACTTCTAGAATCACCATCTACCTAAAGAATGGTATCACGCTGAGGGTGGTAGTAGTATTATTGTACCTGAAGAAGTGAGATGGAACACATTATGTGACAGTTTAGAGTCTAATTTGAAAAACTGGGCAAAACTTGTAAAGGTTTGAGAAGATCACAGAGATGATTGATGTAAATATTAAGATAAAAGTATTAAATTTGTCTATGAAAAGGTAATGCAGAAGATTTATTTCATACCTTGAAACCTATCGCTGTAACTCTTGATGATATTCAAAGTAACAATTGTACAATTACAAAATATGTGTTGATTTGGAAAACATAGGTGATAAATTTAAAATGGTTTGTGATACTGAAGTTATGCAGAAATCCAGTTCTAGATATGACCAAGCTGTAACTGATGCCCATTTTGCTGCATTTTTATTGAGTCGCTCTATGTTGATAGAACGTAAAGAATGTTACAAATTGTGTCTAACAGAAAAAAACAAAAGATTTAAATTAATACAAGACAATTTTGACTCTCAGGTGTTTAATATGGTTTTAATCTTTCAAGTTCTTATATCTGTAATCATTTTAATATTTTTTAAAGAAAGGTACTGAGAAGAATATTGGGAGCAGTTTGTGTATATAACAACTGGAGAAGAAAATTTAATAAAGAATTGATACAATTATTAGGAAATCTTGATATTGTTTCACACATAAAGCTTGGCCCTTTGAGATGATTTGGACATATTAATAGAATGCCAAATAATAGAAAGGTAAAACAAATCTTTTGTTCACAACCTCAATGAACAGATTCAGAGGAAGACCTAAAAATAGATGGTCGTATTGTGTGCACCAGGATCTTAAAAAATGTCAAATAAACCATTGGGAAAGGCTTTCTATGGAGAAGGATATCTGGAGGAGGGGAAGGTCCTTATTGGGCTGTAGTGCCATTTAAGAAGAAGAATCTTTCAAGTTAACCTCCCACCTTTTCAGGAATCCCTATTTAACCTTGACTTTGTGAACAATATGTGTGAATATGACTTGAGGAAATCATCAACAACTACGATGAAATAAGACAAATGACAAAAGATATAATTTTTCAATTTGTGATAGCCATTGTATTATCAGGAGTGGAAAGAATATTTTTCTTCTCTTGGCACAGTCCATTTCACAACTTAGAAATATGTTAGGAATAAGGAAAGCTTTCAGATTGGTATTTCTAATGAAGCAGTTAATCACAGAAAAGCAAGTTCAAGCTTGTGTTATGTTTGTATGTGTGTGTTGTAAGTAGCATTGTAGTATCATGCTCATAGAGTATACAAATTTAGTATTTTTCAGAATTATATCTTTAAAAATATGTAAATAAATATGTAGTAGTAGTAGTCTAATGCCCATTAGCTTGGATGTGTTCCATTTGCTTTCTTGCTTCCCAATAGAGTCCTGCCAGAGTTCTTGTAGGTGACATCTTCAGAGCCTCACAGCTAGCTAGATGATCTTTGTTCATGGTAGTGTTATTGTCTTGGCACAGGATACAATTTGGAGAGTTGAAGATTCCAATTTTATGGAGGTGTGCTGCCAGGTAGTCATGGCCTGTTAACAGTCTTGAATGTTGCTACTGCTTCGTGTCTTGGTTGTTCAGGTATTAAGTTTTTATTCTGCAAGATAGCTGCCCATGGTTTCTCATTACTTTGTGATTTGAAGTAAATAAATATAAATATAAATTAAATTTGAATTAATAATAAAAAAAAAAAACATCAAATATAAATATCCTCACTTCAACTCGTGACCAACTTGGGGTCGGATCAAGGTGTAAGATGAGATGAAGCCCCTATATTTATAGAGGTCTATGAATGACAAGGGTGCCGGCTGACCACTCCGATGCACCGTCATAGGGGCAGATGAATGAAATGAAATGAAATGGATGAGTATGGAGAAATGGTGGAATTCAATTTGTGGCAGGGGAAAAATGGGAGAAACCCCGAGAAAAACCTGCCCAAGCTCTGTTTCGTCCACCACGAAACCCACATGTAGTGACTGACACTCAATCTCGGGACCCCAGCAGTGAGAGGCAAATGTCTAACTGCTTGTGCCACGGAACTGCCTAAAAATATGTAATGTACCATATATAAAATATCAGATTTGAAAAAAAAAACCCATTTAAATAAAAAAAATTGAATTTGAATAAAAAAAATATATTTATATAAAAAATCATATAAATTGATATTTTAAAAAAATAATTTAAATTTACCATTCTTGCATGGCATACACTCTATAAGAGCTCTGAAGGCAGCTGTTCCCATTCCTCACAAAGAATATTGGAGAGGTCTGGAATTGTTCTCAGTAGAGGCTGATGGGCTGCAACTCATCTTCCTAATACATCCTAGACATCTTCTACAGGGTTCATATCCAGGGACATCACTGGCTAGTCCATGCATGGGACATCTTCCCTTTCAAGAAAGTCATTATCAGTTGACCTTTATATGGATGTGCATTATCAACCATAAATATGAAGTGTGTACCAACTAAACATCTGAAAAGCTGCACATGTGGTTCCAGTACCTTGTCTTTGTTCATCTGGGTATTCACAGTACCATGAACAATTGTACATTGAACATAATGCTGCCCACACAAGTACACCACCACCAAATGCATGCCTTTCTATAGTGTTTGTGTTTTTAAATTGGGTTCCACATTCCCTACAGTTTATTGTGTGATGGGAATCAATGCTCAATTACTTATGAGACAACCTAATAAAAGAGTTAAGAAAAATCTTTATCTCTACATAGGTCAAATCTGGACCATTCAGTTAGAGGCTTTATTGCATGAGCTATTTAGTTTACTGTTATTATAATTAATAATATTGTAGTTCTTCATGCTGTTGTGTCAAATGTGCTAGAGCTATCATTAATTTGTTGGCTGCTAAAAACCTGTTTTCAGAATATGCACATTCTTCTATCAGCTGCATTACATGGGCATGTTCGGGTGGTGTATTGTGTAGCAGACCTCCTGGAAGAGTTTCAGGAGCAGTTTCAGGATGGAGAAGAGTCTGTGAACAAAAAAGTGCAATAATTAATTTGTTTATTTTTCAGCAGATTTATATGTATATCATTCATTCATAGTGTTCTGCTCAAGAGCAGGTCTTTCACTGCAAACTCAGCATTCTCCACTCTTTCCTTAACTCAGCTTTCCTTTTTGTGTCTGCATACAAACCATTTATTTTAATATTGTCTATCATCTGATGCCTTTTTCTGCCTCTAACTTTCTTTCCGTTGACCGTTCCTTCTAGAGCATCCTTCAGCAGGCAGTTTCTTCTTAGCCAATGGCCAATCCAATTTCTTTTCCTCTTCTTTATGAGTTCCAGCATTATTCTTCTTTCACCCACTCTGTCCAGCACATCTTTATTTCTTACTTTGTCTGTCCATTTTATACGTTCCATTATTCTCCATATCCACATCTCAAGCTTCCAGTCGCTTTTCCTCATTCCGTCGTAATGTCCAAGTCTCTGCACCATACAATGCTACACTCCACACAAAGCACTTCACTAGCCTCTTCCTTAATTCTTTTGCCAAAGGTCTGCAGAAAATGCTTCTCTTCTTGTTGAAAGCTTCTTTTGCCATTGCTATCCTCTGCTTTACTTCTTGGCCGCAGTTCATGTTACTACTGATAGTACAACCCAAATATTTGAAGCTCTCCACTTGCTCAATGGCCTCATCTTTAATCTTCATGTCTATCTTCCTTGGTTTCTTTCCTATAATCATGGTCTTCGTCTTATTTATATTTATCTTCATCCCATAATCCTCGCACTTATCATATAGCTCCATCAGCATGTTCCTCAATGTCATTGCATCTTCTGCTAGTAAAGCCATATCATCAGCAAATCTTATGCACTTTATTCTTCTTCCTCCCATGTTTATGCCTCCCGTATTGCTGAAGCAATTCTTCATTAGGTCTTCCAGGTAAATGTTGAAAAGGGTAGGTGATAGAGGACATCCTTGCCTTACCCCCCTTCCAATTTCTCTTCCATCTGACAATTCTTCTCCTATCTTCACTTTTATTCGCTGTTTCATATAAAGACTACTTATGAGCCTCCTCTCCTTCCAGTTCATGCCAATTTTCTTCAAGATCTTAAGGAGTTTATTCCATCTACCCCTATTGCTTTCCCATTTTTCATTTCCTTAATTGCTAGTTCAACTTCTTCCTTCAGAATTGAAAATCTTTTTTCATCTTCTGATACGTCTTCTTCATTTTCTATATCCAAGTTAGCCGGACGATTTCTTGTCTCATATAGCTCTTCTACATATTTTTCCCATGTATTCATAATTCCCTGTTTGTCTGTTATTTCTTCATTATTTTCGTCCTCAATCTGCCACATAGTTTTCCTGCTCTTCTTTCCATAGTCCAAGCTTTTAACTTCCTGGTACATTAAATCATATTTTCCTTTCCTCTCCAGATTCTCTAGTTCTTCACATTTCTGCTTCATCCATTCTTCCCTTGCCTTTCAGTTTCTCTTCTAAGTTCGTTGTTTAGTTTCCTGTAGTTTCTTTTGGCTTCTTCTGTGTTGCTATTTTTCCATTTTCTTCTTTCTTCCATCTTCTCTAACATTTTTTCTGTGACCCAAGGTTTCTTAATAGTCTTTTTTCCATTTTCTTCTTTCTTCCATCTTCTCTAACATTTTTTCTGTGACCCAAGGTTTCTTAATAGTCTTGCTCTCTTTGTATCCTATTGTTTCCTCTGCAGCTATCTGTATACAGGTTTTCAAATGACTCCAGTGTTCCTTGGTATTGCCATATGAGATTTCCATGGTAGAGGCTTTCTCCTGAAAATTTTGTTGGAATTTTCTCCTTTCCTCTTCAGTTTTGAGTTTCTCCAAATCAAATTTCTTTGTTGCCTGTCTTCCTCTTATCTTCTTCAGGCAAATATCTACTTCACCTATTAGTAGGACATGGTCTGAATTGATATCTGCTTCTGGTAGGGTCTTCACATTCTCCAAGCAGTTTCGGAATCTTTCCTGTATCAGTATGTAGTTGATCTGGTATCGTTTGTTGTCCATAGGGCTTATCCATGTGTATCTTCTTCTTTTATGCTTTTGAAACATTGTACTTCCAATTATCATTGAGTTCCTTTTACAGAAACTCACCAGTGATTCGCCTCTCTCATTCCTATTTCCTAATCCATATCTTCCAACTGTACTTCCATCCTGTCCTTCTCCAACTACGGCATTCCAGTCACCCATTAGGATAACACATGCCCCCTTCTTCTCTTTCTCAACAATCTCTTCTATCTTGTCATATCTTTCCTCCACTTCTTCATCTGCTAACCCACTATGGGGCATGTAAATTTGCATTATCACCAAGTCCACTTTTTTCCCTTGTAACCTCACCATTATCATCCGATTATATGTATATCAATACTTAAAAAAAAACATTATTAACCATTGAAGACACGTTTAAAGCGCCAGGTAAGTTCACTGGAAACCCATTTAAATCTCCCCAGCGCTACTCCGGCTACATTGGATTTTAAATCTGAATACCCAGACCATGCATACTGCGTTCTATCACAAATGGTTTTCAGATAGTTTGTTTACCCCTGTTTTTTCTTTTAGTATTTTGTACTTTTATGAATAGGAAAGGAATGTGGCCTGCGTACAACCCTCTTCCTTACAATTTAACTGTTATCTATTGTTAGTTTGAAGGCTGTGAAAGTTGACTAACATTTCAAAAACCATCTTTTACTAACATTTCTTGGTCATTATATTTAAAGTAAACACGAATCACATGTTCTAACAGGAACGGTAAAAAATAACAAAAATATATAATACTGCATATTATAAAAATTAATTAAACTAAACATATAAAGGCATAGGCCTATACATTATCAAATCATAGAAAGTTCTTGCTATATATCTTCTCAAATTATTGATAATGTAAAAAGCAATTTTTCTATATCACTTTACAAATCTCATCATTTCTGGAAAACAAAGCCACAACCTTGTCATGTCGATCTTCTCCTCCCATACCTTTATTGTATTCTAGAATACATTTAGCCTTTATGATTTTTTCTTCTTGTTCTCCGTCTTTATTCTTCCATAGCTTCTTACTGGTGTCAGTCATGTCGGCATTTTCGTGTTTGGATGATAATAAATAAATGTCTTTCCTACCTTTCCACTTCTATGCTAGAAGTCTCCAACTAGATGATGTTGTTAGTTTTCCTTTTTTTTTTCTTTCCAATTTGATGTTCACTAAATCCATAGGCATATTTCTTCTGTTAGATTTTACTGTCCCTAATATATCTCTCATCTACTCAGCTCTAAAAATAAATTAGGAGAACACAATTATAATGTGTAACCTTTCTCTACGAACGGGTTTGCTAATTCTAGGACTACACTCTCATTTGCTGTAAAATCTGCATTTTCATGTGCATCTTGTCCAGTGTTTATTTGAATCATATCCTGAAGAGTACAATTTCTAATATGTTATTCCAAATCGCGCCGTTTTATTCCGTTTAGAGAGTTTGAACTGAACGTGTTTCTAAAAAAGTTAAATTTACAACCAAGATATTCGAAAAAAAACATTGAAACTACACATATATTTTACCGTAATAAATACCTAAAATATATTAGTCTATAAATTATATCTATAATAAACTATACAATATACTAGGACTATATATATGCTTTATATAAACTAGCAACAAATTTTACAGATGGCGAACATAAATTTTTAATCAGTAAAGATAGAGCCAACTTCTTATAGTGTCGGGTTTTAACACAATAACGAATGTAGGTCGTGCTTGAGCTGTTTGGACTTTCTACCTGCTCACGAGGGAGACTCGTTAAAAGTCTCCAATGGGTTAACCACCGTTGAGGTTGTTGTTAAATATTTAAAACAATAAAAATAGTATTTGTGATGGCAGTCATCCTCAACAAATTAAATTTGTTTAAAATAATCAGCTAGGCTTTTCGGAACTAGTTCCATTTTCAAAATACCCAATAGCTTTGAAAATGGAACTAGTTCCATAAGGGCTAGCTGATTATATTTTAAACAATTTTAATTTGTTGAGGACAACTGCCATCACATATAATTTATATTGTTTTAAATATTTATATGTATATATATATCTATATCTAAATATTTATATGTATATATCTCACCCACTGCACTTTTCATGCTTTGGGTTCCTTACGGGACAGATAGATGGTATTAATGTGGTCTTTTTTCAATTTATGTACCACTATATGTAGATGATGTACTTTTATTATGTGCAGAAAAGAGTATAGGATGAGTGTATGTTCATATTATATTTGAGTTGTTTCTTACTCACCTCATATTTCTTGATTTTAATGAGGTGAGTAAAAAATAACTCAAATATAATTAAAATAAACATCATAGTGTTATTTCCTGCATAAATTTAATAAAGTATGTTCATATGTTTGTTAAACTGTGTTGTATGAAGGATGATGATGAAGAGAAAGGAGAAGGAGAAACCCATTGCTTGCCTGTAGCCTACTCCTGTCGAAAAGCAGCAAGGCTTAATGTCCCCAGCCCACATTCCTTCTTAATATATGTACTGCAAGGAATTTGCAATTTAATGCAGGAATTTGGTGCACAATCTAGTGATTAAAAATAGTCCACCACCATCTCTCTTAGCCCCGAGATTGAAAATTTTACAATTAAATTAATTAAATTAATTTTACAATTAAAACAGATCATCTTGCTAGCTGTGAGGCTCTGAAGACGTCACCTACAAGAACTCTGGCAGGACTCTATATTGGGAAGCAAGAAAGCAAATGGAACACATCCAAGCTAATGGGCATTAGACTACTACTACTACTACAATTAAAACAGTCAAACCTGACATGTTTTAAACCTGGGCCTGCTAGTCATGAATGCTACCACCTGAGCTAGCATGGTGGACCTAATAGATTTATTATATCATCTAAAGATTAACAAGGTGGTATATTCTTAAAGTACCCACAAATACGAGTAGTCTGTCATACTGGTTCCGATGACAGTATCCTTGCCAATTTATCAGCAGACATGTATTCAATACGAAACTAAAATTAAAAAAAATTGAAAATTTAAACCTTGCTTACTGGTACCAAGTGTCTATGAATACATGGAACTAATACGATTATAAATTTTAATTCAAAATGATGCAGGTCTAAAAGATGTAATTTTAATCTCAGAATATATATTAATTCTCTTTCATTGCTTACTAATAAAAATTACAAGCTCTAGTCTTATAACAATGCATAATTTTTTTAATATAAATAACTGCAATATTCACAATGAAAAGTACCGTATGTACGTGTGTATAGGCCACACCCAAGTTTTGTGATAATAAATTAGGGAAAAATATTTGTTGTTTTTATTATTAATTTAACATTTCTCAATGAAAGATAAATTAAATTTGAAGAGAAAAATTTTCGCCTAGACCGGGACTCGAACCCGGGACCCTTGGCTTTCCGGGCCAAGTGCTCTACCAACTGAGCTACCGAGGCGAGTTACGATCTAGACGCAAATTTTTCTCTTATATACGTTGTAATTCCCTATCGCCAAATGCTTTTGAAACCATTGTTTCTATCTTTGCAAATGGCGGCTTCTTAGTTAAGAAGACATTTATTGGAAATTTAACATTACTTTAAAAGCCAGTAAGGCCTCTAATGATGTTTTTATTATTAATTTAACATTTCTCAATGAAAGATAAAATTAAATTTGAAGAGAAAAATGTTCGCCTAGACCGGGACTCGAACCCGGGACCCTTGGCTTTCCGGGCCAAGTGCTCTACCAACTGAGCTAACCGAGGCGAGTTACGATCTAGACGCAAATTTTTCTCTTATATACGTTGTAATTTTTCTCTTCAAATTTAATTTATCTTTCATTGAGAAATGTTAAATTAATAATAAAAACATCATTAGAGGCCTTACTGGCTTTTAAAGTAATGTTAAATTTCCAATAAATGTCTTCTTAACTAAGAAGCCGCCATTTGCAAAGATAGAAACAATGGTTTCAAAAGCATTTGGCGATAGGGAATTACAACGTATATAAGAGAAAAATTTGCGTCTAGATCGTAACTCGCCTCGGTAGCTCAGTTGGTAGAGCACTTGGCCCGGAAAGCCAAGGGTCCCGGGTTCGAGTCCCGGTCTAGGTGAAAATTTTTCTCTTCAAATTTAAAAATATTTGTCTTATATTTTTGCTAAGAGTCTGTGCAATAGACAGAAGTAGGCCTACATCACTTTTAAATCTGGCAATGTTGTAAATTCCAAAGCTATGTAATGGTACATTCAGGCTGTGGCTCAGTCATTAACACAAGGGTAAAAGGGATGGTCAGTTGGTAGGTATGGTATTCATTGTCATTCCTGTTCACTGTGTGTAAACATGGGTCGGTGCAGAGCAAGCTGTACCTCCAAATTCAAGCTACAAGTGGTGCACTATGCAGCAGAACACGGAAATAGGACAGCAGGAAGAAAGTTTGATGTGGACAAAAAAAATATGTGACGGTGGATCCAAACAAAACATGAACTTGAAAACACATTACAACATCGACAATCTTTCCGCGGAAAGAAAGAGAAATATCCACATTTAGAAAGAGTTCTCCTGGATTACATACGAAAAAACAAGGGCAGACGGATTTTCTGTATCCGTCGAAATGTTACAATTTGAAGGCCATAAGATAGTCAAGAATATGGAAATCCCATGCAATGAATTAAGGCAAGTTACGGCTGGGCAAGGCGATTTATGACATGTCATGACCATGTAATTCAGCGGCATACATCAATAGCGCAAAAACTTCCCGATATGTACCAGGAGAAACTGCTCGCATTCCAAAACCATGTCCTCAACTTAAGGAAAACACATGATTATGGTCTAGGAGCAATAGGGAATGCTGATGAGACGCCTGTTTTCTTCGACAGGAGACACGATTGTGCATAAGCTGGCAAAAAAACTGTGCAAGTGCGAACGGCAGGAGTAGAAAAGCAACGGTGCACTGTAATGCTTGGCATCACTGCTGATGGATGAAAACTTCCACTTTTCATTATTTTTAAAATAAAGATCTTGCCAAAAAAAACTGCCTCCAGGAATTTTGGCAAGGGTGCAAGAGAAAGGGTGGATGACCAAAGAACTGTACATGGATTGGTTGAAGTCAGTGTGATTTCGGCGGCCAGGTGCACTCCTAGGTTGACAATCCATGTTGATAATATACAGTTACCGAGGTCATTTAACGGAAAGTGTAAAAAAACAAAATGAAATGTGAAAACTGTGACATGGTTGTGATACCTCGAGGAATGACTGGCATGTTACAACCACTTGACGTTTCAATTAACCGCCCCTTTACAAGGCATTTGCGATGTTTCTACCGCGAATGGAGATGCACTTCCAAGGAAATGCCGTCGAGCAGACAATTGAAGAAACCTTCCCTCACTCAAATCTGTGAATGGATTGTCGTAGCATGGGACTTAATACCACAAGACATGGTCACCAAGAGTTTTAAAGTGACATCTATTTTTAATGCCATGGACAGGACAGAAGACAACACATTGTGGACCGCCTCAACAAGCAGTGAGGACTCTAGCAGATGTGATGATGAAAGTGACATGGACACATCAAATGGTGAACAATAAGTGCTGACAACACACATCTAATATATAAAAATGAATGTTTGTTTGTTCGTACTTTATGCGCGGCCATACCATTGATCCAATTGTGATGGGGCTTTTTGCAAAACGTTCAGGAGATTCCCAGGATGAACATAGGCTATAAGAAAGTTGTGATACTCAACTCCTATACCCTTAAAAATCGCCCTTTGTAGTGGAAAACGTGAAAAAAGTAGCTCTTTGGACACTTAAATGGCCTATGCTGCCTAAACCATAACAAGTACACAAAAATAATGTACACAGAATTGAATATCTGAAAAAGCTTTACAAAAATATCTATGACAGCATATGTTTATCTCTTATGGATAACTCACAATAACCTTTTTTGTCTTTCATTGATGCCAAGAAGATGAGACAAGTATGTAGATTCCTGTGCAAGCATAGCAGCACATGGCGGGTATTCTTTTATGGATAACTCACAATAACGAATTTTGTCTTTTAGCTCATTTATGCCAAGAAGGGTAATCAGCACGGGGAATCTTAAAATAATTACAATATACATTTATAATTATTTTTCATTTTACTTATTCAACTAATCATAAGAAGTACATTAATTTTTTATCCATATTTGGTTCGTCTTCCAGGCCTATAAGCCCGGAAGATGAACCAAATATGGATCAAGCCACTGGCCGTGAAAGCCTACAATTATACATTAATTTTTGTCTTTCAGCTCATTTATGCCAAGAAGATCATGATGAGTAGATTCCCGGACAACGACGGATAAACAGCACGGGGTATCTAAAAATAATTTTGATATATTTTTTCTTTACTTATTTAACTAAACATAAAACACATTAATTTTTGTATTTCAGCTCATTTATGTCAAGAAGATCGGGATAAGTAGATTTCCAGGCAACGCCAGGTAATTGGCATGGGGTATAACAATTTTTCCTTTTACTTATTCAACTAAACATAAAAACACATATATTTTCATTTATTTAGCTAGTATTGGATACATTTGTTGGAGTATTTGTAAGGTATGTGGGCCTTGTAATTAATTAGATAAAATTGTTCTAAAATGAAGCACATTTTCTAGTTATTTCATGTATAAGCCGCATCCTAATTTTGAAGCTTATATTTTAGATAAAAAAGTGTGATCTATATATGCATAAATACGGTACATTAGGTAGACTAAATACAATGTAGAGTGATCAGAAGGAGATATAAAGGTACAGGTAAAAATTCTGGGATTGTTAAAAGAAGAATTATGAATAGATATAAATAATGGAACAGGTTTGTACACAAATGGCCCCCAGCAGTGCAGACATCTTTTGTTGATAATGGAACTGGAATGACATATCTTACCATACAAACAGCATATATGTTGTGGTCACTAAGCCTATGTTCACAGATATCATCAGAAGAAAATGCAAAACATCCATTGCCTTCACAATCAAAGATCTCGCTAACATGAGGTGTATCCCAAATTGGTGGCTTATCTGCAACATTAAAGAATTTAGATTTAGTAAAATTCATCATTTATGAGTAGTTTTAAGCAAGTATGCTGCAAAGTCTTGCTTTTAAGACTTACCTTCCTCTGGGATGTTCTTATCTACAACAACAACATTTTCCAAATCAACAAATTTGATCCTGCCATTTGCATCGACAGCTATGTTATCCGGTGATATATCTGTTAAGTAGAAACTGAAATTAAGGTGGCTGTAAGTGAAATTATAAGCAGCGACAAGTAATTGATGTGCAAAGCTGGCTCGCTGGATCCAAGGCGCCGCGTAATATGTGTATAACATTTGTCCAACATATTCTTCAACAATAATTCTCCCACAGGCACCCAAATACTTAGCAACGGGCCAACCATCTTCTTGTCTCAAAACCTGCCATAAGAAATCAACATGATTTCAAGTTAACATACAGATTTATTTTATAGCACAATTGGGAACACTATGTAAATTATTGATTTTATCAATAAAAAACACATTTTCTAAATACTTTATTCATTTGTAAAACATGTTTTTTTTTTGGCTACAAACTGTCAAATAAAGTAATATTGAAAAAAAAAGGCTATTTTACAAACAAAAAGTATTTAAAAACTATGTATTTTTTTATTATGGTCGTGAATAATAAGTATTTATGGTAGTTGTGAGAGAAGCACATCTTCATTGTGTGAGTGTGAAGATTTAAGAGTTCAGCTGACACTTTACTTAAATTAAAATCCATAAAAGATATTTAAATAAGTTATATGACTCATTTGCTTTTATAAAACTAGTCTGTCATGTTGGCTCAGATGGTAGAATGCCTGCTTCCTGACTAGTTTGATACCCAGTGGGGGTTGAAAATTTTAATTGTTAAATTAATTTAATTGCAAATCTTAGGGATAGGAGAGGTGGTGGTGTACAATTTTAATTACTACATTATGCATGAGATCCTTGCATTAAATTGCAAACCTCTCCACAGTACATCTGTTGAGAAGGCATGTGGTACTGTTGATACCAATTTGACTGTCAGATGGGGACGGTAAGCCTGGCAACTCCCTTGGTGCTTTTCGATAGGAATAGGCTATGTGCCAGCATTGAGTTTTGTCTTCTCCCTTCTCTTCATCATCATGCCGTGGGTCGTATGTTAGAACATTACTCTCTACTCAAATTACTTCCAATCACTAGTGAGCTGATTCACCGTGAGCAATTGCTGAGAACGAATTAACGGCCGACTTATCGGTCATGCACGAGTGTCGACGTTTTCGTAATATTGGCAACGAATTACCCAGAATTCTCAGCGATAAAACCACTTCCGTTATTTTCGTCTGCTATAGAGGAATGCATTTATGCTTGCATCCCGCAAATAATACCGTATACAAACACATCTGCGACACGCAATATTACGCCGATTCTCCTGTTCTTCCAGTTGAATTCTTTGGTAGACTCTATCAAATTCCTCTTCTCCGTGTATACCGAAAACATGATCGAAGACTTCAAGGTCCGACATCTTGGATAAATGTTGGATAAAGCAGCAAAGTACATCGATTACCATCGGTTCCCGTTTGGTTCCCTTCGGGATTTTAATTTTTGAGTTGCTCATGTAAGGTACCTCCGCAGGTAGCTTACAAATTTAACCAATTATTATCGCATGAACAGATTTCTGAGTAAGCAAAATCGTATTAGCATACAACTTGCTCAGCAGAGAAGGCATTTTACTGTCTAATGCGTCCAAACATACTTTACACTAAACAAACATAGATATACACTCATCCTACACTTCTCTCTGAACACAATACAAGAATACATCTACGTAAAATGGTCTGCTGATGTGGTGCATAAATTGAAAATAGACCACATTAATGTCATCTATCTGCCCACCACAGAATGTAGAGTGCATTAGAAAACACTCTATTATAAAACAGTACTTTTTTTATAATGGTTGTGATAAAATGACTTATGGTATTTGTGAATGTAATATTTATTGTACTAATGTAATTAACATTTTTAACTCACGCAATAAAGATACACTTGTCTCACAAGTACCATAAATAGCTAATCCTGTGAATATAATAGGGACTTTTTTTCTCTTTACTTGTGTTAGCTATTACTGTAACTATCTTCTTCCTTAACCATAAGTATGCAACCATTATCAAATAATTTACCTTTATATTTTCCTGCTTCTTGTAAACTTTTCAAATTTATTATGGTACCACATTTATTGTTTACAGTGCTGAACTTTATTTCAATAAAATTTCTATAAAGTAGCAGGGGGAAAAAAATTGTATACAACAAGAATGTAAAGTTATGGCTACCACATTTACCTGGATCCAAAAGATCACAGATTTGTACCCTATCAAGTTGATGGACTTTTTTTTCAAGACAAATAAGTCTTGAGTATATTCTCCTTCAGAAGTGAAGTAAGTAATGGTTATATTTAAATTAATGTTGGGAAGTAAACATAATGAGGTTATATCATTAATATTGAGCGGAGAACATATTTTTAATAACTACCTCATACTTACTTACTCACTGGCACTATCGATCCCATAGGTTCATGGCCACGCAGACATAAGCTCTCCACACATCCCTATCCTGAGCTAATGCTTTCAAATCATTCCCTGTATAATCTACTTCCCTCAAATCATAGTTAATGTTATTCTCCCACCTCATTCTTGGTTTACCAACTGGGCGTTTTCTCTCTGGCTTTCCTACAAGAAGCTTCCATGCAAGTCTTTCATTCCCCATACGTGCAACATGTCCTGCCCATCGCAGTCTACGAGACTTAACTGTTCTTATTATATCTGGCTTCCTATAAAGACCATGTAGTTCATTGTTATGAAGTCTTCTCCATTCACCTGTCTGTTCATCTCTCTTTGGTCCAAAAATTTTCCTAAGTACTTTATTCTCAGGAGGCACGCCGTAGCGTAGTGGTTAAGGCACTGAGCTACAAGCTGGAAGGTCGAGGGTTCAAGTCCCGTTGGGGTCAGGATTTTTAAAACTGACCCAAACCTTCTGGCGGCACCATGGCCCTGGGGTCGACTCAGCCTCTAATTGAAATGAGTACCAGACGCTTGTTCTGGGGTAAAGGCGGCCGTCACGCAGGGCTGACAACCCGGCTGACATAAAGTGCCGATTGTCTAGAAAAAGTGGGAGCCTTAACCTCCTACTACCCCAAGGGCCTCATAGGCCTGTTGTGGGATCACTTTACTTTTACTTTATTCTCAAATACTTGTAACCTCTTTTCCTCCCTTAAAGTAAGAGGACCCATATAATATAACTGGTAGAATAATAGTTTTATATATTTTCAGTTTAACATTTTTTGAAAGGAGTTGGGACATCAAGAGTCTCTGCAATGCATAATAGCACGCATTTCCAGAATTGAGCCTATGTTTAATTTCTTTGTGCATCTCATTCCTATTTGTGATTATTGTTCCTAGGTATTTGAATTCAGCCACTTCCTCAAAATTTCCCTCATTTGTCATTAGCTGTCCATTTCCATTATATAATGAATTTTTACGTGTGACCATAACTACCTCATACAATTTCAAATTTCTTTGAGACCATTGGTTTCAAAGAAATATGAAATTGAATGAGGTGAGTTATTAAAAATATGTTCTCCGCTCAATACTAAGTATTGGTTCCGTGTCATATATTTATGACACACAAAATTTATTGATATTTTTATGTCCAACTTGAAACTGAAGAGCTAATTATCTGAGATATTAATAGATAATTATGACCATTAGATAAAATTCTAATATGAATACTAGAAAATGCAGATGCTCAGTTTACTTGAATTGCAAAGATAATTGCCTGATATGTTAAAGTGTTTTTAAATACATTTTAATACTAATACTAGAGAAAGCAGATATTTACTTATGGATAGGCGTGCAATTGTCTTGAAGAGAAGTAGTCATGCAGTTATATTATGATAAGGAAGAGATTCTCATCGTTGTAAATTGAAAATGTAATCGTCTCATATGAAAATCTCATTCAATTCTGAATCTGATTAATGGGGATTGTCTTGCATATTCCATGGTCTGGAGAGAATTTTCAAATCAAGAATTACAATGTGATACCGTAAAATTATAATTATATTCTGAAGTAATTAATAAATTACAATAGGAAGTAACATTATGAGGTTCTACTTAATAAATAAGGCGAGCCTGTTATATCAGAACCAACAAAAATAAAAAGATTGATGGCAAAAACTCAGGAATATACCAGATAAAATGTGCTGATTGTGATAAGATATACTACTCCACTAAGTAATCTGTACTGGTGGAAAATATGTTAACTAACATGCTGTGTTTCTCTTCCTTACTATGTTGCCACTTCCTATCCTCTGTATTATGTTCTTTGTCTGACAGGTAGAGAGCTGACAAATACTTTGGATTTTAATGGTCCGTCCTATCCTTCTACGCGGTCATTGGCAAAATGACAAATTTGATTTATTGTGAGGCTGGTAATGGAGAGATGACAAATATTTTGATTTTAAATGATCCGACCGTTTGAGCGTTCCGTGATTAAATGACTATTTTGATAACCACGTTAAGATCGTTCACACGTGTTTAGGAATTCTGCGCCCACATTTGAAGTTGAACCATTTCAGTACGTGATTGAATATACAGCCTGTTGTTTCATTTTCAATGCAAGTTATTCAATATTTGCTATTTTAATTTTATTATTTTTAGATTTATTTTTAGTTACTTTGCATTTATTCATTTATATCTATATTGTTTGCTTATCTTATTTGTTTGTGAGAAGGATACTACATGCCTAACACAGTGAAGATAGAAAATGTATACATAGGGTTATTCAACATTTCGACAAAGAAAAAGTAAATGGTGCCTTAAGCGCCCCAATTAATAATAATCATTCAGATCTTCAATGGTGTTAGGTGCCACCTATTTAGAAAAGAAAGTCAAATTGCCGAAGCCGCTGGAAGTAAAACTGTAATTCCTGGCAAGAAAAGAAAACAATCGACTTGTAGAAAGACTTCGGACAGTTTCCAAGAGTGTGCCCTTAAGAACATAATTACATCAATGTATACTGTTAAGAGGAAAGTCCCAACTCTCAGTGATATTCTAGCAGAAACAAAGAGAGAATTAAATTTTTAAGGGGGAAAAAGAGACATTTAGAAAAATCATGAAGAAACAGGGATATAAATTTAAAAAGTATAAAGCAACATATATATTAACAGAAAGAAATTATGTTGTAGCCAGCCGAGCTCAATATTTACGAAGAATGAAAAATAACGGTAAGGAAGACAACAAGAAACCAGTCACATATCTAGACGAGAAATGGATACACCTTTATTATTGATGGCCTACAGTAAATAAAAGCTGGCAAAATGAGAAAGAATTTGGAATAAAAATAAAATGATTGCACTGGGCAACATTACACTATTGTGCATGCTGGAGGCATAAATGATTTCATCCCTGGTGCTAAATTAGTATTCAAAGGGTGGATTTCTCAACCGAAGTCGAAACCACGTTCCCGGTTTTCCAATTTTTTATTGTTCCCATAACACCTATAAAAATGACTGAAAATTCACAGAAATTATGAAACCATAGACACGATTCAGACATATGTTTTTGTAATTAACAGCCATAGATTTTCAGTTTTTATGGTTGTTATGGAAACATTAAAAAATCAGAAAACCCACGGTCATGGTTTAGACTTCGGTTGAGAAATCCACCCAAAGTCAAATAGAAGACCGGTGACTGTCATAATGAAATGAATGTTGAAAATTTTAAGAAATGGATAGAAGAATGACTGATACTTAATATACCACCAAATAACATAATTGAAATGGACAAAGCTCCATACCATTGTTCTGGACAACAAAACCCCAACTTCAGGCTCCCGAATACAAGATATCAGAAACTGGCTTGGATAAAGTAACATTTGTTTTCTCCCATTCGCTCAAAAATCTTCATAATGGAACTGTATACATAAGATTTAATTAACAAAAGAAATATATATTCCATAGGCCTAGATCAGCAAACCTGGATCATAAATTTGACTTGGTGAGGAATTATTTAATTTATGTAGCTCCTGCATGATGAACTGATGATCAAAGCTAACAAGAGGAAGTGCTAAGACTAGATGTGCTACACAGTTATCTTTCATTAAAATTCTAGAGTGACTGTACTACTTCCCCTCATCTCTTTCATAGATTCAGTAGTTTGGCAACACTAGCATTAAAACTCCTCCCCTCTGCCCGTGCAGAGTTAACTTGGTGGTGTAGTACATAGTAAAAACAAAGAGAAATTTAGCAATTAGAATGAAGAATCACATTGAAATGTAAAAAATGGAGAAATCGGAAAATATGCAGTAGCTGCTAACATTTGATCAGAAAATATAAAATTGATGTAAATACCAAATTATTAAAACAGTTAGAAAATACAAAAGAACTTAAATCATTTAGGAGAAGATCTTCATCCATAAGAATAGGGATAGAATCATGAATTTTTAAATTCCTGGGGAGAGGGATTTGATTTGCAAGTTCTTTGATCCATCAAAAGATGGAATGGGAGTTGACATCAAGGGCCGACAACATAAAATTCAACAGTCTGAGCAACCGACAATGAAAAAATCAACAGTCTGGTCAAGGAGAAGATGATACTCAGGAGTAATGAAACATTCTTCTTCTTCTTCTTCCTTCCAAGTATTAGGCCAAGGCCTGTTACGATCCTATAGAAAATTTCTGGGAAATTCTCGCATAAGACTTGAAAGCATAATAATAGTCCCTTCAATTGGTTGCTAGCCAAAGGAAGGCAAGACCAGTGATGGGGCTGCCATCTTATAGCCTCTGGTCAGGCTTTTCTGGAGAAGAAAAGAGAATAAAGGAAAGAAGAAATGGAAGAAAGGAAAGACTCCCTAGCCCTCGGATGCCCTAATAGCGTCGAGGTCGAAAAAACAAGAGTTAACCAAGAGAGGTTAGATAGTAAAGTTAAAAGAGTGCAAAACACAAGTAAGTGGAAGAAATGTTTTGCTCAGCTTGGGCACCTTGTGGTCGCCATCCACATATCCCCTAGGTGAGGACCCCTGAGATTGAAACATGAAACATGTCCAAAAGAATTCAACTTTTTATGAGGTAAGATGTAACAGACTCACCTTATTTATTGTAAAGTAATATTGGATCATCATATACATTAGAATTAATGGATATTTTAACTGAAAGTTCAATAGTTGAGAATTGTACATGTGTTGGCACAGTAACAATTTTAATGCTGACAACAGCTAATCACTGGGTGAACATCTTTTACCCCACAAACCCAAACACTCTTACAAATTATTTTGAAATGTTGCAAGTTTTCGAAAATTAAACCATGTGGTTTTAGTTCAGATTTTATTAATTTTTATTGTAAATATTAGTACTGGTATTATGTTAATTTGTATCTTTTTATAATTGTTAGTGATTATGCCTACGTTTACTATTCATGGCAAAATGTTATCATATCTAAATTACAAATTATGGTAAGGTATTCTCCTCCCTCATGCCATGTATGAGCAGCAGCATTGTATCCCTCCTCTAGACTCCATTTGTAGCTGTCTAAAGTAATTAATTCTGCTGTAGTAATTACATATCATTGACGTATACTAGTGATTAGAATATTAAATATATTCTGAAGTAATGCAGGTCATCCACATACACTATAAATTAGAGTATTAACTATATTCCGAATGATCAAAAAATCATAATCAAAAGCAGAGTAGGAATTGTGACAATTAATAAAGCTATAATTTATGCCAACCAGGGAAATAGTGGACAGGATTGACTGGTTTTACCTGACTCTCCTGTAAAACACATTTGTGTTATCTGAACAGTATTAGGAACTACAAGAGTACTAACTCTTGGGAATATAAAACCCAGAGGTTCATGGCCATATGGACATAAGATCTCCATACATCCCTATTCTGAGCTAATATTTTCCAATTATTCCTTCTATAATTCATTCCTTCAAACATAGGCTCAATTCTGGAAATGCATGCTATAATGCATTATAGGCATTCTTGTCGTCCCAACTCCTTTCAAAAAAACGTTAAACTGAAAATATATAAAACTGTTATTCTACCAGTTATATTATATGGGTGGAAAACATGGACTCTTACTCTTTAAGGGAGGAAAAAAGATTACGAGTATTTGAGAATAAAGTTCTTAAGAAAATTTTCGGACCATAGAAAGATGAACAGATAGGTAAATGGAGATGCCTATAAAACAGTTAACTACATGGTCTTTAACCCATCAGTGTGGGCATTTAAACATGGCGTTCCCTTCCCAGATGCAGAAGGACGTGTTAGAACGCCTTGACTTTTAAATATCCAAATGCAGATTGCCATGTCAGTACGCGTTGGTACATCTATGATTTGCAAGGCCTATAGCAAGTTTGTTAAACATTCTGGAGAACTTATTTTTTATTGCTGTGGTAGGGAAAACCCCCCTTCATGTTATGACATAATTTACGACAGGCACATGGAGTGAGTTGGCTACTTATTAGTGAAAGGAGATACTTTTTTGTATTTTTTCTCTTCAGCTACATCCTTCGTTCGAACTAGTGAATGCCCTATTTTGCCGAAAAGAAATATTTGTAAAGTGTCTCACTGTGTGGTCTCATAACTAACCTTTCTTTCAAAACTGACGTGGATCGTGTGTATACACAAAAATCATGTGTCTCAGACATTTCCCAACTTCTATAACAAATTTATGTGGCGAATTTGATGTGTAGAATTACGAAAAAAAATGTTTAAATATCCATCCATAGTAATTCTGCCCGAAGGCAGGTCCTTCACTGCAATCATACCATTTTCATGCTATGCTTGCAGCTTTACTAGGGAATTGTGTAGGTGTGGTAGCTTCCCGTTGTTTTCCACACCTGTGAAGGATGATGATGATGATGATAATGATAAGGATGTTGATGATGATGATGGCCATATGATTTCGGGGACCATTCGGGCCTTAAAGTTTTCCTGACATTTGTCTTACAGGTGAGGAAAAACCCCGATAAAAACCTCACCCAGAAAAACTGCCCCGACCGGGGATCGAACCTGGGCCCGGTGCATGACAAGGCAGCACGCTATCTCGAGACCACAGCGGTGGACTTTTAAATATAATAGAAGGATAATAGTAATAATAATAATAATAATAATAATGGTAATGATAATAAAAATAAAAATAGTGGTGGTGGCGCGGCGGCAGCGGCAGCAGGAGCGGCAGCAGCAGCAGCAGGAGCAGCAGCAGCAGCAGCAGCAGCAGCAGCAGCAGTAGCAGTAGCAGTAGAAATAGCAGTAGCAGTAGCAGTAGCAGCAGCAGCAGCAGCAGTAGCAGTAGCAGTAGTAGTAGTAATAGTAATAGTAATAGTAATAATAATAATAATAGCAATAGAAATAATAGTAATGTAAAACTTTATACAACTTACATTTTGCAGATGATCAATTGTTAATTGCACAAGATTATGAAGATTTAGAATATATGACTAGAAAATTAATAGAAGAATATGAAAAATGGGGATTAAACAAATATTAACAAAATATTTATCAATTGGTGAACCAGAACAAAATTTAATTTTGGAGACTGGAGAATTAATAAAATCTTGTAGTGAGATCACATATTTAGGAATTAAAATAAATAAAAATGGGAGTTATGAAGAGGAAATATAAATAATAAAGGAAAATTTGCAATTGCTTGCCTCAATGGAATATTGTGAGATAAAAATATACTCACACTCACACTCACTCACTGGCACTATCGAACCCGAAGGTTCATGGCCGAGCGGACATAAGCTCTCCATACATCCCTATCCTGCGCTAATGCTTTCCAATCATTCCCTGTATAATCTACTTCCCTTAAATCATAGTTAATGTTCTCCCACCTCATTCTTGGTCTACCAACTGGGCGTTTTCCCTCTGGCTTTCCTACAAGAAGCTTCCATGCACGTCTTTCATTCCCCATACGTGCAACATGTCCTGCCCATCGCAGTCTACGAGACTTAACTGTTCTTATTATACAGGGTGCGGCAGCATAACTTCCTTTTTTTAAAACTTAATAAAATGCATTGTATGAATCAGAAAATTTTTATTCGTTTTTTATAATATAGGCACATACATAAAGTTTTGTTTTACTCAGTTTTGAAGATCAAATCAGGTAGGTGACGTCCCCCATTCTCCATACACTAAGTAAACCGATTTCTGGCGTTTGTCATGACTCCTGCCAGCATAGCAGGCGTTATGTTGGCAATTTCTTCCTGGATGTTGGTCTTCAAATCTTGTAGGGTCCTTGGACGGTTCACATAAACACGGGATTTCAAATAACCCCATAGAAAAAAATCACAAGGGGTCAAATCGGGAGAGCGGGCCGGCCACTTCAAATCGCCCCTAATTGAGATAAGGCGCTCTGGGAAGTGTTCCCTCAAAACAGTCATCGATGCTCTTGAAGTGTGTGCCGTTGCACCGTCTTGTTGGAACCAAGTGTCCCCTAAGTCCAACTCATCTAGCTGTGGGAAAAAAAATTCCTGTAACATGTTTACATACCGGTCCGAATTCACTGTCACTGTGACTTCATTTTCCTCAAAGAACCAGGGACCAATAATTCCACTTGAGGAAATTGCACACCACACTGTGACTTTAGGTGAATACAAAGGCCTTTGATGCAATTGTCGAGGATTGGTGTCAGCCCAGTAGCGCATGTTTTGTTTGTTGACGGATCCACACAAATGAAAATGGGCTTCATCACTAAAAAAAACAATAGCGTCCTCAGGAATGACTTCCAGAAGAACCTCACACGCGTTCCTCCGAGAATTGAAGTCACGTTCAGAAAGTTCCTGCACAATTGCCATCTTGTATGGATGGAAATGAAGATCATCATGAAGTATTCTCCTTACAGAACGATCGGAAAGTCCAAGGGCAGACGCATGTTTGCGCGCAGAACGCCGTGGTGATCGCAACATTGAAGCTCTCACTACCTCAATGTTCTCAGGTGATCTAATCAGCCGAGGGACTCCAGTTCTTCGTCTTGTCGCACTTGCAGTTTGTCTGAACGTAGTGACCCACGTAACAATTGATTTCCGGTCCGGGACAGGGGCCAACGGGGCTAAATTAAAGCGATTCCGAAAGGCGCGCCAGGTTGCGATCACAGAACATCCGCTCGAAAAGTAGGCCTCAATGGCAAACGCACGCTCCTCACTGTTCCAACGCATGATGGCGACTGAACTGTGTCAGGACAAAACTTTATAGTCCCCCCTCTCGAACGAGACCACTAGCGCTCCGCTACGACATCAACCGACTAAATGGCGCACATTTTAAAAAAGGAAGTTATGCTGCCGCACCCGGTATCTGGCTTCCTATAAAGACCATGTAGTTCATTGTTATGTAGTCTTCTCCATTCACCTGTCTGTTCATCTCTCTTTGGTCCAAAAATTTTCCTAAGAACTTTATTCTCAAATACTCGTAATCTCCTTTCCTCCCTTAAAGTAAGAGTCCATGTTTCGCACCCATATAATATAACTGGTAGAATAATAGTTTTATATATCTTCAGCTTAACGTTTTTTGAAAGGAGTTGGGACATCAAAAATCTGCAATGCATAATAGCATGCATTTCCAGAATTGAGTCTATGTTTCATTTCTTTGTGCATCTCATTCCTATTTGTGATTATTGTTCCTAGGTATTTGAATTCAGCCACTTCCTCAAAATTTCCCTCATTTGTCATTAGCTGTCCATTTCCATTATATACTGAATTTCTATGTGTGACCATATATTTAGTTTTACTGATATTTACTTCCAGTCCTAATTTCTTAGTGTTACTCAATAGTGTGTGCGTGTTGGCCTTTAGTATCTCCTCGCTATCGGCCAGTAGTACTACATCATCAGCATAAACTAACAGCTTATTAATACCATTGAGTTGTAAGCCTTCCTCATTCTCTATAGATTTAATGGCATGCTCTAGTACAAAATTAAATAGTAGAGGAGATAGTGCATCTCCTTGCTTCAACCCATTCTGGATTTCAAAAGTGTCTGAAAACTGTTTGCCTACACGCACCCTACTCTTTGAGCCATTTAGACACATTCGTATAAGTCTAACTAACTTTTTAGGAATTCCGAACTCCAGCAGGATACTATATAACTTCTCCCTCTTAACTGAATCATATGCTTTTTTGAAGTCTACATATAGTTGATGTACAGTACCATTATATTCCCATTTCTTCTCTAAAATCTGTCTTATACTGAAAATCTGATCTGTTGTAGACCTGTTTCTTCTAAATGCACATTGATGATCTCCTAGAATGTCATCAATATAGGGAGTAAGTCTGCTTACTAATATATTTGTTAGAATTTTGTATGAAGTTGAAAGTAATGAGATGCCCCTGTAGTTGTTGTGCAATCAGTTTTATCTCCTTTCTTATAAATTGGTATGATAATTGATTCCTTCCATTCATCTGGAAGAGCTTCTTTTTCCAAATCATACTAAGCAACCAGCGTATCTTGTCCATCAATTTTTCTCCCCCTGATTTTATCAGTTCTGCTGGGATCTCATCTGAACCTGATGCTTTATACATCTTCAATTTTTCAATTGCCATTTCAACCTCTAATGCACTTGGCTCTGCGACTAGCATTTCTGCTGTCTGTAACTTATCCTCCTCAATGTCCTGTTCTGTATGTACATTTAATAGCTGATTAAAGTAACTTTTCCATCTATTTAATATACTCCTGGAATCTGCAATCATATCCCCCTTTTCATTCCGAATTATGTTTGTTCTAGCCTGAAACCCCTTCTTCTCTATACTAATTCCCTGATATAATTCTCTAATGTTCCTATTTTTTGCATTCATTTCAAGATCATTAATCTTCTCTCTCAAATATTCCCTGTTTTTACTCTTTAGTAACTTGGTGGTTTCCCGCCTAACACTACCCAATTGCTCTAAATTTACCTCATTTGTCTCGTGTAACCATTTAATTTTTGCTAGCTTTCTTTTCTTTACAATGTCGGCACATTCCTCATCAAACCATTTCTTGTTTTGCCTCTTTTTTAAACAACCTATGCTTTCTGATGCTGACAATTTAATAGTATCTCTTATTGCCTCCCATTCTTTATTTATATCAGTTTCTTCTTCGTTTGCCACATTGCCATCTGAAGATTCCAGTACTTCAAATCTATTAGCAATTTTGATTTGGTATTCTTGCCGCATTTCATCATTTTTCAAGTTTTTAATTCATATTTTACAGAATCATCTTTAGCGTTCGTTCCTCTCATAAGCGATAGCCGTTGTCTGATTTTCACTCTGACCAGATGATGATCCGAATTGCAGTCTGTCCCTCTAACTGATCTAACATCAATGATGCTACTGTGCCAGCGTTTATCCACTAATAGATGATCTATCTGGTTCCGAGTTTCTCCATCTGGGGACGTCCAGGTGTATTTATGAATATCCTTATGCTGAAATGTTGTGCTCTTAACAATGAGATTCTTTGATGTGGCAAATGTGACTAATCTAACCCCGTTGTCGTTACTATCTTCATGAAGACTGAATTTGCCTATTGTTGGTTTGAATATCTCTTCCCGCCCCACTTTTGCATTAAAATCTCCTAAGACAATTTTCATATGATATCGTGAAAGGCTATCAAATAAGCATTCTAATTCTTCATAGAACTCATCCTTGATCTTGTCATCTTTATCTTCTGTGGGGGCATGTACATTTACAATTATAAAATCATGTCGTTTACCCTTTAGAATTATGTATGATATCCTATCACTAACAAATTTAATATCTCGGATAGCGGATAGGATCCTCCTTCTGACTAAAAAACCCGTTCCAAATGCAGGTCTTTCTGCACCCCCATAGTATAATGCAAAGCTTCCTGATTCCTGACTACCTTCTCCTGGCCACCTAACTTCCTGTAAAGCGACTATATCCAAGGGCGATTTATCTAATTCCTGCGTTAATATCTCTAGTGCCCCGCTATTGTATAAAGTCCTAAACATTCCATGATCCTAGGAACATGTCACTGTTGTTTGAGCCTTTGGAACGGGGGATTAACTGAAGTAGTCCCCGCCGGCGAGAACCCCAGAATGGGGGGACTATTTGACCTCCAGAAAAATTTACCCAAGACTGAACCCATGTTCACGCACTTTCTTGATGGTTCATATTTTACGGTTTTGAAAACGATCGTAACCGCTTCTCGCCCAAGGTACTTTTTTCATCTGGCTTATCACCTTCGACCAGTCCGGCATGGGTAACCCCTATCGGCAGCAATGCTACCGCCGGCATAGCTCTCAGGATCATTTAAGCACGCAAGCCACTCCACCACGACAAGGTAAAGATACCATGGAGGGGGGATAAAAATATAAGTAACATTAAAAATACAATTAAGATCTATACATACAATTGTTAAACGCTTTATCATACATGGTGCAGAACTTTGGCCATTAACACACAAAAACAAATAAGTATCTTTTGGCAACCGCGAAAATGGATTTTATACGAAGGGCCGCAAGAATTTCAAGAAGAGAAAAAATTAGGAACTCAGTTATAAGGGAGAAAATGAAGATTGAAGACACTATTTTAGATTATATTAAAACTCAGCAATTAAGATGGTAAGGACATGTCCAGCGAATGGAAGAGGATCGACTACCAAAATCTGTTTTGGACTGGAAACCTGAGGGAAGACAAAGCAGAAGAAGACCTAAAACCCCCTGGAGTCAGGGAATATGTTTATAAATGAAGGAGAAACATCTACAACCAGGAGATTGGATGGACCAACAAAACTGGCTATTAGGAATCGGACGATGTCAAAGACATTAATCAACCGATGATCTATCTATGTACAGCATACTTCCAACACAGGTGCTGCCTAGAGGGAGTTTATTAACCAAGGTAATCCATTCAACAAGAATCAATTTCTGTAATTATACAGTGGAGGAAATTGGTATAAAGCCACTAACTTTTAGTAGTAAAACAACCTGAAATATTTATGCAAATACCGTATGTGTGTCATAGATTACATATAATTATCTTGGACATAATTTCGTACAGGTCTCCTCATTTTTTATTTATTATATATGTAAATAATACGTAAAATCTAAGAAAATGCTGTCCTAGGGGTGGAAATCGGTATAAAGGCAGGTCAACTTCTGGCTCTTACAGAGACATAAATGTAAACAAAACACTGCAATTACATGGAGACGACGTGTCTGTGAGCATCGTTCATCAGTTACAAGTCAGTAGTACATACAATGCCACGTGGAAAGCCTCTATCAAATGAAGAGAAATCAAGAGTTAGTGCCTTCAAGGAGATGGGCCTTTCCAATAGACAAATACCTACAAAATTGGGGCTTCAAGATGTGTCATTGATAATTTTGTCAAACTGGGCTCACAATATGGAAAAAACGGGAAATATGGACGGACAAGAAAATTGTCTGAGCGCACTAAACGTCTCATTTTACGTAAAGCAAAAGGTAAGAGTATGTTTTCTTCTCAAATCCAGACTGATTTGAAGTTGCCAGTAACAGCCAGATGAGTAAGACAAATTCTGTCAGAAGACAAGAACCTAAAATTAAAAAAAAAAAAAAACACCTCTGAACGATGCACATAAGAAAGTTAGAATGACTTTTGCTGAAGAACACATGTCCTGGACCTCAGAATGGAATAAAGTAATGTTCAGTGATGAGAAGAAGTTTAATCTGGACGGGCCTGATGGCCTTCAGTATTACTGGAACGATCTCCATACTGAAGAGCAAGTTAGAATGAGTAGAAACTTCGGTGGTGGAGGCATTATGATTTGGGCAGCATTCTGCTTTAAAGGAAGATCAAAAATAGCATGGATACGCATCAAGATGAATTCTGAGTCCTACACTGAGGAGCTTCTGGAGTCCTAATTGATACGAATGTATGAGGAATTTGGCGAAGATCTAATTTTTCAGCCAGATAATGCTTCCATTCACGTGTCTGCCAAATCAAAGGAGTGGTTCAGGAAGAAGGAAATACCACTTTTGATGTGGCCAGTCAGAAGTCCTGATTTAAATCCGATTGAGAACTTATGGGGGATCCTGGCAAGGCGTGTGTATCGCAATGGACGGCAGTTTGGGACAGTGACTGAACAGAAAAATGTTATTCAGGAAGAGTGGGCTTCAATCTCAGTGGAAGAAATAAACACCCTCATCAAGTCAATGCCAAAGAGAATCTTCCAAGTAATTAACAACAATGGAGGTTCAACTAAATTTTAGAACTTTGTTGTAAACTTTGCGCTCAGTCTTTTAGGTTTAATCTATGAGATACACAAAGTGCCTTTATACTAATTTCCACCCATATGTGAGAGTGGTTTCAGTTTTCATGTACTATTTTGGATGGAAATGGATAAATAATTTTGACATTACTTGTGTGTGTTTTATACTCAATCACCTCCTAAGTTAATATAGAAAAATGCCAAAGAAAGAGTAAATAAACTTGTGTTAACACTAATTAAATGAATCGTGATTTTTTCTTTCTTGTCCCGCGCCATAGCCGAGCGGTTAAGGTAGGAAGCCTTGGCGCAGAGCTACGGGACTTGTGCTGGTTCGAGTCTCCATGGGGGAAGAAATTTTCTCATGGTATTTCGGCCAGTATGGGACCGGTGCCCACCCAGCATCGTGAGGCAATTGGGTAGCTACAATAAGTAGCGGCTCCAGGTTGAGGAACCAGCTATAACGGCTGGGGGACTCGACATGCTAACCACATGTCACCCCTATACTGGCTGTTGATCATCTACCTCTGTGATTGACACATGTGGATGTGAAGGGCCAGCAGCCGGCTGGTAAAAGGGCAACCGCTGAAAAGTGGAAAAACCCTCAATCGGATTTTTTCTTACCTCATACATCTATGTTTTTTTTTTAAACACAGCACTGCAGTATCGGCGACACTTTGTCGTCATCGTCAGCTGTTTTCACGACTGTCGATTTTTTCACCTTTTTGCCGGTAATTATCCAGACTGCCATCTGGTGTTCTTTTGAAGGAATTCCTCTTCAAACTGCCATCTGGTGTTATTTTGAATGAATCATTTCCTAAACTGCTATTTGTTGTATTTTTGAAGAACTTTGTAATCAAGCTTGGTTCTTCCGGAATCTCAAAGTTCATAGTTCTAGTATGGTTTTTTTGAAGATATATTTTTTCCCAAACTGTTAAATCCAAAGGTTTAGATAGATGTTTTAAAGTTTTGCTTCTTTTCAATCCTATGATGCTCTAATAAACTATGTGCTGCTATAGCTGATTTTCAATTTCTCCATTCTTTATGTTTCTGAAGTGCTCTTTATTACGAGTTTCCAAGTTCCTTTTGTTTTTCCTATATATATCTTGTTGCAATATTTGCAATCAATTTGATAAATCCCAGATTTTTTGTTGTCTGGGGTATTACATTTATTATTAGTTAACAGCAGATTACCCAGGCTGAATTTGTTAATTGGAGCTAATGTTATATTAAAATTTCTGAAAATTTTTTGAAACTTATTATTAACTTCAGGATGGTAAGTGAATTTCTTGAATTTTACATCTTTCTTGGGACCATGATGTAAGGTGGTGTATTCCTGTAACCTTTTTTGTTGTTTGAATTTCTTTAATTTATTCTTTATAATGTCTTCATCGAAACCATTTATTTTAGCAACATGAACAATATGATTATATTCCTTGTCAAAATCTTCTACATTAAGTGGAATATTTAACAATCTGTGTAATAGACTATTGAAAATTGCATGTTTGTGTGTCAAATGATTAAAACCTGAAGATTTTATGTAGTTGTCAGTATGTGTGTCTTTTCTGTAAATGTTAAATTCAATTTTTTGCTGTTGTTCATTTCTTATTAAGTATAAGTCTAAAAAAGGAATCTTGTTATTTTGTTCCATTTCAATAGTGAATTTCACTGACTCATCCTGAAGATTAAGCAATTTCAATGCATCTTGAATGTATTTTTTATCAATTACAGCGATAATATCATCTACATATCTATACCAACACTTGAAAATCAAAGGATAAGCATTGGTGATATGTGATTCAAGATACCCCATAAATAAATTGGCTAAAAATGGAGAAAGTGGATTTCCCATTGCCAATCCTGAAATTTGTCTATAAAATTTTCCATTGAATGTGAAAAAGTTATTATCGATACAAATTTTAGTTAGTATTAGATACTCTTCTATGATTTCTGCCTTTAATTTTTGTGAATAACACTTTTAACAAGTGCCTTTATACCAATTTCCTCCACTGTATAAATTAATTTATATCACAAATAAAATTTAGATTCTCCAACTTTTATAAATATTGTACATAGTGAATCTGATGTTGTAAGTATGAAAAAAATATGAATGAATGATAAATAGATGAAGTTTAGAATTAGAAATTATAAGTAAACCTTTAGCAACAATTTAAAAAATGAATGCATTTTAACTTATATCTTGATAAAAGTATAAGGAAATCTCCATCTACAATTAAATATAACTTGTAATTAACCGATGAAAGACACCATTCTATATCATCCTTTGTTTCAATACTATATTCTATAGTGTTCTGTTCTAGTACAGGTCTTTCACTGTAATCATAGAATTTTCATGCTATGATTGCTGCTTCATTAGGGAATTATAGGTGTGGTAGCTTCCCACCCAGGGGGATGGTAACAATGATGATAAAAGCCAGATGATGTCCATGGACAGTTTGGGCCTCAAAGCCCACTGCATGACAAGACAGTATTCTACCTCGAGACCACAGATATAATAATATGTTATTAACCCTCTCATTTTGTTATTTGTTTTATTTATTGACACTTACGCTTATTTACCAACATGTCAACAAGATACATGTGGTTAGCACATCGCCTCAATGAGAGATCTATTAGGAAATTAAGGTGTAACTTGGAAGAAAGATGAACATAACACTGAGCAACATGATATCTATGAAATCCAGATGTAATAAAACAGTGCAGGTCTCGTAGGCTGCTATGGGTATGTAGCACGAATAGGAAATTATATAGGAACTTCGCGTACAAAAAATAGAAGCAAAGTGTCGAGTAGGGAAGGATAACCATAAAGTGCAAGAAAAATATTAACCAGGATTTGAGGGAGATAAATTATACAGGACCCTCACTGCTGAATTCCCGAGATCGAGTCTCGGTCACTCCATGTTGGTTTCGTGGCAGGAAAAACGGAGCTTGGACAGGTTTTTCTCCCATTTTCCCCTGCCACATTTTCATTCCACCATTTCTCCATACTCATCTCATCACATTAATTTCGTTTCATTTCGTTCATCTGCCTCTGTGGTGTCAGTCATGGTCGGCCACAACCTCGTCATTCACAGACCTCTATATATATAAGGGCTTCTTCTCATCTCGTCCCTCGACCTGACCCTGACTTGGACACGAGTTGAGGATATTATTATAAATTATACATGAATAATTGGAAAACATTATTTGGGATAGCAATGTATGGAGAGGTTATGTATGCATAACCATGACCTCCATGTTCGAGTGCCATTAATTTCAAGACAACACAAAACAAGTTGGTTTCCAATGTCCCTCATTTTTTTTTTAAATTGTCCCTTTCATTGAATATTTTAATAATAAATTCCAATCTCTCTACCTTCCAAATCAAGATATCGTAATTGATGAATCATTATGGTTATGGAGGGGCAAACAATTCCCTCCACTTAAAACTGCCAAAGTTAATTTTAAAACTTATGAATTGTGTGAATCTAGAACTGGGTATGTGGTCTCGAGGTAGCGTGCTGCCTTGTCACGCAGCTGACCAAGATTCGATTCCCAGTCAGGAGAGGCTTCCTGCGTGAGTTTTTTTTGGGGGTTTTCCTGACCTGTATGACAAACGTCAGGAAGCTTTAGGGCCCCAACGGTACCTGAAAATCATCTGGCTATCATCATTATCATTCACCTTGTGTGGAAGCAACGGGAAGCTACCACACCTATAATTCCCTAGTAAAGCTACAAAGCATAGAATGAAAATGCTATGATTGTAGTGAAAGACCTGCCCTCGGGAGAACACTATAGAATAGAATAGAATGGTCATTCATTGTTTACATTCTATTAATCACAATTTGATATGTATCTAAAATAAGTTACTGGGTGAGTAGAGTTTAATAATACTACCACACAGGGGTACTGCATGGACTTTTAAATGACTGCATAGAAGGGAGGAAACCAGTCTCGTATAAGTACGGCAAACCACGCTGAAGGGTTATAGGAAGCCAGATATAATAAGAACAGTTAAGTCTCATAGACTGTGATGGGCAGGACATGTGGCACGAATGAGGAATGAAAGATGTGCGTGGAAACTTCTTGTAGGAAAACCAGAGGGAAAACGCCCAGTTGGTAGACCAGGAATGAAGTGGGAGAATAACATTAACCATGATTTGTGGGAAGTAAATTATATAGGGAATGATTGGAAAACATTAGCTCAGGTTAGGGATGTTTGGAGAGTTTATGCCCATGTGGCCATGAACCTACAGGTTCGATAGTGCCAGTGAATTAGTTATAATTCATTCCTTCAAATCTTTCTTAATGTAATTTTCCCACCTCATTCTTGGCCTACCTACTCTGCCCACTAGTCAGGAAGAAGGCATCCTACCATCTGAACCAAGACGGCGAACTCGGACACCAGATGATAACCAGTTAATCCTGTCTTCCCATTTTCCCAGGAAGCAATAGCTTGTTGGTCAATAATATCCCTGTTGCATGAAAGGATATTTGTATGACTCTGTATATTAAGTTAAAAAAATTTATTTAAATAAAAGATGCTTCTAAGGGAAACTTATTGTAGATGTCGAAGGTTACATACCTGCATTATTAATGGTTCAGGATTCACAGATACTACTGTCCATAAATTTGCTTGGAACACCTTAGAATCATTCTTAGAATTTTCGTGAAAGTTAAGAAGGTTTTCCAAGTGGACGGAAGATGGACAACGAAGACTACTTGTAAAACTCTTTGTTACAAGTTGTCGCAATTCAGATAGTAAATTATCATGCTGACTTATTGCATTACTGACGTTACATCCTGGTACCAAATCTGTCATCAAACATATATTCTTATCAAGCAAATCCAATTCTGAATTATGACCAAGTTTCTTCAATATAACCTTCTTATTTAAGTATAATCCCAACATAATATTCTTTGCACCAAGCATATTAAAGATAATAGCATCAATGCTAGAAGTGTCTCGGATTATGTGTTCTGTGGCAAATGCTGGGCACATGGAAGTTCCATAGCAAGCAGGACATTTCTCTAATTCCAGTAGGTCTGTGATTGGAGGCAATATCAGGATTTTAATACTTATAACAATAGCCAAAGACACAAGAATTATACTTGCTCTCATTTATAGGTTATGTCTAACATATTACAGTTTCTTGTATGATTCTTCATTTATATATGTGTTGCTGTGAATAGCTTCCGAGATTCACTTCCTGTACTAATTATTTTATTGATTTAAAATTATATTAATGATGAATAATATACAAATTAAATAATTCAGTATATTTGTATTGTATTTCTAATTATTGTAATAGCCTTTATTAATTAATAATATTAAGACAAGCATTGTTATACCCCTGTTCAAGAAAGGAGACAAGAGAAAAATGGACAACTATAGGGGAATCAGTTTGTTAAACACATGCTACAAAATTTATGCAGACATTTTAAATGGAAAATTGAAAAGTTTCAGTGAAAAATTCCTTATGGAATGTCAAAATGGATTTAGGAAAGGACGATCTTGTATTGATTCAGCATTTTCTGTTAAACTATTGCTTGAAAAAAGAAGAGAATTCAACTTAGAAACACATTTTGCTTTCATAGATTTTGAAAAAGCTTTCGACACAGTCAAGAGATCAAAACTCTTAAATATATTAGAAGACAGAAATATACCAAATTTACTTCGGCAGAACATACAAAATATTTACAAAGACAACACCATAAAGATTAAATTAAATAACAGATTTTTCTGAAGAAGGAATTATAAATCGTGGTGTGAGACAAGGCTGCCCCCTATCCCCAACACTCTTTGCAATTTATATCAATGAAGTAATAATATGTTGCTGGAACAAAACATATAAATTCGGAATAAGAATATCAGAAAATAGAAAATTAAACACCCTATTGTTTGCAGATGACCAAATAATAATAGCAAATTCCGAAGATAATCTACAGAAAGGTCTGTATGAACTTAACAAAATTACAGAAGAATATGGATTAAAGATATCTACAGAAAAAACAAAAATTATGGCATTTCAAGGTGTAGAATCCTGTCAGAAGTAAAATTGTACTGGACAATAAAATTTTGGAGCAGGTGAATAATTTTACATATCTAGGATGCAATATCTCATATGAAGAAGAAAAGGATGTAAATGCAAAAATATCTAAATTTTTAAGAATTTTAGGGTTAATAAATTCTATCTTCAAGCCACAGTTAGTGCAAAAGCATTCAAGACTGAAAGTATATAAAACACTGGCTCTTCCAACTCTTTTGTATGGTAGCGAAGTATGGACGTTGAAACAGAAGGATATACAGAGACTTAGATCTGCTGAAGAAATGAGATATCTTCGGAGGACTGCAGGATACACACTACTAGATCACAAAAAAAATGAAGACATCTTAGAAGAATTACACATGGAATCTTTAGAAAACAAAACTTCTGATTATAAGTCAAGATGGATACAACATGTTCATCGAATGGAAGATCACAGAATACCCAAACTAATGTTAAGATATCAACCTGCAGGAAGAAGAAAACCAGGACGTCCACTCAAAAGACTTCTGGATGGTGTTTCTCTTGAGGCCGAAACAGGTCAACAAATGGCCTAAATTCGTGAATGTACTATGATGATGATGATGAATTAATAATATTCGAAAGAAATTAGTTTAAAAGCAAAACATTAATTTAATGCATATGTATTTTCGAATTTATTCATATGATGATTATGTTAATTCAAGTTCATGACGGCAGAGAAATATTATTTCGATCATTGGCTGCCCTGGTAAGTAATAGAATTATTGCTCTTGTGTAAATTTTACTTTTGAGTTCATAATTTAAGTAATAAAAGTACTTATTTTATACTTATCTTGCTAATATAAATGAAATAGAAAAAAATAAGCACATAATTAGAATGCAATTAGGAACCGTTTCGAAGACTATAATTGGATGGTAGGTGTAAAGAAAATTCTGAATGCTCGATTGTGACCTGTCTTTCGACTTTGTGAGGTGAAGTATAAACAAAAATCAGTACATTAATCGTAAAATGTTGATTGTGTGAATATCCTAAACGAAAATGTGTGAATATCCTAAATGAAAAATATCCAGGAGCCCTTCTATATTAATCACTTTTCAAACAGAATAGCCAATTTTCTTTTTTGGTGCGCCAGATTATCCAATAAACTGTAAACTAACTGGCTCATATTTATCCTAACTTGCTCATTTTGATTGCTTAACGAAATAAAATGAGTATAGGTGGACTTATGGCGTAGAATAGTAAAACATTAAACTAGGGAATCGACTTAATAATTCAGCATTTAATTAAGATGCTCATTTTAAAGATAAGCCCACATTGCAATTAGCTAAGAAAAGGAAATAATGAAGTCAAGAATGTAGAGCCTACATGAGGAAGAGCATTAATAGTACTATATCATTGCTAATGAGGCATGAAAAATATAAGAAATACCCTTTTTCTTTACTATCCTGCATAAACCTAACCTAGTATCTACCATGCTTTAACATAACCTATAATTCAGTATACACTCAGAAATGTTACTTGGTTAAGAGTTTAGAATATAATCACCAAATAAAAGCCGAAGAATTCTGGTGCCACCAACATAAATTCAAATAAAAAAAACGGAAAAACAATTTATTGTTGTAGTATGTGAATAATTACCCAAGAGGAATATATACAGTATGTCAATTTGTTATTCATATACTTAGATTTTATAATTGAAATAGCACAATTTCAATTCTCAGAATATTGCAATTATATTTTGCCATTAACTAAACATTTTCAGGTACACTTCTTTACATAATATATACAAATCAACAAATTCTATAAACATTTAACGTATAATGTATTTAAAAAACTTTAAAAATTGTAAATGTTATAGTCACTTTTCTATTCATACAGTCAGAATGGGGGGAAAAAATGAAGAAAAAAAAAGAACTATCCTTAATATTTTGTAGGGTAACCTTTAGCTTTAATAACAGCTTAACATCTACGCTGCATGGATCTAACAAGCCTATCACATATCTGAGGACTGATTTTGCACCATTCTTCAGTAACCACCTTCTTCAATTCTTCTTTGGAAGAAGGATTTCTGATGTGGACCCTAGGTTTCAAAAACGCCCATAAATGTTCTATAAGGTTTAAGTCAGCAGATTGAGGAGCAGTTTTCAATTGCTTTGGCACGTTCCATATCAACCAAGTCTTATTTAAGTCCGCCGTATGTTTGGGGTCGTTATCTTGTTGGGACATGTACGTAGGGAGCATATCCAATTTTGCTACACTTTGTATAACATTCTTACGAAGAAAGTAGTTATACACAAATTTGTCCATAACATTGTCAATGAACTGTATATTGCCAACCCCTTTTGCCGACATACACCCCCACAACATTATAGACCCACCCCCATGTTTTACTGTAGGTGTTGTATTGGTCACATCATTATCCGCATTGGCTTTTCTCTAGATTCTATGAACGCCATCTGAACCGTTGATTTTTAGTCTCATCAGACCAGAGAACATTATTCCAAAATGCCTGCCTCTTATTTACATGTTCTTTTGAAAACTGTAGTCTTACAACACGGTTCTTCTTACTTACATATGGTCTTTTTCTAGTCATTCTTCCATGATAGCCATTTCTGCATAACACCTTCCGAACTGTCTCAGTACATACCTCTTTACCAGTAGAAACTTCTAGGGTGGACCGCAATTTTGGAGCACTAATTCTGGGAATTTCACTTGTCTCACAATGGTTCTCTCCTCCTTTTCACTTAACTTTTTTTGTTTAGGTTTTCTCGGAACATTCTCTACTGAACCTTTATACTTGAATTTATTTAGTATATATTGTACTGTTGCATGACATTTGCCTATCAGTCGCCCTATTTTTCTCAAAGAATATCCCTTAAGTGCAAGATTTACAATTGTATCCTTGAGATCAGAACTGAGTTCTTTACATTTACCCATATTGGAGGAGACTGACTGCCAGTGTACACAACCAGCACAGTAGGCAGATGTAAACAAATGCACAACTTAGAGTATTCATGTTGCATTAATGTTTAAGCAAGTTAGACAAGCAAATACACTGCAGTGTTTTCTTTAGTGTATGAATAGCAAATTGGCTTGTATTTGGGTGTAATAAAGGTTATTTATTTTGATAAAATTATGTTTATTTTATAATTAAGTTTTGAACTACATATTTAGGTATAACTTAATGTTTCCTTCAAACCACAATAAATATTTTTTCTTTACTTTTAAAAACTTTCTGAAAATTGGATTTTTATTAATAAAAATGCCTATGTATAAATACCAAATTGACATACTGTATATATGTTTATTTTTTTTCCCAAAAAAAAAGCCTTATAATAATGTCTTCTTCATCATGGTTTAGGCTTATTTACTAGCCTGTTCCGGTTCCAAATTGCTGCTGTTTCCATCTTTTCCTTGGTCTTCTCAACTTCTTCCTCGTGGTGAATAGCTGTATGCTGCTTTTGGTATTCTATTCTCAGTCGTCCTTGCCAAGTGTTCTTTCCAGTTTGTTCTGTATTTCACTATTGTTGTGTTTAATTCCTGTACTTTTAGTTGTTGTCTTATTTCTGTGTTATGTTTTTTGTCTGTTCTTTGATATCCTGCTCTTGGTCTGAGGAATTTCATTTCAGCAGCTTGTATTCTGGCAGATTGTTGCGTTGTCACTGTCCATGTTTCGGATCCATAAGTAATAATAGGCACTGCCATTGTCTTGTATAATTTAATTATAGAGTCTTTTCTGGCTTTATTTTTCAAAGTTCTTTTTAGTTTTCCTGTTATATAATTGAACTTATTTAGTTTGTTATTTATATCTGTTCTGCTGTGTATGATATTTCACAACCTAGGAAGTTATATCTTACCACTTGTTCTATTGATTTATTTTCTAATAATATCTTTGTCCGAACTGGATGAGCACCCTTGATGGCCATTGTTTTTTATTTTCCTGATGATATTTCCATGTTGTATTTTTTTATATTTCATTTGTTTATATAGCATTCTTTGTAGTTCGTCCTCTGTTTTTGCTATTAAAATCTGGTCATCTGCAAAGGCTACTGTTTTTATTACTATGTTTTCTAAGTTAATTCCCCCAGTCATCATTTACTTCCATGATCTTATCATGTCATCAAAATAAATGTTAAAATGAGTGATTGATAGTGGACAACTTTGTCTAACTCCTCCTGTTATATGTATTGGTTCTCGTTAATTTATTTTTATTTTCTCATACATTTTCTTAATTACTGCTATCAAGTGTAGTGGAATTCCTTACAATAATGTGAGAAGTTAAACTCAAAGTAACCTGAAATTGGCATATTTGCAATGTAAAATGTATATTAGCCATTGCTCAGACAGTAGTCAACTCATCATAAAAACTCATTAACAAACAAGTGAATGCTAAACTAGTGTGGTGTACTAACTCGCCCATTTTCTTACCCTAACTTGCCCATACTAACACAATATTCTGTAGGACTTTATGATGGAAATCAAACTAAAGTTTTTCCCAAAATTGCCCATTAATGTAGGCAGACTCTTGGGATAGAATCTCCTGTATGTAAGCAAACATGTTGGCAACTGTCTCTAGTGGGAACATGTGTTATCACATTGGTCAACACTGTTAAAAGTCATTTGTTCTCCGATTGAATATTCACTGATCACATAGAATACCTAAAAGACTTTTCATTTCCATATGTAGTTTAACTAGTGTTTATAGATTAATTTAATTTGGTAATTATTTACTTGTCATCAACCAAGGATTTTGTTCAAATGAATAATCAAAGGTGAATTATTCCATTGTAACCATGACAATATTAATAACAAATGGTAGGCCTATGCCTAGACGCCATGTTGAAAATGTTTTCTGATGTCAATATTAGTATTATTATATTTGAGTTTACTTCACAATTACACACTTTGTTCCTAAAACTTAAAAAAGCTAACAAACCAAAATAACTCACTAACCTTATATTTGTCCTTTTTGTGTAGCATTTATTATTAATTAGATTGAATTTCAGTCAGTTAGCTTTTAATATATCATGTACTGGGAATGTTTTACGAACAAACAATTCAGATTTAAAGAAATTGTTAGTTAACAAGTAAATAATTACTTTTTTTTTTAACTCAGGAATATTTTTCAGGTTATATATAATTCCTTGTATAGCCTATTCTTATGGAGGTTCCCTCTGAAATGACAAAGTGCATTTTTAAAGTATTATAACCATTGTCATGTTTCATGTAATGTAATTTTATGATTTTTCAGGGCTGTTGTAACTACTGTTGGATTATATAGTTTTGTACTTTCAAAGCGATCCGTAGAAAGAAATCGTTATGAGGCTATGAAAGTTAGAGAGCGCATGCGAAGATCAAACTCTGAAGACTACTAACTTGTCACCAGGAAATTGTAAACGTGAGTGTTAAGATGGCTGCTGGCATGCCCACACTTGATCCATCTAAGCTGCAATTGGTGCAGGAGTTGGAGATTGAAATGATGTCAGATATGTACAATAGGATGACAGCTGCCTGTCACAGGAAATGCATTCCCCCTAAGTACAAGGATGCTGAGTTAGGGAAAGGTGAATCTGTTTGTTTAGATCGTTGTGTGGCCAAATATTTGGACATTCATGAGCGTATTGGCAAGAAACTCACACAATTATCCATGCAAGATGAAGATTTTATGAAAAAAATGCAAGGCGAGCAACAACCTAAACCTTAACACAAGTCTTGAAGCTATACTTGGTAGTAAAAAAATAACTGTTGTTTTTAAATAAGTGATTGTTTTCATAATCTTACCTTGTTTCTTATGTAATATCAAATTCTAATAAAACTTGTAGTTGGACAATAAACATGGCAGTTTTCTATGCGATAAATGGATGTGAATCCTTGAGAGCCAAATAACTTATTTTTCTTAAGTAGCACTACTGTCCAATGTGGACCTTCTCCTCCTCCAGTCATCTCTGTCCTTAGATTTTACATTCCAACTTGTGATTTTACATTTCCTAACATTATATACATCCTAACTGGTTTTAAGCTTGTAGCGCAGTGCCTTAACCACTATGCTACGGCATGCCCCTAAACCGACCCTTATACCTCTATGAGTCCTGTCTCCTTTCTTGTGTATAGGAATCACAACCGCGGTTCTCCATTCTTGTGGGATGTCACCATAAATTCAGCAACCATTTAGTAAGTTCAAAAATTTATGTAAAAAAGTTTTAGGCGCATATTTAAATAGTTCATTATGAATTCCATCAGAACCTGGAGCCTTTCTAGATTTTAATTATTTTATAGTTGTTTCCGGTTCTTCAATTGTGATTAAGTCTACAGAATCTGCTATTAAGTTTAGGATTTTTTCTTCATAGGTTTCATCATCAGTTGATGTAGTCCAAAGTCTTGTGTAATATTCTAGCCATTTGTATTCAAATATTGGATTAAGTTTTAAATGATCTTTTTCGATTTTGTTTAGGTCCTTAATAATTTTGTATGCATTCAGCTATAGTCCATGGAGATCATGTTCAATTTATTTACGTAAGTTTCCCAAGATTGACTATTCATTTTTCCTCTTTCTCTCTTCACCGTTGCAGCCAATCTTTTGTATTCTATTTTATCCGTTTCAGAATGTGTTGATTGATATTTCAAGTAAGCTTTTCTTAGTTTCAATCATCTCTTTAATTTCATCATTCCATATTATTAAATGTATTTTATTTTTTATTTTCTTTCTCTTGCCTAAGGCCTCGGTTGCTGTTTGTGGTAATGTACTTTTTATATTATGTCATTCTTCATAATGTTTAGGCTACAAAGTGACTGTATCAAGTTTTGTTCCAATCTTCTCTCATATAGAAATTTTATACTAGTGTCTTCCAATAATTGTATTCAAAATGTTTCTTCTTGGCATGTAGGTCTTTTGGAAGGTTTATGCCATTTCTGTAGTATATTTATTTAGGAAATTAGTAAAAGTGATCTGATGAAACATCATATTCTCTAAAGACTCTAGAGAACATAACTAGTTTCCTAGGGAAATCTAACTGGTGCGTACCTTCCCATACTTCATTGTTCCTTCCAAACACTGTTATAAACTGTTTAAAATCAATAAACAATCTTCAAAGATACCTCCCTCTCCCAGTCATGGAACATCTTAACAACATTACCTAGATAAAGGCAGAGGCAAATAAATAGAAATTGCCATGTTTCATAAATGAAATATTATTTTCAACAATTTTTAAAATAACATGGATTATTTTATTTATTTGTAATATTTAATTTTTAAAATAACTCGGTATGATTTCTTGATGGCTGAGTTTTGCCATATCACATTATTTGCTGACCTTCAGCCATTCTCTTGTGATCTTCAAGCGAAAGCTTTTGGTTGCTTTGAAGGGAAGTGACAAAAGGATTAGACAATGAGATAGGCCTATGTCAAAATCTTGAAACATAAGATAATTAGATGTTGCTTGAACCTGGCAAAAAAAAAAATGTACTGTCATGGGCCACAAATGCTAGATATTTGTTCCATAAGCAGTAAGATTGGATATGAACTTGTGAACATTTGATTAGAAAAGTATCGGTTGGTAGCCATACAGTACCTGTGCAAACAATTTTAAGGAGTGGAAAATGGTACAAAAAAATAATTTTCAAAGATTTCAGATCTATTTGTCGCATAGTAATTTTCTTATATTAACAATATTCCTCAAATTGTTTTGTATTTAATACATATTAACAATTAAGCATGAAAACAAAACATTTTTTTAGAGAATGAAAGGATAATCTAAAAATATGTTTATAAAATTTTTTATTTCACTCACCTCATACTTCATAACTCCTAGCATACCCAGGGTTTCATCACATCCTTTGTAACATTCTCAATGCTGTGTCACGTTCACAACTGATGTCCGGCTTCCTTCTATCCTGCAGACTGACCTCCACGCCATCTGATGGCTGACCGGATGGCGCGGAGGTCAGCCTGCAGGATAGAAGGAAGCCGGACGTCAGTTGTGAACGTGACACAGCATTGAGAATGTCACAAAGGATGTGATGAAACCCTGGGTATGCTAGGAGTTATGAAGTATGAGGTGAGTGAAATAAAAAATAAACAATATTAAAAAACCTCATAGTGTTATTTCCTACTACATAATTTATATGTTTATAAAGTTGTTATTGAATTGCTTAGCTTGCTGGCTACACTTGTTAGAATTGTTACTACAGTAAAACTTGTTCAAAGTGGAATTGCATAGGACCATTTTTTTTTCACAGATAAAATTCTGCATTATAAAAAAAATTAACCAATCTTAGATTATAGAGTACCATATATGTCTTTTTACATATCTTGGATTAATTGTAGTTCCGCTGCTGCTGAAAAGTGAAGTGTAGTATGTACAAGTGACTTCGACATTAACGCATGAAAAACAGTCCTGTTTCATCAGCGTTAAAAATGTGTCTTAGGCATGTATCCTGAAATTAAAAGTATGCAGTTTCGGTTTCCACTCACTAACTACACTTTCATCCACATCCTTTGATTCCCTGCAAATTTCATTCCACACTACATTGTGTCATCTTTTAAAACTGTCCAGCCAACCTGAAGATGCCTTGAAATCATTATTCCCTAGGGATTTAGCAACAGCTAGAGTCTGGAAATTTGGAGATTTTTTGATTGTGCACTTTAATACACTCCCACACTACATCATTGATTTCATTTCCTGTTTTTTTTTTTTTTTTTTTTCCTCTTCATTTGACCATTTCCTTGCATCCATTCATTCATCATTTTTTCTTTGTGTTTTAAAATCTCATAAACTTGGGATTTTCCACATTTAAATGTCATTATTTCACGCACTGAGAATTTGTTTTTCTTTATCTTCAGTCACTTTCATTTCTGGTTATTTGTAAGGTGGATGTCACACACCGAATATTTGTTAAACCTATATTTTGCATAACGGGTGTGCAGTGAGGCCGAAAGATAATTTCAATTTCAGACAGAGGTAGAAACTCTGTCAAGAATCATTACTTATTGTTATTTGGCCTAACAGGAATTCAGTGAAATGGAATCTAATTTATTTCTCTCTCTGTCTCTCCGACTTACAAAATTTTTTTCATGAATTGTGCAGAAATATCCTTCTGTTTCCGCGTGACAGATTCCGTTTTATGCAAAATACATACACGTAATATTACTATTATTTTGTTAGGACAATAAATTTGTTCACATTGGAAGAATTCTGGATTAAACAAGTTTTACTGTATAACATGTTAATTAAAAACTAAAATTATCTACAATGGAATTAACAATTTGGATTTAATATTCAAAGGAAGTGACACCATGAGATTTATTTTAATTATTATGAGTTAGATTATTTGTGACTCAACGTCATTATTAATACTTTATAACTGTTAAATCGGCAGTTGATTTCTGTTCCCTCTGTTGGCTGATCAATGAACTTCCAAATCAAATTTTTTTCCCGAGAATTTCAAAATTAATTATTTTCTTGTGGGTGTAAATTTTCTCCCAAATTGTGAGTTCCTTAGATTTATCTAACTGTTTCAGTAATTTGGACTTTGTTTCAATTCCCTGTTTTTCTGACCATGCATGTGCAGCTATTGCAGATTTTTCTATTTCCCCATTTTTAACATTTTAAAGGTGTTCTTTCAATATCGTATTCAAGTTCCTTTTTGTTTTTCTTATGTATATTTTTTTCACACTCTATACAATCAATTTGATAAATCCCTGATTTATTGCCTTTATCAATCTTTTCATTTTTATTGTTTATTTTTTATTATTTCACTCACCTCATACTTCATAATTGAATTATTGTTTATTTTTTATTATTTCACTCACCTCATACTTCATAATTCAATTGAAGTATGAGGTGAGTGAAATAATAAAAAATAAACAATATTAAAGAACCTCATAGTGTTATTTCCTATCTACATAACTTTTCATTTTTGTTGGTTTTAATTAATCTATTCAGGCTGTAATCATTTTTCAGTGCTAATTTAATGTTAAATTTGCTGAAAATGTTTTGAAACTTATTAAATGCCAAAGTATGGTATGTAAATTTCCAGAATTTTTTTACCAATTTCTTTGTCTGTCTGAAGAGTACTTTCATTTATAACTTTTTGTTTTTGAGTCTATTTATTTTCTTATGAATCATCTTTTCTTCAAAACCATTCTATTTTTCTATCTTTAATATGTATTTTTTCTTTGTATTATAATTTTCTTTGCTTATGGAGACGTTCACAAGTCTGTATGTTAAACTATTAAAGACTGCCTTTTATGTGCGATGAGGTTGAAAACTGTTGCTTTAATATAATTATCAGTGTGTCTTTCCTTTAAATTCCAAATTCTATTTTCCTGTTTTCTTAATTTCTAATCTATTTTAGGTCTAAAAATGGAATTTGTTGATTATTTTCAACTTCCATAGTAAATTTAATTGTTTTATTATGGATATTCAAACTTTTACAGTATCTTCCAAATGTTTGTGATTGACTATTGCTATGATATCTTCTACATATATACACCAAAATTTAAAAATCAAAGAATGTGCTTTGATTATCTGAAATTTGAATACATTTCCTATTGGTAACCTCATCTACCTGCCTTCGGATGATTAGAGAATTGTATGTGAGGAAAGATGTGTTAACGTTTGTATCATGTCTTGAATGGTGTTTGTATTGCATACTGGTGCATAGAACCAGAGGTCTGGAGTTCAAGTCCCGGTTCAATTTTTCTTTTCAAAATAATATTGTCCATTATTGGTAAATATTAATATTTAAATATAACAACAATATTAAGCTTTACTGCTTAAAAAGATAGTGTAAAATTCTCATTAAAAATACTTCTTGAACAGAACCATCTGTTGGCTATTAGTAGTGCTGTCTATCTGCTTCGGACGATTAGAGAACTGTATATGAGGAAAGAAGGGTTAACATTTGTGTCATGTCTCGAATGGTGTAATGTATTATGTATATCCTGGTGCATAGAACCAGAGGTCTGGGGTTCAAGCGATAATTTTTATTTTCAAAATAATACTGTCTAGTATTGAGTGTATTAATATTTAATTATAAAATAAAAAATAGCATGTTTGTTTTTTTTAAACAAATTAAAAACTTTTACTATAATCAAAAATCATACCACTTTTAATAGCTACCATAACGGCTGGGGGATCTGACATGCTGACCACATGTCACCCCTACACTGGCTAGATGATTGTCTACCCCTGTGATTAACACATGTGGATGTGAGGCCAGCAGCCGGATGATCAGCCAAGGGCCTTCTAGGCCTGTCGCGCTATGGAATTTTTTCTTAATAGCTAATAATCTGTTTTCCTAACAAATCATTGGTTTCAGGTAAAAGTGAAGTATGAGATTACTTTCCAGTTCTATTCTAAGATTATGTTGCTTTCAGTGGTGGAGCCTCCATGTTAGCACTGTTAGCCTGGCTAACACTTTCAAAAGTTAGAATTAAACTCTTCGATATTTAATTAAAACGAAACATAATACCGGAACGAGATACAACAATGCATTGATAGTTGTCTAAGGGTCGTATGCAAATACATTAGTCTCTACTCAAATTACTTCCAATCACTGGTGAGCTAACTCACCGTGAGCAATTGCTGAGATTGAATTAACGGTCGACTTACCAGTCATGCATGAAAGTTGACGTTTTCGTAATATTGGCAACGAATTACCCAGAATTCTCAGCGATAAAACCACTTCCATTATTTTCGTCTGCTATAGAGGAACGCATTTACGCTTGCGCCCCGCAAATAATACCATATACGACGTCTGCATCGTGCAATATTATGCCGATTCTCCTGTTCTTCCAGTTGAATTCTTTGGTAGATTCTATCAAATTCCTCTTCTCCGCGTATACTGAATACATGATTGAAGTCTTCAAGGTCCGACATCTTGGATAAAGCTACAAAGGTTTCAAACTACATCGGTTCCCTTTGGGATTTTCACGATAAGTTTCTATCTTGAGCTATGATCTTAAGGTACCTCATCAGGTAGCTTACAATTATTATCGCATGAATAGATTTCTGAGTAAGCAAAATGTATTTGGATAAAACTTTCTCAGCAGAGAACGCCTTTTACTGTCTAATGCATTCAAACATTTGACCCTAAATGTTGTAAACAACAGTAACTTAATAATACATATTGTATGCATTGCGTATATACTGTAGCATTCCAATACAATACCATATGCTTCAATGTTTTAAATGCCCACACTGTTAGCCGATTTCCCAAGGCTAACATGGAAGATGAATATGAGAGTATGTTGCGCAGGCGCATACAAGCTCATTGGTAGTGCATCCTGCTGCATTTCAAGCTGATCCCAATGCTACTCTATAGCTGTCCTGTTAGCACTCTAGAAACCGCTAACAGCGAGGTTTTAGTTGCTCTGAGTAAGTCCTATGTAAACATAGTGCTTCTGAGTGTATCAAACACAATAATTAAACCACTAAATAAATATTTTCATGGGAGAGGAATGTGCTTGAGTTACTGAAGACTTGTTAAGTCATCACTTTTCCTGCCGAAGCTTAGTAGAAAAGAAAAAAAAAATGTTATAAAACAACTTATTTAAATATCATTATAAGTTAAACAAAAACAAAAGTGTGTCGTTTAATGAAGAACATGAAGGTTGGTATGAACATGACATTTGGTTGCAGGAAGTCATGATCCCTGTTAGCGCTGCCTTCTGTTTTCAACGGAGAAAAATGTCTGGACAAAAAAAGGGGTTTCTGATGTAAATAGTTTTCATGTGCTGAAAAACGTCATGAACTAGTTGAAACCCATGTTAACTGTGAAATAGCGCTACATAATTTTAGAAACACTATAATTGAAGAGTCCTGAAGCCGGGCTATCAAATTAACTTAATATGGATAAGCATAACGAAAATGTTAAAGCAAACAAGTACATTTTTAGCTGCCTAATAGACATTGTGTGTTTCCTAGCCAAACAAGAGCTGCCATTTAGAAAACTCTGAATCTAACAAAAGAGGTAGGGCCTAATTATATTGAATTATTGCACCATATTGAGAAATTTCTTCTGTGTTCATTGTCACATCATACGATGTTAAAAACTATTTAATATGTTATATATCCGCGACTTTATTCAATACAATGAAACAAGAGATCTCACCCTTAGTATCTCTCCAAGGCTACCGACAATAGAGCTAACTTACAAGCTCTAGAAACTATCTGGTCGTGGATGACAAATATCTGTTTTAAAATCATGCATCAATATAATATTTAATTTTAGGAAGTGATATTTTGAGGTTATTTTAATTATATTATTTTCAGTCTGATCATCTTACCTCAATATTAATGTTGATTTGTTCTTGGACATGTTTCAAAACAATTCTGTTTTATCGTCAGCTTGTCCAGACTGGTTTGATTTATGTTGCACACCCTGGATGTTGTCAGCTCCATCCTGTGGTTGGCCAAAGAACCTCCAAACAAGGTCATGCTCCATCGGTATTTCAAAATTCATAATTCTGTTTTTGTTTTTCTGAATATAGATTTTTTCCTAAATAGTCAGCTCTTTTGTATTTTCTAACTGTTTGGTCTGAAAAACATGATATAAATTTGGACACTAAATTATTAAAACAGTTAGAAAATACAAAATATTTGGGAAAAAATCTATATTCAGAAGAACAAAAACAAAACTATGAATTTTGAAATACCGATGGGGCGTGACCTTGTTTGGAGGTTCTTTGGTCAACCACAGGATGGAACTGACATCAACATCTAGGGTGTACAACATAATGCAACATAAATCAAACCAGTCTGGACAAGCTGACGATAAAACAGAATTGTTTTGTAACATGTCCAAGATCAACATTAATATTGAGGTAAGATGATCAGACTGAAAATAATATAATGCATTTATATATTTAATTAACTATTAATATGTCCAATTACCTCCTTCCATTTCCTAAACCGTATACCTATAGTGGTTTAATATATTTTATACTCCTAACACTGCATGTCATTATTTTTAGAAGTTCATTTACTTATTAGAAATAATATAATATACACAATATTATATCCATAAACGGGGGCTAACACTTGTCGAAATTCCACGCTCTGCCACTGGTTGCTTTGAAGGAAGTAAGTGGAATTTATAAATTAAGTCAGAGAAATCTTTTTACATCTTACCTCATAAAACTCATGATTTTCACAGGACCAGTTTCAAGGGTCATCACCCCTATCCTCAGCCAAAACCTGAGTTGGAGTTTTGACTGAGGATAGGGGTGATGGCCCTTGAGACCGGACCTATATTAATCATGGAGTTTTATGAGCTGAGATGTTAAAAGATTTCTCTGACTCAATTTCTAATTTGTAAATACCTCATAGTGTTACTTCCCATCATAATTTTTATTAAAAGAAAGTGGAAACTAACTACTGGCAACTAACTCACTGGCACTATTAAACCCATAGGTTCATGGCCATGCAGACATTAGCTCTCCATAGATCCCTATCCTGGGCTAATGTTTTCTGATCATCCCCTGTATAATCTACTTCCCTCAAATCATGATTAATGTTACTCTCCCACCTCATTCTTGGTCTACCCACTGAGCATTTTTCTTCTGGTTTACCTTCAGAGCTTCCATATCCCTCTTTCATTCCCCATCCATGCCACATGTCATGGTCAGTGCAGTCTGTGAGACTTAACTGTTCTTATTACATCTGATTTCCATGAAGATCATGTAGCCACTGTTACATAGTATTCTCCATTTGCCTGTCCATCTCTTTTTGGTACAAAAATTTTCCTAACAATTTTTTTCTCAATTACTCGGATTTTACTTTAATTATTATTGAGTCATTCTATGTCGAATCAACAAGGCACTCAACCTGATCAACACAGACTTTTTAAAAATGTCATGGTTTACAGTACCTGTCTAAATAATTAAAACTGCCAAATGTTACAATTCACGTCCTTTTCATTTTCTGTCAGTAGTGTGTCAAGTATGAAAAAATATAATATTTTTGTAAGTGCACAACTTCATTTAAATTATATTACTTAATACCTGAAGGTATATTTACAAAATTTGATGGTGTAACTTTGTATGATACATGCTAACCATTACACAAATCAAGGCTTATCCTTTCCTCACACAATTATCTTCGTCTGAGGCAGCTAGTCAATGCTAGAAATGTGCAATCAGACGGCTTCTAATTCAAGAAGTTTTATGAGAATTTTTGCACAACTATTATAACCAGTAAAACTTTATATTTCGATGTTATAATTAAATTTAAATTATAAAGAAGAATAGACCATTTTGATTAGCCAGATAAATTAGTTTCTAAATAACTAGACTAGAATATAAAATACTTATATGTATATAGGCTTTTATAATATAAAGCCGACAAATTTACTTTTATAAATACAAAATCTATAATAATTAAGAAATGAAAATTCCTAAATGAATCTTTATTGTATAAAATAATGACGTCTAGGAGAATTTTTCCATTAAATGATGATGATGATGATGTTGAAGAATACCAAGATTGTGTGTGTACATATTTATTTAAATGTTACAAACTCCCTAAATTTAATTATTGATTTTGTTAGATTATCTCCATGACAGCAGTGTCTTTATTTTGTTTGTATAAATAAGTGATAAATTTAATGTGACACAAATACAGACCACACACATAACATGTGTGTGGATTTACAGGATAATGATGGGAACATTCTATCACTTTTTTCGAGAGCAACAGATTCTGACAATTATAGAGGATGCAGTTACAAAGCGCAGCCTGACAGTTAATCTCAGTCATTTTGAAATGCTTGAAGTACCACAACAACTTACAACTCTCAATGAAGTCAGAAAATTATATTTAAATAACAATAAGTTGAAATTGCTGCCTGACGGAGTAACACAGTTGAATAATCTCCATACACTCACATTGGACTACAATGAATTAACAGCACTGCCGACAGGCCTCGGAGCTTTAAAACAACTTGTCTGTTTAAATCTGAGTTACAATCCTTTAAAGATAATCACTCCTGAAATAGGAGATTTGATTAATCTTGAGGTTCTATGGCTCAACCATACGGAGATTCAGGCTCTTCCAAATGAAATTGGTAATCTTATCAATCTCGATACATTTGGAGCAAGAGGAAATAACATTGTTGTTCTTCCAGATGAGATGTCTTCATTACGAAAATTGAGGTAAGGTTCAAATAAACACAATTACAATAAATCACATAACAAAAAATAAAAACAAGTTTTTAAATTTGTGTAGTGTCACCACTCATTAATTTTTCCCATAAATATTAATATATTAGCTGCGGTGGTCTAGTGGTTATGCTCCTTGCCTCTATTCCGAGGATCGCAGGTTCGAACCCAGCCGGGGTCAATGTATTTTTTAAATGGAAAAATCCAAGGAGCAAGTCCTCCAGGAGGGACTTAAGCCATGGGTCCCAAGTCTGAAGATTTTCAGGCTTGTAAAAGATCCTTAAGCCTTAAAATAAAGAGACCTGTAAGCAAAATTTACCTACCTGTTAGATGTCTCATTGGGTCGGTGTGTTAACTGCATGCCATCCATGACATCTGCAAACAAATAAGGTAACTAAAAAATTAACTTGGTCTAGTAATTCCTTACAAAGGAAAGGCTATGGCTCAACAATGGGCGATGCCATTATAGATAGATATATAAACCTAGCTGGAATATTAATTTAATTATATTATTAATATACTTGGGGCATGCCGTAGCGTAGTGGTTAAGGCACTGAGCTACAAGCCGGAGGGTCGAGGGTTCAAGTCCCGTCGGGTCAGGATTTTTAAACTGATCCAAACCCTCTGGTGGCACTATGGCCCTGGGGTCGACTCAGCCTCTAACGGAAATGAGTACCAGATGCATGTTCTGGGGGTAAAGGCGGCCGTCATGCAGGGCTGACATAAAGTGCCGATTGTCAAGAAAAAGTGGGAGCATTAACCTCCTACTACCCCAAGGGCCTCCGGGCCTGTTGTGGGATCACTTTACTTTATTAATATACTTCTACTTTAGTTTCTGAAATTATAATTTATTGTACTTTTGCTTTATTTAGTCTTATATTTTATTTAATTAATTTTTATTATGAATTATATTTTAGAATGGTATTTTTGGTTATATCAATAAGGGCTCACTCTAATTAGATTAAGAGTAATTGTTTACTTGTCAACCAAAAATTTCCTCCAAATGAATGAACAATTGATTCATTTTGATGTCATTACTTAAATTTAACATTCACAATGTTAAACAAATTATTATTTGAAAAGAAAAATTAATGCCTGTACTGCGATTTGAACCCTAGCTAGAGATCTCAGGTTCAAATTCCAGTTCAGACATTAATTTTTTCTTTTATTTTAATATAATAAGTTTGGGAATTTTAACATTATGAGGTTTTCTTAATAAGAATGAAACAAATTGTGAATTTTTCTTACCTCATATATCTATATGTTTTTAATTAAATTTTTCTTTTCAAATAATAAGATTGATTCATTATTGGAAAAATTATTTTTTTGTTTCTCAACTACTAATATTTTCTATTTACAATTCTTTTCTTTTCCACTTTTATAATATCCTACAAGCCAGAAGGTCACAGGTTTGAATCATGATGGGGCCAGAATTTTCAAACTGACCTAAATCTTCTGTTCATACCATGATCCTGGAGTTGATGCAGCCTCTAAATAAAATGAATACAATACATTATGTAATAACTAATAAGGTAAGATAGCTGTCAAGCAAGGCTGACATCTCATCCCGATTGTCTAGAAAGGTGCGATCCTTAACTCCTAGTACCCCAAGGACCTTCTAAAGTCTGTAGTTGGATGACTTTACCAATTCCACTATCACACATACATCCCTTACAGCCCAAGTTTGGTCCTGGTCTCCCTTTTGGGATTTCTTGACCAATCTGATTTAGTTATGTTTATTTTTCTACAGATGTCATGAGCGACACATGGTCAGCATGTTGGCTCAAGGAACATCTAATAGGCAATTAAAGTATTTACTGCATTTACTTGCATAATTCATGCACCAGGATTTTTTACATTAAATTTAAAAAAAAAAGTATTTTCCTTGTATATTTCAAGCATATGCAATAATATGATATTGTGCTGTGATAGCCTCGATTTTCCTCTTGGGTTATTTAGGCGTAATAAGCACAATGAATTTATTTAAAACTTTCAGTAAACACTTTATTTAACTCTTCAATCATCAATAAACTTCTGTTCACAATTACAATTCCTGAAATAATCTTCTTTTAATTGTCATCTCAGAACAGTTTTCCACTCACTGGTAAATAGATTTGCCACAACTTATCGTCACACTGTTCACCACAAGACTCGCTACCGCAAAAACTGACTGCGGTCTCATGCTTCTGCCCTTATATAAGGCGCAAGGAAATCTTCAGAAACAGCTTCTAGGCAGTTCGATACCCAGAATCCTGTAGCATGGATCTTTCTCCAAAGAAGAGAGAGCCACCGGTAGAACCATCTGGCAACACATTCCAGACAATTCTGCCAGCTGTGCGGGTAATCTAACTCGCCCATGCAATTCAAACATCGCTATGCGACATGTAACAATATTTTTTTTCAACTGAACATACTTTTTTAATATTTGAAGAGAAAAATTTTCGCCTAGACCGAGACTCGAACCCGGGACCTTTGCTTTCAAGGCCAAATGCTCTACCAACTGAGCTACCGAGGCGAGTTGCGATCTAGACGCAAATTTTTCTCTTACGCTCGGTAGCTCAGTTGATAGAGCATTTGGCCCAGAAAGCCAAAGGTCCCGGGCTTGAGTCTCGGTCTAGGCGAAAATTTTTCTCTTCAAATATAATTTATCATTCAGTGAGAAGTGTTAGAACAATAATAAAAACATCAATAGAAGCCCTACTGGCTTTATAAAGTAATGTTAAATTCCCAATAAATGTCTTCTTAACTAAGAAGTCGCCATTTGCAAAGATAGAAGCAAAGGTTTCAAAGCATTTGGCACGAGGGAATTACAACGTACATAAGAGAAAAATTTGCATCTATATCGCAACTCGCCTCAGTAGCTCAGTTGGTAGAGCATTTGGTCCGGAAAGCCAAAGGTCCCGGGTTCGAGTCTCGGTCTAGGCAAAAATTTTTCTCTTCAAATATAATTTATCCTTCAGTGAGAAGTGTTAAAACAATAATAAAAACATCAATACTTTTTTAATTTTAAACTTGTACCTTATAAAACAGTCATACTCAACTATAATAACTTCTGTTATAAACGTCGTCACACATAAAATTCTAGGCCTTTTAAAGACATGCTTCATTCTCAGAAATTCTTATGAACATGCTTTTATCATCAGATTGAGTTGGGGCAGTATGCAATTCTGTAATAAGTTTTAATGTTTTATTGCAAGCTGTACTTCCTGCTAGAGTGATTAAGGGGTTCTTAATCTGGAAACTATGCAAAGGTTGTCAATTGAGGTGGCTAGAAGCAGACGGATGCAAGTGCAAGTTTTGCAGTATTGAGAAAAACATGTTTAAAGTTAAAGTTGTATAAGAAAATCACAGGTCATTGAAAATGATAATGATCATACTTCATCTATTCCTAATGGATATACTTCTATCTCTTTGACACTAAATAAAATTATGCTTCAAGAATGTAATTATGAACCAATCTTGTTTTTTGCAAAAAAAATCACACCGCTTTGCCTCTAACTGCCTCAATTATCTTTTGTGCAACTAATAGCTGGAATTCTCACAATACAATCATTTCCCTCAAATAGCATAGTTTTCAAAAGCCTCATATAGTAGATAAGGAATTTTAAAAATGTTCTATGACCCAAGATACAAATACAAGCCTGACGGATACATATGTGCAAGGGATGCAACCGAGAATCATGTGGTAAAAAGCAATGATTATCTCTTACTTGGCTTATATCACTGACGAACAACAAAACAAATAGGCTACTACTGAAACTTATCTTACATAGATCATGCGTATCCATCTTTCAGATCACAAAAATATGGTAAAAAGGTACATGAAATACATAAGTCAATATGGTACTTGTATGGAGGAAAGTTGGTAAAATTTTGCCAGCAACCTCATTTTTCAGGCTTGAGTTTCTTTTACAAGCCTGAAAATCTTCAGACTCAGACCCTTGGATTAAAGTCCCTCCCGGAAGACTTGTTTCTTGGATTTTTTCCATCCTAAAAATGCATTGACCCTGGTGGGTTTGAACCCGCAACTCTCAGGACTAGAGGCAAGGAATATAACCACTAGACAACTGCATGCGTCTTATAATTCTGTAATTATATATATTTCAAGCTACATTACAGTACTATATGAATATAAATACAATTACAGTATTCTTGTGATGTCAATGTTATGAGTGTTCAAGTTATCATAATCGGCTGCAGTGGACTTTTAGTTATGTTCCTTGCCTCTGGTCCCGAGGGTCATGGGTTCAAACTCTGCCAGGATCAATGGATTTTTTAAGATGGAAAAATCCAAGATGCAAGTCCTCCATTAAGGAATTTAAGCCGTGAAGATTTTCAGGCTGGTAAAAGATCCTTAAGCCTGAATAAAGAGACCTCTAAGCAAAATTTACTGATCTCAACGTCCTAGTAATACCTTGGTTGCCTGCTAGATGTCTCATTGAGTCGGTGTGTTGACTGCATGCCATTCATGACATTTATGGGAAAATAAGGTAACTAAATTAACTTGGTCTAGTGACTCCTGACAAGGGAGAGGCTATTATAGATAGATAGGTATAGAAGTTATCATAAATCAAGAATTTGACATTTTTTTTAAGACCAAGAAATCTTAAATCATAACTGACTAAAATTCAACCTAACTATAATGCATTTACTCAGTTAATGGACTCTGGTCACTACAAATTTTGAACCATAATCATGTGATACATGCACCAATGAACTGTAATCATGATACACTGCAAAGGAAGAAGAGCCACCCAATATTTTTAAATTATGACAACCACAAAACTTATCACGATGAAAGAACAATTTTACAATCTTTTGTTGCAATGATAAGTTAACACTCATTAACAAAATATATTGAATTATTTTTCATTATCTACCGACATAATAAAATATATTGGTAAAACGTGGAATCTGTTGCAATGTATGGAAGTGAGGTATGTACAATCAATAAGTACTACAGGAATAGACTAATAGCTCTAGAAATGGATCTATGCAGAAGTGCCAGAAAGTCAAAATTAGAACATGTCACAAATAAGGAAATTAGAAACATAATGGAAGCAGAAGAAAGCATAATTGAAAGAATTGAGGAGAAGGAATTAAAGTAGTTAGGAAGATGAGCGATGGCCGAAGCAACTATATCAATGGGATCTGACCAGAAAGAAGAAAAGAGGGAGACCAAAGTTAACATGAAGACAGTAATGCACGCAAGAGGGCTAAGCATTGAAGATGCCCTAGATCATAGGCTTTGGAGGTTTGGCACGGGAAGACGGTAGCAGCTGTAAGAACCTGAAGATAGATAGATCTACTGACATAATAAGGTGAATAATAATTCCTGTACAATACCTTAATAAAAATCCAAGAATGGAGTATATAAGTATTAATTTCTCTTTGCTATGATATCTGCTTGTTCCATTAAACATATTCTGCTGCTATCATTTGTTTTGTAACAAAATCCTATCTCATGCATCATTTTTCTGAGACTACCAATTAAATTTAAGATATACCATTTGAGCAAAATTGGGAACAGTAACCTAGGCAGTTTAACGTATACCCATGAGATGATTATTGGCCATATTACAGAAATTTACATGTTGGCTTCATATGGCAGAGTTATTGAATTATGTATATATGAGTATGAAATTTCTTAAAATGTTCATTTTTTATATACCATACTATTATGGTAGGTTTCTATAAATTTTTTTTTCAATAAAAATTATGATTGGAAGTAACATTATGGGGTAATTTATAATTTATGTAGATTCTATAAACATATTTAGAGTTATAATTGTTCTCTACTATTTATAAGTTTAGGTCTGGTAAATCTGTATTTGTTCTACCCTGTCATATAAGGTCATTTTTCTTATGAAAATGTCTGCATAAAAATGGTATCTTGTGTAAATTATCAATTACGCAGTCACTCATATTAATTTCTAATAAGTTGACAAAAAATCATATTTATCAATAACACTTTAAATAAAATGTGCAAAAACAAGTTAATAGCACATTTGAACAAACTTGTATTTGTATTGGCTGTTTATTATTCACATTTCCCACAAATAATATATTAACATTTTAATTGTCGAGTTATTCAGTTAATAAAACTAAAACTTCTTAAATTAATAAGTAACCATATCTTACATAATTTGATTTCATTCTGTTTCCTTGTGATTTATAAAAATATAACTTGCTCAAATTAAATGAATTATTATGAATTTAAAAATATTATTTTGAAAAATTTGTGTTGTTAAACAATGGCGCATTTGTCCATTCTCATGTAAAATCTTTCTTGCTACACTTCTAGATAATTCAGTGGCTTTTGTTGTTCTTTCCACATATTGGTAATGGAAATTGATGGGCTAATATTTAGTTTCTTTGTATTCTCTTTCAAAATACTCATGAATGCGAAAAACTAGTTCTATAGTGTCTGCATATAATGGTATACCCTGTCTCCAAGTAGACAAACAATAAGAATTAAATAAAACAAAAACAACACTGAGATTAGCAGATCAATTCTGCCACATTTTAAATATCATCTGCATTCATGGATTACGTCTGTTGACCCGTTCTGACTTCAGCCCATCTCTTTCTAGGTCTGCCCACATCTCGGGTGCCTTTAGGTTTGTATTTTGTTATTTGTTTTGGATATCTATCTTCATTCATTCTGTCTATGTTTTGCTTCCATTTTTGTCTATATGTATCTATTTTATCAGTTATTGCAAATATTTCAAGTTCCTGTCTTATTTCTGCGTTCTTGATACTGTCTTCCTTAGTGCACCCTTTAACAGATCTCAAAAATTTCATTTCTGCCACCGTTATCCTACTTAGATCTTGTTTTTTATGTATCCAGAATTCTGAACCATAGAGCAGTACCGGTACTGCCAATGTTTTATAAAATTTCAATTGGGTCTCTCTAGTTGTTTTGTTATTTAGTGATCGTTTTATCGTACCACATATTCCCTGGAATTTTGCTATTTTATTAGTTATATCATTATCATAATTAAATGAAATGTCACATCCTAGACAATTGAGATGGTTCACCTGTTCTATGATTTTGTTTCCTATTACTATTTTGGATCTGTTTTGATTTTTCCCTTGGAATGCCATTACCTTAGTTTTTTCTATGGATATTTTGAGATTATATTGTTCACATATATTATGTAATTTAAAAATATTCCTTTAAAGTTCGTCTTCCGTATTTGCTATTATTACCTGGTCTCATCAGCGTATAATAATGTTTTATCAGCATTAGTATTTGTTTTATTTAAGACAGACAGCACCTTTCTAAATGTTGGAAGTTTTTTTTTTTCACAGTGTAAAATTCATTAATCGTCCTTCGTATTTGCTCATCAGTGAAGTCATCCTCATTTTCTTTTGTCTATCTTTTTTCACCCCATTTGATAAAGAAGAACTGACCTGTCCTGTAGTGGACAAAGACTTGGACCCTTCCTTTAAAATAATAGTCACCAAACTTTTAGAAACACTTGTCGCCTCATTCATAGCTTCTACAACATTGTATTTCAGTTTGCACTGAGCCTTCTTCTCCTGCAAGTGCTTCGCAACATTATATGCAATATTATAAGCTTGACTCCTTAAAGGCCAACCAGATACATATTTACATTATTACAATATCACAACTATATAATTGAATCCTTAAAAAACACAACAGTTAACATAGACTTGCTAAGAGCTGTTCTGTCACAGGAAAGAAACACAGCTTCTTCTGCCATGTGCAGAACTAACAAGTTGATTCTGTGCATACAAGATTCTGTTCAGTTGAGTTACAGATAAAAATAATAGCAAGATGATCGGAAGTGATTTCTGAAACATTATTAAATGAGGAACATAGCTTTAGGAGAGGAAGATCATGCTCAGACTGTGTTTTCATTTTGAAACAGAAAGTTCAATTTACAAATTCATATTTTATTTGTCAATTATATAAAAGCTTTCAACAAAGTTCTCAGGCAAAAATTGTGGAAAATAATGCTTGACAAAAGGTATCCCAGATATATAATAGAAGTAATAAAAGAAATGTACAATGGCACAACAATATGCATAATTGATACCATGGAAGAACTGAACTGATTAATCAAAGAGTATGCCAAAGTTGTCCACTGTCTCCAAGTCTATTTAAACATATATATTTGTGCTGCTATAAATCAATGGCAAAGACAATTACATTATAATTTTAAATTAGGGAAAATCGTTTTAAGTTCTATTTTATTTGCTGACAGTCAAGTAATTCTCGTAGCTTCTGAACATGAATTACAAAGAAAAGTATATCAATTGCAAAAAATTATATTACATTATAATCTACATGGCCACTGCTGTGGTCTCAAGGTAGCATGCTGCCTTGTCATGCAGCAGGCCCAGGTTCGATTCTTAGTTGGGACAGGCTCCTGGGTGAGGTTTTTTCGGAGTTTTTCCTCGCCTGTAAGACAAATGTCAGGAAGCTTAGGGCGGCCCAACGGTCCCCGAAAATCAGCCCACCATCATCATCGGTGTGGAAAACAATGGGAAGTTACCACACCTATAATTCTTTAGTAAAGCTATAAAGTATAGCATGAAAATGCTATGATTGCAGTGAAAGACCTGCCCTCAGGCAGAATTGCCATAGAACAGAATAAAATAAGTCCTGCACCATAGCCGAGTGGTTAAAGCAGGAAGCCGTGGCGCAGAGCTATGGGACTTGTGCTGGTTCGAGTCTCCATGGGGGATGAAATTTTCTCATGGTATTTCGGCCAGTATGGGATCGTTGCCCACCCAGTAACATGAGGCATTTGGGTAGCTACAATAAGTAGTGGTTCCAGGTTGAGAAAACCAGCTATAATGGCTGGGGGACTTGACATGCTGACCACATGTCACCCCTACACTGGCTGGATGATCATCTACCTCTGTGATAGACACATGTGGATGTGAGGCCAGTAGCCGGATGGTAGGCTAAGGACCTTCTTGGCCTGTCGCACCAGGAGTAATAATAATAATAATAGAATAATCTACATATATCAACAAATCAAAAGTACTGGTAATAGCATTTAAAGGAAAATATCCAATCAAAAATAGTTCTAAAAAACAAAACAATAGAACAAATAAAATATTTTCAATTTTTTTTTTGTCTAATGCCACCAGGTTGTCTTTTATGACATTTCTGGCTTTTTCCCCTGGCATTGGCAGAACTGTAATCCATTTCTTAGGTTGGGGCACCTGGAAGGCAGAGTTGCATTACCCCGATATGATGGGTGATAAATGATAATGAAGCGCTAGGAGAGTTCTTAACCTAAATTCCAGACCATGGGCAACCACAAGAATAATTCCCTTTAAGAAAAAATTCCTATAGCCCATGAACCCATGAGGCTGGTCTGTTTTAATTATTTAGGATGTTTATTATAGTATGAAAAAGAAAAATATCTAGATGATAAATTATAAAAATTCCAGCATATGTGTGGAACGATTCAAGGAATCTTGCTTAATAAAACCAGGAAAGGGGCAATGAAGAGATTCTATGTCTTGGCAGTCCCACTCCTAACACATGGAAGTGAAAACTGGACAAATAGATTTGGAAAAAGAAGATAGAAACGGCAGAAATGCTTTTCTTAAGAATGATAGCAGGACACACTTTAAGAGATCACATCTGCAATACCAATATTAGAGAAAATTACAAATAAATGAGTCAATAAATAAATTGACAGACAATAAATTAAAATAGTTTCAACATATAAATTGAATGGAGATATATGGTCTATCAAAACAGCCTTTACAATATAATCCAAGAGGTAACTGTTCCATTCGATCCAACATGACCAGATTGTAGGAATATACTTTGATTCGGCACAGGCTTACAGCCTAACCTTGAAGTGGAAGAAGAATGAGAAGACTAGATAAAAAAAGACAAATTATTTTTGTTAGAAAATTATTTATTAACTAACTCAATGACACTATTGAACACCAAGATTCATACCCATGTGGTCTTAAGGTCTCCATATATCCCTATCCTGAACTAAAGTTTTCCAATCATCCCCTGTATAATTCACTCCTCTCAAATCATTGTTAATATTATTTTTCACCTACCAACTGGGCCTTATCTTCTAGTCTTCCTACAATATCCCATTTTCCAATCATCCCCTGTATAATTCACCCTCTGAAATCATGGTTAATATTATATTTCACCCATCTGTTTTGCATATGGATTATGTAGCTCACTATTATGTAGTCTTCTCCATTCACCTGTCTGTTAATCTCTCTTGGTCCAAAAATTTTCCTAAGAAATTTATTGTCAAATACTTGTAATCATTAGATAGTTGTTTATTGTGTTATAAAATTGTGGGTGCTACAATTTACTAATATGAACATCAGAAAAAATTATAAAATGGCAGCAAGGCATCCTATTTGTTATTAATATTTTTATGGTTGCAAAGAACTAATATCATTCATTTGAACAAAATTGTTGGTTGACAGAGTAAATAATTACCCACTACGTTTCACAGAACTATAATCCTTATTAAAATTCTAGCTCATCTTTTTTTTTATAAGCTTTGAAAGGGAATCTATAAAAGTTCTTCCACGTCCTTATTTGAAATAAAAGATAAGATTTTTTTCCCTCCCATCCTTCAAAAAAGAATACAAGACACGGAAACAAAGAAAATCCCAGACAGAATGAAGTGCTTGCAGTCACTGAGTAAGCTCATAACACAATTCCTCAACCTTCGTTTTCTTAACTGGACTTCACTGCTTCTCACTTCAAGTATATACTCAGTTACTCTTACAAAGCTAAGGTTATTAATTATACTTCCAAGAAAGGGTTAATATTAAAATGAAAAATGGAGGAATTCCTACAATACAGTCCATATTTTTGAGAACTTTCTTTGTAGGCCTATATTTATAATTTTCTTGTCTTGTAGATGGCTAACTTTGGAGAACAATAATATAAGTGAAGTTCCTGAATTATTGAATGTTATGAGCAGTTTGATTCATATTAATCTTTGTTACAATAATCTTCACAGTATGCCGCCCATCATCATGTCAATTAAGGTAAGAAGGTAAACATTTTCTTTTAATTATTTTGATACAATATGCCCTAAAAATCCACTGATCCTGCTAACTTTAAAAATATAAATCAAACAATCATGATTGCTATTCACCCTTGGGTTGACAGTTAAGATTGAGATGAAATGAGAAAGAAAAATTAATATTGCCAAAAACACATTTCTGTAGCTGATTTTTTTAACTTAATTTTTTTATCATAATGCATGGATATATACCAGGAGCTGCGTATTTCTGAACTTAAATGGATCTTGGTAATGGAATTGAAACATAACATTAGTCTTTTCAAATAATGAGAAGAAAAAAAAAAAATATTGGTATTGGAATTTGAATCTGGACCTCCAAAAATTTTCAAATGCCAAAAATATCAGAGCCAACTCATTCAGTTAGTCAATTTTTTAAAATAATGTAATTATTTAAAATTATATGGATTAATTTTGCAGGGACTTCAATATGCTTATTTTGCACATAATAAGATAAATGAAATAGATCCATTAGTACTTCAAGAAGCAAGACATCTCAAGAAGCTGGACTTAAGGGATAATCTTCTGACATCAGAGCAGCGTGTGGAATGTTTAAACTATGAAAATGTGATTGTAGATGATAACAAGATAATTGAGAATTCTCACAATTCTGATTCAGACTCAGAAGACTGGGAAGAATCTGTTCCTTCAAGTGAGATTGATCTCAGTCATTCGAGTGATGATGCCAGAGATGACCATGAAATAGTGATTGCAATGGTTCCTGAAATATCCAGATTTGCTTCCACTGGTTGTTAATTTGTAATTATTTCTTTATTTAAGAAATACATAACTTTGTTTTCCATTAGTAGTCTAGTTATTTTATATTACATGAAACTATATTAAGATTAAATTAAGGTGACAAAAATGAAGAATTATAATTGAATGGTAAATTATAAAAAAATTAATCTTCTCCACCCTTTTTGATGTCTGAACTATTTTAATATTTTTTTTTTTACGATTAAATAAATTTATATTTTCAAAAGGATGGCAAATAGGGGGAAAAAAAATTCAAAATGCATAAGATTATTTCTTTGGTCAGTTTACTGCTATTCTAAGATCCCATTTTATTGTAAAACAAGCAGTTTTACATACTTACTCAATGACACCATCAAACCCATAGGTTGTTGGCCACACAGACTAAGCTCTTCATACATCCCTATCCTGAGCTAATGCTTTCCAATCATTCCCTGTATAATCTACTACCCTCAAATCAAAGTTAATGTTATTCTCCTATCTCATTCTTGGTCTACCAACTGGGCGTTTTCCCTCTGGATTTTGCATAATCAAGATTTTTTTTTTTAATTTGCCAGAAACCTCCATAACTATAAACAGCAATTTTTAACATTCCTTCCAAGAAAACTAAACCACAAAGGCAAACCTTTTCTCCTTTTAACTAAAGGCAGAGTAAATGTACACAAAGCACAGCCAAATTTTCATAAGTCAACCTCAGATACCTTGAAAAGTTTAAATTTCCCAGTGTTATCTTATATATTTGAAAGTATTTTTTTTCCAAACTCACTTTTACTAAAATTTTTGGTAAGTTGAGAGATATTCAAACTTGAAACATATTTAATTCTGACTCTGTTATTATAGTATTATATTAAAAAGTTCCAATATAGACATTATTTGTCTTTAACTTGAATTTAAGGTGAGAATATATGAGGTGGGTCATTTCAGAACTTGCATCATGCACTATAAGTCAATTTACAGGAAAAGCTAAAAACACTTAAATACTGAGTCAGACATCTTGATATTTTGATTTTGATTTACAGGTAATCCTTGCAGTAAAATATAAATATTATTAATAGAGCATTAGTTATAACACTTTTTGTTTTGGAGCAACAGAAGAGAAATTGGTTCATTTTAGAGCCACAAAGGGAACAAAAAAGATAATATATTTGACCCTATGAATATTCCTGCACTGTAGCCGAGTGGTTAAGGCATGAAGCCTTGGTGCAAGCGCTGATTTGAGTCTCCATGGGGAAGAAATTTTCTCATGGTATTTTGGCCAGTATGGGACTGGTGCCCATCCAGCATCGTGAGGCATTTGGGTAGCTACAATAAGTAGCGGTTCCAGGTTGTGAAAACCAGCTATATTGGCTGGGGGACCCAACATGCTGACCACATGTCACCCCTACACTGGCTAGATCATCATCTACCTCTGTGATTGACACATGTGGACGTGAGGCCAGCAGCCGGCTGGTAGGATAAGGGCCTTCTAGGCCTGTTGTGCCTTTTTATAGAATGAAAGAAAATTCTAGCTTGAAAACAACAGTATTTTAGTGATATTTACTTTATATAACTTTATTAGAAAGACCACAAATAGAAAATAAATATGACTTAGGCTCTTTAGCCTTATGAATATTCAAGTTTTAACCACATGAACAAAAATAAATGCAATATTGTTTTTTTTAATAAAATTATAATAGGAAGTAACATTATGAGGTTCTTCTTATTAAATAAGGTGAGTGTGTAGCATCTTAACTTATTCAATGTTTATGAGGTATGATGCTACACACTCACCTTATTTATTAACAATATTGTTTTATCTGATCCCTAAGGTTCGTCTTCCGGGCATATAGGCCGTGGTCCAGTCGTTCTTCTACTCGACGTTTCGTCTACTGCTGCGGTAGACATCTTCAGGAGATACTGCGTGCTCTCTGTGAACTCCTCAACAGTCGGCTGCAGACTGGCTGGTCGTTGGAAACTCCCTCCCTATTTATAGGCACGCCCCTGGTGGAGAGGCGGTTTTCTGCGCGGTCCGTGTTGAGTGCTGTTTTGTCCAGGCTGTCGCTAGCAGAAGTCATAGGCTTCGTTGTCGTATTGTGCAGTGCCGGGATCCAGATTTTGTTTATCTTCATGGTTTCTTCTTTTTTGTTAAAGGAATTTTTGTGTTTATATATTTCAATGGCTTCTCTGTACAGTCTGGTGTAATAATGTGATGTTTGGGACAATACCTGTGTTTCTTCGAATCTTATTATATGCTCTTGGTTGTTCATCCAGTGTTCCGCTACGGCTGATTTTTCTTTTTGTTTTAGTCTGCAATGCCTCTTGTGTTCTTGCAATCTTGTGGTAACCATTCTTTTTGTTGTGCCGATATAAACCTGTCCACAACTGCAAGGGATGCGATATATACCGGCAGTACTTAACGGATCTCTTGTATCTTTGGCTGGGCGCAGTATATTGCTGATTTTTTGTGTTGGCTTGTAGGTTGTAGATATGTTATATTTATTTAATATTCGACCAATTCTCTCCGTTATTGTCTTGATATATGGTAGGTACACCTTACCCTTTGCCTCCTCCTTGTTCCCGTTTTCGGATATGTATTTATTGGGATTTATGGCTCGGCGAAAATCTGTTTTGCTGTATCCATTGGATTGAAACGCTGCTTGGAGATGATTAATTTCTTCTTGTAGATACTGTGGTTCCGAAATCCTTTTGGCTCGTTCCACCAGGGTTTTAATTATTCCGCGTTTTTGTCTGGGATAATGGTTGGACCGCTTATGTAGGTATCTGTCTGTGTGAGTCTTTTTCCTGTATACCTTGTGTCCAAGTGTCATGTCTTGGTTTCGAATTACTAAAACATCCAAAAACGGTAGACTGTTGTTCTCTTCTCTTTCCAGGGTGTATTGGATGCTGGGACAAATACCATTTAAATGTTGCCTGAAGTTATCAAGTTCTTCTTCGCCATGCTCCCAAATGACGAATGTGTCGTCCACATATCTCAGCCAAACTGAAGGTCTTAATGTAGCATTCTCCAAGGCCTGTTTTTCAAATTTACATGGAACAATTTGAAAAACAGGCCTTGGAGAATGCTACATTAAGACCTTCAGTTTGGCTGAGATATGTGGACGACACATTCGTCATTTGGGAGCATGGCGAAGAAGAACTTGATAACTTCAGGCAACATTTAAATGGTATTTGTCCCAGCATCCAATACACCCTGGAAAGAGAAGAGAACAACAGTCTACCGTTTTTGGATGTTTTAGTAATTCGAAACCAAGACATGACACTTGGACACAAGGTATACAGGAAAAAGACTCACACAGACAGATACCTACATAAGCGGTCCAACCATCATCCCAGACAAAAACGCGGAATAATTAAAACCCTGGTGGAACGAGCCAAAAGGATTTCGGAACCACAGTATCTACAAGAAGAAATTAATCATCTCCAAGCAGCGTTTCAATCCAATGGATACAGCAAAACAGATTTTCGCCGAGCCATAAATCCCAATAAATACATATCCGAAAACGGGAACAAGGAGGAGGCAAAGGGTAAGGTGTACCTACCATATATCAAGACAATAACGGAGAGAATTGGTCGAATATTAAATAAATATAACATATCTACAACCTACAAGCCAACACAAAAAATCAGCAATATACTGCGCCCAGCCAAAGATACAAGAGATCCGTTAAGTACTGCCGGTATATATCGCATCCCTTGCAGTTGTGGACAGGTTTATATCGGCACAACAAAAAGAATGGTTACCACAAGATTGCAAGAACACAAGAGGCATTGCAGACTAAAACAAAAAGAAAAATCAGCCGTAGCGGAACACTGGATGAACAACCAAGAACATATAATAAGATTCGAAGAAACACAGGTATTGTCCCAAACATCACATTATTACACCAGACTGTACAGAGAAGCCATTGAAATATATAAACACAAAAATTCCTTTAACAAAAAAGAAGAAACCATGAAGATAAACAAAATCTGGATCCCGGCACTGCACAATACGACAACGAAGCCTATGACTTCTGCTAGCGACAGCCTGGACAAAACAGCACGCAACACGGACCGCGCAGAAAACCGCCTCTCCACCAGGGGCGTGCCTATAAATAGGGAGGGAGTTTCCAACGACCAGCAAGTCTGCAGCCGACTGTTGAGGAGTTCACAGAGAGCACGCAGTATCTCCTGAAGATGTCTACCGCAGCAGTAGACGAAACGTCGAGTAGAAGAACGACTGGACCACGGCCTATATGCCCGGAAGACGAACCTAATAGGGATCAAGACGCCGGCCGTGAAAGCCTACAGTTATACATTGTTTTATCTCACAATATGAAACTACCATATTGTAATTTTAAAGAAAAAGTCATACAAAACACAAATATAATCATTATTATACAAGGTTTCAAGCAATCAAAGTAGAGAAACTGGTTTTATGTGATAAACAAAAATATTAAGTTAATTTAAGATAAATTAAAATGTTTCATACCTCTCCTCAAAACCAGTCTTCTAAGTACATCGTGATTTCAAAGCCTTGGCGGCCTCATCTTCAGTACTATCTTGATAACTATCTTAATTTAAACCTCATAGTGATTTATTCCTATAAAAGTTTGGATATCTCCTATCTCCACAATGTTAAATTGTCAATATTTTGGTACAATCATCTCCTAAAGATAGAGATCTAAATTTTTTACAGTTTGTTGCTTATTGCTTGCTCTGTCTATTAAACATTTAAAATGGAAATTACTCTCTTGATATTTCCACCCTGATATTTTCCCTAAATGTCCAACATTTTTCATAATTATAATTTTTTTCTGCCAGATTGTTTAACAAATTCTCATAATTCTTACTTTAATATAAAGGTCGCTACTAAGGTAATATGAGGCAAAAAAATAAAGTTTCTATCTTTAATAGTTTAGGAGCTGAGTGTACCAAAATATTGACAATTTAACATTGTGGAGAAAGGAGGTATCCAGTCCCGTTAAGTCAATTACTAATCTACAATTCCCTTCATAGCCATTACAGTTTTAATCTGAATTCTTGTTGATCACATCCTTCACAAAGAATTTCTTCTTCAAGAGAAATGCTGCCTTTCTCAGCTGACACTCTTTCAAATATGTTCTAATAAAAATCAAACAACTCATTCCTTTCCTAGCTCACCCCAAAATGTTTTGCTAGCAAATTATTTACATCCTTCACTTTAGCGGGGTTCAGGACTACTTCGATTCTTCTTCTGGTTCTTTACTCAGGAATTTGGATTGCTTTTCCATTGTCTTCAGAAGTAGGAGTAATATTATGTCATCCTCAAAAACAAACACAATATTATATTATTGATTCAGTTATTACTCTTATTCACATCATGAAAAAACCTTTTGAATAACACTCTAATACATCTTAGAGGTAGACAGGGAATAAACCTTCAGGAAAACATGTGACATCATATAACGTGTCACCAAGTCTATACTTTATTGGTTGATTGTATTAGGCAAGTTCTGGAACAAAAAGTACAATTGATAAGGCCAGGTATGGAACAACACTACATTTTCCGATCCAGATTTATCGGAAAATATTACTTTTGGCACAGTTGTTTGCAATAGAAGAATTGCATGCATAACAAGGAATGCTAGGGTACTACCAACTCAATATTTGTAAAAAATGATTAAAGCAAGTTTTGGAATGACCCGCCTCATATGTTAAATAATGTACAGAATGAAATGGTTGAAGTACCATTACTTTAAAATAAATTATACCTCAGTGATATTTCCATAATAGTTTAATGCCATTTATTTACCGAAGTGGGGTAGGCAGCAGAAATCAGTCGACACTTGCAGTCTAGTACTGTATTGTGTCTAAACAGGTTGATACATATTTCATTAATTTGAATTTTGGGTGATAATACATGTTCAATGATGCACAGAATGAAGAGCTAGAAGTACCATTATGTTACTGAGGTGTGATAGGCATAGAGTCCGGATTATTATGTAATTACATTTTTTTTTCTTCATATGTTATTTTATAATAACCGAAAATGTTGACATTTCACAATCTTCTCAAGTTTGATATTACATTTAATAAATTACATTAGGAAGTAGCATTATGAGTTTCTTTCTAAATAAATAAGTTGAATATAGGTCTTCGGTCAGCCAAAAGATGAAATGGAAGTGGACTATGTAAATTTCAACAGTCTGGAAAAGCTAACAATGGTATACATGATATACCGAAACTAGAACAAATTGAACACAACAAGTTGTGAGGTAAGATGACTCCGGATTCATCTTATTTATTGACATTATATATTTTACCAATACATATTTATTAGAATATTCCATTTTTTTTTACATAAAGTGATCTTCAAATGTAAGTTCACAAAATATTTGTGTAGTGCCAGGAAACAGGTAACATTTCTGTATGATTTGTCTTAACTCTGGAGGCTTAGGTGATGGACAGTTCATACTATACTTTGCCTAGTCAATCCTGCCAACAAGGACTACCTTATATTGAAACATAATGTAAACCCTCTAAAGTTTATGGTTCTAGGAAAAAATTACATGGAATATCCAATTAAACAATACAAACCTTCATAAATTAATTATAGGAAATAATATTATAAGGTTTTATTAATTATTATTATTATTAATACAAACCTTCATAAGGTTTAAGGTTTTCTAAGAAAATCTTAGCCTCAGTTCTTTTCTTTTAACTTAAAATGCTTTTAAAACCAAATAAAATGTTAAGAGATGTTTGTCTTCTCCGCCAACACTATGAGGATTTGGTAGTGCTGGGTGTGAGTGAGGAGGTGAATAGTTTCTACAACTTCTAACTATACCAGTTAATCCAAGCAGTGTGTAAGTGTACAGAATTATCTCTTCCTCAATGCTCCATTACACCCTGAATATTATTAAAGGTAACTCTCTTAAGATTGTACACACTTTAAGATTTTAAAACAATATTTTCCAGTGCTTTGTTATTCTGGGATGGAGTGAGGAATCTCAGCATAGATCACAGATAAGGTGCACAAAATTAAATGTGAAATATTCTGATTTCTAAATTATATTTGAAGAGAAAAATTTTCACCTAGACCGAGACTCGAACCCGGGATCTTTGGCTTGCCGGGCCAAATGCTCTACCAACTGAGCTACTGAGGCGAGTTATGATCTAGACGCAAATTTTTCTCTTATATACGTTGTAATTCCCTCTCACCAAATGCTTTTGAAACCATTGTTTCTATCTTTGCAAATGGCGGCTTCTTAGTTAAGAAGAAATTTATTGGGAATTTAACATTACTTTATAAAGCTAGTAAGGTCCCGGATTCGAGTCTCCGTCTAGGCAAAAATTTTTCTCTTCAAATATAATTTATCTTTAATTGAGAAATGTTAAATTAATAATAAAAACAATATTCTGATTTCGTTCAACTATTTTTAGTTTATTAAGTTTTGAGTTAGTATCTTGCTGTGACTGCATAATCAGTGGATGCAGGTGAAAATGACTTTGACTGCCTCATCATTATCAGTCGTGGATAACTATCGACAATTTTACCACAGATGATAAAATAATGTATCCACTGCTGTGGTCTCGAGGTAGCATGCTGCCTTGTCATGCAGCAAGCCCAGGTTCGATCCCCGGTCGGGACAGTTTTTCTGGGTGAGGTTTTTATTGGGGTTTTTCCTCACCTGTAAGACAAATGTCAGAAAAACTTTAAGGCCCAAATGGTCCCCGAAATCATATGGCCATCATCATCATCATCATCCTTCACCGGTGTGGAAAGCAATGGGAAGCTATCACACCTACAATTCCCTAGTAAAGCTGCAAGCATAGCATGAAAATGCTATGATTGCAGTGAAGGACCTGCCTTTGGGCAGAATTAGGGTATGGATGGATGTACCTTGTGTCGCACTGTGCAACAAATAATTCTTGAAGTGCAAGAAGACTGTAAAGTACTGAATTTGAGAGTTGTATATATAAAATAATTTATTGATTTGAAAATAATAATTAGATTAATTATTCCACTCTGTTCTAACATGTAGTCTTCTTATAGTAATAATCCATCCATAGTAATTCTGCTCGAGAGCAGGTCTTTCACTGCAATCATAGCATTTTAATGCTATGTTTTGCTAGGGAATTATAGGTATGGTAGCTTCCCGTTGCTTTCCACACTGGTGAAGTATGATGACAATGATAAAGATGATGATGGCCAGATGATTTTTGAGGACCGTTGGCCCCTAAGCTTCCTGCCATTTGTCTTACAGGTGAGGAAAAATCCCGAACTGGGAATCGAACCTGGGCTCGTGTGACAAGGGAGCACGCTACCGCGGTGAACATAGTAATTATATATATATATATATCTTAATTTAAGTTCAGGACCTATGACTTAAATATATTCACTTTAACATGAAGATGCTTCTGAATTTGTTTGTTATTTTATTATTGGTGTGTAAATATATTAACATCAACATTCTTATAAAAATTAGTGCATTTTAAAAGAAAAATTTCTCATAACGAAACAAAACCAGGACAAACCAACAAAGTATTTTATTAAAACAAATTTTTATGTTATATAATAAATAGGGCAAGGCATTTAAGACCTAAAAAATGCAAAAAATGACCAATAAAATAAAAAAATTACGAATAAAAAGTTAAGAATTACCAGTGAAAATACTATTTATTAGATTAAGTACTCACTTGATTACTGAATTACATAAAATTTAACTTGACATCAAAATATGAAAAGAAAAGTATTTAAAAAATACATATTACAATACCTTTTATTGCAGAAAATCCATTTCAATTACACCGCACTTTTACAGCAATTTTGAATTACAGGTAACAATCAGAATAAGGGTAGAAGCTAGCATAAGCTCTAAGAAATTGAATAAAATTCCTAGAAGTGGGCAAGATCATTATGCACATACCTTGAAAAATAGGGGTAGTAGTTAGCAAAACAACTACTTAATTTCAAGAAATTGTATTGACAAGGAAAAATACTGAATTATAATAAAAATCTTACATCAAATACAAATAATGTCACAGCCTTCCGGAAAAGTGTAAAAAATGCTCAAAATGACCTATCTCTAAAAAGTTAAGAAAATGCAAAAAATACCCTAACAAATTGCTTTTATTTAATCTATTTTTTAATGCCGTACATTTCCATATATGTAAGCAATGTTTCAACCTTCATATAAAAAAAGATGCAAAATCATTAATTGCCTTGTCCTAATAATAAAAATGTCCACCGCTGTGGTCTCGAGGTGGTGTGCTGCCTTGTCACGCAGCAGGCCCGGGTTCGATCCCCGGTCATGGCAGTTTTTCTGGGTGAGGTTTTTCCTCACCTGTAAGACAAATATCAGGAAAACTTTAAGGCCCAAACGGTCCCCGAAATCATATGGTCATCATCATCAACATCACCATCCTTCACCGGTGTGGAAAGCAACGGGAAGCTACCACACCTACAATTCCCTAGTAAAGCTGCAAGCATAGCATGAAAATGCTATGATTGCAGTGAAAGTCCTGCCTTCGGGCAGAATTACTATGGATGGATAATAAAAATGTAATTTTACCTATTTTAAAATAAAATTCTTTTTGCTTCACATCATTGTGATATTTCCTATAACAGTTCAATTATGTATTCTGACTACTTTTGGAGATTAATATTACATAAAAATCCGGACTCTAGAAATGAGTCAACAATGCCAGAAGTAGGGTACTCTATTGTGTCTAAACATACTTTTTTCTATGTTTTTATTATTCATTTCATACATCTCAATGATGGATAAATTATATTTGAAGAGAAAAATTATACGCTCAGACTGGGGTTTGAACCCAGGATCTTTCGCACTTTAGGTGAATGCTCTACCAAGTGAGCTATCTGAGAAACTCCAATCTAAATGCAAACTTTTCTCTTATATATGCTGTATAATTTTTCTCTTCAAATATAATAATGTTTTCTACCCTTAGGAATTCTGTGTTCTTCACAAAAGTGTGAAAACATTGTTTTCTTTAGAATTCAATGTAAATTACTGTAGTCAAGCCTAGGTACTAACTAGTAGCCACAGTGAAGTTCAAAGTATGAAAGTGAGGTTTAAAAACTGTAAGTGTAAGTAAGAAGTTACAACTGATTCATGAAGAAGAAAAAAGTTCATGAGGGCATTTTTGGAGCCATAAACCTGCTTGAAAACATAGCGCTGCAGAACAAAAAAAGATAATGATAGACGTCTTGGCAAACATATGGTTATGTAAGTAAAACAAAATCTGCATGTGAACACAGTCTACCGTACTGGCTCAGGTTGTAGCATGCCTGCTTCCTGACTAGCAGGCCCGGGTTCGATACCCAGTGGCATTGAATATTTTAACATAAATATGGTTTAGGAAATCTGGTAGACTGTTCGGCTCAGCTCCCATAAAATAATTACTGGCCCTTCTTCTGTGTCAATTTGAGCTAAAAGGCAGTCAGCGGAAGAATTTAAATATATTCAGGAATAGGTTGCAGTAAATGGAGCAGCCATACTTGTTGATTTCTCAGAAAATTGCATCCACAAAGAAGAAAATGAGATCCAGGCAGTTCATTGGAACAATAAGCATATCTCAATATTAATTGCTGTTGCCTAGTTTAGATTGAAAGTGACAAGAAGTTCAGAAAAAATACTTTGTTCTAGTGTTAGGTTATGTGACACATGACAAGTGTGCTATAGATGTTTGCTTAAGAAAAGTATTTTCTGAACTATAGGTACTTCTTCCAAAACTTGAGGTGATAAAAATTTTCAGTTGGAGCAACTGATAATTTAAATAAAAATAGGCCAATACATTTAGCAATGTAACACTGCTTACTTGAATATTTGGATTTTACATAAAATGGAACTTCTTTGAATCATACTATGGAAAGGGTATGGAAAGGGATGGCACGGATGTATGGAAAATCGGAAAAGGAGATAAAAATGGTGCAGAATTCTATAATGTGAGCTGTAAAACCAACCAAATAACTGTGAACAGTTACAGGTCACAAAATTATGTAGAAGAAAAGAAATTTCTAGAAAAACAATTTGAAAATCTTGCAGCTATCACGAACTCATTGCATTCGCAACGTGAAAGCATCGGATCCATATGTTATAGATAATGCACAACTGTCAAACAAACAATTAGGACAACAAATTCAAAAGTTTGTGTGTTTAAAAAAAAACTAAATGGCATGACATACCTAGAAAGTCCTTGGCCTACTAGCTGGCTGCTGACATCATATTCAAATATATCAATCACAGAGATGATCAATCATCTAGCCAATATATAGGGGTGACACGTGGTCAGCATATCGGATACTCCAGCTGTTTTGACTGGTTTTCTTGAGTGCAGTCGCTAAATATTGTAGTTGCCCAAATTCTTCACGATTCTGGGTGGGAAACATTATCGTGATGGCCAAAATTCCATGAGAAAATTTCTTCTCTCATGGGGACTCAAACCAGTGCTCTCTATTAAGGCATCTAGACTCAAACCATTCAGCTACGGCATGGGATTTCGTGTTTAACAGGAAACATAATATTTATTAATGGATGTAAAATAACTGCATAAGTGAATCTGATACATCAATGTTATGAAGTGAGTCACCAGAAGATTGAGGTGTAAGGTTAATAACAACAGTAAACTAGAATTCACTGCGTCGGCAATAGGATAGCATTCTCATGTGATTTGTTTTGAAAGTACACGCACACTGGTAAATAACTAACTTATTAAGAATGTGCATACGTTCTGGAAGGCATATTGTGAATTCCAATGTTAGTATTTTTTATTTCAATGGTACAATCTAGAAATCAGAAATATTAAATTTTGCATCAGGTAAATTGTAATCATTTACTACGCACACACACGTACATACAATTATAGTAGGTATATTTAACAATAGAGAAGGTCCTTTGTTATTAAATATTTTGTTATTTTATATAATTTAAAATGGTGCATGGTGAGTTAATTTAATTGCATTACTGATTTAAATTAATATTTATTTTACAGCAAAATTAAATTTAACATTTTTCATAGAATTGATAAAGTATTTGTAGTTCTTTATTAACCCTTCAGCGTGGTTTGCCATATATATACGAGACCGGTTTCCTCCCTTCTGTGCGGTCATTTAAATGTCCATGCAGTACCCCTGTGCTGTAGTATTTTTAAAGTACTCTCCAAGTAACTTATTTTATATACATCAAATTGTGATTAATAGAATGTAAACAATGAATGACTATTCTATTCTATTCTATAGTGTTCTGCCCAAGGGCAGGTCTTTTACTGCAATCATAGCATTTACATTCTATGCTTTGTAGCTATACTAGGGAATTATAGGTGTGGCAGCTTCCCGTTGCTTCCACACCGGTGAATGATAATGATGATGATGATGGCCGGATGATTTTTGGGTACCGTTGGGGGCCCTAAAGCTTCCTGACATTTGTCATACAGGTCAGGAAAACCCCCAAAATAAAACTCACCCAAGAAGCCTCTCCCGACTGGAATCGAATCTCGGTCAGCTGCGTGACAAGGCAGCACGCTACCTCGAGATCACATACCCAATTCTAGATTCACACAATTCGTAAGTTTTAAAATCAAATTTGACAGTTTTAAGTGGAGGGAATTGTTTGCCCCTCCATAACCATAACGATTCATCAATTACAATATCTTGATTTGGAAGGTAGAGAGAATGGAATTTATTATTATTGAAATATTCAATGAAAGGGACAATTTAAAAAAAAAATTAAGGACATTGGAAACCAACTTGTTTTGTGTTGTCTTAAAATGTATGGCACCATCGAACATAGAGGTCATGATTATGCATACATAACATCTCCATACTTTGCTATCCCAAATAATATTTTCCAATTATTCCTGTATAATTTATAATAATATCCTCAACTCGTGTCCAAGTCAGGGTCGGGTCGAGGGATGAGATGAGAAGAAGCTGCTATATATAGAGGTCTGTGTATGACAAGGGTGTGGCCGACCACGTCTGATGCACCACCACAGAGGCAGATGAACGATATGAATGTGATGAGATGAGTATGGAGAAATGGTGGAATGAAAATGCGGCAGGGGAAGGCGGGAGAAAAGCCCGAGAAAAACCTGTCCAAGCTCCGTTTTTTCCGCCACGAAACCAACATGGATTGACCGAGACTCGATCTCGGAAACCCAGCAGTGAGGGTCTTGTATAATTTATCTCCCTCAAATCCTGGTTAATATTTGTCTTGCACTTTATGGTTATCCCCCCCCCTACTGGGCACTTTGCTTCTAGTTTTCGTACACGAAGTTCCTATATAATTTCCTATTCGTGCCACATGCCCTACCCATAGCAGCCTAAGAGACTTGCAATGTTTTATTACATCTAGATTACATAGATATCACGTTATGTTCGTCTTTCTTCCAAGTTACACCTCAATTTCCTAATAGATCTCTCATTGAGGCGATGTGCTAACCACATGTATCTTGTTGACAAATTAGCGTGTGTCAATAAATAAAACAAATAACAAAATGAAAGGGTTAATAAAATATTAATTATTATATCTGTGGTCTCGAGGTGGAATACTGTCTTGTCATGCAGTGGGCTTTGAGGCCCAAACGGTCCATGGACATCATCTAGCTTTTATCATCATTGTTACCATCAATATCATCCACCTGGGTGGGAAGCTACCACACCATAATGAAGCTGCAATCATAGCATGAAAATTCTAAGATTACAGTGAAAGACCTGTACTAGAACAGAACACTATAGAATGTAGTAACGAAACAAAGAATGATATAGAATGGCGTCTTTCATCGGTTAATTACAAGTTATATTTAATTGTAGATGGAGATTTCCTTATACTTTAATCAAGATATAAGTTAAAATGCATTCATTTTTTTAAATTGTTGCTAAAGGTTTACTTATAATTTATAATTCTAAACTTTATCTATTTATCCTTCATTCATATTTTTAAATTAAAGATTTTCATAATTCCACACATCAGATTCACTATGTACAATATTTTTAAAAGTTGGAGAATCTGAATCTTATGTGATATAAATTCATTTATATAATTACGGAAACTTGTTGAATGGATTATCTTGGTTAATAAACTCCCGCTGGGGAGCACCTGTGTTGGAAGTGTGCAGTACATACATTACTATTATTGCTATTATTATTATTACTATTATCCCTCTATTATATTTTAAAATTTTTTTTTTATAATTCTACACATCAAATTCGCCACGTAAATTTGTTTTAGAAGTTGGAAATGTCTGAGACATGTGATTTTTGTCTATAAACACACGATCCACATCGGTTTTGAAAGAAACGTTAGTTATGAGACCACACAGTGAGACACTTTACAGATATTTCTTTTCGGCAAAATAGGGCATTCACTAGTTCGAAGGAAGGGCGTAGCTGAAGAGAAAAAAAAAATACAAAGAGTATCTCCTTTCACTAATAAGTAGCTAACTCACTCCACATGCCTGTCGTAAATTATGTCATAACATCAAGGGGAGATTTTTCTACCACAGCAACAGAAAATAAGTTTTCCAGAATGTTTAACAAACTCCGTATAGGCCTTGAAAATCATAGATGTATCAACGCGTAATGTATGACAATCTGCATTTGGATATTTAAAAGTCCAGGCGTATCAATACGTCCTTCTGCATCTGGGAAAGGAACGCCATGTTTAAATGTCCACGCTGATGGGTTAATCTCTGTTACCAAAACTGTTTGTCTAGTTTCATAGTATTTTGTTATATTTGTGTAATATTTGCATTTTGAAATTCTAAATAGAATTCAGATGTCAGCCAGTCAGTCACAGAATAAAGTCAGTCAGTCACACATCACATATTAGGTCATAACTCCGGTCTTAATTGTGATTTAGGTTTAGTTTTTTTTATTTAGAATGTAACTTGAAATGTGCCCTCCAAACGGTATTTTGGAAAATTTAATTAGGAATGACACTTCAGAGAATGATGCAGATGAACATGTTAAGCTGCATGATGAGTTAAACCCAGGACCTTTTGCTTTCTATGCGAGTACTCTACCAACTGAGAAACTCCAATCTAAACAAAAATTTTTCTCCTATATACATTGTTAATTCCCGAGTGCCAAATGCTACAAAACCATTGCTTCGAACTTGCAAACGTCAACTCCTTTATTAAGAGGACCTTTATTGGAGAATTAAGTGTATATAAGAGAAAAATTTGCATTTAGATTGGAGTTTCTCAGATAGCTGAGTTGGTAGAGTATTCGCAAAGAAAGCAAAAGGTCCAAGGTTCAAATCCCAGTCTGAGCATATTTTTCTCTTCAAATATAATTTATCCATCCTCGAGATGTATGAAATGAATAATAAAAAAATCGAAAGAGGCCATACTGCTTTATAATGTAACGTAAAATTTCCAATAAAGGTCTTTTTAATAAAGATGCTGCCATTTGCAAGTTTGAAGCAATGATTTGTAGCATTTGGCACTCGGGAATTAAAATGTGTATAAGAGAAAAAAATTGGTTTAGATTGGAGTTTCTCAGATAGCTCAGTTGGTAAGCATTTGCATAGAAAGTGAAAGAACCTTGGTTCAAACCCCAGTCTGAGCATATATTTTTCTCTTCAAATATAATTTATCCATCATTGAGATGTATGAAATGAATAATAAAAGCATTGAATATAGATCAAACTTACTTATTAAGTAAAACCTCAATGTTACTTCCTATTGTATTTAAAAAAAAAAAGTTACTTTTTATTGTAATTTATTCACGGAGTGACAGTCCATGATTTTGTCACTCCATAATTTTGATGTTACATGGCCTTCATTTATCCCATCTCAATCAGATAATATATTTTCCACCCTTGCTGAGTTTTATCTCAAAGAAGTATATAGTCCAAACTACTATTATATATTTGCAGTTTCTCCTCACAAATTCAAAACCTATTTCCTCCACAAGCTGGAGGAAAACAAATTTCATGGCACGACAGGCCTAGAAGGCTCTTTGCCTACCAGCCAGCTGCTTACCTCACATGTACATGTGTTAACCACAGAAGTAATATCATCCTGCCAGTGTTGGGGTGATATATGTTCAGCATATCGGATCCCCAGCTGGTTTTCTCAACCTGGAGCTGCTACTTATTGTACCTACCCAAATTCCTCACGATGCTGGGTGGGTACTGGTCTCCCATACTGGTCAAAATTTCATGAGAAAATTTTTCCCCGTGGACTCGAACTAGCACAAGTCCCATAGCTCTGTGCAAAGGCATTTTGCCTTAACCACTCCGCTATGACACGGGACCTTGTGGAGGGAAGTCTTGTTTATATTTGGAAGATCTGGATCACTATTAACTGCCAATAAAATTTTCTTCAAGGTAGGGTATATTTCTTCCAATAAACATACCCTATTGTGGAATGTAGGCGTTCACGGCCAGTAATCATGTTAAAAGATCCTGGGCTATGTGGCCGTGGTCTATAACTGGTGTTTCTTCCAGACGATTCTCCCTCAACTGCGGAGGGCATCTTCAGTGGCGAGTGCTTCTAGGTGATGTTACCTTGTCGTAGACTCAACTGTAAATGTTGGATGCTCGTGCTGACCTCTGGATAGCTGGGCGGAGTCGTAGACATCAAACTGGCTTCCGATTAGTTTGGAGCGGTCTCGTTATTATTGATTAGTTTTAACTGTCTATTATCTAATGTGTCATACCAGGCTTTGGCCAGTTTTATTCCTTCTTCCTTCCTATTGAAATTGTCCTTGTGTTTGTAGATTTCTATGGCCTTTCTGTATAATCTGGGGAAATAATAAGGTGTTGTGGCTAAAACCCGTGTTTGTTCATACTGAATCTGATGTCCGTTTTCCGTAATGACGTGTTCTGCTAAGGCCGATTTTTCTATTTGTCTTAGTCTGCAGTTTCTTCTATGTTCAGTTAAATGGGTGGCTATGCTTCTTTTTGTGGTTCCTATGTATGATCTTCCACAGGAACATGGAAGCTGGTATACCCTGCAAGTGGAGAGTGGTGGTCGAGGATCCTTTGTAAAGTGAAGGTAATTTTCTATTTTCCTTGTAGGTCTATAAATGGTTTTAATATTATGTTTTTGTAGTACCTTTCCGATACGGTCCGTGACTCTTTGTGTATATGGCAAGAAACCTGTGCTGACTGTGGATGTATTGTCCATTCTGCATTGTTGTGTACGTGGATTTATGGATTGTTTTATTTCCTTAGATGTATAACCACTTTTTCCTGAAACAGTTGAAAAGATGGCGCTGCTCTTGGTTAAGATGCTGTGGTTGGCATAACTTCTTCGCTCTGTCAAACAGTGTTTTTATGACGCCTCGTTTTTGTCTAGGATGGTGATTAGAATTCTTATGTAGATACCGGTCCGTGTGTATGGGTTTTGTATAGACTATGTGTTGAATTTCTCCGTTGTCTTTTCTTGTTATCTGTACATCCAGAAATGCGAGTTTTGCATTGTTTTCTTTTCCCATGGTGAACTGTATTTTGCTGTGTCTGCCATTGAGATGTTGAAGAAATCACTCTAATTCTTCATTACCATGTCTCCATACTACAAACGTATCATCTACATAGCGAAACCATTATTCTGGGGACTGGGGAGCTGTTCTTAGTGCTTCCTCTTTGAATATCTCCATGAAAAAATTTGCTACTACTGGACTTAGAGGATTACCCATTGCTACTCTGTCGATCTGATCATAGTAGCTGTTGTCCCATTGGAAGTATGTAGTTGTTAATACGTGTCTGAATAGTTTTGAGATGTCTTCTGTGAAGATCTGTCCAATGTAGGTCAAGGTTTCGTTGACAGGCATCATAGTAAACATCAAATCTTACTTCAATTTAAATAGACTTTTTTATGGTTTTTTGAAAATTCAGGCATGCAGATTATTACAAGGGTCAGTCAAAAGTAATGCCTCCTATTTTCTTCTTTTAATTGTGAAGATATTTAAATGCACTTTACATACCATGAAACCCACAACTTTGACGATTAATTTTTCAATTTAATCTCCATCCCTTTCCACTGTTTTTGTCCACCTTTTAACACTATGGTATTTCACTGTGGTAAAAAGTATGGTCTTGCTTCCTAAGCCATTGATGCATGGATGTTTTTATAGCCTCCTCATCCTCAAAATGAATCCCATGATAGCTTCCTTTAATGGCAAGAATAGACGGAAGTCTGATGGTGCTAGATCAAGGCTATAAGGTGGATGGTTTAGAGGTTATTGTTTTTCTCATCTCGTTATTCTGATCAGTTAACATTTGTGGTACCCACCGTGAACAAACTTCTGAGTACTCCAGTTGTTGAATGATCATCACACTACCTATACTGATGGTGAGAATGAGACACAATTCATCTGCATGCGTGGACTCACTGATGTCACCTGTCTTTCGTTCCACTTTGTATCAGCAAATTGTGTTTGTCCTTCAGCTTCATTACAGCAATGAACCCATCTTCTAACAGTATTGACATCTACTGTTGAATCTCCATACACATTTTTCAACTTTTCATAACATGTAAGGACATTTCATCTTCTGCATTCAGGAATTCAATCTCAGAATGTTGTCTAATACGTACGTCAATGTCACCCATTTTGCAAGAGGATGCAGTGCTGCTACCCATTGACTTAGGAAGTTATTACTGCAGTGGATTGGAGAAGAATGTTTGAAGAATTGTGCCAAATTGAAATTTTTCACGTAACTTGTTAAAAAAAAAAGGATGCATTACTTTTTGACTGATCCTCGTACATTTACAATTCAAATTATTCTATATTCATTTTTATGTTAGCAAAGGAATATTCTGGTGGGCAGGAAACTGCATGAAAGAGTGAAAATTAAGTAAGTTTGAGACCCAATGAAAAGCTCCATGGGTTTTATTTACATCTACTTTATTCTTTAGTTGAAAGGGATGTAGATGTTTTTGTGTAATATTTTTATTTTTGCTGTGTTTATATTCAAAATAAAATGAACAAGCCTTTATTTCATCACTCAACAAAATATACAATCTTCATGTTATTCAGAATCCTCATATTGCTACATGTTTAAATGCATACACATTTTACTTCAACTGCATCATTTTAGACTTATTATTTATGCAAGATAGAGGCAGCATTTATCCAATCATCAGGATAGCTCAGCAAGTTCAATTAACATTAATAGTTTTTGGATTGAAATCATTTCTGTACAACAAAGTGAAGCATTCCTAACTTGTATAGTTCATTAGTATTTTATTTAACTATGCTCTTTAACAACTTAGGTCATTAGTATCATTAATTCAAATCTTATTTGCATATGAAAGGTTTGCTCTTATTTCAGACTTGAGCCTCTTTTATATGCAATAAATTTACATGAAACCTATTGCAATATCTCCTTCTGAAGAAGCCAGATTCAGGATTTTTACTCCCTGAAAAATCCTCTAATCCTGGTTGGGTTGGAACCCATGAACTTGGAAAACTACTACTTCACCAACACAAAATCCACTTCTAATTATATTTAACTATATATGTCAACAAAACCAATACACTTTGTGTTCATTATTTGGGTTTTTGCCTAGCAGACAGACTGATGATATCATCGATGAGGATTAATTTAAGTTTAATTACCACTGTAACAGACCACATTACTTAGGATGTATACAAAAATGGAGTTCTAATTAAGATCAGTATATTGTAGGTGTGTTATATAAGGGATGATGACACACAGAATAACATGAAACTTGGTGCTGCCACATAGTCCACTGCTGTCAACAAGTACACTAAGGTAGTTACTTTTTTTACTTTTGAGGGCCTCTCCACTTTTCAGCGGTTAACATGTATTCCCATTCGCCATTCATCCTCCTCCAGACCTCGGTCGTTCATCAATCTATGGATCTCTCCTCTCTAAGTTGTTCTTGGCCTGCCCCGTTTCCTTCTACCAGAAGGTGACCATTCCAAAAGAGTTTTGGGCCACCTATCATCCTCCATTCTCCTGACATGGCCATACCATTGAAGAGCTCGCTTTTCGATCCTTTCCACCACTGTCTTCTCCATACCCATCATCTGCCTCACTTCTTCTTCTTTCCAACCTGGCACTGCGTCTTATTCCATCCATCTCCACTGCCAAGATCTTAGTTTTTTGTCCCTCTACCAAAGTCCATCCCTCAGCACCATAGTCATTATGCTTTCCACAACAGACTTCAAAATCCTCTTCTTCGTGTGGTTTGACATGGTCCTACTCCACAGTACTCCATTCAACATTTTTATGGCTCTTCGTGCTTGTACTAACCTGCTATCTACTTCAGCTTTACAACTCCCTGATTCATCAATAAGTGATCCCAAATATTTAAATTTTTTAACAGCTCTAATAATTCCTTGGGATAGGGATATATCTCGTCCACTTCCTCCTACTACAAGATATTCAGTTTTTTCCATGTTTACTCTTAATCCTCCTATTTCAAAAGCATTTAGAAGTTTTCTCATCATATATTTCACTAAGGTAGTTGCCACGCATAAAGATTTGATCTGACAAGTAAAATGCTATCAAACATACCAGGTTTTGGAATTTTATCCAGCATTTGGTATATGCTATATACTCCATGGCACATCAAGGATAGAAAGCCTATGGCTTACCAGCTGCCTGCTAATCTCACATCCATATGTGCCATTTATAGAGGTATAGGGATGACATGTGGTCAGAATGTGGAGTACCCCCAACTGTTATATCTAGTTTTCTCAATCTGGTGTTGCTACTCATTGTAGCTACCCAAATTCCTCATGATGCTGAGTGGGAATCGGTCCCAAACTGGGTGAAATTCTATGAGAAAATTTCTTCCCATGGAGACTCAAAACAGCATGTCCTGTACCTTTGTACCAAGGAATGATGCCTTAGATCACTTGGCTACAACATGATGCACAATCTAACAATTAGAAATTGTACACCACCTAGCTCTTCTAGCCTGATGTTGAACATTTTTTTAATTAATTGGATATTGAATCTAACCCAATGTGCAGTTAATGCAAATACTATGTTTACAATGTGAATCAAACTTTATAATAAAGATATTAAAAATCCTGAATCACATAGTTTTCGATTAAAAAAATCTAAACGTATGTACAATTTATTCCTCCATCATTCAGTATGCATTCTTTGCTGTAATGTGTAATCAACTTAATTCCTAGCAATGCCTATCTTGTCAAATTTACTCTTAACAAAAGCTACCTCTATTGATATATTGCACCTTGGGAAGAAGATGGCCACAAGAGTAAAAAGTTAATTCCGAGTTATTCACAATTAAAGTTTTAAAAAAAGTATACAAATTTTTTATATGGACACAATTTTATCCTGTGTCCATTTTCTTGCACATGACTTGTGGCCATAAAGAAATAAATTTGTAACCATTTTTTTCTAACAGACAGTAACCTTAAGCTCAATTTATGACATTTTACAGTTGTAGCCCTCTTCTTCCCAAGGTGCGATATTATGTCAACATCTTCTCAATTATCCCAAAAGTTCTCAATTTAAAAAAGAAAATGACAGAAAGAATCACAACAAAAAAAAAAAAGATCAGTTTAGAATTAATTTCAGTCATTAAGAACATCAATAGTCAAACTTGCTCTCAACAAATGCTGCCTCTATTGATATTTGACACCATCTTCTTCTCAATTATACTAAAAGGTCTGGATTAAGGACCAGAAATCAGACACAATTACAAATATAAGTTAATTAATCAAGTTATCAAGAACACAGACTGTATAAAGAATATATATTAATTGCAATTGTTAATTATAATGTTTTATCATATTCAATTACTAAAAAAATACATTGCACAGGTTTTGTATAGTGTCCCCGAATTCAATTGACGAAATTTGGAGGAATTGCAGGATGGACACATTTTGAGATACAGAATTTATCGTGTACTGGTTCAAAATAAACATTTTAAATCAAATAATTTTTTTAATTTAAATCACAGATTGATTTTTTTATTTTGTTAGCCTAATGATGCACAATCATCATAGAAGTTTCAATTTCAAATTTAAACTGTAATTAATAGTAAACAATGCATAAAAAGTGCAGAAACAGAGTTTTATTTCACTAAGACAAGACTCAGTACTGTAGTCTGAAACTGATTTCACTTTAGTAGAGTTGCTTTGCAGTGCATATCATTTCTCAAGAAGAAGGAATAAAAAGTTATTTGCTGACATGAATTTTGGTGAACTACCCAGATTAACAGGTAAAACTGATGTAAGGGCTAGATGTAAAGTGTGTGAACTCGAGATGCAACAAGTAATTAGAAGTAAATGTTTTGGAGAAGAAGGAAATCTAAATCAAACTTATGATCCAGAAAATGAGAATAAAGAATTGTCAATGAGCAGATGTCAACATTTCCATCAATATCTGCAGGCATTACAGATAAACAAATATACTTTATTATTTGTTTCATGAATTTCTTTAACCATAAAAGTTCATTATAAAATGCAGCCTTCAGATATTTAAAATTAGCAATGATTAATAAAAATCAATTTGAATTGTGATATTCTTACCTCATATATCTATGTTCTATAACACAGAAATGCCATATTAGAGCCATCGCTCGATACTGCGGTTCTCTGTTAAAGAACATAGATATATGAGGTAAAAATATCACAATTCAAATTGATTTTTTATTAACCTATTCCCTGAAATGGACGGAGATTCTCCATCAAGCAAAAATGTCCTCAGCAGGTTATAGACGGAGATTCTCCTCGACACATTTACTTTTATACTATAATTTATTATTCTTAACGATATTATTTTTGTAAAAGTACCTATACAATTAAAATATAATAATCTTACCTCTACAGCTTATTTGAGAATAGTATATCTCGAAACAGAGGTACATCTCCACAAGCAATACACATTTTTAAAGTTTTCTTCTCAACACAATTTTTTTTGCACAATGTACATTTGCGGCCTCCATATTTATTTTATTCTGTTAGGTATTTTTTAAAATAAAATCACCCTTAGAGTGGTGAAGATTGTCGCGATTCTTTAGCCCCTAAAGTGGTCAGGCTTAGCAACTAGCACTGCTCAAAATAGACTTCCTTGATAGAGCAAGATGCAAATCTAAGAATGTTATGTTTAGATCCAGGACTTTTCAGTTGTATATGCCTCCATCATATGGATGGATGAAATTTTATTTCTTGTACCATTTTATTTTTTTCCCGCATTGATGGTATGTTGTCCACTAGGTCCATCCAATCCATATTCTGATCGTAAATGTGTAAAATGTCCAATTTGAATATTGTCCTTATTTTTTTTAACCGAATCTAAATTCTCTATATTTATCACATCCACCCTCAAATGTCAATTAGATTATTAGAACAGCCTACGGCTGTTCCATATGACAAAAGTAAGGAGAAGTAATTGCTGCATAATTATTTCTCCTTTTCGCAATGCTTTTCGGTAAGTGCAGACAGTATCAATTGCATTTGTGCCAATGTTTACAGAGAATGACATAATTTACAGGAAGCTGTAGCTGACTAGTTTATAGTCAAATAAGAAGAACAATATGAGGCGAGTGATAAAAAATTCTACCTTATTAAATAATATATTTTTCTCTTCAAATTTAATTTGTCATTCGGTGAGAAGTAATAAATTTAATCATCCATCATTGAGATGTATGAAATGAATAATAAAAACATTGAATAAATTTAATATTAAAACACTGATCATAAAAGTTTTTACATATGGGTGTTCTGCTCACTTTTTAAGTCAGTTGGCAAAATATGTCTCTTCCTAACAAAGAAATAACAGAACACATTGTACAGAATCACCATCTACCTAAAGAAGAATGGTATGACGCTGAGGGTGGTAGTAGTATCATTGTACCTGAAGAAGATGGAACACATCATGTGACAGTTTAGAGTCTTATTTAAAAAACTTATAGAGGTTTGGGAAGATCACAAAAATGACATTATTGTAAATATTAGGATAAAAGTATTAAAGTAATGCAGAAGATTTATTCCATACCTTGAAACCTATAGCTGCAGCTCTTGATGATGTTCAAAGTAACAATACTGTACAATTGCAAATTGTGTGCTGATTTGGAAAACACTAAGTGATAAATTGAAAATTATTACTGATACTGAAATTCTATTCTAGATATGTCCAATCCCCATTTTGCTGCTTTTTTTATTGAATCCCTTTATGTTGGTAGCAAGTAAAGGGTATAACAAATTGTTATACCCTTTAAAAAAATTAAATACCTGACAATTTTGACTCTCAGATGTTTTATATATAGTTTTACACTTTCAAACTAACCTCCCATTTTTTCAGGGGCCACTATTTAACCTTAACCTTGACTTTGTAAACAATGTGTGTGATTAAGACTGGTGGTGGAAATCACTTTTTGCAATAGCTGGCAATCAAATTAGACAAATAGAAAAATATGTAATTTTTTAATTTGTGACAGCCACTGCGGGCCGCATGCAAATACATTAGTCCCTACTCAAATTACTTCCAATCACTGGTGAGCTGACTCACTGAGAGCAAGTGCAAAGATCGAATTAGCAACCCACTAACTGGTCATGCATAAAAGTCGCCGTTTTCGTAATATTGGCAAGAAATTACCCAGAATTCTCAGCGGTAAAACCACTTCCGTTATTTTCATCTGCTAGAGGAACGCATTTACTCTTGCTTCTTGCAAATAATACTGTATACGATGACGTCTGCATCGCGCAATATTACGCCGATTCTCCTATTCTTCCAGTTGAATTCTTTGGTAGACTCTATCAAATTCCTCTTCTCTGCGTATACCGAAAACATGATCAAAGTCTTCAAGGTCCGACATCTTGGATAAAGCAGCAAGGTACGCAGCAAGCTTTCAAACTACATCGGTTACCATCATTCACATCGGGATTCTCACGATTCGTTTCTCTCTTAAGTCATCTCGTCAGGTAGCTTACGAATTTCAACAATTATTATTGCATGAACAGATTTCTGAGTAAGCAAAATCGTATTAGGATACAACTTTCTCAGCAGAGAACACCTTTTATGGTCTAATGCGTTCATAGATTCGAGCCTGCATCATCAAGAGGAGTGAACAATGTTTTCTACTTTTGGTTTAGTCCATTCACAACTTAGAAACACATTAGGAAAGAAAAATCTTTCTGATTGGTGTTAATAATGAAACAAACACAAAATATCAATTTAATATTTAAAGGAAGTGATATTCTGAGGTTTATTTTAATTAACAGGAGTTACAATTTATGAATAAGTTGGAGAAAATGCTTTAACATCTCACCTCATAAAGTTGTGTGTCTTCGCGATACCAGTTTCAAAAGTATAATTTTTACTTCCATCTTCAGTCAAACTCCAATGAGTAAATATCTCATAGTACTACCTCCCACTTTGATTTAGAATATTCATGACTTACCTCATATTTGTAGATTTCTTAAAGACCAAACTTTCAGTACATTACATATCATTATCAATTCTTTTTTAAAGAGTTAACTAACCAACTCACTGGCACTATCGAACCCATAGATTCATGGCCACATGGACATAAGCTCTCCATTCATTCCTATCCTGAGCTAATGTTTTCCAATCATTCCCTGTATAATCTACTTCCCTCAAATCATGGTTAATGTTATTCTCCCACACCATTCTTGGTCTACCAACTGAGCATTTTCCCTCTGGTTTTCCTACAAAAAGTTTCCATGCACATCTTTCATTTCCCATTCATGCCATATGTCCTGCCCATCACAGTCTACGAGACTTAATTGTTCTTATTATATCTGACTTTCTATAAAGACCATGTAGTTCACTGTTATGAAGTCTTCTCCATTCACCTGTCTGTTCATCTCTCTTTGGTCCAAAAATTTTCCTAAGACCTTTATTCTCAAATACTCGTAATCTCCTTTCCTCCCTTAAAGTAAGAGTCCATGATAGAAAAGAATTAATTAAACAAAATAATTATCAAGTCAAAGCTTTTGTATTGTGTATTTGTGTATGAGTTTTGATGTTGCATTGTAATACCACAGTCACAGAGTACAAAAATTTAATATTTTTCTGGATTATATATCGTCGCTGTTACTCCAAAACCTTGTAACTCAATCAGGAGCTAAATTTGAAATTTTAAGACCTGTGATTTCAAATTTAAATACATTTTATTGCACATTGTTCATCAAGATTTCGTACACTGTTGAGAATCGAGTATTTGAATTCACAAGACTCAAAATTTCAAATTTAGCTGCTGGTGGAGTTATGAGATTTAAGAGGTAACAGCGACGATATATATATATATATATATATATAAAACCCACTTAAATAAAAAAATCAGATTTAAATAAAGAAATGAAATAATTTGGATTAAAAAAATTCAATTATATCTTGAAACCCTGGATAGTATAATATGTGTCAAGTATCAACAAGCTACTGACCAACATCCATATGATAAGGAAAGAATAGACAATGATGTATGATAATTTCTTAGCTATATTCTACTGTATTGTACTAATATTGACTATCGAATTTACAAAACCGAGATGCAGATTTTTATTTTTCCAGGTGTAACAAATTATTTACTGCAGAATAGCAAAATGTGTAGATGATTTGAAACCAAACAAATCAGTTACAAAGCCTTCATTTTTCGTAAAACCATGGTCTTGAGAAACCATGTTGTATACTGCATTCAGGGTCGCATGTTTGGACGCATAGACAGTAAAATGCCTTCTCTGCTGAGCAAGTTGTATGCTAATACGATTTTGCTTACTCAGAAATCTGTTCATGCGATAATAATTGGTTAAATTTGTAAGCTACCCGCGGAGGTAGCTTAAATGAGCAACTCAAATTAAAATCCTGAAGGGAACCGATGGTAATCGATGTACTTTGCTGCTTTATCCAACATTTATCCAAGATGTCGGACCTTGAAGACTTCGATCATGTTTTCGGTATACACGGAGAAGAGGAATTTGATAGAGTCTACCAAAGAATTCAACTGGAAGAACAGGAGAATCGGCGTAATATTGCATGTCGCAGACGTGTTTGTATACGGTATTATTTGCGGGATGCAAGCATAAATGCATTCCTCTATAGCAGACGAAAATAACGGAAGTGGTTTTATCGCTGAGAATTCTGGGTAATTCGTTGCCAATATTACGAAAACGTCGACTCTCGTGCATGACCGATAAGTCGGCCGTTAATTCGTTCTCAGCAATTGCTCACGGTGAATCAGCTCACTAGTGATTGGAAGTAATTTGAGTAGAGAGTAATGTTCTAACATACGACCCTCAATGATAAACATTTTATTGTCATTAAATACTCTGTAGCAATACCAATTTCACAAAAATAAATCCACATACAATTCAGAGACTATTCCAATAAAATGGTCTTTGGCACATCAGATATGATTACACAAAGTCAATAAAAACCCAAATCACCAATTAAGAAAGTTAAGAGAGTCAATATGTTTCAGTAGTGATCCTACCATTATCAAGACTTTTCTTAATTAGGTAGAGGATCTTTATTAATTTGTTTATAAGGGCCACTAGTAATCATGCCATTGACCCAATTACAGTAATCCTCTTTATCTGAGACCCTACTTCCTTTGACGGCTTTTATGTAGAAGCAATCCTTTCTTTGCAAACTTTTAATGACTTTTCTATTTGAAATATCATTGCAATTTTATTTTTTTTCATAAGTTGCCAAATTCTTTGAAATAGTTTGTTTACAAGATTCTCTAATATATTGTTTCGCAGGTTCATTAAATTATTCAATTAAAGATTCTGTAACAGCAATATTTTACATTTCAGAATTTTGATCCGGGAGAGCGAATTTTAAGCCTTTATTTACTGAAACAACTTTTTATTGGTGAAAATCAAATGAATCGTGAATTCTTCTTACCTCATACATTTATGTTTTTTAACACAGAACTGCAGTATCGGGAAACATCATTCTCATCATCAGCTGTTGCCACAACTGTCAATTTTTCATTATGCCGGTAATTTTCTAAGCTGACATCTGGTGTTGATTTGAAGAACTTTGTAATCAAATTTGGTTTGTCCGGAAATATTATTGATTACAAAGTTCTTCAAATCAACACCAGATGTCAGCTTACAAAATTACCGGTATAATGAAAAATTGAGTCGTGACAACAGTTGATGAAGGGAATGACGTTTCCCGATACTGCAGTTCTGTGTTAAGAAACATAGATGTACGAGGTAAGAAGAATTCACGATTAATTTGATTCTTATGAAGAAAACCTCATAATGTAAAAATTCCCAATTATATAAATTTTTATTGGTGATTTGGGTTTTTATTGACTTTGTGTAATACAAGTTTATCATCAAGAAGATCCTATTTATTAATTAATCAGATATGTTGATAAACTATACAGAGTGTATAATGATACTGACTTAGTCAAGGTAATTAAAGCCTCAAGAATAAGATGGCTATGTCAACTTTACAGAGAAAAAGAAATCATACCCATGCCGTAAAGTACAATCAATGGTAAACAGAAAGAGTCCGATCAGATGTGGAATAAGATCTCAGGGTAATGGGAATAAGTGAATGGAGGAAGTAGGACAGAAGAAAAAAGAGAATGATGAAGGTATATTGTTGGGGTGATTAAGGCCTCTAATAGGCTGTAACACCTATGATAATAATGATGAATATTTAAATTTAATTTTTTCTGCAAGACAGTTCAATGTAATAAACCCTGTGAAGAGAAATTCATACTACATTTTCTTTAATAATAAATTATCAGTAAATAATTGTATGAAAAAACCTATGCCACGTAGATCATAAGTTTCTTAGCTCTAAATGCTTGTCTGGCTCCATACAGCAAAGCCTCCAATTTTATCGGCTGAATTGTGGGACATTCTGTATAATTTGGAAATAGAAATCATGATTAACAAGATAAGACAGGACTATCAAACTTTATTTGCTTTCTGAAGTGTTAAGATGGTGAAAATGAAATATATACTACAATTCTTGACTATTTAATTAATTTAAATGATGTAATGACAAAGGCATTATAAAAATTCATTATTTGTGAAACTTAAGATGAAACTGATGGATGGCAGTTTAGAATGATTAAATTGAATTTAGATACATCCTAGAGATTAACTGTTCATTACAGAGACTTAGCTAATAAAACAGTATGCTGGCCTCCACCAGATACACGTAATACTGAACGAGACTCCAGTTGTTTGCTTTTTATTTGTTGTGGTGTATATACATCATCTTCTTCACCGGTACCGAGCTGACCTGTGGATCCCATTCCCCATGCGAAAAACTCTCCTGTAAAATATAAACACAATAAGAATAATATAAATTATGTTTAATTCAATCATCTTGCTTAGCTCATAAAAGATAAATTTAATTATTTTCTAACTTTTCTTTGTAAATAAGAGGGTTAGAAAAATAGTCAAATTAGGTTGAAATAATGTATATGCTGGTAAAATATAGTAACATATATACCAATTAGTCCACCGCTGTGGTCTCGAGGTAGCGTGCTGCCTTGTCACGCAGCGGGCCCGGGTTCAATCCCCGGTCGGGGCAGTTTTTCTGGGTGAGGTTTTTATCGGGGTTTTTCCTCACCTGTAAGACAAATGTCAGAAAAACTTTAAGGTCCAAACGGTCCTCGAAATCATATGGCCATCATCATCATCCTTCACCGGTGTGGAAAGCAACTGGAAGCTACCACACCTACGTACAATTCCCTAGTAAAGCTGCAAGCATAGCATGAAAATGCTATGATTGCAGTGAAGGACCTGCCTTCGGGCAGAATTACTATGAATGAATATACCAATTCTGTGCTTAAGTTCCAGTTGTACTGTAGACAAACTTGCATAAGGTATTATTTCGCTGACACCGTTTATGGGGAGAACCATGGCACTACTTCTATCTGCCATCACTATATCATATGACTGAATTGTGTACGGAGCTGTCACCGATAGAAGCACTGTTCTTAGGCAACATAGTATTTGAAGAGAAAAATATAAGCTCAGACTGGGGTTTGAACCCAGGACCTTTGGCTTTCTATGCCAATGTTCTACCAATTGAACTACCGAGCACGCCAAATTTGAGCAAATTTTTTGTATACATTAAGACGAATACAGATGGTACAAATAAGGAACTTATTATTTGAAACTAGTCTAAGAAGAAGAAGAATATGAGGTGAGGTGATAAAATTTTACTTAAATCAATTTATGTCCATATTAGTATACAAATAAAATGTTATAAATAATAATATAGAATGAATTAATGAGCCATTTTTTACATCTTACCTCATAGTCTATGTTTTCTTAAACATGGAAACTGCAGTTTTCAAGAAAACCATCTCTCTTATTTTTCAACCGGTAGTCATAATGTCGGTTGAAAGTGAGAGAGATGGTTCTCTTGAAAACTGCAGTTTCCATGTTTAAGAAAACATAGACAAGGTAAGATGTAAAAAATGACTCATTAATTCATGAACTAAGAACCTCATAATGTTATTTCCCATATTTAACTATGGATAATATAGTACCTTTTATTGTATCTGTCTTCCTCAAGTAGCATACCGAGGATGAAACATGTTTTTGAAAGCCTTTATGATTAATAATTTAACAAGGTTTTTTGATTAAAATTCAATTCTAATTGAGGAAGAATAAAAGGTACTACATTATTATTTGTAACAATTTATTACATAACCTAAATTGAGATAACAATGAACATTACGGATATTATTAATATACAGAAATTACATATTTTGAAACACATTTCACTTCTATAGAAACATTTGTTGAAAGTATTTTCATCTAAATATTCTTTTGCTGAATAATAATATGATTGATGATGACTGAATCTCATTCATCCTGTACGGGGACATGGGTGCCTACTTAGTCAAACGTTTCTCAACATGACAAATTTAGTTATGCTTATTTCCCTACAGATGTCAGCGAGTGACATGTGGTTAGTACATCGAGGAGACATCTAGTAGGAAACTAAGGTATTATTCGGATAGAAGATTGGTAAATTTTGCTCAGAGGTCTTTATATTCACACTTGAAGTTCTTTTATGAACCAGACTTGGGACCCATAGCTTATTCTCCTGGAGGACTTGTCCCTTGGACTTTCCCCATCAAAAAAATCCATTGACCCCGACCTGGATTGAATCTGTGGCCCTTAGGACTAGAGGCAATAATAATAATAATAATAATAATAATAATAATAATAATAATAATGATATTTAATTTTAGGAAGTTATATTTTGAGGTTATTTTAATTATATTATTTTTGGTCTGGACATCTTACCTCAATATTAATGTTGATTTGTTCTTGGACATGTTTCAAAACAGTCTGGGAAAGCTGAAGATAAAACAGAATTGTTTTGAAACATGTCCAAGAACAAATCAACATTAATATTGAGGTAAGATGTCCAGACCAAAAATAATATAATTAATAATAATGATGTTTTGTTTTGACAAAAATATATGGGATGTATGATAGTTTAAGTCCCATAAAAGTAATTTTAATGGAATTTCAGCCAATATGAGACTACTGTCATTCCAGAATTGTAGGACTTTGGGTAGCTACAATAAATAGTGGCTCCAGATTGAGAAAACCAGCTATAATGACTGCAGAACCCTACATTTTGACCAAATATTACTCTTATACTGGATGATCAGCACATGTGGATGTGATGCCAACAGCTGGCTGGTAGTAAAGGGCCTTCTAGATCTGCCATGTGATGGAGACATCATGAACAACTTATCACAAGAAAAGAGAATAGTACCAAGTGAAAACTTCATGTCTGGTGAATTCGCCCATTGCATTTCAGTTATTTTATTTTTTTAATAAGTGGAAAGAAATTTGACGTTCCTACCAGAAATTTGAATGGAGTAATGGTTATTAGTTACGTACAGAGTCAGAGATCTAGGGTTCAAACATAATTATTCTTTCTAAAATAAAAATATGGTTTATGATTAGTAAAAGTTTTAATAACTCATGAACTATAACACCTAAACATATGCGACTTTCACAATTATAAAGATAAAAACTAGCTATTTCTCCACAACAATTTCCGAGTGCAAGAAAATAAATAACCAGGACATATTGCAAATTCTTAACTAGGCAATGCAAGGGGGGGGGTGGAAAAACCTAGCAACTGATAAAGTGCTTTCACTACATCCCGCTTTTATCTCCCATTAAATAATCCACCACTTTAGTGCAGGGATTATGTTAGGTCTTCCAGCTTATGTAGCTGGTTTTCTCAGCCAGCTGCTATTACTTATAGCTACCTAGACCCATATACTGACCAAAATCCATAAGAAAATTTCTTCCTCAATTGATACTCAAAACTGTGTTTTCCGTATTCCTGAAAGAAGGCTTGATGCCTTAGACAACTTGACCAAGTCCTGGATATGCAAAAATACACAAATCAGCAAGACAGATTACTTATAATATATAAACACTGAAAACAAGGATAGTAGCACTGAAGTTATAAAACCAGCTATGTGCCCTTTTCATGAAATTAGTTTTGTGCTTCTAAATAATTTATATACCAAGGAGAATGTGTTTGAATATCGGCTAAGCATCATATTTCCAATATGTAGTTGATATTCCTGTCCAAAGATTGTGCTGCATGTATGTCGTGTACACAAAACCCAACAGTTTTTTCTACAATAACTTAAATGTATGATTTTGACACTTAGCTAGTTTAGAACTTCAAGCCACAAATACAGCATATCTCTAAAGAAAGTTAACAATTGATGGATCATATGATGTACTGGACATTAAGGTTTTTTGTGAGGCATTGCATTATAATGCAAGTTTCAATGTGGGTGTCGTGTGTAATGCAACTAAGATTGATCCAGTAGTCCAATTTATGCCGGACTCTGAACAATATGTCAGGTGTGACTGTGGATTTTTCAATTCTCATTTGAAGCTCATGTAAGTCACTCCAAGTTGGAGTTTTGGCTGAGGATAGAAGGGGTGCCTTCACAATTGATGGATCATATGATGTACTGGACATTAAGGTTTTTTGTGAGGCATTGCATTATAATGCAAGTTTCAATGTGGGTGTCGTGTGTAATGCAACTAAGATTGATCCAGTAGTCCAATTTATGCCGGACTCTGAACAATATGTCAGGTGTGACTGTGGATTTTTCAATTCTCATTTGAAGCTCATGTAAGTCACTCCAAGTTGGAGTTTTGGCTGAGGATAGAAGGGGTGCCTTCAGTAACTGGTTCTGTGAAAATAATGTAATTTTATGGTTTTATGAGGTGAGATATAAAATTAATTTCCTATTCATTTATACAAATATTACCTCATAGTGTTACTTCCCATTGTAATTTTTATTGAAATTTTAATGTATTGATAAAAAACTTTAACGTCTAGTGCATTCATATGAGCCATCAAACGTCAGCTTAGGTATGATTGTGTTTGAACTATAAATTTATCAAAGTGTGACTTTCCTTACAGGCATGGTGTATTATGTGTAACCTAAATAGATGCTGTTTTTTAGATAGTGATAATTTGTAATATAGACATAACTGTTAGCCATTGATTACTAGTGTCATAATTAGGGCTTGGAAGTTGAGCAAAAATAATCTCTTTTATTTTGTCTGAAGACGAGCCCCAACATAATATATATGTATTTTGGGTCATTGTAGGCCAGAAAATGGTGGGTTTTATTCGTCCATTTTTCGCTTATTGGTCTTTTTAGCATTTTTTAGACCTTAACCCTTTTTTTCTTTGTTTTTTTCCCAACTTTACCTTCTTTTGACTACATTTAAACCATTTGTATGATAAGAATCCACAGAGTCTAGTCTCAATTCAAACTTCTTTTAAAAACATTATCTAGTTTTACTTTCTAAAGATTTTTCACATTCCAAACACTTTTGTTTTGTGGGAAACTATTGAACCCTTACAAACTATCCTGTTATGTTTAACCACTAGCTTACTGACTGCCTGAACTATTGTATTTCGATTTCAAATTGTCTAATAAGTTGCCACTTTGTAAAAATTACCTTGAGCTGAGGGTGAAGGCAGCAAGATTGTCTTTACCCACTCATTAGCAACTGAAACACTTTTTATGTAATTTTTCCAGTTTTTAGGTCTTTTTTTAAGTTTTTTATAGGCATTTTATAGGTCCTCAACTTCCGAGCCCTAGTCATAATACATTGCTTACAAAAATAGCCATAACTAAAATACTGAATACTAGCACTAAAGAAATTTATATTGACACCATGAATTTAAGTTAACAAATTACTAAATATGTTTAAAATATCAAATAAAGGTAAAACAATTCCAGTATCAGTATTTATTGTCATCATGATCAAAGAAAACTCCACCATGGCCGGTCCCAAGCCCGGATGAGAAAGGAGGAGGGGGAGGAGTAACAACCTTGTTAAAAAAACCAGGGTTCAGTTGGCTCCGACTGATAGTACTCTGTAAGGGCCCCTAGCCAGGGTTACGGTGAAGACCACAACGGCAGAGTCGGCGCAGAAGGAGTCCTTCATCATGGTGGATCTGGCGGAAGAGGCAACCCTATCTCTAAGGGAAATAGAGAAACGCTGCCTTGCGGTGAAGAGGGATCTTCAAAGGCTATGGGAGAAAACCCAGACAGAAATTTTCCTGGTCCTCCAGGTTGGGGGTTTATGCTTGGGCCAGCTCCCCACACATTAGAAAAAAAAAACAAAATGCTAAAAGACCAAATCGATCAAAGTCGGATAGATGATCAAAGAAGCAAGTCTGACATCTTGAGTAGAATCTGTGAGACATATTAAAAGAACCCAATGTCACAATTAATCCAGCAGCATTCATACTCCTTGCCCATTAGGCAAATGATCTGACAGGAACCAAACATTTCAGCTGATTGTAAAACACTGCTCTGCTTACTTCACTTCAACAATAATAATAGGAGCAAGTGATGAATTCAGTTTCCTGCTTTCTGCTGGTTGAAGGAGGAAGTGATGCAATTTCATTTAATGATGCAATTGAAAACTGGGCATGAAAGGATTAACAAGTTTTTATTCAGAGGTCTCCTATTTTTAACTTTAGGTTCTTTTACATGCATGTAATACAATACAGCAAACTCCCGATTATCTGTGTTAATTGGGACGAGATATGCATGGAAAATCGAAAAACACGGATAATCCAATTAAGTTATTTGGCACTGTGGAATTGATCAGAAATGTATTCATCCACTTTAACACTACTAAAATGCAACAAATATTCATAAAATGTTATATTAAATGTATTTAGGTGCGAGTCGAAATTATTATTTTATTTTACTCGTAAATATGAAAAAAAAAGTGGGACTATTTCTGGGTCGTGACCACTCTGGTTACAACAATTATTCATAACCAGCGACAACTACACTGGTAACCACCAATATCCACACTTATAACCAGCGATGACAAATAATCACTGATGACCACTAGTAACCACCAATATCCACACATATAACCAGCGATGACAAATAATCAGCAATTCCCACGCTAGTAACCACCGATATCCACACATATAACCAGCGATGACAAATAATCACTGATGACCACACTACTAACCAGCGATAAACCTACTGACACAGCATATCCATGGTTTCAATCTGTAACAACAAACTTTCACTGACTCCACAACGGAAATTTCCGAAATTGTATTGTATTCTCAGAATGTTGGTTGGTACTAAATGCGTCAGGGGAGGGGGTTGTGAGTGAAGGTTATTCTATTGTGCTAGTTTCTAAGTGCAGTTCACAGTAGCATGTTTAAAAATAAATTATTTTTTCATAACAATACAAAATACAGTAAAAAGAGTCATGCCCGGATATTCCACAAACCAGATAATACATGCACGGATAATCGGAAGATTGTTGTATACAGAAACAGCAACATTAATTTCCTTGGCAATAAAGCCAAAACTCAATTACTCTCCCTTTATAATCTTTCTTGGAACACAAAAGTTCCTGATGATTGGAAAAAAGCTATTATAATACCTATTTTGAAAACAAAAAAATCAGCAAATACTTTTTCAAATTATCGCCCAATAGCACTAACTAGTGTAATTGTTAAAACTATGGAAAAAATGATTTCAAATTGACTAAATTGGTATTTAGAAACCAATAATTTACTTTCACCCAATCAAGCTGGATTTCGAGAATTACAATCAACAAATCAACAAATTGTACACCTAAGTCAAGCTATTAAAGACAGTTTCAACAGAAAAGAAGACACACTGGCAATGTTTGTTGATTTCCAAGGAGCATATGACTCTATTTGGAGATATAAATTATTAGAAAAAATGCAGACTTTAGGCATTCAAGGGAATATGCTACTCTGGATCAGCAATTTTCTCATCCAATGGTTCATCGCTACAAATTATAATAATCACCTCTCTAAATACCAACAAACACATCGAGGTTTACCACAGGGTTCTGTACTCAGTACCATTCTCTTCAATATCTACATTAATGATCTACCTAAGCATATAGAAAAGCTCCAAACAAAACCCCTACTTTTTGCTGATGATGTAATATGGGTCTCCAAACCAAAAAAACCAAAGTCAACAATTAATAACCATAGCCCAACAATCACTAATACAGTTAGAGAATTGGACATCCCAGAACTTAATGAAGATAAATATACAGAAAACAAATTATCAACTATTTACATTAAGAAAGAAACCACTACCCATCACTCTGAAATTGGAGGGTGAATTATTAACTCAAACACACAAAGCAAAATATTTAGGAATAACTCTGGACACAAAATTAACATGGAAGAAACACATAGAGAATATATGTACAAAGATAGAAACAAGGTTACCATTATTAAAACGATTAGCAGGGAAAAAGTGGGGTTGCAACACACAAACCCTAAACACCTTCTACCAAATGAACATAAAACCTGTACTTCAATATTGTGAAGAAATCCTAGTAACTACTAAAGTGGAAAAACTTAATAAATTGCAGAACCAAATCCTCCGCCTGATAACAGGAGCCATTAAAACAACACCAATCACTGCCATGCAAATCTTAACAAATAACCCAAACATATCATTTGAAATTGAGAAAACAGCAATCACACAGTATGAAAAATTTTTAAGGCTACCCCATAATAATTGGACCCAAAGAAAACCACAAGTATGTTTAAAATCTCAGCAAAGCTTCTTAAGCATTGTACAAGAAATCAAACAGAAATTGCAACTTCCACATTCAAAAGAAAATATGCAGATGAGAAAGAACCCTCTAGAATTTTTGGAAATTGAATATAACCTTCATTTAACAGAAGACATCAAGAAATCTGAAACTCCTCCATATATTTTAAAACAAATGTCACTGGAAATAATAAATCTAAGATACCCAGCTCCTGAATGGATGCATATTTTTACAGATGGCTCCAGCCTACCAAATGACGGTGGCACTGGTGCTGGTGCAATATATCCACTTTTTTCCTTTTATCGTAAACTAAACACAAATTCAACAAACTTTGATGGCAAAATTCTAGCAATTTTCTTAAAATTACTTATTTTAGGAATTCTCACTATGAGGTATATTCATTAAGGTAGAATATGTTTATCACTCACCTCATATTGAACAATATGAGGTGAGTGATAAACATATTCTACCTTAATTTTCTTAAGTTTACAAAATCTTTTATATCACATCCAAAAATTTACAAAAGTTGTAATTCTATGTGACTCCAAAGCAGCCATTCTCGCTATAACACGAGACACAACACCCAAAAGCATCAAAATTATCGAATGTCACAAAATGATAAAACAGTTATCCCGTCTACATAAAGAAGTTGTACTTCAATGGATTCCGGCCCATTGTGGAGTGACAGGCAATGAAATAGCCGATTTTCTAGCCAAGAAGGGTAGTAAAATTGTTTCAAACCCAACTTCTACTCCAGTTTCCTTTCACTCTATCAAAAGAATTATCTCAAATAAATACATCAATAAACTTGGAGAAGAATACACCACCAAAACATCTGGAAAGGAATGGGAAAATCTACAAGCTTATGACATTACTACATTACAAAGAAAATCTGCAGTAGCAACATTCAGACTAACGGGACATGACTGCTTGAATAAACACCTACACAGAATTGGCATAACAGATTCACCTAAATGCCCTTTTTGCAATTTAAATGAAGATATAGAAAGAAACCATCTCCTCCGTTGTCCAGCTTTTGTAGAAGAGACCAGCCTTTCTGCTAAATATTGGAGTGCAAGAGAGCGAATGATTTCATTATCAAGTGCTCGACATTAGATACCAACCAACCAACCAACATTAATTTCCTTCCAAAGCAAGGATTTTCATAAACTCCATGGCACAACAGGCCTAGAAGGACCTTGGCTTACCAGCTGGCCTGACATATACTTGTGTCATTTACAGAGGTAAACGATAATATTGCCAGTATAGGAGTGACATGTGGTAGGCATTTAAAGTCCTCCAGCCATTATAGCTGGTTTTCTTAACCTGGAGCTGCTACTCATTGTGGTTATCAAAATTTTTTACAATGCTAGGTGGGCACCAGTTCTGTAGCTCTATACCAAGGCATGGTGCTTTAAATTGCTTGGCTACGTGCAGGACTCAGGATTTTTATAACCATGATAAAATAAATCAATCAACCTCAATCAAATTTAAATTTGTAAGCCTTGGATTCAGAGATGAGCATGGCAGTCATAAACAGGAATGAGAGCGAGTTGAAAAAAGAAAGTCATGAGTTGCTTCTTTCATTTAGTTGATTATAAGGATAATAACTGTTTCGACTATATACTTTGAAATGGTAGACCAAACTAGTTTCTAATAATAAAAGAACTAATCGTTATCTCAGTAAAAAAATTTAATTTATTCAAGTCGACGTTTCAATCTCCTTGTGTGAGATCATTTTCAAGACATGGTTGTTTATAATACATAGTTACCATCACCAAGACAATTTTTTTTACAAACGTAAATCAACAAATTACAAATTTAAAATTCAATTTATGATTAAAAATATTTTAACAAGGAATCATATATTTGAAGAGAAACATTTTTTTTTCTAGAATGAGACTCGAACCTGGGTGGGACCTTTGGCTTTCCGGGCCAAATGCTCTACCAACTGAGCTACCGAGGTGAGTTGCGATCTAGACACAAAATTTTCTCTTATATACGTTGTAATTCCCTCGCACCAAATGCTTTGAAACCTTTGCTTCTATCTTTCCAAATGGCAGCTTCCTAGTTAAGAACACATTTATTGGGAATTTAACACTACTTTATAAAACCAGTAGGACTTCTATTGATGTTTTTGTTATTAATTTAACACTTCTCACTAAATGATAAATTATATTTCAAGAGAAAAATATTTCGGCTAGACTGAGACTTGAACCCAGATAGCTCAGTTGGTAGAGCATTTGGCCCGGAAAGCCAAAGATCCCATCCGGGTTCGAGTCTCAGTCTAGGCGAGAATTTTTCTCTTCAAATATAATTTAACCTTCAGAGAGAAGTGTTAAATTAATAATAAAAACATCAAGGAATCACATGTTTACTGAGATAATGATTAGTTCTTCTTGTATTATTATTATTGTCCACCGCTGTAGTCTCGAGGTAGTGTGCTGCCTTGTCACACAGCAGGCCTGGGTTCGATCCCCGGTCGGGGCAGTTTTTCTGGATGAGGTTTTTATCAGGGTTTTTCCTCACCTGTAAGACAAATGTCAGGAAAACTTTAAGGCCCAAACAGTCCCCGAAATCATATGGCCATCATCATTATCATCATCACCATCATCCTTCACTGGTGTGGAAAGCAACGGGAAGCTACCACACCTACAATTCCCTAGTAAAGCTGCAAGCATAGCATGAAAATGCTATGATTGCAGTGAAGGATCTGCCTTCGGGCAGAATTACTATGGATGAATTATTATTATTATTAACTACTCTCAGTGAATAATATTTTTAAAAAAATTATTATATACACTAGTTTCATAATAGTTTTTCAACAAGTTTTTTTTTTTTTACTTACCCTTGTTTGTAATTGCAAATGATGCAGTACTTCCACATGATACATCTATACATCTCTCATCAGAAAGTGCTGTAACTGGTGTTGGTTTCTTGGCATCGTCACTATTTTCTCCTAGGCCAAGACGTCCATATTCTTTCCTACCCAAAGCATATATTACTCCTTCACTGTCTAATGCAAGACTATGGTGCTGTCCGCCGCATATTAGCACCCACTGCTTCCCAGAGAAAACTTTCGATACCACTGGATGGAAATGAACCTTCTGTTCTTCTAAACCAAGTTGATTGTAATTGTTTAAGCCAAATACATATATTTCTCCTTTAGATTTCTCTTTGGCAAATGTACAATACGATCCGGCCCAAACATCTTCAAACTCTGGTTTAAGCCTTGGTTTAAATGTTACTGGTGCAGGCGTCAAAAGCTGGGCTACAACAATTTCCCATTAAAATAATAAATAGAATCCAAATTTCTATAAAAGTCAGTAAGTGAATCAGATTTTACACCTCATCCCACATTTTGTTTTTCCTCCAGGACTAGTTTTTAGGTCCTCAAAATTAGTTCTGGAGAGGAAATAAAATATGAGATTGTATTTTTTGTAAGCCCATGTTTTTCCTTTACAGAGATTTAGGCGCTCTTCCCCTATAAGGAAGAATTTGAACCATACTAATTTAGTTACACTTGTTTTCGTATAGATGTCATTTTGAGTGGTCCGTGGTTGGCGTTCCGACTCATATTGACATCTAGGAAACCAAGGTAGTACTAGGACAGGAAAATTCGGTAAATTTTGCTTAGAGGTCTTTTCATTCAGGCTTAAGGATTTTTTATGAGCCTGAAAATCTTCAGACTTGGGACCCATGGCATAAAGTCCCTCCTGGAGGACTTGCTCCTTGGATTTTTCCATTCTAAAAAGTCCATCGACCCCGGCCGGGTTTGAACCTGCGACCCTCGGGACCAGAGGCAAGGAGCATAACCACTAGTCCACCGCAGCTGATAAATATGAGATAAGGTGTAAAATCTGATTCATTCACTGACTGTTTAAAAAACTCATAGTGTTATTTCTTAACAAAATCTAATAAATTATATTTGAAGAGAAAAATTATATGCTCAGACTGGGGTTTGAACCCAGGACTTATGGCTTTCTAGGCCAATGCTCTACCACTGAGCTCCTGAGAAACTCCAATCTAAATGCATTTTTTTCTCTTATACACTGTTAATTGACTCACCAAATGCTAAGAGCATTTGCTCGATCATGTAAATGGCAGCTTCTTGTTTAAGAAGACATTTATTTATCCTTCAGTGAAAAGTGTTAAATTAATAATAAAAACATCAAATATCTAATTCTATGAAAATTTTTAATTTAAATCTAATCAAATTGCCAATTCAATAAATTAAATAATCAATTGAGTTGGTGTTTACTTGATGAAAATCCATATTTATTAGTTAAATAAAAATAAAATGTAGTTTTATTTGATTTTCATATTTATTATATAATTCAGTGACAGCTGTTTCAGTACATGTCTGAAGAAGGTACAGTGTACCGAAACAGCTGTCACTGAATTATATAATAAATATGAAAATCAAATAAAACTATGTTTTATTTTTATTTAACCAATAAATTAAAGACTGCAGATATTAAATTTGTTGAGAAATTGCAGCTAAATATAGAAGATAAAATAAGAAATGAATTCAGCATAGGCAAATTATGAGAAATTAATATTAAGAAAATTTATTTTTGCCCAAATTGGAATTTGAACCCAGGTAGTAGTTTGGGCAGAAATTTTTCTCCTTAAGTATTATTTTGTCCTTCAGTGTGAGTGATAAATTTAAATAAAAAATTACAAAATACGAGAAGATTTGAATATGGACATGTTAAAAGAATAGATTATTAAGACAGACATTGGAAGGAAGACAAATGAAGGATTCTATGTGGTAGAGCAAGAAATAGAACGGGTTAAAATAGAAATATAAACTATCTAAACTGATTAAAATGGAAGATCAAGAAATGTGGAGGGATAGAGATTATATGTGGAGCGAACACGTTGATGAGATAAAAACCATATTTAATAAACACTAAATCCAATACACAGACCGACTGGAAACAAACGAGGCTGTTCTATCAATACCACAAATAAGACATACCTATGATGTTTTTATTATTAATTAACTCAATGAAGGATAAAATATATTTGAAGAGAACAATTTTCGCCCAGAAAGATAGAAGCAAAGGCTTCATAGCATTTGGTGCTGGGAATTACAATGTATATAAGAGAGAAATTTGCATCTAGATTGGAACTTGCCCCAGTAGCTCAGTTGGTAGAGCATTGGTACAGAAAGCCAAAGGTCCCGGGCTCGAGTCTTGGTCTGGGCAAAAATTTTTCTCTTCAAATATAAGACATACCTATGTCAAACCAATCATTCTTATAGCAAGCATAACTGTCACAAATAAGCTGGAAAGACTAGAAAGCAAACCTGCAAGACTAATTACAGGACCAGTTAAAAACATCTTTACAATTATAAGTATCTCCCCATGCATTATGTAATTGAGAGGGAAGCTTGTATTCTGAATGCAAAATTAAAATACTTATTCCAAAGAAAGATGAACAGACAGGTGAATGGAGAAGACTGCATAACAATGAATTACATGGTCTTTATAGGAAGCCAGATGTAATGAGAACAGTTAACTCTCGTAGACTGTGATGGGCAGGACATGTGACACAAATGTGGAATGAAAGACGTGCATGGAAGCTTCTTGCAGGAAAACCAGAGGGAAAACACCCAGTTGGTAGACCAAGAATGAGGTGAATGAGACCAAGAATCATTAACTATGATTTGAGGAAAGTAGATTATACAGGGAATGATTGGAAAACATTAGCTCAGGATAGGAATGTATGGAGAGCTTATGTCCGTGCAGCCATGAACCTATGGGTTTGATAGTGCCAGTGAGTTAGTTAGTTATTCCAAAACACACAATTTTGTGCATAAAAAAGACATGCTATATTAGCTATAAAAGTAGTGTTAAAATATCATTAAAATGTCTTCTTGATAAACAAGAAGTTAGAAGGTTTGTAGAATGAAGTTTCTCGGGTTCAAGAGCACAGGATTGTATAAGAGAGAGAAACATTTCCATCTAAATTGATGTCTAGATAGCTCAATGGTTTAGAGCACTGGTGAGGAAAATCAGAGATCTTGGGTTCAAATCACAGTTCAGACATAAATTCTTTTGACGATTTTTATTATTAATTTAACACTTCTCATAGAAGGATAAATTATATTTGAAGAGAAAATTTTTCTCTTCAAATATACATTCTTTTCTTAAAATATTAATTTGTCCTTCACTGTAAGTAACAAATTAAAAATAAAATGTTGGAATAGTCAAACATTGACATACAAATTGAACATCCCAAAAAACCAGAAGTCATGAACCTAACCATCAATCCATTAATTTATCTGCAATGTATCATATCTCTTGCAACAGAAAAAACGAACTTTTAATGGTGAAGTGAAACATATTGAACTGATCTCAAGAGTTTAGTTCGATTTAACCAATTCCAAAAGGCTGTATTTCTGGTTGGATTCTAAGGCTGGTATTTATGGATGCACTCATGCATAATTGGGGTACACTGGTAGAAAATTAAGAGAATTCCATATTTAAAGACAGAATGGCAACTCGCATAGTTCCTTATCTGGTAAATAATTCCAAAATCAAACCTAAAGTTATAAGTTACTCGCCAAGCTTGCTTAGAACAATTAATGGGAAAATTATAAGCACTACCACAATATGGTGGCATTCAACGTACATGTTTTAAAATTTAATAAATTATCACACTGTAGATTAGTGGTTAAGGCACTGCGCTACAAGCCGGAAGGTTGAGGGTTCGAGTCCTGGTGGGGTCAGGAATTTTAAATTGACCCAACCGTCTGGCGGCACTATGGCCCTGGGGTCGACTCAGCCTCTAATGGAAATGAGTACCAGACACTTGTTCTGGGGGTAAAGGTGGCCGTCATGCAGGGCTGACAACCCAGCTGACATCAAGTGCCGATTGTCCAGAAAAAAGTTGGAGCCCTAACCTCTTACTATCCCAAGGGCCTCCTGAGGCCTGTAGTGGAATCATTTTACTTTACTATTTATGTTTTTATGTCTTATTTTTTAATTAAATAGTTTATTAATATTTTATATCTCTTGAAATATGTAGTAACATTTTGCTATAATTTTGAGTACTTTTAGGTTAGGCATAAATAGTAATATACAAATCTTGGTTAATAAATAATCACTATTAAATTATGGCTATAATTATGTGTCATTGTCAAAAATTTAAAAAAAAATCATACAGAAACTATTCATGAAAGACCCAATGGTTTAAGACAAGCCAATGCTGTGTCTTCTCTGCTGTACAATTTGTATTGGAGCAAGCAATCAATCTCTAGAGGATAAAGTAGATGTACAATTAAAATTATATTAATATATTGTTGGTATATATTGATGATGCATTAGTATTAGGTGATATGGAAGAAATACTAAAAAAAACACACATGCACGCACGCACACACACACATATATATTCTCTATTAATTAACACTGGGGAAATAAACTAGGGCTGATCACATATAAAATATATTATGTAATGAAAGTGGGTACTTAATGACAAATGAGGGAAATTTTTGAAGAAGTGGCTGAATTCAAATACCTAGGAACAATAATTACAAATATTTGAAGTGCATAAATAAAAATTAAATATAAGTTCAACTTTGAAAACACATGCCATTATAGAGATTGTCATCCCAACTTCTCTAAAAAAAACAATGTAAAAATGTATAAAACAGTTACTCTCCATTCATTTTATATGGATATGAAACAGGGTCTCTTATTTTAAGGGAAGAGTAAGGGTTACAATATCTGATAATAAAGTTCTTAGACATTTTTTAGATCAAAAGTGATCAACAGACAGGTGGATGGAGAAGACTACGTAGCAGAGAGCTACACATGACTTTATGGAAAACCAAATATAATGAGAATAGTTATGTTTCATAGATTGAGATGTGCAGGACACATGGAATAAATGGGGAATGAAATAGGGGCATGGGAATTTATTAAATATAACATTAACCATGAATTGAGGAGGTGAATTATATAGGGAATGATTAGAAAACATTAGCTTGGGATAGGGATGTATGGACTGCTTATGTCCAAGCAGCCATAAACCTCCAGGTTTGATAATGCCAGTGATTTTTAATTAGGCAAAAGCATTGCATTCATAAGTTATGAATACGGTCATGATTTTTACAGCAATAAAAAGCACATAATTGCAGTTATAAGTGGATTTTTAATCAATTATTTATTAACCAAATTTCCTGTGGTGGCCTAACTTAAAAGTACCGGTACCAAAATTTTGACAAAAATGTCACAATACTTCAATAGCCTATATTAAATTATTTATTTTTTTTAGTTTAGGCATAAACCTCACAAAAAACAAAGTCGTAATAAATAATTCATCATAATTTCATCTACGTTAGGAATTTTCACTTGAGGATATGGTGTTATCTTCATGAATATCTTGTGTAAAATTATTAAATATTATATTGTATGTTAAAAATATTTATTATATAAATATCCCAAAATATCTGTAGGCCTATGTGTTTAATGAGAGCATCCATATTCCATAAAAAATTGCTCCTTACTTCTTTTCAGCTACAGTATTGTATTTTACTTTGTAATCATGTAATTACAGGTATTTATTATTATTAAGTCCACCGCTGTGGTCTCGAGGTAGCGTGCTGCCTTGTCACGCAGCAGTCCCGGGTTCGATCCCCGGTCGGGGCAGTTTTTCTGGGTGAGGTTTTTCCTCACCTGTAAGACAAATGTCAGGAAAACTTTAAGGCCCAACGGTCCCCGAAATCATATGGCCATCATCACCATCATCGTCATCCTTACCATCATCATAATCCTTCACCGGTGTGGAAAGCAACGGGAAGCTACCACACCTACAATTCCCTAGTAAAGCTGCAAGCATAGCATGAAAATGCTATAATTGCAGTGAAGGACCTGCCTTCGGGCAGAATTACTATGGATGGATTATTATTAAAATGACTTACATACATTTTATTTTGATAAATAGCAAGATTTCCATTAAACAAATTGTCAATTAGTAAAGTTCTTCTGTTGGTAAAATGCCCGAGGAACATTAAAACTCAATGGAAACTGGTTCTCTGTTGCAAACTTCACAAAAAAACAAATGAAGTTCAGATTCATGCTTCACTGGCAGGCAACTCTGCTAATTCGATTTATAATATCCCGTGAGTAACACACGATAAACTCTGCTGACCAAAGTGAAGAAAAATTTGAGTATAGAGTAATGTTTATAAATATGGACCTAAATCTGGCATTCAAGCTATAGCAAATAACGTGCTACACTTTTGATAAGAGTGCAGAATAATACTAAGGTTATTCTTCTTCTTCCTTCCAAGTATTAGGCCGAGGCCTGTTACGATCCTATAGAAAATTTTCCCTTATGGAAAATTCTCATATAAGACTTGAAAGCATAATAATAGTCCCTTCGATTGGTTGCTGGCCAAAGGAAGGCAAGACCAGTGATGGGGCTGCCATCTTATAGCCTCTGGTCAGGGTTTTCTGGAGAAGAAAAGAAAATAAAGGAAAGAAGAAATGGAAAAAAGGAAGGACTCCCTAGCCCTCGGATGCCCTAATAGCGTCGGGGTCAAAAAAAGAGTTAACCAAGAGAGGTTAGATAGTAAAGTTAAAAGAGTGCAAAACACAAGTAAGTGGAAGAAATGTTTTGCACAGCTTGGGCACCTTGTGGTCGCCATCCACATATCCCCTAGATGAGGACCCCTGAGGGGACTAAGGTTATTCTACAAAGCAAAACAGTGATATTCCAATGGATACTATCATACATAGGGGTGTAAGAGAATGATCAGATGGATAAACTTACAAAGAATGGAACTAGCATTCAACAGTCAATATCCTGATAAACCATTAATGTAAAAAATAAAGGATACAATAACTAAAACTTTTTCAATAAAGCTCGAACCACAGCAAAAGATAAGAAATTATATAAATCTTTACTATTTAATAACAGCAAAAGGAAGGAAGCAGTTGCCAAGTACAGATTGGCTACTGGACATAACTGCCTGCCACACCATATACAGGTCTAGCAAGGGATTCAGATGAATGTCCTTGATAGTCAATCCAGTGGGGAAGCCTAGTCAGAATGCAGAGTTGTAAATTCCCGGTCAGCCACATGTACAAACAAAACAGTTCCATTTACAAAAACGTTGAGTACAGTCGGTAATAAATTATAGAGAGAACCAGTCATGTTCATTTTACAGTTTAAACCGTAGTTAACACACAAATGAATAAAGCCCCAATCAAATATTTAAAAAGATATGTAAACCTGGTTAATTAGGCATAATATTAATTTAATAGTAAACACATATATACAATTTAATCTTAACAATAAACCACCACAAAACCTACGTAATTGACACAATATTAGCCGAAAATAACCATGCAGTTTTGATACTTCCACCTGACCATCCCAATTGAAATTCCATTGAATTAATTTGGGGAGATATAAAACAGTGGTTGGTAGTAAAAATATAACTTTTCAAATTAAAGACATTGAAATATTGTTTCGGTAAGATTTGAACAAATTGATAAAAGATGAATAGGAAAATATATGTAATAAATTGGAAGACAACGAACACTTCACAGATAAAAATGACCATACACTGTTTGATTTTTATTGCAAGATTTTAAAAATGTTTAGCAGTGACTGTGCTTCCATTTTCACTACTGAGGTGTTAGGAATGACGTGTGGCCCTACTTCTTACAGGCTGAGCATTCATCTGTTATGTACAAGACTTGCATCTAAGCTCCCATTACAAATTTCATTCGTCAGGAATTCTTGCTAGAGCAATAACAAAACTTGGAATAACTGTTACTGATATTTGCACACTATGCAATGCAGCAAAGACAATATGGAATTATATTGGGAAGCACAAAAGAAAATAGCCTAAATGCTAAATGTCTGTCATTTTATACTACTAAAGATAGATGGAGGACTGCTGGTTATAGCTTGATCCCCTAATGAAGGACACATGAAGATAAAGAAAAATTATATATAAATATGAAAGAGAGCAGACAGATATCAAAGACATAAGGATAATACTTAAACTGGCTTTGGGTTGAATTAGGATCTGAATGAAAGAAGAAAAATGTTCACATCTTTGCTACCCAGGATGAAACTAAATTTACTTACTCATTCCTTGCCGACTTCCTCCTCTACTAGCACCTCTTTCTGCTACTCTTCCCAACTGGCCCTGTTCACCGCAACCACATGTGTACAGCTGCCCATCATCACTCAACATCACCAGATGATCTGCTCCTGATGCTATTTTTATTACAACAACTCCTGGCAACATTTCTATGGGCTTCTTCTCAATTCCTTGGCTTGTTAAACCCATAGAACCACTTGAATCTCGAAATGAGCCCCAAGCAAAAACTTTACCATCTTCAAGTAAGGCAGCACTATGGGAATCTCCAGCAGTTATTTGTATGACTTGACCATCTAAGTCAACTTCTCCTGGTATTGTTTCAGAACCTTCTTCACTTGTGTCTCTACCCAAGGCACCTTCGTCATTGCAGCCAAATGTTATTACATTTCCTGATTCTGTTAAACAAATAGTGTGCATTGCTCCAGCACATATATCTATTATATTATCCAACTCAGGAACCAAAGCAGGACGACTACGTTCTACCACGTCTGGTCCCAAACCAAGCTGACCGGTGTCACCTTGACCACATGTCAGTATGATGCCAGGCGATTTTAAGTAAGGTGTTTCAGGCCGAGATAATATAACTGTAACAATTCGAACTCAATTAGCTACGACATGAAATTGCTCTTGTGTAAGCACAGAAATTCCAGATGCTCATTTAAAGGGCACTAAGTCTGAAATTGATTATGATGCGATAAGTACTGTCTTGAACACTAGGATTATGTCATTTTTGTAAAAGGGGTTAGTGATACTTTCATCAAAAATACTGTTGCTGTGCTTGATATTTTGTGATGATGGGGTTATAACAGTATTTATTACACAGATGCAAACTTTGTTTTTGTCTTCCTGAAATCAATTTCATTTGACATAACCCCATTATACGAGCACCTGCAAAATTATGTTGATATTAAATGTTGACAATATTTTACACAAAAATCCCATAAAATAAAAATTAAGAAAACAGAGAAAAAAACACACACAGCACACACACATATATATATATATATATATATATATATATATATATATATATGATTATATTTATAATATACACACACATATATTTATATATGTATATTAAATTTTTGACATTGAGTAATGCAAGCTTAATATGACATGATAGAAAAATAAATGCTTGGACGGGATTTGAACCTGGACCTCTGGATTGATACCCCATTTTACTACCGATTATGCTTACTTACTTACTTACTTCTTACTCACTGGCACTATCGAACCCGTAGGTTCATGGCCGCACGGACATAAGCTCTCCATAATCCCTATCCTGAGCTAATGTTTTCCAATCATTCCCTGTATAATCTACTTCACCTCAAATCATAGTTAATGTTGTTCTCCCCACCTCTTCTTTGGTCTACCAACTGGGCGTTTTTCCTTCTTGCTTTTCATACAGAAGTTTCCATGCACGTCTTTCATTCCCCTATACGTGCAACATGTTCCTCCCATCGCAGTCTACGGGACTTAACTGTTCTTATTATATCTGGCTTCCTATAAAGACCATGTAGTTCATTGTTATGTAGTCTTCTCCATTCACCTGTCTCAAACCGATTATGCTACAAAGCAAATCTAGTACAAACATTCATTTTTCTTATATATATTCTTTATTATTACAAGATGTAGCGGGAACTCGGTCTCCACTGCCACCTAGTAGCTCCTATAACAAGTAAGCAATATGGAATTATATTGTTCCCGCTACATCTTGTAATAGCAAAGTAAAGTGATCCCACAACAGGCCCGGAGGCCCTTGGGGTAGTAGGAGGTTAAGGCTCCCACTTTTTCTAGACAATCGGCACTTTATGTCAGCCGGGTTGTCAGCCCTGCATGACGGCCGCCTTTACCCCCAGAACAAGCGTCTGGTACTCATTTCAATTAGAGGCTGAGTCGACCCAAGGGCCATAGTGCCGCCAGAGGGTTTGGGTCAGTTTAAAAATCCTGATCCCAACGGGACTTGAACCCTCGACCCTCCGGCTTGTAGCTCAGTGCCTTAACCACTACGCTATGGTGACATTTTGTAATAATAGAGAATATAAATATATCCATCCATAGTAATTCTGCCCAAAGGCAGGTCCTTCACTGCAATCATAGCATTTTCATGCTATGCTTGCAGCTTTACTAGGGAATTGTGTAGGTGTGGTAGCTTGCCATTGCTTTCCACACCTGTGAAGGATGATGATGATAATGGTAATGATAAAGATGATGATGGCCATATGATTTCGGGGACCGTTTGGGCCTTAAAGTTTTCCTGACATTTGTCTTACAGGTGAGGAAAAACCCCGATAAAAACCTCAACCAGAAAAACTGCCCCGACCGGGGATCGAACCCGGGCCCGCTGCGTGATAAGGCAGCACGCTACCTCGAGACCACAGTGGTGGACTTATAAATATATATATATATATATATATATATATAAATATATATATATATAAAAGAAAAATTAATGTTTGTACTACATTTGCTCGGTAGCATAATCGGTAGTACACAGTGGTCTGGGTTCAAACCCCATCAGAGCATTTATTTTTTCTTTTCATGTCATATTAAGTTTGCATTGCTCAATGACAAAAATTTAATTATAACATCGATAAAGCGTCACTGCTATAATGCAAAAATATTCTCTTTAATTTGCTTACTTGTTATAGGAGCTACTAGGTGGCAGTGGTGACCGAATTTCTGCTACATCTCGTGATAATAGAGAACACATATATATAAATAAAAAAAATGAATGTTTGTACTAGATTTGCTCGGTAGTGTAATCGGTAGCACACTGGGGTATCAATCCGGAGGTCCAAGTTCAAATCCCGTCCGAGCATTTATTTTTCTTATCATGTTGTGTGTATATATATATATTTATTTATTTATTCTCTACACAATATTCCAGCCAGGCAAAAATATTTTCTGTCCTCTCATGTATTGGGCCTGGTAACCTGTTACGACTTCAGCTCATTGTTTCAGTGGATAACACAAAAAATCCATTTCTTGAGCAATGGTAATTAAACATTTCATGTACCTTTCTGTGGGTCAGATGTTCAAGGCATGAAATTACAAATAAGACGGTCCAGGTTCAATTCTAGGCAACAAAAGTGATGGAGAATTTTCTTCATTCTTACCTCAGACTGGCTTTGAAGTCCAATCAATCTTCTACCAAAATAAGCACTCATTTTTTTGGGGTAAAGACAGCCAGAGCATAGGGCTGATCATCCCATCTCCTTGCATTGTTAGATAAAAAACATGGATCCTTGCACCCATTACCTCTTATTTCTGAGCCACCTGGACCTCAAATTAAATCATCATCATTGGCGCAACAACTCATTCCTGAGTCCTGGCCTCCTCAAGGAGCCTCTCCAATTAGCTCGGTCCTGTGCCTCTCTCCACAATTTCTTGATCCCAACTCTCTAGCATCTCCATCCACCTCATTCTTCCATCGCAGTTTTGGTCTTCCTCTTTTTCTTCTACCTTCTGGTTGAGTGGACCATATCCTCTTACATATTTCTGACTCTTCCTTTCTTCTTACATGCCCTGCCCATCCTAGTCTGGTTAATTTAATGAATTTACTAATTTCCACCTCTTTGAATAATGCATACAACTCCTGATTATAGCGTTTTCGCCAGACACCGTTCTCACATGTAGGACCATACACCCTCCTTAATGTTTTTCTTTCAAAAAATTGCAGAGCGCATTCATTGTTTCTTCCCATTAACCATGTTTCACATCCATATGTCAATGGGTCTTATTATAGTCTTGTATAGTAATATCTTTACAGATCTTAACAAGACTTGACTTTTCATGTGTTTTAAAAGCCCATAATAACATTTGTTGGCTATATTTATTCGATTCTTTATTTCTTGTGTTGTATCATTATCCATTTTGACTATTACCCCTAAATATTTGAATTGATCTACTGTTTCAAATGTGTATCTTCCTATTTGAACTTCTTATTTTGTAGCATAGTTTCTTTCTGAAGTCACACATTTCGTCTTTTATCATTAATTTCCAGGCCCTCTTTTTTTGTGTTAGATTCAAGAGCAATGAAAGCTTCTGTTAGTGCTCAAAAGGACCTTCCAATTATGTCCACATCATCTGCATAACCTAATAACTGTATGGATTTGGTGAAAATAGTTTTCTGTCTCTGTAACCCAGAGTCTCTAACCACTTTTTCTAGGGCTATGTTAAAGAAAAGACATGATAACGTGTCTCCCTGGCGCTATCCTGTGTTAAATTCAAATTCATTACTTAATTTTGTTTGTATCTTTACTTTACACTTCATCTCTGTCAATGTCATTCTTACCAGTCATACCAATTTTGATGGGAGTTTAAATTCCATCATCGCTAATATTAATTGTTTCCTGTTTATACTGCCGTATGCAGCTTTAAATCCACAAACAAATGATGAGTATCAATGTTGAATTCATAAGTTTTCTCTAGGATTTGTTTCAAATTAAAAATTTGATCTATTGTGGATTTACCTGGTCTAAAGCCACACTGGCATTGTTGATTTCTTTCTCTACAAACGGTAAAAGTTTACTATATAATATTACTGTCAATATTTTGTAAGCAACATTCAGTACAGTTATTTCTTGATAATTAGAGCACACCAGTGGGTCACCCTTCTTATAAAGAGGACAAATTATTCCAATCTTCCACTCTTTTGGCATTCTTTCCTCTACCCAAATCAATCTAATCAATTCATATATTATCTTATGTAACTCCTTTTCTCCATGCTTAAATAATTCTGCCTGTAAACCATCTTCACCCGGTGATTTATTATTTTTCAATCTTTGTATGGCCATTTCAACATCAAGGAGATCTGGGGGTTCTATGTCTTCTCAAAATAAAATACTATCTATTAATATTTGTCCCTGGAACTCTACTTCTTATTACATTGGTGAAAGCTTATGGAATGTTGATTATTCAAATGATAAATATTCCCTAAACTTTTATTTTCAATTTGACTTTAATTTTTTTTATTTAGGTAGAGCACATATTTATTTTAACATACCCTATATGGAATAACTACTTTAATGAAATTTTAATAGAATGCAAAACTCCTTTACCTTAAAAGGCCTTCCTTTTGAACTAATACTGTAAATTATTTGCCTGAGTCTTGACAAAGAATGTACATTATGTAAGTTCTTAACAACTTTCTCGTTAGGAATGTCTATTGTTTGTGGAAAATTCCAGCATTCTCCCCAGTCTTTTAATGTAGGTAATTAATGGTACAGTCAAACTTCCATAAGTCAAACTCAGAAAACTTAGAATGTTCTTTATCTCAAGGAAATTGTAGTTTATTAATATTACCATATTTTTTGTGTGTATTTTCTTTCTATATTCCAAGTTCAGATACATTTTTTGATATGTCGGAGGATATTTCATACATCAATCATAAAATACATTTAACTAGAATTAGGGTGATAATATATGTTCAATAAAGGGAATGAATGAAGTATGTTACTTTATTGTAGTGTGATAGATAGGGCAGAAATTAATCAACGACACTTGCAGTACAGTACTCTATTGTGTTTAAACAGGCTTTTCTTTACCTTTTGAAATACCATGTTCTTCACAAAACTGAGAGAACACGGTTTTTTATAGATTTAGTGTAAATTACTGTAGCCAAGTCCAGTATTGATCAGTGAAAATCATACTGTAGAGACAAAATTAATTTTGAAAAGAGTAAATGAAAAGTTAGAGGTGATTCAGGAACCGGTAAAGAGTAAGTTAAAAGAAAGATTTAATAGTTAGTGGAGAACATATTTTTAACGACTCACCTCATATAATTTCAAATTTCTTTGATACCAGCGGTTTCAGACAATATCTTGTCCCTCTTCAGTCATGGCTTCTACTCAAGCCATGACTAAAGAGGGACAAGATATTGTCTGAAACTGCCGGTATCAAAGAAATTTGAAATTATATGAGGTGAGTCGTTAAAAATATGTTCTCCACTCACTATTAATGATATAACCTCATAATGTTTACTTCCCAATATTAATTAAAATATAAAAGAAAGATATTGTGGCATAAGTCGACATTACTGCTAATATCCAAAATGAAAATCAAAAGAGAATGACAGACCTCTATCAAAACATATGGTTTCGTAAGTAAAATTAAAATCCACAAGTGAACAATAAATTACAGTAGCTTAAAAAATGAAATAGAAGAATCTCATTTTTAATTATGTGGAGTACCTATAGTTATTATTGTAGTTGTAAAATACTTTACTTTTTTTTATTGTATTTTCTATATCTCGAATTTTGGATAACTTGAAGCATTATGTCGATCCAGAAACACTTGGGAGGTGTCAAAGTTTGAATGTAAAATATTCTCTTTTTCTTTGTATGTCACATCAATAAACACAAACTTCTTCATTTTCTGTTTGAGAATTTAGTTTTAAACATACAAAAGCCTTCATAATGTATTTTATGCATACTGTTATTTTTATATTTGGCTATTTAACTATAAGTGGTCTCATTTCTTTGAATAATCATTTCCACAAAACAAAAATAATAAAGATAGATCCATCTAACTATGGACTTACGTTTTTGTTTTTTAGAATTCCTCACACTTGCTGGTACACCTCCAGTTAACGTGCTTCTACGTTTTGTTGCTCTTTTTCTGACAGGCATATTGGAGCTGGACTGAAATAGAAACAAATTTATCACAATGAGACACTGGCATTTATTAAGTGTAATATCTTCATCCAACAAATAATTTTCAACAGAAGGATAAGCCTTCATAATACATGTACACATGAAATGTTTTGGAATTTAATCTAATCATTTGGTACACACTCTACCACAGAAATTGCCAACTTGGTGCCAATGACATCATTTTGACAGATATTAGTTGCCTGCATTATATTTTGTAATTCTGTACAATTGTTTTTTTTAATTTTCATTTGATTGATACCAAAAATTATTTAAAATTTATTTCTTATCCAGTCCTCAAATATATTAAGCCACATTTCTAAAAAAAGCTCATTATGCTTAAAAGGATTAACATTTAGAAACTGACACTGCTATCTCACAAAGCCATAAAGTTGAAAATTTTATACAAAGCATTTTAAATATTCTCCAAACACGACAGGCCTTGAAGGCCCTTGGCCTACCAGCCGGCTTCACGTCCACATGTGTTATTCACAGAGGTAGACGATCATAAGCCAGCATAGGGGTGACATATCCCCAGCTGTTATAGTTGGTCTTCTCAACCTGGAGTTGCTACTTATTGTAGCTACTCCATGGGGACTCGAACCAGCGCAAGTGCCGTAGCTCTGCGCCAAGGCTTCTTGCCTTAACCACTCAGCTACGATGTGGGACGCATTTCAAATAGGCTTGATATAATTGTACCAAATAGGCCATGTCTGAACTCATTTTAACCAACAAAAGTAACGCTAGCTAATTAAATTGCTATCAATAAATCCATGCAAAATGATTTCATAATAAAATTTATCGCCAGTATTGACAAAGCCAAAATCCATTACGATAACAAACCTTTCCTTTTGTTAAACTTAGGAAACACCTATACAGACAGCACCAGGAAGACTAGAGAAAGTCATTGTTTGGCATAAGCCCCTTTGTTACGTCCAGAAGCACAATACCTAATTTCTTACTTGAATACAATAGTAACCTCACGCAGATTATATGGTCGGGAAATACCCAACACCTTAAAAAAATTGTTCAAAGTATGGTTTAAATGCTAATGCAATCCTAAAGTCACACATGATGAGAGAGCCTAAAACTACCATGCAGAGAAACAAGTTTTTTTAGGAAAACCCCATAAGTCTAACATTCTGCAAATCTGGCAACGTGGTCAACTAAAAAGATGTGACTTAAGTCCAAATGTTTCTAACATCACAATACAAGCCATTGCATACATGCCCTATGTACACCCTCCAAATTATTGTAAACTAATGAAAATATATATAATAAAAATTTAAGGCGATATTCTCTCCCTGACTCTGGAAAAGATTATGATTTTTGTGATTTCTCACAAGGTAAATTATGAATCTTTTCCCATGATTCACTTTGGTAAAACTTAAGTTATGTTATATGCAAGCCATCCCAAATCCCACCCATATAGGGATATAGATTCCTTAAATACAAGTCCCGCACCGTAACCGAGTGGTTAAGGCAAGAAGCCTTAGCATACAGCTATGAGACTTGCACTGGTTCGAGTCTCCATAGGGGAAGAAATTTTCTCATGGAATTTTGGCCAGTATGAGACTGGTGCCCATCCAACATCGTGAGGCATTCAGGTAGCTACAATAAGTAGCGACTCCATGTTGAGAAGACCAGCTATAATGGCTGGGGGACCCGACATGCTGACCTGTCACCCCTACACTGGCTAGATGATCGTCTACATCTGTGATTAACCAAACTCATTGAACGAGGTCAATACCAATATATGGAATAGCTGATAACAGATTAGTAATAATGGTTGCCCCATCCATGTGGTTGTGAGGCCAGCAGCCGGATAGTAGGCCAAGGCCCTTCTAGGCCTATCGCACTTGAAGAAAAAAAAAAAAGAAAAATCAAAGCCATCTAAATTCATAATGCATCATCTAAATATCTATGGGAATTATAGTGATATCAGTGTGATACATACACATTATTTTTCTGAGTGCCATTTTCTAAATATTTGCAAAATTAATTAGTTATTCTATAGATGTCACCCTTTGTTACAAGATATAACAACGTCCAAGGCATCACCAATGTTGAAAATATTCATTTTACCAGTGTGAAACATCTTAAAAGACAATCAGCTGAAATTCCATCTATCGACTCAACTATAGATTAATCCTCACTATGCTACACCATGCAATATTCTTATGACGCAGTTGCACTATTTAATTTCTCCATTTTTACTAACATTTCATACTATTTTAACATTTTCTAATGATTCTTAAAAGATTTCTTATAACTGGTAAGTATTTATTTACATACGTGAAATCTCTCAATTATTTTTTCCAAGTTCTACAGAACCATAGTGCATGTGCAAAGTCTTGTCAACAGATGACAGGACTATCTATGTTACAGATATGACCAATCTTCACAATAAGAAATTGCACTACTACTTTTTTTATTTTATTAGGTTAAGAAAGGGTAAGTTAGTGAAATTTTCAGAACCTTTTGAATCCTCGGATGGATTAAGACAAGGAGACTCACTTTCATGCTTACTTTTTAACATACTACTGGAAAGAGCTATTAGAAATACCGACATCAAATTGAGAGGTACAATATTCCAGAAATCAATACAGATATTGGTTTATGCAGATGATACTGATATTATTGGCAAGACCAGAAATGATACGGTATAAGGAAAACATTTAAAGCTTTAAATAAAGCAGTGAATAAAATGAGTCTCCAGATAAATGAAGAAAAAACAAAATATATGGTCTGTAATGAAAATAAGTATAAAAGAAAGGAACAACAAATACAAATAGAGAATTTTAAATTCTAAAAAGTTGAAAGTTTTGTATATCTGGGAACCCTAATTAACAACACCAATGAATTTAGGTAAAATTTTATCACTCACCTCATAGTTTTCTTCTTTTTTAAATTTAAACTAGTTTTGGATCTTTACATTTCCGTTCCATCATCAGTATCCCTGCGACCGTTGTTCTGTTATCTTGAAGAGCCAAGAGGGAAAGAAAGACAGCTCTTCAAGACAACAGAACAATCCTGGGGATACTGATGATGGAATGAAAGTGTAAAGTTCCAAAACTAGTTTAAATTAAGAAAGAAGAAAAATATGAGGTGAGTGATGCAATTTTACCTAAATGAATATACCTCATAGTGTGAATTCCAAAAATAAGTAACACTAACGGTATTAAAGAAGAAATAAATAAGAGAATTAAAAATGCTAATAAATGTTACTACGGAATGATAAAATATTTTAAATCAAAATATCTCACTTTTACACATAAAAATAGATTATATAAGGCATTAATAAAGAAAGCATGTGCTAAGTATAGAAGTGAGATTTGGGTCTTGACTGAAAATACCATTGCTCAGCTTGGAGTTTTTGAAAGAAAAATTCTAAGAAGAATATATGACACCATTCAGGAAAGAGGAGAATGGCGAATACAATGTAATGAAGAATTATATCATTTGTATAAGTCACCAGACATTATTACAGACATTAAAATAGCTAGACAGGCTTGTATTGTGATGTTAGAAACATTTGGACTTAAGTCACACCTTTTTAAGTTGACCATGTTGCCATATTTGCAGAATGTTAGGCTTCATGGGAAAAGATTCATAATTTACCTTGTGAGAAATCGCAAAAATGAAGTTAGTATATCCCAAATTAGTTTATACATTACTGGAATATTATGTAAATGATTTACTTATGGAGGCTATGACTCGACCCAGGTTATTATGCCAAATATGATGTGATATGATGAAGTTAGTATATATCAAATTAGTTTATACACTACTGGAATATTATGTAAATGATTTACTTAGGGAGGCAATGACTCGACCCAGGTTGTTATGCCAAATATAATGATGAAGATAGTATATACCAAATTACTTTATACACTACTGGAGTATTACGTAAATGATTTACTTAGGGAGGCTATGACTCGATCCAGGTTGTTATGCCAAATGATGATGATGATGATGAAGTTAGTATATACCAAATTAGTTTATACACTACTGGAATATTACGTAAATGATTTACTTAGGGAGGCTATGACTCGACCCAGGTTGTTATGCCAAATATGATGATGATGAAGTTATCGTATACCAAATTAGTTTATATGCTATTGGAATATTACTTACCTACTCACTGGCACTATCGAACCTGTAAGTTCATGGCAGCATGGACATAAGCTCTCCATACATCCCTATCCTCAGCCAATGCTTTCCAATCATTCCCTGTATAATCTACTTCCCTCAAATCATAGTTAATGTTATTCTCCCACCTCATTCTTGGTCTACCAACTGGGCATTTTCTCTCTGGTTTTCCTACAAGAAGCTTCCATGCAAGTCTTTCATTCCCCATACGTGCAACATGTCCTGCTCATCGCAGTCTACGAGACTTAACTGTTCTTATTATATCTGGCTTCCTATAAAGACCATGTAGTTCATTGTTATGTAGTCTTCTCCGTTCACCTGTCTGTTCATCTCTCTTTGGTCAAAAAAATTTTCCTAAGAACTTTATTCTCAAAAATTCGTAATCTCCTTTCCTCCCTTAAAGTAAGAGTCCATGTTTCGCACCCATATAATATAACTGGTAGAATAATAGTTTTATATATTTTCAGTTTAACGTTTTTTGAAAGGAGTTGGGACATTATGAGTCTCTGCAATGCATAATAGTACGCATTTCCAGAATTGAGCCTATGTTTAATTTCTTTGTGCATCTCATTCCTATTTGTGATTATTGTTCCTAGGTATTTGAATTCAGCCACTTCATCAAAATTTCCCTCATTTGTCATTAGCTGTCCATTTCCATTATATAATGTATTTCTACGTGTGACCATATATTTAGTTTAATTGATATTTACTTCCAGTCCTAATTTCTTAGTGTTACTCAATAGTTGTGCATGTTGTCCTTTAGTATCTCCTCGCTATTGGCCAATAGTAAGTACTACATCATCAGCATAAACTAACAGTATATTAATACCATTGAGTTGTAAGCCTTTCTCATTCTCTAAAGATTTAATGGCATGCTCTAGTACAAAATTAAATAGTAGAGGAGATAGTGAATCTCCCTGCTTCAACCCATTCTGGATTTCAAAAGTGTCCAAAAACTGTTTGCCTACACGCACCCTACTCTTTGTGCCATTTAGACACAATCGTATAAATCTAACTTTTTAGGAAATCCGAACTCCAGCATGATACTATATAATTTCTCCCTCTTAATTGAATCATATGCTTTTTTGAAGTCTACATATAGTTGATGTACAGTACCATCATATTCTCATTTCTTTTCTAAAATCTGTCTTATACTAAAAATCTGATCTGTTGTAGATCTGTTTCTTCTAAATGCACATTGATGATCTCCTAGAATGTCATCAATATAGGGAGTAAGTCTGCTTACTAATATATTTGATAGAATTTTGTACGAAATTGAAAGTAATGAGATGCCCCTGTAGTTGTTGTAATCAGTTTTATCTCCTTTCTTATAAATTGGTACGATAATTGATTCTTTCCATTTATCTAGGGAAGAGATTCTATATCCCAAATATCGATTACTAAGCAACCAGCGTATTTGTTCCATCCAATTTTCTCCCTAATGATTTTACAGTTTTCTCGACTGAGATATCATCCCTGTAACCTGAGTGCTTTTTTAACATCTTCAATTGTTCCACATTCCGCCATTTCAACCTCTAATGCTATTTGGTTTCCAGCGACTAGCAATTTCTAGCTGTCTGTTACTTATCCTCCTCAATGTCCTGCTCTGTATGACACGATCTTAACTAGCTGAGTAAAGTAACTTTTCCATCTATTTAATATACTCTTGGAATATGTAATCTCATACAGACCCCAATAATCACTTCCGAATTATGTTTAGTTACATACTGGACTGAAATACGTGTTCTTACTCTATACCAATTCCCAGAAATAATTCTCTAATGTTCCTATTTTTTGTATTACATTTCACAGTATCATTAATCTTTTACGCTCAGATATTGCCTCTTTTTACGTATTTAGTAGTCTGGTGTGTGTTTCCGGTATCTAATCACTACCCAATTGCTCTAAAGTTAACCTCATTTGGCGTCAGTGTTAGATGTAACATTTCATTTTTGCGAGCTTTCTTTTCTTAGTACAATGTCGGCACACTCCTCATATCACCCATTTCTGTGTTTTGGCCTCTTTATTTTTAAACAACAAATGCTTTCTAGATGCTGACAATTTAATAGTATCTCTTATAGCCTCCCATTCTTTATTTATATCAGTTTCTTCTTCGTTTGCCACATTGTCATCTGAAGATTTAGTACTTCAAATCTTGTAGCAATTTTGATTTGGAATTCTTGCCGCATTTATGTAAATGATTTACTTAGGGAGGTTATGACTCGATCCAGGTTGTTATGCCAAATATGATGATGAAGTTAGTGTATACCAAATAGTTTATACGCTATTGGAATATTATGTAAATGATTTACTTAGGGAGGCTATGACTAGACCCGGGTTGTTATGCCAAATATGATGATAATGAAGTTAGTGTATATCAAATTAGTTTATACGCTATTGGAATATTATGTAAAGATTTATTTAGGGAGGCTATGACTCGACCCAGGTTGTTATGTCTAATATGATGATGATGATGAAGTTAGTGTATACCAAATTAGTTTATATGTTATTGGAATATTATGTAAATTATTTATTTTGTTAGGTTACAGCTTTGTTAGTAAACATCAAATTTTAAAAGCACATTTGGGAATTTATTGCAAAGATTGGTCATCCTGACGGCACAGATAGTTGTGCTAACTATGGAACAAGTTCATAACCCTTGTGCATGTGCACTACTATTCTGCAGGAACTAGAAAAATTCATGGTGAGGCATAAAGTGGTTTCTCACATCTATCTAATAACATGACAACAACATATATTAGACATCCATAGTATCCATAGTAATTCTGCCCGAAGGCAGGTCCTTCACTGCAATTATAGCATTTTCATGCTATGCTTGCAGCTTTACTAGGGAATTGTAGGTGTGGTAGCTTCCCGTTGCTTTCCACACTGGTGATGGATGATGATGATGATGGCCATATGATTTCGGGGACCGTTTGGGTCTTAAAGTTTTCCTGGCATTTGTCTTACAGGTGAGGAAAAATCCCGATAAAAACCTCAACCAGAAAAACTGCCCCGACCGGGAATCGAACCCGGGCCCGCTGCACGACAAGGCAGCACGCTACCTCGAGACCACAGCGGTGGACTATAATAGACAATAAGAACAAATAATATAAAGTTAGTTATGGATAATTTTAGTTAGCTTTTTAAAAATAAGACCCAATGAGTGTACATGCGAAGTAGAACTGAACTATTATCGATTATACATATGAAGAGGGTAATGTCTTACACTTTCCACATAGAACCTAACCAAAATGAGACTTAACCAATCTTCCATGCTAGGCAAAAACGAGAAATAAAAAAGGTAGAGTGAGTTACTTTGGTTTGTTAGTTTTATAAGTTTTAAGACCAGTGCATGTAAATGTGAAGCAAAACTCAAATATAATTGCTATTGTATTAGTTTAAATACTAATCCTGACACCGGGAAACATTGTTTAAAAGTGGTGTCTAGGCATACCACTTTTTTTTTTTACCTCCCACTTCGATTTTGATTAAATACCATTTGTTAATGATATTACCATGGTCACAATGAAGTAATAATTCATCTTCCATTGTACATTTGAACACAATTGTTGGTCAATAATTACAGATTTCTAAAATACTATTTTTTCCTTCAACTAGTATCATTCAATAAACTGATCTGGTATACACTAACTAGCTCCTCTCTAACCTAATGAAATACAAAATGATATGGTCAATGCAATAATGCCCTCGATGAAATAATTATTCCAGTGAAAAAATCTATTTAATTTGCTTTTTTTTTAATTCCATATATGGAATCATTCACTAGGAAATGTTCAGTCAATACTAATAACTGCTACAAAATTTATTTCCATAGAATAATCATATACTTAATTCTTTAATTTAAATCATATACTATTCACATTAATTTGTTATCTTAGAATCTTACATTTTAGAGGAACTTCCATCAATATATATACACATCTTCATTTAGCTTAATTAATTCAAATGTTTGGTCTATGTCAGTAACCAATAATATACATACAAGCTTTGCAAAAACTTCAGAATAACTTGACCAATGAATTTTTCTAAGTTACATACAACAGCAGTGCGCACGTGCAAACATTTATGGAATTTTTGCCAGATGGAAACACATCTGTTAAATCGGTATAACCAACCTTTGCAATAAATTCCCAAACATGTGCATAAGAAATGGATGTATACTAACCTGCCCTCTTAACAACCTTACCTACTTACTCAGTGGCACTATCGAACCCGTAGGCTCATGGCCATGCGGACCTAAGCTCTCCATACATCCCTATCCTGAGCTAATGCTTTCCAATCATTCCCTGCATTATCTACTACCCTCAAATCATAGTTAATGTTATTCTCCCACCTCATTATTGGTCTACCAACTGGGCGCTTTCCCTCTGGTTATCCTACAAGAAGCTTCCATGCACGTCTTTAATTCCCCATTTGTGCTACATGTCCTGTCCATCGCAGTCTACAAGACTTAACTTTTCTTATTATATCTGACTTCCTATAATGACCACGTAGTCCACTGAGATCTAATCTTCTCCGTTCACCTGTCTGTTCATCTCTCTTTTGTTCAAAAATTTTCCTAAGAACTTTATTCTCAAATACTTGTAATCTCCTTTCCTCCCTTAAATATTTCCCTTCATATTTCGTATCCATATAATATCACTGGTAGAATAACAGTTTTATATATTTTCAGTTTAACATTTTTTTGAAAGGCATTGGGACATCAAGAGTTCTTGCCCTCTTATAACTTAACTAAATTAATTACATAAGACAGGCTGAAGTTTCCATTAAGTGCAGCAGCCAACATAGAGTATATACTTCAGAATTTCAGAAATTTATTTTTTGGTGTAGTATTCTTTCACAGGTAAGAGTGCTTAAATTGTGTTAGGTTAGCTTTTAAGTTGGTATGTCACAGGTTAGAGTACTTAAATTGCATTAGGTTAGCTTTTAGGTTCATTAAATATTGTGTATATGTTGGCTGCTTCGCATCATTTCATAGTGTAAATCGCTGTGCAGTTATTGGCACTGCCTACATATTCAGGATATTTGAACTCATGTTACCAACCAATCTAATAGCTAACCTAATGCAATTTAAGTATTCTAACCTGTGAAAGACCAACCTAAAAGCCAACCAAATTCAATTTAAGTATTCTAACCTGTGAAAGAATGTAAGGATATGCTATACTTACCGTCGCACATAAATTCTTCTAAGTTCTATAGAATCCCAGTGTGCATGCGCTAGTGCTTCATGTAATCCCAGAAAGATAAATGCAACCTCCAGCAGTTGGCGGTATATGTATGTAAAATCAGTATGACCAACATTGACACAAAATTCTCAGAACTTGTCTAAAAATGTATAATTAACACGAAATGTGGAAATATGATTTTACGTGGTAACCGTCCGACATTTTGAATTTTTCATAGAATAACAGATATGAAGAGGTAATTTATTTTACGTATCAAATCACATTTAAAAAGCAAGGAACCTAAAAGCTAACCAAACCTAAATAAATTACTATAACACAAATCAATTACTCTAACATAGGTGAAATCCAGGGAACGTGGAATCACATTTAAAAAGCAAGGAACCTAAAAGCTAACCAAACCTAAATAAATTACTGTAACACAAATCAATTACTCTAACGTAGGTGAAATCCAGGGAACGTGGAAGTGATGTTGGGAACATCTGGAGTATTTTGGGTTGTTGATGGTGGCAACGTTGGAACAACATAGGAAGAGGAGGGAAAATAGCAGAAAGTAGCAAGGACGAATGTAGGACGATCATGTTTTACGTAAATATATAAATATAAAAAAAAGATCGTTGCAACATTGGAAGAATGTTTTAAACGTGTTTAGTGCATCAGTGGCATAAGAAATTAAAATTAAAATTTTGGCTGTGCTTTCCTTTAGGTCCGAAAATTTTTTCAATTTTATATCTTATTCCACTGATGCACTAAAAACACTTTCAAAACATTTTGCAACACTTTTTAACACATTTTAAACATCTTCCAATGTTGCAACGAGTTTTTTTTCATATTTATATATTTGCGTAAAACACCGTCGTGCTACATTGCTTACTTCCTACTCTTTGTTATTTTCACTCCACTTCCTATGTTGTTCCAGCGTTGCCACCATCAACAACCAAAACTTGCTTTTTAAATGTGATTCCACGTTCCCTGGATTTCACCTACATTAGAGTAATTGATTTGTGTTACAGTAATTGATTTAGGTTTGGTTAGCTTTTAGGTTCCTTGCTTTTTAAAGGTGATTTGATACGTAAAATAAATTATACATTTTTAGACAAGTTCTGGGATTATTGTGTCAATGTTGGTCATACTGACTTCTCATACAGATACCGCCAACTGCTGGAGGTTGCATTTATCTACCTGGGATAATTGGAGCACTAGCGCATGTGCACTGCGATTCTATAGAACTTAGAAAAATTTTCTACCGACCTAAAGGAAAGCATATCCAAAATTTTTTGCGATGTTTAGTATACAACACCCGAATGTAATGCCCAATTATTATTTTAACACAGATTTGGGGATTTATTGTAAATATTGGTCATACACATTCCAAAGCGAGAGATAGTAATCAATATTTGGTTCGATTGTGAGTTATCACTGACTCTATAAACTCTAGCGCATGCGCACTGTTGTTCTATAGAACTTTGAAAATATTTCACGCTAGTTTAAATGCAGTTTTTCCGAAACTTCAACCTATTTAATAAACTATAACAAATTGTATGTACACTACCATGTCCATTCGGAACCTAAAAAATGAAGTTATTTCTTGAAATATGGTTTGGAATTATTTGCGAATGTTGGTAACACCAATTTGAGAGCCATCTAGCGGATGTTACAATAAGCATTTGCGCGTCTGTAGAACTCGATTCACAATATTCCCGTAATTATATAAATATTTAAAAAATCGTAAGAAATGTTCATATAAAATGGTTCCAAAACGTTTAAAATAGTACGAAACATTATAAATGGTCGTTAAGTGTATAGTACAATTGTGGCATAGGAATATGGAAAATCGTGGCAGACAAATAGGGAACTTCGGCCAAAATATATACACAAACAATATCATAAGAATGTACAGAAAATCACAACGGATTATTCTAAAGTTGAGCGTTTTTTTTTATAATATAGTAATTGTAAACACTACTTCGTAATATTAAATTTAAATAAAAGTACATAAAATATAAATAAGCAATATAACCTATAAAATCTTCGGAACATAACCTTACGATTTTACTTGAATAAAATTAAAACTTAGCCTACATTTAATTATATATTAAATACATACATCTATATCCATGAAATGTAAATATCTCGGATTATGTAAAATTATGAATATTAAATGGAAACCAGTTCAATAATTTACAAGAATCAGCCGAAAACCATCCTCATGACCGATCTATTCCATTGGTAAACAAACGAACGTTTTTCAGCGTGATTGTAACCGGCATTTCCGGATACTTTTTATCATCATATACCAATTACCTAAAGTTAATTTTCTTACCTTCCAATATTTCTAGCTTCACAAATTATATCAATTTTTCAATATACAATAACACCACACGTAAACTTGTTGCGGCTCTATAAAATGACCGTTCCACATTAATCCGGCGCCGTACCAAAATTATGAAATTTTTCCCATTTTGCCTACCATCTATCGGAATCTACCATACACCACAGAGTTTAAATACTCTGTGCCACTCTATAGAGTTCTCTATGTTATGCTATGGCATAGATGCTATGGTTTATCTACGACGCAAAGCGCCAGCGCAAAAATTGCTCACATGTATTTAAATGGATGTGGTTTATCTACACTACCTCAATGTTCTCAGGTGATCTAATCGGCCGAGGGACTCCAGTTCTTCGTCTTGTCGCACTTGCAGTTTGTCTGAACGTAGCGACCCACGTAACAATTGATTTCCGGTCCGGGACAGGGGCCAACGGGGCTAATTTAAAGCGATTCCGAAAGGCGCGCCGGGTTGCGATCACAGAACATCCGCTCGAAAAGTAGGCCTCAATGGCAAACGCACGCTCCTCACTGTTCCAACGCATGAAGGCGACTGAACTGTGTCAGGACAAAACTTTATGCTGTGGTTTATCTACGACGCAACGCGCCAGCGCAAAAATTGCTCCCCATATATTCAAATGGATGTGGTTTATCCAGGGATTATTGGTTTATCTACAACGCAAATTGCTGGCGCAAAAAAATTTGCGCTGACATGTCGCGTCGTGTTTTGGAATCTCTTGAATCCAGGACACAATTTGCCAGCGCAAACAAAGAATATAGAAGATATTACCCATACTCATTGGTGTAATTGCTAAAAACAAACTAAGATTTGTTAACAAAATGTCGGAAATACAGTACTTGTTTTATAACTTTCCAATTTTAACGACGAAAGTTAGACAGTTTTGTTGCAAATCATCGAGATCTATACATGTTTTTTACAATATGAGCATGAAAGAGTACAGAGATGTACAGAAAAAAGTTATTGTGGCTTGAACTTAGTCAAGAGATAAATAAAAGCTGTAAATATTGTATATCGGGGATATTATGGATGTGCATAAATTTCGTCTTCTATTAAATTCAAAACCTGATAAAACTGCTCAGGCGAAAATCTGAAGTATTCTAAAATTTGGTATATTCATCAACCATATGTTTATTTAAGAACAAAATAATCATTTATTCTATAATTTTCCATATAACATTCATATGATGCTGTTGCTCTAGGTACTTTTTCTGTCTTTACTAATATTTCGAAGTATTTTAATCGTTTTGCAACGACACTTGAAACTTTTTTTATGAAGAATTTTAATATGTTTATCAATGTACACAAATTATGACTTTTTCTCTCAATTTATTTTCAAAGTTCTTTATTAGAATTGAAGTTGGCATACGTGAACGCTCATAAAATTAAATCCACCAGATGGCAGGACATATGTGTGAATGACCAACATTTGCATTTAATTCCAAACTATATTTTAAGAAATAAATATTCAATCACTTCATTTTGTTAGATTCCGATGGGTCAGTTTAGTGTACATCAGATTAGTTTACAGTTTACTAAATAGTATGTAAGTAATTTATTTTATTAGGTTATGCAGGGACATGTTTGTATACATTAGTTTTTGTAAACACATTTGGAAATTTATTATGAACGTTGGTCATTTTGATTTTCCATATATGTGGTGCCATCTGGCGACAATTCCATAAACATATGCGCTGTAGCGTATGCGCTCCATGTGGAATCAGCATCACGCCGAGCGAAACGCGAATTCGCGTCACGTCGGGCGCGACACGTTGTATAATAAACCGTAGCATTATAGTCCCCCCTCTCGAACGAGACCACTAGCGCTCCGCTACGACATCAACCGACTAAATGGCGCACATTTTAAAAAAGGAAGTTATGCTGCCGCACCCGGTGCAACGCAAATTGCTGGCGCGAAAAATTTTGCGCTGACATGTCGCGTCGTGTATTTCAATCTCTTGAATCCGGGACGCAATTTGCCAGCGTAAACAAAGAATATAGAATATATTACCCGTACTCATTGGTGTAATTGCTAAAAACAAACTGAGATTTTATGACAAAATGTCGGAAATACAGTACTTGTTTTATAACTTTCCAATTTTAACGACGAAAGTTAGATAGTTTTGTTGCAAATCATCGAGTTCTATACATGTTCTATACAATATGAGCATGAAGGAGTACAGAGATGTACAGAAAAAAGAGTTATTGTGGCTTGAACTTAGTCAAGAGATAAAGCTGTAAATATTGTATCTTGGGGATATTATGGATGTACATAAATGTTGTCTTTTTATTATTATATAAAACTTTCCTCATTAGTGGATTGCCTCAAGGACGAGGTAGTGAAAGTAATCTTTTGTAATTGATGAAATACATTTTAAAAAATTCAACTTGAAGTATGCATACTTTAAGAAATAAATGTTCAATCACTTAATTTTGTTAGGTTCCGATTCGTCAGTTTAGTTTACATCAGATTAGTTTATAGTTTACTAAATAGTATAGACAGGTTTGGGTTTGTATACATTACTTTTGTAAACACATTTGGAAATTTATTATGAACTTTGGTCATTTTGATTTCGCATATATGTAGTGCCATCTGGCGACAATTCCATAAACATAACCGCTGTACCATATGGGCTCAATGCGAAACCAGCATCACGCCGAGCGTAACGCGAGATTGCGTGCCGTCGGGCGCGACACGCTGTATAATAAATAGTAGCATTAGAGATACACTAATGCTGTGGTTTATCTACGACGCAACGCGACGGCGCAAAAATTGCTCCCCATATATTCAAATGGATGTGGTTTATCTACAACGCAAATTGCTGGCGCAAAAAAATTTGCGCTGACATGTCGCGTCGTGTTTTGGAATGTCTTGAATCCAGGACGCAATTTGCCAGCGCAAACAAAGAATATAGAAGATATTACCCATACTCATTGGTGTAATTGCTAAAAACAAACTAATGCTACGGTTTATTATACAGCGTGTCGCGCCCGACGTGACGCGAATTCGCGTTTCGCTCGGCGTGATGCTGGTTTCGCATGGAGCGCATACGCTACAGCGCATATGTTTGTGGAATTGTCGCCAGATGGCACCACATATATGGAAAATCAAAATGACCAAAGGCAACTGGCACAGATGGCTTGAATTCTGAATTGTACAAATATGCAGGCAAACAGTTCCATGAAAGACTGTTGTCCTTCTTTAATAATGTATTCAAAAATGCAGATATACCACAGGAATGGAAGACAAGCATTGTTATACCCCTGTTCAAGAAAGGAGACAAGAGAAAAATGGACAACTATAGGGGAATCAGTTTGTTAAACACATGCTACAAAATTTATGCAGACATTTTAAATGGAAAATTGAAAAGTTCCAGTGAAAAATTCCTTATGGAATGTCAAAATGGATTTAGGAAAGGACGATCTTGTATTGATTCAGCATTTTCTGTTAAACTATTGCTTGAAAAAAGAAGAGAATTCAACTAGAAACACATTTTGCTTTCATAGATTTTGAAAAAGCATTCGACACAGTCAAGAGATCAAAACTCTTAAATATATTGGAAGACAGAAATATACCGAATTTACTTCGGCAGAACATACAAAATATTTACAAAGACAACACCATAAAGATTAAATTAAATAACAGATTTTCTGAAGAAGGAATTATAAATCGTGGTGTGAGACAAGGCTGCCCCCTATCCCCAACACTCTTTGCAATTTATATCAATGAAGTAATATGTTGCTGGAACAAAACATATAAATTTGGAATAAGAATATCAGAAATAGAAAATTAAACACCCTATTGTTTGCAGATGACCAAATAATAATAGCAAATTCCGAAGATAATCTACAGAAAGGTCTGTATGAACTTAACAAAATTACAGAAGAATATGGATTAAAGATATCTACAGAAAAAACAAAAATTATGGCATTTCAAGGTGTAGATCCTGTCAGAAGTAAAATTGTACTGGACAATAAAATTTTGGAGCAGGTGAATAATTTTACATATCTAGGATGCAATATCTCATATGAAGAAGAAAAGGATGTAAATGCAAAAATATCTAAATTTTTAAGAATTTTAGGGTTAATAAATTCTATCTTCAAGCCACAGTTAGTCCAAAAGCATTCAAGACTGAAAGTGTATAAAACACTGGCTCTTCCAACTCTTTTGTATGGTAGCGAAGTATGGACGTTGAAACAGAAGGATATACAGAGACTTAGATCTGCTGAAATGAGATATCTTCGGAGGACTGCAGGATACACACTACTAGATCACAAAAAAAATGAAGACATCTTAGAAGAATTACACATGGAATCTTTAGAAAACAAAATTTCTGATTATAAGTCAAGATGGATACAACATGTTCATCGAATGGAAGATCACAGAATACCCAAACTAATGTTAAGATATCAACCCGCAGGAAGAAGAAGACCAGGACGTCCACTCAAAAGACTTCTGGATGGTGTTTCTCTTGAGGCCGAAACAGGTCAACAAATGGCCTAAATTCGTGAATGTACTATGATGATGATGAAATGACCAACGTTCATAATAAATTTCCAAATGTGTCTACAAAAACTAATGTACCGTAAAATGGGGTGAATAGCAACAGTGGGGTGAATAGAAACGAAACTTCTGAAAAAATTCAACATTATGTAATAGGGGGTTAAAGTAAAGCAGACAGGGATATTTTTTTTTATGAGATGGAAATAAGGTAAGATTTAAGTGAAATGTGATTTTGTGTGGTTGGCAATACTGAGATTCAGATTCAGTGGTGTGACAAAGCAACTTCTGTTTCAGCCGATTTTCATCGTTTTCCAAACTTTACATGTAAGTACCATACCTCATCACCTCACATGTTTGAATTGTACTATTTTTTATACCTTGTATACCTGTAGAAGATATCACATTGTTTAATATAGTGTAAACAAAACCATTTCTTTGTTTCAATTTTTGTTTTAGGTTATGATCCATATTTTGAATCTGTGGGGTGAATAGAAACACATTATTTTGCTGTTTCTATTCACCCCACAAATCGTAAAGTTTTTATTTTGTGTTTATTTTCCAATGTCACAGCTGAAAGACAATTAAATATATAATATACAACCAATAGTTATCCAATTGAGGAATATTAGCTGGCACAAGCTATAATGTGACCGTTTTCTTTCAGCATGCCAAGGAGTTACAAACGATTAAAACCGAACAAAGTACAAGATCCAGAGGTTATTAAGGCAGCTGTTGAAGACATAACTAATGGCCTTAGCCTTCGAAACGCAGCGGCAAAATATGACATCCATTATAGTGTCCTCTACAGACATTTGAAAAAAGGTGATCAAATTAAGAAAAAAGGAGGGCAAACCGCTTTAACAGAAGAAGAGGAAAAAACTGTGGCGAGTAGACTTATTATTTGTGCTGACTGGGGCTACCCAATTGATTCGTGGACTCTGCGAATTTTGGTCAAAGAATCGCTTGACCGCCAAGGTAGAACCATAAAAAAATACAAACCTGTCTCTGCATAACCTAATAAAATAAATTACATACATACTATTTAGTAAACTATAAACTAATCTGATGTACACTAAACTGACTCATCGGAATCTAACAAAATGAAGTGATTGAACATTTATTTCTTAAAATATGGTTTGGAATTTAAATGCAAATGTTGGTCATTCACACATGTCCTGCCATCTGGTGGATTTAATTTTATGAGCGTTCACGTATGCAAACTTCAATTCTAATAAAGAACTTTGAAAATAAATTGAGAGGAAAAGTCATAATTTGTTTAGATAGATAAACATATTAAAATTCTTCATAAAAAAAAGTTTCACGTGTCGTTGCAAAAGTTGCAAAACGATTAAAATAGTTCGAAATATTAGTAAAGACAGAAAAAGTACCTAGAACAACAGCATCATATGAATGTTATATGGAAAATTATAGAATAAATTATTCTTTAGTTCTTAAATAAACATATGGTTGATGAATATACCAAATTTTAGAATACTTCAGATTTTCGCCTGAGCAGTTTTATCAGGTTTTGAATTTAAATAGAAGACGAAATTTATGCACATCCATAATATCCCCGAGATACAATATTTACAGCTTTTATTTATCTCTTGACTAAGTTCAAGCCACAATAACTTTTTTCTGTACATCTCTGTACTCCTTCATGCTCATATTGTATAAAATATGGTATAAAACATGTATAGAACTCGATTATTTGCAACAAAACTATCTAACTTTCGTCGTTAAAATTGGAAAGTTATAAAACAAGTACTGTATTTCCGACATTTTTTTATAAAATCGTTTGTTTTTAGCAATTACACCAATGAGTAGGGTAATATCTTCTATATTCTTTGTTTGCGCTGGCAAATTGCGTCCTGGATTCAAGAGATTCCAAAACACGACGCGACATGTCAGCGCAATTTTTTTTGCGCCAGCAATTTGCGTTGTAGATAAACCACTTCCATTTAAATACATGGGGAGCAATTTTTGCGCTGGCGCGTTGCGTCGTAGATAAACCACAGCATAAGATTTGTTAACAAAATGTCGGAAATAAGTACTTGTTTTATAACTTTCCAATTTTAACGACGAAAGTTAGACAGTTTTGTTGCAAATCATCGAGATCTATACATGTTTTTTACAATATGAGCATGAAGGAGTACAGAGATGTACAGAAAAAAGTTATTGTGGCTTGAACTTAGTCAGATAAATAAAAGCTGTAAATATTGTATATCGGGGATATTATGGATGTGCATAAATTTCGTCTTCTATTAAATTCAAAACCTGATAAAACTGCTTAGGCGAAAATCTGAAGTATTCTAAAATTTGGTATATTCATCAACCATATGACTAATATTTCGAACTATTTTAATCGTTTTGCAACGACACTTGAAATTTTTTATGAAGAATTTTAATATGTTTATCAATGTACACAAATTATGACTTTTCCTCTCAATTTATTTTCAAAGTTCTTTATTAGAATTGAAGTTGGCATACGTGAACGCTCATAAAATTAAATCCACCAGATGGCAGGACATATGTGTGAATTACCAACATTTGCATTTAATTCCAAACCATATTTTAAGAAATAAATATTCAACCACTTCATTTTGTTAGATTCCGATGGGTCAGTTTAGTGTACATCAGATTAGTTTACAGTATACTAAATAGTATGTAAGTAATTTATTTTATTAGGTTATGCAGGGACAGGTTTGTATACATTAGTTTTTGTAAACACATTTGGAAATTTATTATGAACGTTGGTCATTTTGATTTTCCATATATGTGGTGCCATCTGGCGACAATTCCATAAACATATGCGCTGTAGCGTATGCGCTCCATGTGGAACCAGCATCACGCCGAGCGAAACGCGAATTCGCGTCACGTCGGGCGCGACACGCTGTATAATAAACCGTAGCATAATACTTACTTACTCACTGACACTATCGAACCCGTAGGTTCATGGCCCCGCGGACATAAGCTCTCCATACATCCCTATCATGAGCTAATGCTATCCAATAATTCCCTGTATAATCTACTTCCCTCAAGTCATAGATAATATTATTCTCCCACCTCATTCTTGATCTACCAACTGGGTGTTTTCCCTCTGGTTTTCCTACAAGAAGCTTCCATGCAAGTCTTTCATTCCCCATATGTGCAACATGTCCTGCTCAACGCAGTCTACGAGACTTACTTGTTCTTATTATATCTGGCTTCCTATAAAGACCATGTAGTTCATTGTTATGTAGTCTTCTCCATTCACCCGTCTGTTCATCCCTCTTTGGTCCAAAATTTTTCCTAAGTACTTTATTCTCAAATACTTGTAATCTCCTTTCCTCCCTTAAATTAAGAGTCCATGTTTCGCACCCATATAATATAACTGGTAGAATAATAGTTTTGTATACTTTCAGTTTAACGTTTTTTGAAAGGAGTTGGGACATCAAGAGTCTCTGCAATGCATAATAGCACGCATTTCCAGAATTGAACCTATGTTTAATTTCTTTGTGCATCTCATTCCTATTTGTGATTATTGTTCCTAGGTATTTGAATTCAGCCATTTCATCAAAATTTCCCTCATTTGTCATTAGCTGTCCATTTCCATTATATAATGAATTTCTACGTGTGACCATATAATTAGTTTTACTGATATTTACTTCCAGTCCTAATTTCTTAGTGTTACTCAATAGTGTGTGCGTGTTGTCCTTTAGTATCTCCTCGCTATCGGCCAATAATACTACATCATCAGCATAAACTTATAGCTTATTAATACCATTGAGTTGTAAGCCTTCCTCATTCTCTAAAGATTTAATGGCATGCTCTAGTACAAAATTAAATAATAGAGGAGATAGTGCATCTCCTTGCTTCAACCCATTCTGGATTTCAAAAGTGTCCAAAAACTGTTTGCCTACACGCACCCTACTCTTTGTGCCATTTAGACACATTCGTATAAGTCTAACTAACTTTTTAGGAAATCCGAACTCCAGCAGGATACTATATAACTTCTCCCTCTTAATTGAATCAAATGCTTTTTTGAAGTCTACATATAGTTGATGTACAGTACCATTATATTCCCATTTCTTTTCTAAAATCTGTCTTATACTAAAAATTTGTTCTGTTGTAGACATATTTCTTCTAAATGCACATTGATGATCTCCTACAATGTCATCAATGTAGGGAGTAAGTCTGCATACTAATATATTTGTAAGACTTTTGTACGAAGTTGAAAGTAATGAGATGCCCCTGTAGTTGTTGCAATCAGTTTTATCTCCTTTCTTATAAATTGGTATGATAATTGATTCCTTCAATTCATCTGGAACAGCTTCCTTTTCCCAAATCATACTAAGCAACCAGCGTATTTTGTCCATCAATTTTTCTCCCCCTGATTTTACCAGTTCTGCTGGGATCTCATCTGAACCTGATGCTTTATACATCTTAAAATTTTCAATCGCCATTTCAACCTCTAATGCATTTGGTTCTGCGACTAGCATTTCTGCTGTCTGTAAATTATCCTCCTCAATATCCTGTTCTGTATGTACATTTAATAGCTGATTAAAGTAACTTTTCCATCTATTTAATATACTCCTGGAATCTGCAATCATATCCCCATTTTCATTCCGAATTATGTTTGTTCTAGCCTGAAACCCTTTCTTTTCTATATTAATTCCCTGATATAATTCTCTAATGTTCCTATTTTTTGCGTTCATTTCAACATTATTAATCTTTTGTCTCAGATATTCCCTCATTTTACTCTTTAGTAGTCTGGTGGTTTCCCGTCTAATACTACCCAATTGCTCTAAATTTACCTCAATTGGCTCGTGTAACAATTTCATTTTTGCCTAGCTTTCTTTTCTTTACAATGTCAACACATTCCTCATCAAACCATTTCTTGTTTTTCCTCTTTTTTAAATAACCAATGCTTTCTGATGCTGACAATTTAATAGTATCTCTTATAGCCTCCCATTCTTTATTTATATCAGTGTCCTCTTCGTTTGCCACATTGTCATCTGAAGATTCCAGTACTTCAAATCTATTAGCAATTTTGATTTGGTATTCTTGCCGTATTTCATCATTTTTCAAATTTTTTAATTCAAATTTTGCAGAATCATCTTTAGCGTTTGTTCCTCTCATAATCGATAGCCGTTGTCTGATTTTCACCCTGACCAGATGATGATCCGAATTGCAGTCTGTCCCTCTAACTGATCTAACATCAATGATGCTACTGTGCCAGCGTTTATCCACTAATACATGATCTATCTGGTTCCGAGTCTCTCCATCTGGGGACGTCCAGATGTATTTATGAATATCCTTATGCTGAAATGTTGTGCTCTTAACAATGAGATTCTTCGATGTGGCAAATGTGACTAATCTAACCCCATTGTCATTACTATCTTCATGAAGACTGAATTTGCCTATTGTTGGTTTGAATATATCTTCCCGCCCCACTTTTGCATTAAAATCTCCTAAGACAATTTTCATATGATATCGTGAAAGGCTATCAAATAAGCATTCTAATTCTTTATAGAACTCATCATTGATCTTGTCATATTTTTCTTCTGTGGGGGCATGTACATTTACAATTATAAAATCATGTCGTTTACCCTTTAGAATTATGTATGATATCCTATCACTAGCAAACTTAATATCTCGGATAGCGGATAGGATCCTCCTTCTGACTAAAAAACCCGTTCCAAATGCAGGTCTTTCTGCACCCCCGTAGTATAATGCAAAGCTTCCTGATTCCTGACTACCTTCTCCTGGCCACCTAACTTCCAGTAAAGCTACTATATCCATGGGCGATTTATCTAATTTCCGCGTTAATATCTCTAGTGCCCCGCTATTGTATAAAGTCCTAACATTCCATGTTCCTAGGAACAAGTCCCTGTGTTTGAGCCTTTGGCATGGGTTCCCTGAAGTAGTCCCCGCCCGGAGAACCGAATGGGGGACTATTTGACCTCCGGAAAATTTTACACCAGTTGAACCCATTTCGCTACGGTTTATTGTACAGCGTGTCGCGCCTGACGTGACGCAATCTCGCGTTACGCTCGGCGTTATACTGGTTTCGCATGGAGCCCATACGGTACAGCGCTTATGTTTATGGAATTGTCGCCAGATGGCAACACATATATGGGAAATCAAAATGACCAACGTTCATAATAAATTTCCAAATGTGTTTACAAAAAATTAATGTACACAAACCTGTCCCTGCATAACCTAATAAAATAAATTACATACATACTATGTAGTAAACTATAAACTAATCTCATGTATACTAAACTGACCCATCGGAACCTAACAAAATGTAGTGATTGAACATTTATTTCTTAAAATATGGTTTGAAATTAAATGCAAATGTTGGTCATTCACACATCTGGTGGATTTAATTTTATAAGCGTTCGCGCATGCGCACTTCAATTCTAAAGAACCTTGAAAAATAATTGACAGGAAAATTCATAATTTGTGTACATAGATAAACATATAATAATTATTTATAAAAAAGTTTTAAGTATGATTGCAAAACGTTTAAAATAGTACGAAATATTAGTAAAGACGGGAAAGGCACCTAAAGCAACAGCATCATATGAATGTTGTATGGAAAATTATAGAAGAAATTATTCTTTAGTTCTTAAATAAACATATGGTTGATGAAAATACCAAATTTTAGAATACTTCAGATTTTCGCCTGAGCAGTTTTATCGGGTTTTGAATTTAATAGAAGACGAAATTTATGTACATCCATAATATCCCCGAGGTACAATATTTACAGCGTTTATTTATCTCTTGACTAAGTTCAAGCCACAATAACTCTTTTTTCTGTACATCTCTGTACTCCTTCATGCTCATATTGTATAGAACATGTATAGAACTCGATGATTTGCAACAAAACTATCTAACTTTCGTCGTTAAAATTGGAAAGTTATAAAACAAGTATTGTATTTCCGACATTTTGTCATAAAATCTCAGTTTGTTTTTAGCAATTACACCAATGAGTACGGGTAATATATTCTATATTCTTTGTTTACGCTGGCAAATTGCGTCCCGGATTCAAGAGATTGAAATACACGACGCGACATGTCAGCGCAAAATTTTTCGCGCCAGCAATTTGCGTTGTAGATAAACCACATCCATTTAAATACATGGGAGCAATTTTTGCGCTGGCGTCGTAGATAAACCATAGCATAGATTGTAATTCCAACGAAAATGACTAAATCGAATTGGCCGTGGAAGGGGTTATCGCTGCGTGGAAGTGAAATGTGCACATACGTGCAAAAGTTCTTGATTCATTTCTCGTTGCAGTTCCGGTGCTGACCCACATTACTCTTTGGTGCTAATCAACATGCCCTGAACCTGATTTGAAAATAAATAAATAAATAAATACTCAACTCCTGTCAAACTCATGGACGGGTAGAGGTCTGTGAACGACAAGGGTGCCGGCCGACCACCTCCTGACGCCCCGTCACGGGGGCGGATGAATGAAATGAATTAGATGAGTATGGAGAAATGGTGGAATGAAATTCTGCCAGGGAAAAATTGGATAAAAACCTGCTCAAGCTCCGTATTGTCCACCACGAAACTCACATGGAATGACCGAGACTCAACATTATGTCTTTGGCATCGTCGAGTGTACATCGTCTCTCCAGTAGCTGTAGTACAGTGACGTCAAAGGCCTATATCTATCGCATTACGCAACAGTGTCATCACTTGTTCACCGCATATTTGAAACTTAAAAACAACATGAAGTAGTGGTCTACAAGCGAAAAAACAACTAACTGCTTGGCTTCGGCCGGCAGCTTCACGCCAAGAAAACTAACTAGTGTTGGTGTAGTAGAAAGTGTTGTTTTACTGTGCGCATATAATCGGGTGGGGCTCCTGGTAGCCAAATTGCAAGCAAGTGATCACGCTTGTAGTAATACCTGTGTTATTAGTGTCTTATTGTTTGTGAGTTTAGTGCCTGCATTAATCACTCGAGGTAAGTATTTATGCTAAGCCTCTATATACTGGTGTTAGTGTTTAACTTTTAGTGCATGGACTAAGACTTGGGCGTTGGCTCAAGCACCATGGCAAGCACAAGTGGAAGTGATGACATGGAAGTGGTAGAACTATCAACGCAACGTGCACGTGACATGTGGGAAAGTTCTGTAATGCACTTTGAAAAATATGTAGATGATCATAAGTTCAAATCTGATAGCAAACATTTTAAAGTAGCAGCCCAAATTAAAGGCTACTTTTATATTATCATAAACTATTTGCAAACTTTCCCAGATTATGAGTGCACTAGTTCTGCAGTGGATCTTACCAACATGTATTTCGACAAACTTACTTACTTACTTACTCACTGGCACTATCGAACCCGTAGGTTCATGGCCGCGCGGACATAAGCTCTCCATACATCCCTATCCCGAGTTAATGCTTTCCAATCATTTCCTGTATAATCTACTTCCCTCAAATCGTAGTTAATGTTGTTCTCCCACCTCATTCTTGGTCTACCAACTGGGCGTTTTCCTTCTGGCTTTCCTACAAGAAGTTTCCATGCACGTCTTTCATTCCCCATACGCGCAACATGTCCTGCCCATCGCAGTCTATGAGACTTAACTGTTCTTATTATATCTGGCTTCCTATAAAGACCATGTAGTTCATTGTTATGTAGTCTTCTCCATTCACCTGTCTGTTCATCTCTCTTTGGTCCAAAAATTTTCCTAAGAACTTTATTCTCAAATACTCGTAATCTCCTTTCCTCCCTTAAATTAAGAGTCCATGTTTCGCACCCATATAATATAACTGGTAGAATAATAGTTGTATATATTTTCAGCTTAACGTTTTTTGAAAGGAGTTGTGACATCAAAAGTCTCTGCAATGCATAATAGCATGCATTTCCAGAATTGAGCCTATGTTTAATTTCTTTGTGTATCTCATTCCTATTTGTGATTATTGTTCCTAAGTATTTGAATTCAGCCACTTCCTCAAAATTTCCCTCATTTGTCATTAGCTGTCCATTTCCATTATATACTGAATTTCTACGTGTGACCATATATTTAGTTTTACTGATATTTACTTCCAGTCCTAATTTCTTAGTGTTACTCAATAGTGTGTGCGTGTTGGCCTTTAGTATCGCCTCGCAATCGGCCAGTAGTACTACATCATCAGCATAAACTAACAGCTTATTAATACCATTGAGTTGTAAGCCTTCCTCATTCTCTAAAGATTTCGACAAACTCGGTAGCATATCCCAATGTAAAGACCTATCTAAAAAAATTTCTGGCTTCCTAACTACTATAAAATCTGCCGTCTTAGACTTGCAAGCGACATGTTTCCTATCACAGTGTGATGAAGATGAATCTAATAAAGCTGATAAAACAGAAACTGAGCCTAAAAAACGGCGAACAGAACAAAAAACGCAACCGAGTTCGTCGAAACGCATGGAACCTAAACTGACCCAGGCATCGGCGGTACCACTTCAAAATAAATATGAAATACTATCTACGATGCCTGAAACCGCTGAGATGCATACTGAAATTGCAGGACCATCACGCACAACTAATGCCCCTATGAGACCACCTCGAACCGGGACTTTAGGCGACTATCTACCTACAACGTTGACTTCACAGGCTCCTCAGAATATTGAAGATAAAGTACCTCGCCCACCACCGTTTACGGTCATGGGTCATGGTGATCTTTTCAAAATTAATAAAGAACTTACACCTAAACTTAAAGGAGACCTAAAGGTAGTAAATACGCCTGAAGGCCTGCGGTACTACGCTTCAAATGTGGATGACTTTAAACTTCTAAAAGATTTTTTCAAGTTTATAGGTAGACAATTTTATACGTAGCAGATGAAAAGTGAGCTTCCACTAGTGTACTACTGAAAAGACTACCATGTACCGTACCTATTGAAGAGATCAAAGAGGAAATCCTATCCTTAGGATATCCATTAACAAACATAAGACAACTCTCTAAAAAAGGATACATTTCAGTATTACTTCTACCAATCTTCATCCTTGAATTAGAAAGTACTGACAAGGGTAAAGAAATTTACAATCTAATCCGTCTTTTGTTCGCGGTGGTCTCCGTTGAATCCTACAGACCGCGTTCTGGCCTTAAGCAATGCTATAATTTCCAGAAATTTAATCATAAGTTTTCAGGATGTTCCCTTACATCGCGTTGTGTGGTATGTGCTAAAGAGCACAATCACAAAAACTGTCCAGTTAAAGAAGAAGCTCTTGAGACAAAACTAAATTGCTGTGTGCCAATTGTGGGCAAATGGGACATCCTGCATCGTATAGGAAATGTCCATCCTACGAAGCTGCTCAATCAGCTTTCCTTAGAAATAGGCAGCCGCCTACTCCCAAACCTAATGTGCCCCAACCTCGCACTTTTACTGCACGGAAGACTGATTCTTCCATCTCTTTCAGTTCTATTGTTGCCTCTACTACCTTTTCACTCCCTACAGCTGGTCCAAGCATTGCTAGAGGTCAGAACCGGACTGAGGCACAACCCATTGCAGGACACGCTCAGAAGGTGCTCCGTGACATACAACCATTATTGGCTGGACTGTCGTCTCCCATGGAACGTTTTCAGTTTGTGTCCAATCTGATGAAACTATGTTACAGTAACGATGGCTAGCTTCACACGCGGAAGCTATCTTAACGTCATGGCATTCAATGCCAATGGTGTACTACGACAGCTAGATGAACTTAAAACATTTTTACAAGAAAGAGCTATTGACATTCTTCTGCTCAATGAAACGCATTTAAAGGCAACTGATAGATTCAAAATTCCGTACTACATTATATACCGTAATGACCGATTAAACGGCCCCCTTGGTGGCACTGCCGTTTGCATAAAACGAACCATTGGCCACAGAGTGGTCTATTGAAGCCTGTGGCATTACTCTTCCTATATCACCTCGCGAAGAAATATTTATAGCGGCAGTATACAAATCTCCAACCAGATTATTGACGAGACACGACCTAACTACTCTCACTTCTATCTCCCCCAATTTTCTAATTGCGGGAGACTTAAATTCCAAAGATCATTTCTGGCGATGTCGTGTCCAAAATACACCGCTTCTGCCAATTCAATAACATAGAAATTCATACCCCAAGGGAACATTCTTTCTTCAGACACTTTGTAAATGGTATCCAGTCTGATATACTGGATATCGCTCTAACGAAGAATGTCCCTATCTCACCATACATCACTACTGTTACAGACTCGCTAGACTCCGACCACACTGCAATATTATTCAAAATATTAACGTCCTTTTTACTTAATACACCTTTTAATATACAATTCTCATATCGACTGGCTGAATTATACTAACATACTCCATCAATGGATAGAACTTACACTTTCAGTCCAGTCCACTGAACAGTTAGAACTCGCCGTTCAAAATTTTGAGGCATCCCTTAAAACAGCCTTAACACTTTCTATAACGAAAACAGACTACCCATCGCAAACAAAATACACAGATCCCACACTTCTAACTTACTTACGAAAAAGCGTAGATATCTACGACTTTATCGTGATTTTGGCTCTCTCCAACATCGACAACACTACAATCGATATCAACATCTGGTTAGGAATAGACTGCGAGAATTAAGAAATGCTGACTGGGATAAAACCCTTCGAGACGTCTCAGCAAGATAAACCCAACCGTGGGGCATTATTAAAAGAATAAAACGGAGTCTGGGCTTATCACCCTCGTGATAAAGCCCAACTAATAGCAGAAAAACTCGCAGATCGATTCCAACCACATGTACTCACAACACCAGTTCACGAAGCTTAAGTACACCAAGTTGTAAGTACTTTTCTTGAAGCTCCTACTCCACAGGTCCTTCCTGACATATATTTTTCGGAATTGAAAAATATTGTCAGAAGTCTTCCCAACCAACAAGCCCCTGGTCCTGATCGCATAACAAATCTTGCGGTCAAACACCTGCCTGTTAAGGCACTTCTACTTTTCCTGCAAATAGTGAAGCTTTGTTTCCGCTTCCATTACTTCCCTGAAGTGTGGAAGCGGGCCAAGGTTACCATTCCCAAATTCGGCAAAGATCCTTCCAACCCAGACAATCTGCGGCCAATCAGTCTTCTGCCTGTACTGAGCAAAATAATGGAGAATCTGATTTTGGCTCGTCTAAAATTTGAAATTTCAGAGAGGAATATTATTCCTCACCATCAATTTGGATTTAGAAAGTCTCACAGTACTCCGCTGCAGTTAGCTAGACTGGCCGGCCGAATTGTCACGTGTTTCAACTCCAAGAAGAGCACTTTGGCCATATTCCTTTCTATACGACTTGGATGTATGGATTACTTTTCAAATTAATAAAATTTAACATTTCAGCTTCACTTGTTAAACTTATCGCTAAATACCTCACTAACCGGCAATTTTATGTGTCGGTTAGTGGGTATAAATCCGACTGGAAGCCCCTAAATGTCTCTCAGAGAGCGGTACTTTCACCCATTCTTTACACTATATATGTAGCAGATTTTCTTCTTTCCCTTACATTCATACTGCTACACTTGTAGACGATACCTACATATTCTACCAATCCTCTTTTCGAGCCCTACGTTACCGTGTCCACGTCCTACAAAATGCCCTAAATTCCTGGTTCCGTCTGTGGAACATCAATCTCAATGTGAGTAAAACTCAAGCGATTTTATTCACCAAAACCCACAGACGGCCTCCTTTCAGACTGACCCTAGGGATTCAACTTCTCCGCCTTGGGATTTCTGTCAAGTATCTTGGGGTCCATCTGGACTCTAAGCTTACGTTCCAAATTCATGTTCGGCAAATCTCTCAAAAAGCTCATACTGCATTAGCAATATTATATCCATTTTTCAAGTCGGCCACGCTGTCATCGCGGATCAAGCTTCACTTATATCGAGCTATGTATCAAAATAGCATGTTGCTGTATGGTTGTGAAACCTGGAGTATCCTCGCTGCTACACACAAAAGGAAAGTCCAGGTCATTCAGAATAAATGTCTCAAAATAATTTTTTCGGCACCTCTATACACGAGGATCACAGAGCTTCACGATCTAGCACAGATGCCATATATTGCTGACACAATTGAACAACATATTATAAATCATACAAATCCAATTGTGCGCAATATAGGGCATGTGCTTCAGCGACGTACTGTTCACCGCAATATATTCATCAGACACCCCAACTGAGATGGTCTAAGCATTCAAGGTGTGCTCGAACCATGTAGCGTGGCTCATTCTGAGTCGTCGGCTTCCGGACTCTCTGCTTGTCGACGGCGCGGATGACACTCTGCTCTGGGGAGACCACACCTAATACTCACTTTAATTCATGTCATCACGGCTAAACATCTACGCCGCTAAATATGCAGGGCTAAGACACTAAACCCCAAAGCGATAGCCACTAGCAGTCTGCTGCCAAGGAGCCACAACTGGTTCTAGTATGCAGCACAATGGGCAATGCTGGACATTGCTAACCCTTAATTAGTTAGACCGAGACTCAATCTCGGGTCACCAGCGGTGAGAGGCGAGCGCTTGTGTCACGGAGCCGCGCGTTTCCTCAACAGTTTATTAGTTTGGGTAATGTTGGAATTTCTTTATCAGAAATTATTTCATCATGTTCACCATTTCAACTTATCATACAAATAAATATAAAAAAAATAAAAAGATGCTTACATGTTAAAAGTATATAAATATATCAAAATAGTGGTCCCTTTCACAAACATTTCTACATCATCAATTGCACGGATTAGGTCTTTGCCTGTTTCGATCTCTCATCTGTTCAGCCCGGTGCTTTCTTGGTTTTCCTATCGATCTTCGTCCTCCAGGATTATACATCAGTACCATATTTGGTAACATATCCTCCGTCATTCTTTGCAGATGTTCTATCCAAATTGTTCTTGAGTTCTATTTGTTGACTTTCTCAAAAGTCTCACACGATGTTTCTACATGATATACAAATGTAGTCCTATGGAAATTAATAATCTCTGTTGTCCACAGACGAAGAGGACGAAATCGCGGGACGAAGGGGGGCACGGGAATTGCAAGCGATACAATGGCATGCTACCTGAGAATATAGGAACAATCATGATAGCACTCACATCTGTGGTTTATTTCAGGCATATTCAATTTTGTTTTATATTTTTGTGTTTTGCGGTAATTAAATTTGAGCATCTTAATCAGTATAGATAATATATATTTTAATGTTTCGTAGTTCATTCTGAGGTAAGGGCGATGATTAAAATTTTGAAGAGTGGTTGATTTAAAACACATAGGAACAATAGTTACAAATAGGAATTAGATGAACAAAGAAATTAAACACAGGCTCAAAATATGGAAATACATGCTACTATGCATTACTGGGACTCATTGTCCCAACTTTAAAAAAAGAAAGATTACACTGATAAATATATGAAACTACTATTCTCGAAGTTATATTGTGTGGATGAGGAAATAGACTTGAGAAAAGGTTCTTTGGGAAATTTTTTGAACAAAAAGAGGGCATGCGAATGAAAATAAAACTACTTAACAGTGAGCTATATTATATTCATGGGAAACCAGTTATAATAAGAAATGTTATGTCTCGTAGACTGCGATGGGCAGGACATGTGGCACGAATGGGGAATGAAAGAGGAACATGGAAACTCCCTTGTAGGAAAACCAGAGGGAAAGTTTCCTGTTAGTAGGCCAAGAATGAGGCGAGAGAATAGCATTGAGCATGATTTGAGGGAATTAGATTATACAGGGAATTGAAAAACATTAGCTCAGGATAGCTTATGTCCGCGCAGCCATGAACCTATGGGTTCGATGGTGCCAGTGAATTAGTTTTAAAATGTGTGATGGGGAATGGAGATGAGAAGAATTGAGATATATTTAATTACTCAAAAAATAAATTAATGTGTTGCTAATTATTGTGGTGTATCAGAACACAGTATACTCAAAATAAGAAAGAAAGGCGTCGAGACTAGTGAAATTCTTCGTGCAGAAAGAGACCTAGGGCTAAGAAGCATAAATTTCACTATGACGATATTGATTCGGGATTAATCAGGGACTTTTATAACAAAAATAGTTCCTACAGCTACAAAACTCCACGAGGAAATAAAAAAAATATAGACTTCGCCTAGCACGTAGACACATTAAGGAAATTTGTTGGAATGGAAGATGCGATGGACAGTTTAGTCATATTAGTAGTGTGGATTGTCCGTCAGACTCAGCACTAACACACCCACTCGGCATCTAAATGAGGGTAAGTTATAGTAAAATGATTCATGATATAATGTGCTGAGTATGAAATACCTACTACTTTCATTCACTTCGTCTGTGGACTATATCTATCTTTGGGGTTTTACAGCCGCTGTAGTCTTCCCGTGCCAAACTTCCAAAGCCTACGATCTTGGGAATAATAATAACAAAAACTCGCACATATGTACATAGAGTTTATATCACATCTCTTGCTATATTCGTTTGTACAATTTATGCAGTGCAGTGCGGGATCCTATTCTTGCCGTGTGCTCTTGCTCCAGCTTTGGCTAAAGCTATTCTTCTGGTAAAAACATTCTACTGAGTGTTAGTGAAAAGTGCGACCCTGTAGGTGATGTGAAATACCGGTTCGTGGCTCAAGCAGCAAATAGCTGGCAAATTTAGGCTTCCAGTGGTTATCCATGTTCTAGTGTTTATTAAATTTGTGTTGTGTCACTTCGAAAGCAACTTTAAAAACAATAAATGCTTTGTAAAGTCAGTGTCAGTGTTGAGTGAGTGTTGGTGTCAGTGAAAAATTTTTCATTGGACTAAGTCTTGGATTCATACCAAGCACCAATGGCAACTGTCAGTGATAATGTAGTGAATGTGGATATGGAAGATGAAGAGCCCCGACTTTTCCTAATCTAAACTGTTTTGAAAACTTCCTCAAAGATCAAAACTTGAAGCCGGGCTCCAAAAGTATGAAAGTAGCTGAGCTTATTAGAGGCATATTTGTGATCACCCTCACCTACTTTGAAATTTACTCAGATTTTGAAATGTCAGACACAGGCTGTGCCATGACGAGGCTGTGCATCAGCAAACTAGAAAAAAAAATCAGAAATACCTGCAAGAATTGAAATGATTTCCTAGGCAACGTTCATGACGAACTTAAAACTGTGGCAATGGAGGTCATAACCTTATGCCTATTTAGCCTAGGTGATGATCTTCCATTGTCTAAAAATTAATCTGAACCAGAACCAAAATGGCGTAAGCCCAAAGAATCCGAATCCAAGAACAAGCCTCAAGTTGTGTTACGAGCGAAGGAAGTACCGATAGTCCCAGTACAAAACATATTCACAGCATTAACTGAAAACACCAGTATTGTCGGACTTCCAGCTCCACAGCCAGAAACAAAACCTGGGCCATCTGGGTGACAGCTGCCCCTGTTGCAGCAAAGGCAAATAGCTGACCTTCTCAGCCTAATAATAAAAAAAAAACGTAAATCCCGTCCTCCACCCATAACGGTAATATGACATGGTGATTATTTAAAATGAATAAGAAAACCAAGACCAAAAGTCAAGGAAACCTAAAAGTAGTTAAAACTAGATAGGACCTCCGCTATTATGCTTCCATGGTAGAGGACTTTCAAATTCTAAAGAATATTTTACTAATGCTGGAAAACAATATTACACATTCCAGATGAAGAAAGACCTTCACTGCAGGTCGTATTAAAGAGTTCCCACTACAACTCCCATCTAGGAAATTCACCAAGAATTATTGAACTTGCAATTCCCTATCATATCCGTCAAGCAGATCTCTAAGAAAAAGATTTGCTGTACCCACTTCCTCTATATGTCGGGTTGGCCAATAATGACGCCAGGCGAGAGATATATAACTTAGACTGCCTCTTGTATATGGTAGTTGCAATACATAGAAACCAAGAGCTGGCCTGAAGCACACAACCTCAAAAAATGTCCAGTGAATGTTACGGCCCTCATGGACGAACAGAAATTAAAATATGCAAACTGTAATGAAAGGGGACATTCTGCATCATACCGTTCCTGTCCAGCCTATAAGGCAGCCCAAGCTGCCTTCCTTAAAGAACAAGAACCCATTCCAAAACCTACTGATCCTCAATCACAAACATTCACTTCCAACCGATGAATCCTAATATCTCCTATAGCAAAATTGAATCCCCTATCACAATACCACAAGTCGTAAACACTGCACAGGTACAGACTATGTCCATCGTTTCTCTCCCCATGTCTGGACATGGACAACAGCTCCTTAAGAGGTATCCATCCCAAATTGGCTGGATTAAAATCTCCAATTGAGAGGTTTATGTTCATATCTGGAGTGTTGGTTGGTTGGTATCTAATGTCGAGCACTTGATAATGAAATCATTCGCTCTCTTGCACTCCAATATTTAGCAGAAAGGCTGGTCTCTTCTACAAAGCTGGACAACGGAGGAGATGGTTTCTTTCCATATCTTCATTTAAATTGCAAAAAGGGCATTTAGGTGAATCTGTTATGCCAATTTTGTGTAGGTGTTTATTCAAGCAGTCTGAATGTTGCTACTGCAGATTTTCTTTGTAATGTCATAAGCTTGTAAATTTTCCCATTCCTTTCCAGATGTTTTGGTGGTGTATTCTTCTCTAAGTTTATTGATGTATTTATTTGAGATAATTCTTTTGATAGAGTGAAAGGAAACTGGAGTAGAAGTTGGGTTTGAAACAATTTTGCTACCCTTCTTGGCTAGGAAATCGGCTATTTCATTGCCTGTCACTCCACAATGGGCCGGAATCTATTGAAGTACAACTTTTTTATGTAGACGGGATAACTGTTTTATCATTTTGTGACATTCGATAATTTTGATGCTTTTGGGTGCTGTGTCTCGTGTTATAGCGAGAATGGCTGCTTTGGAGTCACATAGAATTACAACTTTTGTAAATTTTTGGATGTGATATAAAAGATTTTGTAAACTTAAGAAAATTGCTAGAATTTCGCCATCAAAGTTTGTTGAATTTGTGTTTAGTTTACGATAAAAGGAAAAAAGTGGACATACTGCACCAGCACCAGTGCCACCGTCATTTGGTAGGCTGGAGCCATCTGTAAAAATATGTATCCATTCAGGAGCTGGGTATCTTAGATTTATTATTTCCAGTGACATTTGTTTTAAAATATATGGAGGAGTTTAAGATTTCTTGATGTCTTCTGTTAAATGAAGGTTATATTCAATTTCCAGAAATTCTAGAGGGTTGTTTCTCATCTGCATATTTTCTTTTGAATGTGGAAGTTGCAATTTCTGTTTGATTTCTTGTACTATGCTTAAGAAGCTTTGCTGAGTTTTTAAACATACTTGTGGTTTTCTTTGGATCCAGTTATTATGGGGTAGCCTTAAAAATTTTTCATACTGTGTGATTGCTGTTTTCTCAATTTCAAATGCTATGTTTGGGTTATTTGTTAAGATTTGCATGGCAGTGATAGGTGTTGTTTTAACGGCTCCTGTTATCAGGCAGAGGATTTGGTTCTGCAATTTATTAAGTTTTTCCACTTTAGTAGTTACTAGGATTTCTTCACAATAATGAAGTACAGGTTTTATGTACATTTGGTAGAAGGTGTTTAGGATTTATGTGTTGCAACCCCACTTTTTCCCCGCTAATCGTTTTAATAATGGTTACCTTGTTTCTATCTTTGTACATATATTCTCTGTGTGTTTCTTCCATGTTAATTTTGTGTCCAGAGTTATTCCTAAATATTTTGCTTCATGTGTTTGAGTTAATAATTCACCCTCAATTTCAGAGTGATGGGTAGTGGTTTCTTTGTTAATGTAAATAGTTGATAATTTTCCTTCTGTATATTTATCTTCATTAAGTTCTGGGATGTCCAATTCTCTAACTGTATTAGTGATTGTTGGGCTATGGTTATTAATTGTTGACTTTGGTTTTTCGGTTTGGAGACCCATATTACATCATCAGCAAAAAGTAGGGTTTTTATTTGGAGCTTTTCTATATGCTTAGGTAGATCATTAATGTAGATATTGAAGAGAATGGTACTGAGTACAGAACCCTGTGGTAAACCTCAATGTGTTTGTTGGTATTTAGAGAGGTGATTATTATACTTTGTAGCGATGAACTGTTGGATGAGAAAATTGCTGATACAGAGTAGCATATTCCCTTGAATGCCTAAAGTCTGCATTTTTTCTAATAATTTATATCTCCAAGTAGAGTCATATGCTCATTGGAAATCAACAAACATTGCCAGAGTGTCTTCTTTTCTGTTGAAACTGTCTTTAATAGCTTGACTTAGGTGTACAATTTGTTGATTGTAATTCTCTAAATCCAGCTTGATTGATTGGGTGAAAGTAAATTATTGGTTTCTAAATACCAATTTAATCGATTTGAAATCATTTTTTCCATAGTTTTAACAATTACACTAGTTAGTGCTATTGGGCGATAATTTGAAAAAGTATTTGCTGATTTTTTTGTTTTCAAAATAGGTATTATAATAGCTTTTTTCCAATCATCAGGAACTTTTGTGTTCCAAGAAAGATTATAAAGGGAGAGTAATTGAGTTTTGACTTTATTGCCAAGGTGTTTGAGAAATTCTGCATGTATATTATCTGCTCCTGGAGATTTGTTTGATTTTAAACTATTAATGGCTGTTTAACTCTTTAATGTTGAAATTCTTATTAAAAATATTATCTTTTGTAATGCTTGTTGATTGTATGTAATTTTTTAGGTTCTCTTTTATTGTTTTTTGTTCTCTGAGGACAAAGTATAGGTGTTAGCATAGTGTTTGTTGAATTTGTTGGCTATTTCACTTTAATTTATAATTTGTTTGTTGTTGTGGATAAATGGTGTTTTTTGTCGTTCTTTTTTATTTTGTATATTGTGTACAAATCTATATGCTTTCTGGCCATCTTTCCTATAATCCATTTTTTGGAGAAAGTTATTAAAATTTTCTCTTTTATTGCTGTTAATTTCTTTTTTGAGTTGTGCGCACAGTTTTCTCCAATTTTGTACATCTTTTATATCTGGAGTGTTTAATATGTGCTTCGGTTATGTGTAGATACACTAAAGAAAGATATCTCGGTGTCATGGCTTTTAATGCCAGATAGACTCAAGAACCAATCACTTTTGTACAAGTATTAAATATTGACATTTTTGTATTAAATGAAACATATTTAAAACCGCTCGACTGTTTCCAAATTCTGCAATATTATACATACAGAAATGACCGTTTTGATGGCCCCTTTGGTGGCACTGCTATATGCATTAAAAAAATCAATTGTCCACAAAGTGGTCCCAATTCCAAGGCTTCAATTTATTGAAGCCTCCGGCTTTTTTCTACCAGTCTCAGGCCGCAAAAATATTTTCATAGCATCAATCTATAAATCTCTCACCAGATTACTCATGAGACATGACCTAAATATTCTAACATCTGTCTCCCCTAGTTACTTACTAGCAGGAGATTTTAATGCAAAACATCTTTATTGGAATTGTCGTGTCCAAAACGTATCTGGTGTCACACTACAAAATTATTGTAAAGCACATAACATTGAAATCTCTGCCCCATGGAACAAACACTCTTCAGAAACACTGCTTACGGTATTTGATCCGACATTCCTGACATAGTGCTATCGAAGAATGTCCCTATCTCTCCACACATCACTACTGTCACAGATGCACTCAACTCTGAACACATTCTTATACTGTGCTTTTAAAAATATCACCCACATTTTTATTGTCCTTCCTGCTTAATATACACTTGAAAAAAAAAGAGCCACTTCAAAAAGCAGAGTCCCTGTTATGGCCCACTGCGCATGCTCAAAGAGCTAAAGCTGTGGTTCATGATGTAACCCATTGTTAAATGTTTTAGTTACACTGTATTTGGTTTTAAGCATCTTAAATAGTTGAAGAACAATGAAGCAGACATATTTCTAAATATTTAAGAGTGTTCGACAAATGCAATATTACTCAAATTGCGACATTTCAAATACAGTTCAACTATAGTTCATAGTGTAAGTAAACAAGACAATCAGGATTTAAACAACTAGTATTCAATGTTCGAGTAGCGTAGATCGCTAAACCAATTACAAAAAGGTGAAATATATATGAAAGCAAAGATTCGAATCGCTCGACAATTTTTTTTATTCATTTGTATTTTTGCAAAATACACCCTATAATAAGATTTAAATTAATGTTTTTATTACCTCACCTCATATCAATTTTTCTTCTAGACTGCAGTTTCGGAGCTTATCTCAATCATCAGTAGCCTCTAGTTGACCGTTATGTCGTTTCTTGGCAGTTTTCTTCTTCCTTCTATCGGTGGACCGATGAACCTCTGGATCAGGTCAAAATTTGCGGGAGTTTCGAAATTCATGAGTTTATCTTTCTTGTTTGTTTGGACATGGATTTTTTCACACTATAATATTTAATTCCTGCAATGTAATCTACGTCTACTTTACATTTCATTAAGTAATATTCCTGCCTTCATAAACTCTATAACACTATTTAGCTACCAGTATAAATTTAATTGTGTGCGCAGTACCACATTTTAATACTGATGTTATAAATTTATGTAATAAAAGATAATCAGTTTCATATATTTATTTATTATCTATTAGTGAGAAAAAGTATCACCCTTCAATTAAAATATTTAGTTTATATATGTCAAGTCCAGCCTAATAATAGCCCATAGAGATGATGGGCAATAATAATAATAATAGTAGTAGTAATAGAAATTGGAGGGGTCTCTCTGACTGCTGAGTTCACCATAGTTTATAAATTGTAGATTGATGGAGGACCACAGGGATGACTCCCTGGAAACCCATGGTAGATCAAACGGTTGTAATGTTCCATAATCAAAATAAATATCTTTGATAAATAATGATTTATTATTAAAAACACATTATATTAATATTCACTGCACTGATGTTAATTTGCACCTTTTAATATACTGTTGCACTTTAAATTATTAATTTCTAATTGAGTTCCGAAATACACCAACATGGTGGTCACATCCGCTCTTAGTACTAGTAATAATAATAATAATAGTAGTTGGTTCGTTTTTTATTTAAGAGTAGAAAGACAGAATAAAATAGAAAGCATTTTAATGATTAAAAAATTTAATCTCATCGGGAATCGAACCTGTGACTCTTGCATACGAATCAAGCCACTAAGCACTGAGCCAAGCGTTCGCTGGCTTGTGTGCTTGAAAGAATGATCTTCAAAGGAAGAAAGGAAACGTATTGTAGCTCTACTCTGCAATTAGTTTATTCGTGCGAATCACACATTAGAACGTCAAATATTCAAGATCAAGATTTGGCCCATTCTTTTTTTTTGCTAAGTGTACATGATCACAGACTAGCAGAAATACACTAACGTGCTTAACCATTGGGTTAAGCCAACACTTTCTGTTCAATCTACAGAACAATTAGAACACTGTCCTTAACTTCCAGGCCACAATTAAAACGGCCATAACACTGTCCACAACACGAACAAATAAAAGTGCCCAAACACCTAACACAGACCGTACATTTCAAAATTACATAAATGAAAAAAGAAGGTACTTTAAATTGTACCATGATTTCAGCTTTTTCCCACACAAATAGTTATACAATCACTATTCTCATCTGGTGATGGGAAACTTCCCTTCAGTATCTCACAGAGCAGAAAACCCCACCTTAGGGTATATTAAAACAGATCCGAAGGAGTCGAACTCCACTTCCTCCTTCAGCCATCCAGTGGTAGTGAGGAAATCACGATCAGTGAATAAGAGAATGAAAACCATCTTCTTCACCACAAGGGGGATTTTGGAACAGATTGTACTGCAAAAACAACACACAGTCACTGAGAAATGGTACACAGAAGAATGCCAGCCAAAGATGATAGCAGCAGCGAAGAAACTCCGCCCCAAGGTCAAGGCTAGACACATGGATGATAATGCGCCTGCCCATAGGGCCAGTGATACTGTGGAGTTCTTGAAGAAATAGAAACTTTGCTGCCTGAAGATCCTCCCCACAGTCCAGATCTTGCTCCTCATGGCATTCGACTGTTCCCATAAGTTAAACTAAAGATGAAAGGAAAGTGTTTCCTTCGGAAAAGGTGCTTCTGGGAACAACAAGTGTACAGAGCTGTCGAAGAAAAGTGGAAGCAATGGTTTAGTGATTGGTTTCGATGTATGAAGGGGTATATTGAGTGTGGTGGAGGTTATTTTGAGAGGTTGTGAAAAGTATGCCTGTATTGTAAAACTTTCCTAGTGCTCTTTGTACATGTACATACAATTCCATTCTCATACTCAGCACATTGTCAGAGCATTAGCCATAAAATGCTTATGTCTAGTTAATATGACCATCGACAAGAATGTAATTTCTAGACTGCAGAAGTTAGGCAAAATACCTTTATTTTTTATCTGGGTGGCTATATAGAAGAGACAAAGAGAATCATATCTACAATTAATGTCGGGAGGTAAACATTATGAGATAAACGAATATAAAGCAATGAATATTGATATCCCTGACGAGAATAATTTAATCTCCAAGTGTGTAAAATCTACACCAGATGGCAGTTCAGAAGATAATGTTAACGACGAAATTTCGACGAAGATGGAAGTAATACTATACTTTTGAAACCGGTAAGACACGCAACTTTGTGAGGTGAGATGTTAAAGCATTTTCTCCAACTCATTCATTAATTATGAGATAATATTCATTTAACATATGATCAGAGTAATATTTAAATCTCTCTTCTCACAAATTTTGTGTTTTTTCATGTGAAAAGTACAAAATTTGTGAGGTGAGATATTTAAATATTACTCTGATCATATGTTAAAAGAGAAATATGTTTTAATACATTTGGGAATGATAGGGCCAGTTTCTATCCCCCTCCCTACTTTGACTTCTGTTGCCTATTTGAAAGTTTAATGCCTTTTTTGAGTTATTGATATTTTCTGCTATTATTTACATATTACAATTTATCAATGGAAAGAAGATAAAATATACAAATCTCAACGTTTAAATATGCATTCATGATAATCTGGATTGTAGAAATTCTGTTTTTATTATCCATTTTAACATATCTCAATGAAGTATAAATTATATTTGAAGAGAGAAATATTTTTTTAAATATAATAAATTTTGGAATTTTTAACATTATGAGGTTTTATTAATAAGAATTCATGATTCAAATAATTCTTGGAAAAATATATGCTTAGACTGGGGGTTTGAAACCAGGACTTTTCACTTTCTATGCGAATGCTCTACCAACTGAACTACCTGAGCACTACAAATTACATCTAAATTATATTAGATTGGAGTGCTCAGGTAGCTCAGCTGGTACAGCATTTGCATAGAAAGCAAAATGTCCTGGAAAAAAAACCCAGTCTGACCATATATATTTCTCTTCAAATATAATGTAGAAGTTCTATTGTTATTAACATGGATTCATCCACAAGAACATGATTTAAGTATACTCTAATCAATAAAAATTATAATGGGAAGTAAAACTATGAGGTAATTTACAATTTATATAAATGATACAGAAAATATTTTTACATCTAGTTTCTGTGCTGGCTCAGGTGGTAGCATGCCTGCTTCCTGAGTAGTGGACCTGGATTCAATCACTAGGTTGTACACCACATTCCTGTGTTAAAATGCAAACCTATCCACAGTATATATGTTGAGAAGCCATATGATGATAGTTGATAGCAATTTGCTTGTTGGGTGGGGACATCAAGCCTGGTGATCCCCTCAGCTCTGCATTTCATTTTCTCCTTTCTCTTCATCATCATGCCTCATGTAACACTTGTTACATTACACAAACACATAAATATACAATCATCCTACACTCCTGCCTGTACACAATACATCTATGTAAAGTGGTCTACATTGCAAATAGACCACATTAATGCCAACTATCTGCTCAGTGTGGAACTCAAAAGCACATAAAAGTGCAGTGGGTGGTATTACAACACACATACATTTTTACATTCCACCTCATAAAACTCCACACTTTTCATATGACCGGTTTCTGAAAGCATCCCTTTTATTCTTAGTCAAAACTCTTGACTGTTTTGGCCGAGGATAGAAGGGATGCCTTCAGAAACCTGTCCTGTGAAAATCACAGAGTTTTATGAGGTGAAAGGTAAAAATATTTTCCAATTCATTTATATACATACTCTAAACACATCAGTGAAAATAGAACAATCCTTTTCCAAAATGTTCCGCCTATCAGGAGGCTGAGTAAAGACAGTTGAGAACTTGAAATAATCTTGTTGTGGCATGTAACCAAATAAATTAAGATATTAAAATGTGAAGCAGATGTATATTAAGTTGTAAGATATATGAAATGAATAATAAAAACATCAAAAGAGGCCATACTGGCTTTATAGTGTAATGTAAAATTCTCAATAAAAAAAAAAAGATCTTCTTAATAAAGAAGCTGCCATTTGCAAGATCAAAGCAACAGTTTCGTAGCATTTGGTGCTCAGGAATTAACAGTGTATATAAGAGAAAAAATTTGCATTTAGATTGGAGTGATCAGGTAGCTCAGGGGAATAGCATTGACATAGAAAGCCAAAGGTCCTGGGTTCAAACCCCAGTCTGAGCATTTAATTTTTCTCTTCAAATATAATTATCCATCATTGAGATGTATGAAATAAATAATAAAAACATATTAAGTTTTTGTTTTCTAATGGCTGCATTTGGGGTCATTCAACTCATTTTGCTTCTTACATCCCAATAGAGTAGAGAAGTTTTTTATTTTGTTGTGCTTCTTTGTTCAGTTTGATGCATGATAATACTAAGTAGCCTAAATAAAACAACCAATTATTAATGATTACATTAGTGCCATGGTTTTGAAAATTTTAAATACTTACTTTCATTATTTTGTTGCCAATTTTCATAAATTTTAAATCACTATTTTAAGTATTGACGTAGACTTTCACGGCCGGAGTTGCATTATGATCTTCTTCAAGATCATCATACTATTTTAAGTGTTTATTTCCCTGTATTTTAGCCAAAGTAAATGCTTGAAATTTTGATTTCTAGTAATTACTCATTTGAATGTAAGGGTGAAATATATGGAATTTCCATTTTTAGTTTACGTAGCTTCTATTAAGGACAATCTGTGTTGTGATTTTTTTTTTTTTCCAATTCCACTCACCACACATTTCATACTTTGGGTTTCATGCTAGACAGATAGATGGCATTGTGGTCTATTTTCAATTTATGTACCACTTTAGCAGACCACTTTACACAGACATGTACTTGTATTGGGTACCGAGAGGAGTGTATGTAGTATAAAAGATGATGATTAGGAGAGGGGTGAAACTCAGTATTGGTATATAGCCTACTCCTGTCAAAAAAGCACAAAGGGGATCACAGAACTTAATATCGCTATCCAACAGATGAATGGGCCAAAAGAGAGATGAACAGATAGGTGAATGGAGAAAACTACATAATAGTGAGCTATATGGTATGTATAGAAAGCCAGATATAATAACAACAGTTAAGTCTCATAGACTGCGATAGGCAAGACATGTGACACAAATGGGAAATGAAAGATGTGCATGGAAGCTTCTTGTAGGAAAACCAGAAGGAAAACAACCAGTTGGTAGACCACGAATGAGGTGGGAGAATAACATTATCCATGATTTGAGGGAAGTAGATTATACAGGGGATGATTGGAAAACATTAGATCAGGATAGGGATGTATGGAGAGCTTATATTCACCTGGCCTGAACTTATGGTTTCGATAGAGCCATTGAGTTAGTTATCCAACAGATGACTCCCTATCAACGGTACCACATGCCTTCTCAATATATGTATTGTGGAAGGTTTTAAATTAAATCCAGGTATCTGCACAATCTAGCAATTAACAATTTACATCTCTACCCCTCCTAGCTCTGAGATTGAAAATTTTACAACATTTCCAATCCTGCTAGATATCAAAGCAGGACCTGCAAGTCAGGAAACAGTTATGCTAATCACTTGAGCTAGCATGGCAAACTAAGTGACAATCATTTAATGAAAAAACTGCTCTTGTTGATACTGTTTTTGCACAATGGGTCTTATTTGATCAATTTTCTGATTGGGAATTTTTAGTCTTTTCCTTAACTTGGGGAACTTGGTCACATTCATCCATTTGGAGATCATAATCATCCAAAATGTTGTCACCCAACTGAATATAACAACAAAATCTGACCTTATATGCAGTACATGGCTTATAAAGAATTTAATCTTCCAGATTTTCTTAAAAGTTCATTTTAATACAGATTATTCATAGTAAAATACATGAATCACTTTAAGTTTAAATAATATATATATCCTCAATTCGTGTCCAACTCAGGGGGTAGAACGATGAATGAGATGAGATGAAGCACCTATATTTATAGAAGTCTGAACTACAAGGGTTCCAGCCGACCACTCCTGACACACCGTCACAGGGGCAGATGAATGAAATGAAACGGATGAGTATGGAGAAATTAAATTTGTGGCAGAGGAAAACAGGAGAAACCCCTGAGAAGATCCTGCCCAAGCTCCATTTTGTCCACCATGAAACCCACACGGAGTGACCAAGACTCGATCTCGGGACCCAGCGGTGAGTGTCTAACCATTTGTGCCACAGAGCCACCACCAAGTTTTAATAAGTGAGGAGAAAATCTAATAACTGAATCAATTTTTTCATCTGAGAGCATTTAAAAATAATAATAAGGCTAATGACTGCTCCTTTAAGGACTAAATGATGAAGAAAAAAGTTTGCATTCTATAAGAATATCAAGTCATCTGTTACTATCTATAATGACGTAGCCCATTATCGAGCCATAGCCTCTCCTTTACAAGGAGTTACGAGACCAAGTTAATTTTTTAGTTACCTTATTTGCTCGTAGATGTCATGGATGGCATGCAGTCAACACACCAACCGAATGAGACATCTAACAGGCAACTAAGATATTACTAGGACTTGATGTCGGTAAATTTTGCTTAGAGGTCTCTTTATTCAGGCTTAAGGATCTTTATGAACCTGAAAATTCATGGGTTACAAAAAATAATTAGGTATTAGATTGTCTCATAAGTAATGTTGGTTTTTAATTAATGTTGTGTCTAGTGGAATTTTGAAGGTGTTATTCCAAACGGACGTGCTGTCGATACGAATCTTTATTCTGAACAATTGGAATAAGTTAATGAAATGTTAAGGGACGTTGTTTCAAATCCAACCACACCCATACTGCACGAACAACCATGACAAAAATTCAGGATTTGGGAGGAATCAAACTGCTACCACATCTAGCATATAGCCATGATCTTGTGCATTCAGATTACCATATGTTTTGATCTATGGCCCATTTCTTGCATGAAATTTCAAAAATATTTAAGTTGTGGAAGTGGGTATCAACAAATTCTTCCCATCAAAAACCAGACTGATACCAATGTGGGATAATAAACCTTGCTGAAAGATGGATCTAGACTGTAGAATATGATGGTATCTATTTTAAGAGTAGTTTAATTTCTTGTCAGAAAACACTGTAAATAAAATTTTGTTTACAAAAAAAAAAACAATATGGATTATGAGTCAATGTCTATAACAAATTATAAACTGGAATATGGCAAGTTGATACCACAACAACTGTACATTCTACTGATGTGTTCATCACGACATGCTGAAATCAAAATCAAAAACAAAATTATTAGTTTCATTAAGTTAAAATAAAAATTTATTAGTATAATACTTAGGATAATGGAATGTGTACATGAGTATGTCTAATGCCAACTTATTTCACTTTCCATGCTTTGGGTTTTACTTTCAGCAAAAGATGGCGTTAATATGGTTCACTTTTTATTCGCATATTGCTTCAGCAGGATATGTTCATAAAAAATTCTTTCAGAAGAACAAGAAAAGATCCATAAACTTTGAAATAATTTTTCTGATTCATATTTTTAGTAAGTTCCAAAGGTATTGAGGTGGTACTCATAGAAAGATTTTTGAAAAAATGTTTAAAAATGTTCAGTGATCCTATTTATCAGACACCAAAATTGACCATGAAAAGAATTTGTAACATATAGTAGTTTAAGAAAGGAACTAAATATTTTCAAACTTACAGATCAAATAATTAAATATAGGAACACCTGGAAAGAACATGTTGATAGAATGCCAGAAGAAAGATTTCCAAAATTATTGCTAAATTATAAGCTGCATGGAAGGAGAAATGTTGGATGCCCACACAGAAGATGGTCTGAACAATTTTAACAATTCTAGCTTTCATGAAACCAAACAAGCCAACAGGGATGTTGAGAGTAGTTTATATTACTTGCATTGTCTAAGTATTATTTAACACAATATTTTTGTCATCAATCAGCTTACTGACCCAAAAAACTATGGATTACATACAAATCTTGGTCTTTTTTTTTTTTACTTGTCAATCACCAAATTATGTGAAGTGCTTCTGGGCCTCTAAATATGGTAACAGTAAAATAGATTGGTTCATGCCAATGGTTAAGAGTACACAAACTCTTGTATTTATAAGTTCATGATCTTTCATCATAAAGGAGTCCTTATTGCTCTACACTCCTCCTCCTTGGCACATCAGCCGACTGCTGGTCTCACATCCATATATGAAAGATTAGGGAAAAAAACCAGATAAGTTAAAATGGAGTTTGAGATACCATTAGATAATCCATGGAAAGGATTATATTTTAAAAGTGTATACAGCAAAAGAAATAGATTAGTAATTTTATTTGTGTTCAAAGTTTGGCATACGGGTAAAGAAGTAGATACATTGTATAATATTAAAAGTTCTTTTTTTTTAGTTATTGTTAGTTAAGAATTTAAACTCACCTCATATAAAACCAGGTCATTCTCACCGGAAATTTCAAAGTTCATCAATTTCTTCTTTTCGCTCTTTTGAATGTAGATCTTTTCCCAAACATTAAGTTCTTTTGGTTTTTCTATGTAATAATAATTTAGCTTCTTTCTCGATAAGATGTTTTTCAGACCATGCATGGGCAGCCACTTCCCCTTTGTTGACATTCATGAGATGTTCTTTCACTCTAGTTTTCAAATTTCTCTTAGTTTTTTCTATGTAGAATCTCTCACATTCTTCATATTTAATCTGATAAATCCCTGATTTGTTTTCTTCTATTTTCTCATTTTTATTAGGTCTAATCAATCTACTGGTGCTGTAGTAATTTTTGGGTGCTAAGCTTATGTTGAAATCTTTAAAAAAAAATTAGAAACTTATGGTGTTTTAATGGATGATGTGTGAATTTTCTGAATTTTACATTTTCTTCTTTTACTTTTAGAAGAGTGCTTTGATTAATAAATTTTTGTCTTTTGAACTTGTTAATTTTCTTGAGTATCATTTTTACTGCAAAACCATTTTTCATGGCTACTTTGATTACGTGTTCTTTTTCTTTTTCATAATTTACTTTGTTCATGGGTATGTTCACTAATCTATGTGTCAAACTATTGAAAACTGCTTCTTTGTGAGCTATGTGATTAAAACCTGTAGCTTTTATATAGTTATCTATATGTGTCTTCTTTCTGTAAATTCCAAATTCTATCTTATTTTCTTCATTCCTTTTTAAGTTGAGATCTAAAAATGGCATTTCTCTATTAATTTCCTTTCCCATAGCGAACTTTATAGTTTGACTTTGAATGTTCAATAATTTCAATGCATCATCTATCTGTTTATGATTAACTATTATAATTATGTCATCCACATATCTGCACCAGAACTTGAAAATTAAACGATGTCCATTAATTATCTTGTGTTCAAAATTTCCCACGAATAGATTGGCTAAGAATGGAGATAACGGGTTTCCCATCGAAAGTCCTGAATTTTATATATTAACTTTGGGAATTTTTAAACATTATGAGGTTCAATTCATAAGAATTAAATGAATCGTGATTTCTTCTTACCTCATACTTCTATGTTTTCTTAAACACAGCTGTTTTCACGACATGAGTCATGAAAACAGCTGACGATAGTGACAATGGGCCACTGATACTGCAGTGCTGTGTTTAAAAAGCATAGAAGTATGAGGTAAGAAGAAATCACAATTCATTTAATTCTTATGTTCTGAATTTTGTTTATAGAATGTTCCATTGTAGGTGAAAAACATATTATCAATACATAATTTAGTTAAAGTTTTGTATTCGACTATCTTTTCTTTTTCAATTTTATTATTGTTCAACCAAATCTCTAAAATTTCCATAGTTTGGTCTTTTGGAATGCTTGGAAATAAAGAAACAACATCATCAAAAGAAACTAATCTGTCTGAAGATTGTAGTTGTATGTTTTCTAGTTTCTTTACCAATTCATAAGAGTTTTCTATTGCAGAGTTTTCAAATCCATTCATTTTATTAAATTCATTACATAACCATTTAGATAAATGATATGCATTCCGAAAGACCAAACTATGGAAATTTTAAAGATTTGGCTGAACAATAATAACATTGAAAAAGAAAAGATAGTCGAATACAAAACTTTAACTAAATTATGTATTGATAATATGTTTTTCACCTACAATGGAAGATTCTATAAACAAAGTTCAGGACTTTTGATGGGAAACCAGTCTTAGCTAATCTATTCATGGGATATTTTGAACACAAGATAATTAATGGACATCGTTTAATTTTCAAGTTCTGGTGCAGATATGTGGATGACATAATTACAATAGTTAATCATAAACAGATAGATGATGCATTGAAATTATTGAACATTCAAAGTCAAACTATAAAGTTCACTATGGGAAAGGAAATTAATAGAGAAATGCCATTTTTAGATCTCAACTTAAAAAGGAATGAAGAAAATAAGATAGAATTTGGAATTTACAGAAAGAAGACACATATAGATAACTATATAAAAGCTACAGGTTTCAATCACATAGCTCACAAAGAAGCAGTTTTCAATAGTTTGACACATAGATTAGTGAACATACCCATGAACAAAGTAAATTATGAAAAAGAAAAAGAACACGTAATCAAAGTAGCCATGAAAAATGGTTTTGCAGTAAAAATGATACTCAAGAAAATTAACAAGTTCAAAAGACAAAAATGTATCAATCAAAGCACTCTTCTAAAAGTAAAAGAAGAAAATGTAAAATTCAGAAAATTCACACATCATCCATTAAAACGCCATAAGTTTCTAATTTTTTTTAAAGATTTCAACATAAGCTTAGCACCCAAAAATTACTACAGCACCAGTAGATTGATTAGACCTAATAAAAATGAGAAAATAAAAGAAGAAAACAAATCAGGGATTTATCAGATTAAATATGAAGAATGTGAGAAATTATACATAGGAAAAACTAAGAGAAATTTGAAAACTAGAGTGAAAGAACATCTCAGGAATGTCAAGAAAGGGGAAGTAGAAAAATCTGCAGTGGTTGCCCATGCATGGTCTGAAAAACATCTTATCGAGAAAGAAGCTAAATTATTAAAACAAATAGAAAAACCAAAATAACTTACTGTTTGGGAAAAGATCTACATTCAAAAGAGCGAAAAGAAGAAATTGATGAACTTTGAAATTCCCGGTGAGAATGACCTTGTTTTGAGGTTTTTCAGTCAGCCAATGGAAGGAGCGATGGACAGCCCTTCAAGATGACAGAACAACGGTCGTGACAATACTGAGGATGGAAGAGAAACTATGTTCTGAAACTAGTTTATAGTCAAATAAGAACAATATGAGGCGAGTGATAACAAATTCTACCTTAATGGCACTAGTGTTGAAGAGGGGGAAAATATTAAATTATTATTTTAGGTCAAATAAGAACAATATGAGGCGAGTGATAACAAATTCTACCTTAATGGCACTAGTGTTGAAGAGGGGGAAAATATTAAATTATTATTTTAGGTTTCATGGAAATGCAACTTACCTGTTTTTTTTTCTCTGTACCCTTCATATGTCAATCACAGAGGTGATAAATATCCAGACAGTATAGGGGTTGATTCCCAGCTGTTAGGGCAGATTTTCTCAAACTTAGCGCCTATTTATTAATCAAATTCTCATGATCCTGCAAGGCCACTAGTCCTATACACTAGCCCAAATTCAATAAGAAAATTTCTACCATGGGAATTTGAATCAGCATGTATTCTGTAGTTCTGCACTAAGGCAGAATGACTGTGCGATTTCCTCTAACCTCTAAACAGCAGGATGAATTAGGCTATTAGGTCATGGCTTGTGAATTTCTCATTTTAATTTACCTTTCAATAAGTGATGCTCTCATGGTTGTTGCTATGGATGATGGTTGAGCTTCATTCAGTTTGAAAACACTCTCAATAACAGACAATTCTGTAGATGTAGTATCCATACCACAGAAGGAACACCAATCATTCACTACCATTCCTGCAGCAATAACTTCAGAACCCCGGTTCACGGTTCCAGCCTACAACAGACAAGTTATAATTGCAACCTGCATTTTACTCTAAGGTAATGAATTTATATGGTAACAATTTGGTAAAATCTGACTTCCTATGCACTTGCCAATATTTGGGTGGTACAGTACTCTCTTTAACATTAGACAAGACTCCATAAAAGGGAATCTGTAACTTGTGTAGCTACACAGAGGGATGACAGCTATATGTAGTGGAGGTGAAAGTTGTTCATCTAATAAAAAGGTCATAGACTGCTGTGGTCCATGTATTTATTAGAGCTTTTTTTTCTAATTTCTTGGTACCGTATCTTCGGATCCAAGTAGTTCTTGTTGATATTTCTGTCATCATAATGGTAAAAATGTACGCAGATACATCGATACAACAAAAAAATGTCTAGTTCATTAATTTTCTACAAATATGAGATGAGTCATGCATATCTAACTCCTATTATTTAATTTTCTAGTTGTTCGCCCATAGATTTATATGCTATCTATGTAGAGCAACTGTTACTACATATGTGACTAGTATTCCTTAGTCTCAGTTCCTTCCCTGGGAACAACAAAGATATTTTTCTTTGCGTATAAGGTCTGAAATAGAGACCACTAAGCCTAATCTAACGAGAAAGTTACTTGTTAAGAAAAGTAATAAAATTTAGTAAAGAAAACTAAATTAATGGGTGCCTGGATATTATAATGGTTAGCACAATAGCATATAAATCTAGATGTCTCAGGTTCAAATTCCAGTTCAGTATTATCGTCCAACCAATGGATCTCCGGCTCTGACGTTTTCATGACAATGTTACCGATATGGATATTCAGTGGGAGGAGCCGCTTTATATATGTGGTTAGCAGAAATACTGCTGACAACATCACAGCAATTTCATACCTTATTAGCGTGCTATAGCGACATCAAGAGCAGTGATTGGTTGTGGTAGACGTACACTCCCACTTGAAATATTCTCTTATTGGCAGTAGAGGGTGAGTTTCTCCCTTTACCCCTCATTCAACCTAAACGTCAGAGCCGGAGATCCAGTGGCTGGACTTTAATTATTCTTTTCAAAATAATAATTGTTCATCACTGCTAGTGTTAAAATTTAATTTATAACATCGAAATATTTAACTTTACTGCTATAATAGTTATGTAAATTCTCATTAAAATGTCTACTTGAATTAGAAGCCATCAGTTGGTAACTATGATTATCTGCCTTGAACATAAGAGAATTGTATATGAGGAAAGAAGAATTAATGGATGCCTAGATAGTGTAATGGTTGGTATACTAGCATATAATGCTAAAGGTCTCGGGTTTAAATCCTGGTTCAGGTGTTAATTTTTCTTTTCAAAATAACTAAAATTTAATTTTATATAATAAATTTGGGAATTTTTAACATTATAAGGTTTAATTCATAAGAGTTAAATGAATCATGATTTTCTTCTTACCTCATAATCAATGTTTTTTTTTAACACAGCACTGCAGTATGAACACCAGATCGCAGTTTGGATAATTACCGGCAAAAGAAAAAATTGATAGTCGTGAAAACAGCTGAGGATGGTGACGATGGTCGCTGATACTGCAGTGCTGTGTTTAAAAACATAGAAGTATGAGGTAAGAAGAAAATCACGATTCATTTAATTCTTACTAACATTTAAGTTTAAGACATTTTGCCAAACTAATCATGAAATTCCATATACTTCTAGTGCTTGTTAGTTACAGCAAACAATACAGTCGGCCTTTGGAGTTGTTCAACTAAGAAGTTATTTTGTTCAATGCACAAATCTTTTTAAATATTAGAGTGCAAGAAAGTAAATGGTATTAATGCTAACTGCTTAACAGAATATAATTATTTTATAAATAAAGGAAGAACTTTTATTTTTATATTTATTTTCATTTATTATACGGAGAGTTGTTTCTGATCTCTGATAACAAATGATTTTTAAGTTTTACCTTAAGAAAAGCCGTGTCTCCACCATCGAGCTTGCTCTAATTGATGGCTCTTCACCTGAGCTATAGTTCGGCATCGGAGTTTCCGCTGCAGAAGACTCTTACGCAGCACAGCCATGTCTAGAAGTTCCCACTCCTCTTTATATGCTTTCCAGAGACTGTCTATTGTTCGAGGACGCCTTTTTCCCAGTGCCCTTTTGAAGAGTCCAAAGACACAAAGTCTATCGGTGATGCATCAGGAGACTTCACTGGGATGTTGCTGAATGGAATAGCATGTATTCCAGTTTCCTGCTCCATTTCTCCAGGAACGCTAAGGTTGAACCTGAAGTGTGACTGGAGGCCTTGTCTTGGTGCACCCAGACTTGGTTTTTGTCTGTACCATAGAGAGCTGGGATTTCAGTCGGGTAAATTGGTCACACTTCTTCCTGGTAGTACTGGGAGTTGATTTTGGCCTTTTTAGCTACTCTACGAATGGTCAGTTTTTCATTATAGCAATATCCTGCAATGACCATAAATCCATTGGAGAAACTTTCTCTGCATTTGGCATACCACTTTTGAAATTTTTTTTCACCCCTTTCTCTATAGTAAATTGCCCGGGGTTTGTTGCAGTCTCCTAGATAAACATATGCTTCATCAAGTGTGACCAAAAATTTCCATTTTTCTCCTGCCAGGTGCTTTTCATAGTTTCCTGCTGTTGGTGCGGTATTCGGCAATGTGACTTGGCAACAATTTATGAACACTGCTTTTGTGGCGCTTCTCCATGTTTAAATCTTTGTTTATTATGGTGTTTACAGTTTTAAGGGATATTCCCAATCTGTTCGCAATCACCCTTTGTGTGGCAGGGTTACCACCAGAGATAAGGACCATGACCTTTCTGATTACATCTGGGGTGCGGGTAGTAGCAGGTCGTGGATTTGCCCGTTTTTTTCCTTTTGGAATTAATCCCAAGCGACCCTTTCCCTTTTTATTAAGCATTGAGCTAATTCCACACTTTGACACTATAAAATTACGTTTTTGCAAGCCTCAATAATCACAGAATAACTATAATTAGCGTCAGAAAGGGCAGTAATGTACCCTTCCCAAAATGGGTCTATCTGATTAGGCATTATGAGAGCAACATGCGTGCGAGTGTAACAGAAGCAGCACACTGACTGGTGATCACCTCGCACACTCCTGTCCTGATGACTCACAATCTAACGTCACAATCTACTTGGCAAATTGTTATCAGAGATCGAAAACAACCCTCCGCATTCAATTGATTTAAGTTAAATCTTAGCACAAAAATATATGCATCAGTAAGGATATGCAGGATTTCTTGTTAAACTATTCTCTTCCTAATTCTATTGTGGCATGGTGGGTTCTCAAAATTTCTCACCTGACGAATTCCTTTACCTCAGTGAACAATCAAATCTGTGAACTTTATATCCCAAAGAAGATTCACTACCTCAAGACTACTAAGGCTGATGTAATAACTAGGTGACTCAAAAAACACTGTTATTTGTCATAAGTTCATGGCATGACAGTAGTAGCTCTTACGCCTAGCAGTTGTCTGCTGATCTAACATCCACATGCATCTATCACATAGCTTTGTGGCAAGGCAGAAAGCTGGTCATGGTGCTGCATGGAACAACTATGTCATAATGTAATAAAAAACTCAAAATAATTAGATAAAGAATTAATTAAACTGATTCTAAGTTAATTTTTAGTGTTAAAAATATTTTGTAAATTAATGAGTCATTTTTTACATCTTACCTCATATTTCATGTTTTCTTTAAACGCGGGAACTAGTTTTCAAGAGAAAGATGTGTCTCATTTTCAACCGACATTATGACTACCGGCTTTTCGTTGGAATCTCCATCAATCACGTTGTCATCTGGTGTTGATTTGATGAACTTCGAGATGAGGTCACGTTCATCAGGATCTAAATTTATTCTTCTGAATATATATCTTCTCCCAAATTGTTAATTCTAAAGGTTTCTCCAAATGTTTTAAAAGTTGGGCCTCTTTTTCAATTTTATGATTCTCCAATAAACTATATGCTGCAATGGCTGATTTTTCAATTTCACCATTTTTAATATTTCTAAAGTGTTCCTTTGTGCAAGTGTCCAAATTCTTTTTTGTTTTTCCTATGTATACTTTATTACAGTCTTTACAATTAATTTGATAAATTCCAGATTTTTTTGCTATCTGGGATGTTCAATTTCTTATTAGTTATTAATAGATTACCAAGACTAAATTTATTTATCAGTGCCAATGTAATATTGAATTTCTTGAACATTATTAAAATTTGTTATGTATTTCAGGAAATAAGTAATTTTCTTAAATTGTTTTCCTATCTTTGAATCAGATTGCAGGGTAGTGTATTCTTTTAATCTTTTTTGTTGTCTGAATTTCTTTAATTTATTTAAGATTATTTCTTTTCCAAAACCATTTAAATTCGCTATGTTCAAAATGTGATTGTATTCTTTCTTAAAATCTTCTTCATTTAATGGAACATTTAATAATCTAAATATCAAACTATTGAAAATGTCATGTTTATGCGCAATGTGATTGAAACCCAAAAACTTTATATAATTGTCTGTATGACTATCCTTCCTATATATATTGAATTCAATTCTTCCTTGTAGTTCATTCTTTATCACGTAAAGGCCCAAAAATGGGATTTTGTTATTTTTTTCCAATTCCATAGTAAATTTTACAGATTCATCCTGAAGGTTGAGAAATTTCAATGCATCTTCAATATATTTAGAATTTATCACAGAGAAAATATCATCCACATATCTAAACCAACATTTAAACATCCAGGGATAAGCATGTAAAAAATGACTCATTAATTTATGATTTAAGAACAACATAATGTTTTTTCCCATATTTAACTATGATTAAAAATATTTGTTCACTCCTATACTAATTATGGGGCACGCCTTAGCATAGATGGTTAAGGCAATATGCTACAAACTGGAAGGTCAAGGGCTCGAGTCCCAGTGGGATCCGATTGAGGGTCTTTCCACTTTTCAGCGGTTGCCCTTTTACCAGCCGGCTGCTGGCCCTTCACATCCACATGTGTCAATCACAGAGGTAGATGATCAACAGCCAGTGTAGGGGTGACATGTGGTTAGCATGTCGAGTCCCCCAGCCGTTATAGCTGGTTCCTCAACCTGGAGCCGCTACTTATTGTAGCTACCCAATTGCCTCACGATGCTGGGTGGGCACCGGTCCCATACTGGCCGAAATACCATGAGAAAATTTCTTCCCCCATGGAGACTCGAACCAGCGCAAGTCCCGTAGCTCTGCGCCAAGGCTTCCTACCTTAACCGCTCGGCTACGGCGCGGGACCCAGTGGGATCAAGATTTTTAAACTGACCCATACCTTCTGGTGGCACCATGGTCCTGGGGTCGACTAAGCCTCTAATAGAAATAAGCGCCAGACACTTGTTTTGAGGATAAAGGTGGCCGTCACACAGGGCTGACAACATGGCTGATATCAAGTGCCAATTATCTAGAAAAAGTGGGTGCCTTAACCTCCTACTACTCCATGGGTCTTCTATGGCCTGTTGTGGGATCACTTTACCTTTACCTTTTTTTTATACTAATAATGGCCTAATTATCAATCTGTTTTTAGGGAAGTAAGTTGAATTTACCAGAGAGGCCTTGGAATCTATTGACAATGGGATGTAATAGCTCAACTTCCTTCCCTAGGGAAGAAAAGTAATTGACTTAATTAACACATTCAGTACCGTAAACCAGTTAAGGCATTTAAAGAGACTATCGTGTATGCGGCTGTCGGTCAGTTAACTCGTTTTAGAGCGGGCACAAACAAACCACATTTATATTCGGTGCCTAAATTTTATATTGGCTTAGTATGTCTTGGAGATCATAGATGGCATGTAAATGTACATTTTTCTATTCCCGTTTGACACGTTTAACCTTGGTGAATCCCCTTTTATTTTTAAAACAAATAACACGTGGAATTCGTTCACCCAAACTTGCCTCCAGGCTCCAATGCAGTCGTATATCTTTCTCGTTATCACGCTGTTGTTTGTGCGTAAGTGAAACCATGGCTAAAGAAAAATATCTCACTGAAGAAGAATTAGTGAATATTTTGTATAATGATGATTCAGGTGATGAACTGATTCCTGAATTAGAAGATTCACAAAGTGAAAGTGAAGATGAACTTCCACTTCCTGAAATTGATACGCCGATACCATGTGTCGTGAGTGATGTCAATCACCCAAGTTATTGTCCGCCTGATTTACCATTCACAACGAACCCAGGGGTGAACATTGAAATCGAAAATGAAATGGATATTATGTCATATCAATATATTTTTCAATGAAGAGTTTTTCGAATACGTATGTGACCAAACAAATCTTTACGCAAATCAAGTGATTAGTGTTGCGCAGCATCCATTCACAAATAAACTCAATAATGCAGAAATGGAGACCTGTCGACATCCCGGAAATGAAAAAGTTTTTAGGACTGATATTCATCACAGGCATAGTGCAAAAACCAGATATAAAAATTTATTGGTCTGAAGATCCTTGCTTTCAAACACCAATATTTTCAAAAACAATGTCCAGAACGCGATTTTTAAATATTCTTTCTTTCTTGCATTTCAGTGACAGTAGTGTCTATAAAAATAGTACCGACAGACTGTACAAAATTACGCCTATATTAGAGAGACTCAGTGATAAATTTTCAAGCGTGTACACTCCGCAAAATAAAATTGCACTGGATGAAGGTATGTTAGCTTGGCGAGGACGTCTGAGATTTCGAGTATACTATCTGGGGAAAATTACAAAATATGGTATTTTAGTGAAAATGGTATGCGAGTCAAATTCAGGCTATATTTGTACTATAATAAAAATTTTAGATGCTAGTGGTATCAAAAAAGTGTGTGAAACAGTGTGGTATTGCATGAAATGTGGTGTTTATCGGCACCCTGGAGCCTGTTTTACGAGATATCACACCATCAAATCCTACTAGGATATCTCCTTTAGGTATGTACAAAATTTGAATTTTCTAGGATTAATAGTTAGTGAATAATGGTCCATTTTCTGAAGTGCCACGAAAAGGGTAGATGGGGTATTTAAATGGCTGGCCTGCAGGTTTAAATGCCCTGCTCAGTGCCTGCTACTGAATGTGTTAATAATGTAAAAATGTTACCTACTTAAAATTTTATTGAGTAATACAATACAATTTTATTGTATCACACTTATTTCTCACTTTGATAATTCAAATTTATAGTGATTGAACAGTTGATACAATTATTAACATTAGCCACAAAATTTGGTTGATTTTCATTAGTATTTCCTTATTTATTTCAATATGTTCTCTACTTTATGTAACTCACCAGTTCTTAAATATTCTGTACATTTTTAAATAAGGATCAAATGAATTTAATATAACATTGGCTCCAATGACAAATTCAGCCTGGGTAATCTTCTGTTAACTAATGTTAACACCCCAGACAACAAAAAATCTGGAATTTATCAAATTGATTGTAATAGGATATATATATATATATATATTTATAGGAACAACAAAAAGGAACTTGGAAACTCGTAAAAAAGAACAGTTTAGAAACATAAAGAATGGAGAAATTGAAAAATCACAGAACTGAAAAAGAAGCAAAACTTTTGAAACATCTATCCAAACCTTTGAATTTAACAGTTTGGGAAAAGATATATATTAAAAAAACCATACTAGAACCATGAACTTCGAGATTCCGGGCGAACCAAGCTTGATTACAAAGTTCTTAAAAAATACAACAGATGGCAGTTTAGAAAATGGCTCCTTCAAAAGAACACCAGATGGCAGTTTGGATAATTACCAGCAAAAGAAAAAATTGACAATCATGAAAACAGCTGATGATGGTGACAATGGTCGCCGATACTGCGCTGCTGTGTTTAAAAAAACATAGAAGTATGAGGTAAGAAGAATTCACGATTCATTTGGTTCTTATCAATAAAACCTCATATGTTAAAAATTCCCAAATTTATTATAATAAAAAATTTTTTTTAATATATATTTTTTGACTTTGCTGGTATAGAAAATAAACTGCAGCATTCGCCACTTCCTCTACATCACAATTAATCATATCTGTAATTAATATGCAGTCTGAAACTGTTATTTAAAATGTCTGCCACTAATTCAGGCAGAAATTAACAATTGCAGTTTTTTTATCAACATTCCTTTGCTATCAAACAATTTAACTCTTCAAACTAAGATATAAATTCATTCGAAATATAAAAATTAAACATAATTATTACTATGGGAGTGAACAAAATTATATATGCAATTCGGGAGTTAGTACATTACTAGCCTCAAACTTATTTGCTAGCCTGAGTTTAGCAAGGGCTCAAACACGTCCTCGATTAGTAATGCACTAAATACTTCTCTTGTTGTGTACATAACTATTAATAGTGTAGTAATAATATTAACTCACCACTAGAGGTACTTGCAGGAGAGAACTGAGCTCATCTTGGTGTTGTATAGATGTGTGAGGATGAACAAGGCCTCCTTGATTTGAAAGAACACAATATGATCCAACTAGAACATTGGAAGCAACTGTTTGTCGGAATACTTCTACTTTAAGAACATCTGCCAATATTTCTTCTGTCTCTTTATCGAGATCAGGATGCACCAAAGCAACATAGTCATTGCAAGCTACTACATTCCCCAATGCTGACAATCTTTCTTCTACACGCTGCACTCTAACAGAATCTGGCAATGAGTTACGCAAATGTTGCAGTTCTGTGTCAGTTGTGGAATTGGGAACTAATAGTCCATTCTTGTTTCCTACAAAAGGAAAATTGCAATATTATGAAGAAAAATTAAAAAGTTTATTAAACATAAAACAGTGGAAATATTCTACAGTACTATTACTTTTTTAAGTGTCAAGAATACAGTGATGACAGTAAGCTGGTAAAATCTCATGTACATAGACCCTCAATTCAAGTGTATGGATTTATCAACTACAATTACAGTAGATTAGTTACATACTTTTATCTTAAAAGTTTGCAATCTTGCTCTATCTATTCATAATTACCTTTTCATGTTGTGTACTGTTAATATATGTCTTTTAAGTTATTTTATCACCACACACGCACATGCACACACACATGCATGCATGCACACACACACACACACACACACACAGAGTGAATAAAAAATATGGCTATACCTTTGATCACATTTTGTGACGAAAATATTATTATTAAAGGAAATATGATGTTATCATTGGAAAGGGAATCCTTCAGATTACAACAATAGAACAAAACAAAACAAATCACTGCTCAAGTGCAGCCTGGCAGGTTGATTTTTGTGGGCTAGCATCAAACGCCTCCACAATTCTCTTCGTTGTTTCTGCATCCGGCTAATGCGAGGCCTTCCAGGAGGTTTGATTTTCTGCATCCTTCCCGTTTACAGCAGTCGTTTTCTCCACTTCTCCACAGTCGACGGCTGCAATGCTAAGTTAAACTCACGTCTTGCCCATCTTGTGGCCTTACAATCATTAGCATACGTTATTTATCATGTAGCAATTATAATTTGCTGTTGCATATTCAACGCCATTTTGACTAATGACGTAAGTTCTACACAGTTTTGTTTTATTCCATTGTTGTAATTTGAATAATTGCCTTTCAAATGGTAATTTCATATTTCCTGTAATGGTAATATTTTCATCATACAACGCAATCAAATGCATAGCCATATTTATGATTCACCCTGTACATATATGTATTACTCAGGTCACTAATCATATTTCAAACAATCATATATTTTTTTAAATTACAGTAATTCCCAAAATGTTTTAGACGTTACTTCTATGAATTAATTTTAATGATTTTGCCCTTAAGCAGATTTAATTCTTAGATGGAAGAGTAAAGCAGATATCTGCTAAATTCTAAAAAAAAAAATTTCTTCAAAGTTCTACAAAACTGCAGTGTGCATGCATGAGATGCGTGAATGTTTAATGTAACTTCCATGAGATGTCAGTGAAATCAATGTTACCAACATTTTAAATTAACTTCATTTTGTTAGCTTCCGATGGGACAAGTTAGTGTACACAAAATTAGTTTATAGTTTATTAAATAATGCACATGTAATTTGTTTTGTTAAGTTAGGAAGAGGAAATTTAGTGTATATCCATTTCTAGTAAAAATTTGGAAATTTATTGCAAAGGTTTGATCATATCGATTTCACAGCTATTTTAGCGATAACTCTATAAACTTTTTGTAGGACTTCACAGATATGTGGTTCCACATAATATCAAATATTTTAAACGTTTAATTTGCGGACCATCCAGAAACAAAGCAGTAAAATAACATTTTATAAGCACTACAAAATACACATTTCACTAGTTTACTATATGAGACATCCCATTTTCGATATAAATTTGGTATTAAAATGAAGCTTAGGATCACCAAAAATAAAAACACAAGAAAATCTGTGAACCATCACTAAAGAAACTAGGTTAGAGTAATAGTTTCTTATACATAATTAGGTTAGGTTAGCTTTTAGTTTTTTACACATATAGTATAATTTATTTACATACCAATAATTTAATATTGTCTAAATGCCATATTTATTACTTTCACAAGTTAGAGTGATTTAAATTAGTTAGGTATTTTTTTACGTTCTTATACATGTATTCTAATAAATTATATTACATTATAAATAAGTGGCTCTATTTATTGAATATTTTGTAAGGGGTAATTTGCCGTTGTTAATTTTTTAGAAATACATATGATGACGTATCGATTATTATTGACTATCAATTCAGTTAACCATTTTTCTTAAGAAACTCTATGTGAGGATGGGATTTTTATTAAATTTCAAACTCTTTGCTATGTAATTTTGGAAATATAGCATTTGGAAATACAGCAGTGCACTTTTATTACAATAAAATATTTATTTTATTTTCGCATCTCTATTGAAGAAAACATGTTTTCACTCTGGACTAACGTCTGAATATCGAATCTGACGTCACAACCACAATGGCAGCCACTTCCTTCAGGTAATATAGGAATAGTGCTTCATAAATTGCTATTTTACAGCTTTGTTTCTGGATGGTCGGCAAATTTTTTTTCATGTTCTCATCTTTGACATTCCTAAGCTTCATTTTAAAACCAAAATTATCTCAAATTTCGGATATCCACTTTTTGAGCCTACTCCACACTCACCACTGTCACTCACATCCTGTTGATTTAGGTCTACATCATTTGCTTTACTATTTACAGGTATAGATTGTAATAATATTCTCTTAGAAACAGGAGTACTATCACATTCGTCAAATGAATAATCACTTTTGATGAACTGTTATTGTTACTTTCATATTCTGATAAAACTGACACAATAAACTTGTGTATTGTATTTTTGTCATCTTCAAGACATGAAACACTGCGTTTCACGACACGACCTACCCCTTGGCCAGGCATGTTTTCAACTAAAAATAAAATAAATAAAGAGAAAATCCAAAAACTGCAACATTCCATAGCCAAAAAAGACCTTTAAACATGAATGTACACCCTCCTTTAGAAAACTCTTTTACCACCAGCTTATACCATTATTCTGTAAGGGATGTGCAGCAAAGTATTGCTAAGAAGGCATGTACAAATACAGATTGAAAAATAGTTTCAGTAAATTGAAGTAAAAACTTCAGGGAAAAAATATTGAAAATATGACGATTGAAAACCGGAGCTTGCCAGATGTGGCATACCGCTGTATTCTCACTTTCACTGGAGCACATCAGGCAGGGTGTATAAAAGATTAAAATATAATTTACAAGAATGTATGTAGTTTTCTATTTTTAATTTGTGCAAAGTATTGCTAAGAAGGGATGTACAAATACAGGTCGAAAAATAGTTTCAGTAAATAGAAGTAAAAACTTCAGGGAAAAAATTTTGAAAACATTGACGAATGAAAACCGGAGCTTGCTGGATGTGGCATACCACTGTATTCTCACTTTCACTGGTGCATGTCAGGCAGGGTGTACAAAAGGTTAAAATATAATTTACAAGAATGTATGTAGTTTTGTATTTTTAATTTTTTTTTTATTCAAAGTGGAGAATTAGACCTGCAAAAATGATGGTATGATTATATTATATCAAGATTTATTTTTAAATTAATATCTGATAATTTTTCGGCCATTTCAGCATAAAATAATTTTACTAAGGCCTCAGAATTAAGATAAAATACGCAGACTGTCTAGAAAATATTGGATTAGTAAAAGTTTTTTGTTTCTACACAGGATTTAGATTTTTTTAAAAATTTTGCATTAATTGACTCTTTGAAGATCACATTGAGAAGGCTACTGCCGTCCCGGCATGCAATTAAAAATTAAATATTTTCCTCCCCACCTCCCGGCTAAATAATGAACAATTTTTTAAATAATTGATTAACAGTTTAATTTATCTGGTGGAGATCAAGAAAATACCATTTTGACATTTGTTTTAATGTTAAGCGAAATTGCCAAAACCTTAACAGAATGGTTTGAATTTAATAATTATTTATTATGAGTTAGGTTTTTTTCTGACATCTCATAATTGTGATTTTCTTCCAGACCGCAGTTTCAGTACTCTTGTGCCATTTTCAATGCTTCCTAACTGCTGAATTAGCAGTTGGCAATCTTGTAGGTTGATTTCTGTTTCCTCTGTTCGCTGATTGATAATTTACAACCAAATTGGCCAAAATCAGTCTGGGCCTGGACGCACGGACAGTTAAAATGTTATGCCAGGTCATGCGGTTTTACCTACATAGAATATCGCTGAACGGTTTTGGACTCTACATTGACTCTTTAGACTTAATAACCAGGTGAATAAATTTAATTCGCAGACATGTATACAGTTTCATATTTTTTCAGCTTTTTAATATTTTATTCACGAGAAAGACTTACCCTTGATTTCTCAGTTTATTGTTGTGAATTATAGCTTTACTTCTGTATTTACTAATTTTTAAAAATATTTTAAACTTTTCAAACAATTTTTATAACATTATTTGACAATTTTTAAGTATTTATTTAATTATGCAAATCACAACATTATGACACTGTTAGACAATATTGTGATGTTGACTGCTATTTTCTCCACAGAGAATATTACTTAGTCTATGATATTTCTATTGCTGTTTTGGGTTATCACTGATTAGAACAGCATTAGGAAGTGACAAGTAAGTGTACACCTATTTTTAATAAATGTTTGGTAATTTTAATATTATTAATATATTTCTTTAACATAGATTTAGGGATTTATTGCAAAGATTGGACATTTAAATTTCAAAGCGACATGTTGCCATCTAGCATCAGCTGTATAAATTTTAGTACAATATCAATAATAATCTATATGTGGCAAGGATGATAATTGATATGTGGTTCGATGGTGGGTTATTGCTGGCTCTAAAAACTCTGGCGCATGCGCACTGTTGTCCTATAGGACTTGGAAAATATATCAGGTAAGTTAAAGTGATGAATCACCAAAAATATAAGTAGCAAGTCTGCATATAGTTTCGTATTTTTTAAGTTTTTTAAAATATAATATGCAAGTATATATGTAGTTTCGTATTTTATAAGTTTTTAAAAGCTTTTTTTTTGGAAAAACAGCACTTTAGGTTATCTGGTATATTTTCAGAGTCCTATAAAACAACAGTGTGCATGCACCAGAGTTTATAGAACCTGCAATAACCTACCATCGAGCCACATATCGATTATCACTCTGAAATTTAAATGACCAAATGGGTGTACACTTACTTATCACTCTCTTACTCCGATCCAATCAGTGATCGAAAAATCATAGACCACGTAATATACTCTATGAGGAAAATAGCAGTCAGCATCACAATACTGTCTAACAGTGTCATAATGTTGTGATTTGCATATTTAAATAAATACTTAAAAATTATCAAATAATGTTATAAAAATTGTTTGAACAAGTTTAAAATATTAAATAATGTTAGTAAATGCAGAAGAAGAGCTATTTTTTACAACTGTTGTCCTATAGGACTTGGAAAATATATCAGGTAAGTTAAAGTGATGAATCACCAAAAATATAAGTAGCAAGTCTGCATATAGTTTCGTATTTTTTAAGTTTTTTAAAATATAATATGCAAGTATATATGTAGTTTCGTATTTTATAAGTTTTTAAAAGCTTTTTTTTGGAAAAACAGCACTTTAGGTTATCTGGTATATTTTCAGAGTCCTATAAAACAACAGTGTGCATGCACCAGAGTTTATAGAACCTGCAATAACCTACCATCGAGCCACATATCGATTATCGCTCTGAAATTTAAATGACCAAATGGGTGTACACTTACTTATCACTCTCTTACTCCGATCCAACCAGTGATCGAAAAATCATAGACCACGTAATATACTCTATGAGGAAAATAGCAGTCAGCATCACAATACTGTCTAACAGTGTCATAATGTTGTGATTTGCATATTTAAATAAATACTTAAAAATTATCAAATAATGTTATAAAAATTGTTTGAACAAGTTTAAAATATTAAATAATGTTATTAAATGCAGAAGAAGAGCTATTGTTTACAACAATATATGAGTGTGAATCAAATATAAACCGGTATTATTGTTTACAATTTTATTGAATTAACAAAAAAATACAAAACCACCACCTTATTTTTCTACATAGTCTCCTGCATTTCCAACACACTTTTGCCATCGAGTTGGCAAATTTTTGATGCCGTCCTTGAAGAATGAGGGATGACGTGTAGTCAGCCAGTTGCGCACGAACTCCTCTACCACTGCATTGTCACCAAACTGCCTTCCTCCCAGGTCTTCTTTCAGTGGCTCAAACAAATAGTAGTCACAGGGTGACAAATCTGGACTGTAAGGAGGATGTTCCAGAGGTGTCCAATGCATTTTCGTCAAATTTTCTTGTTCCTGGCTGAGGAGCCGAAGGACCCACCTGGCAGACAATTTTCAGAATTTGAGTTCATTACTGATGATGGCTTGAACACTTCCGAAGCTTATTCCAACGTGTGAAGCAATTTCAGAAATTGTTACGCACCGATCCTCCTCAATAAAGTGCTGTACAGCATGAATGTTGTCTGCAGTGATGCTTGTTTGTTGTTGCGTCTTTGGTGGGGCTCATTTTCCACTGAATTCCGGCCTAACATTTTTTTTCCGCCAATCATACACCTGCATTTTCAAAAGGGTTGCTTCCCTGAACTGCGCATGGAGCCTTCTCAAAATTTCAGAAGGTTTAGTGCCTTCTTTCGTCAAAAATTTAATAATAATGCATTGCACAACAGACATGTGTACCTCTTGCTCACTCATGGCATACTGAAGCAAGCGGCCGCTCTTCGGAGTGCGACACATCAAGATCCCTACTCCAGACACCCACACCAACTTCCCCTCCAAACTGCAACCTTTACAGTTTGCTACCAGAGGCTCCAGATACAAATTCCAGTTTATATTTGATCCACCCTCGTAACTGAAAAATCAAGCACTAGTAGAAGTGCAGTTGAGCCAAGAATTGTTGCAAAATGTTTGAAATAGTATGAAACATGGTAAAAGTGTGTAGTGCAACACTAGTATAAGAATGTTGGGGTGAGGTAGGTTATATGCCAGTCTCAATTCTACACTTACACTCTTATGCCACTGATGCACTAAACACTTGTAAACACGTTTTGTACTGTTTTAAACATTTTGCAACGATCTTCAAGCTTTCTTTACAATATTTTATATTTATATATTTACGTAAAACATGATCGTGGATACATTACTTACTTGCTACTTTCCCATGTTGTTCCAACGTTGCCACCATTTGAAAATAATTTCAAATCATATTTAGTGTTAGTGCACGTAAAATTAGTTTATAGTTTATTAAATAGTACACAAGTAAATTGTTTTGTTAGGTTAGGAAATGGCAAGTTGGTTTATGTCCATTTTTTAAGCATTTGGGAATAAATAATATGCATGTAAATTGTTTTGTTTAGTTAGGAAATGGTAAATTAGTTTACATCCATTTTTTTTTGCATTTGGGAATCTATTCCCAAAGTTGGTAATGCCGACTGCAGAGCCATCTACGAGAGGCTATATTAACCATGACAGCAACTCCTGCAACTCGCGCATGCGCACTGCGATTCTGTGGAACTTAGAATTCGTGTCCGGCATATACCCGACTTTTTCCGAATGTTGCATGGAAAATTGTGACCAGGAAATATTAGACCTCAGCACAAAATTTGGAAAAAGTCGGTTTTATGTCTCTCAGGAATTCTTCTAAGTTCCACAGAATCGCAGCGCGCATGCGCGAGTTGCTGTAATGGTTAATATAGACTCCGGTAGTCAGCGTCACCAACTTTGGGAATAAATTTCCAGATGCAAAAAAGAAAAATGGACGTTAACTAACTTGCCATTTTCTTACTAAACAAAACAATTTACATGCATATTATTTCTTCCCAAATGCTTAAAAATGGACGTAAACCAACTTCCCATTTCCTAACGTAATAAAGCAATTTACATGTGTACTATTTAATGAACTATAAACTAATTTTACGTACACTAACACTAAATATAGTTTTAAATTATTTTCAAATGGTGGCAACGTTGGAACAACATGGGAAAGTAGCAAGGAAGTGATGTATCCACGATCATGTTTTACGTAAATATATAAATATAAAATATTGTGAAGAAAGCTTGAAGATCATTGCAAAATGTTTAAAACAGTACAAAACGTGTTTACAAGTGTTTAGTGCATCAGTGGCATAAGAATGTAAGTGTAGAAATGTGAGAGACATAAAACCGACCACATCCCAAAATTTTAGTAAATACAGAAAAAGTATGTACAGCAGCAGATTTACAAGAATGTAATATGGAAAATCAAGTGCAAATTAATCTAAAGTTGAGCCTTGCATTTACACTTAAAAAACCAATTTCTCCCTGCATTGAATGGTCTGACTTTGATCAATTTTATTCTGAGTGAATTATTAGGCTGTAACTCACCTACACACATTCTTCCAATTATTCTACATCCACCAACAGAAGCATGAATTACAGGAATTGTCTCTGCAAGTTCTGCTTCAAAAACACTGAAAATACATTAAATAATTAAAATACGTACTTCGCCAAGACTGTTATATAATATATTCTCGGTGACAAAAAGAAAATAATATATATCGTGAAGTTCTAACCTGTAAAAGTTTTCTGATCCTCCAATAGCAACCAGGCAGTATGAATTTGTTAACTTAGAAAACACCCCAACTTCATTTTTATTTTCGAATTGTACGCGAACAGCCATTGCACAATACTTGTTTGACGAATGAGAGTGACAGAGTTACAAAAATTGCAAACACCTCTTATATAAAAGTACACGCTTTAATTTTCAATACAATTGCACAATAAGCGCAATGTTCCGGAAAGTTTGTTACGTCTATAAGTTCTCTATGGTCTGTAACCAGCGTTCTCTACGGTTCTCTATCATAGACATAATCATAGACGATCATAGAGATCTCTATGGCGAAAACTATGATCTCTATGGTCCATAGCATAGAGAAGATCCCTGACCCGGTCTGTATAGTGGTTTACCTCTGTTCTGTATCATAGAGAATCGTTATGCTGTGGTTTATCATCACCATCATCACTTTGTGACAGCTATTGGTGCTGTCCAGTGTGCCTTTCCTGGGACTTGTGTTTGTCCCTTGTAGGCGAATTCGCGTGTGTATTCTGTATTGGGTTCAGCTGGTATACCCTAGCCTACACGGCGATTTTATGGGGATTTATTTTATTGTTTGAGTAGTGTGAGATTTATATGGATATTGTTGCCAAGGCGAATAGATCTCGCTTGATTGGGGCATCGGAAACCGTGTCGCTGAAGAGCTTGGCTCGATTCAGGACCAGAATGAGCCACGCCACTCTGCGCTCATCATTCTGACCTTGGTTGCTACATGCTAAGTACTATGGATTATTTATTTGGTCGAATATGTTTCTATGTGTAGTACGCCATTGTGGAAGGTGTCCTATATTGCGTACTATTGGGTTTTCATGATTATTTATGTTTTGAAACATGGTGGTGACCCTTTCTGATATGATAGTATCAATATATGGCACCCTCGTGGCCTCGTGCATCTCTGTTATCCTTGTGTAACGCGGGGCCGAAAGTATGATTTTTAGACACTTGTTTTGCAGTATCTGTAGTTTCTTCTTGTGGCATTTCGCAAGGATACTCAGAGATTCACAGCCGTACAATAGCATACTACGGATCACAGCCACATATAATGTAAGCTTGATCCTACGGGAGAGTGACGGCGACTTGAAAAACGGATATAATATCGCTATGCCTTGATGGGCTCTGGTTATTATATGATCAACATGGGCTCTAAATGTAAGCCTTTTATCCAATATTAGGCCTAAATATCTGACAGAAGTTTCTACTGGCAGAGGTTGTACACCCAATAGTGAGCTGGATTGGACATGGAAAGTTCGATTTGGAAAACAGGACGACTTGCGTTTTCCCAGCATTTAGTTTAATGTTCCAGGAGCAACGTATGATTTTGTGAATCAACAGACGATTCACATCGTGCCATCCGGTGGCAGGAACAAAGGACCAGCAGTGATCGTGTCAGTCTTTTTAAGTGTTGTGCAGTGTGCTTTCGCGAATTATAGAGCGAAGTCCCCAAAATATTGTCGGCCTATAGTGGCCATCCAAAAAAAATAAACCACCCTTGTGTGTGCAGTGTTCGGATTAGCTGATAATTCGATATAATTAGTGTAAAAGTGATAGTGCAAGTGCTCTTTAACACGCTGGTAAGTCGTTGTACTTACCTCCTAGTAATTAAGTTTATGGAACTAAGTCTTGCAATGGCAAGCAGCATGTCTAATAACAATAATTTGCATGATATAATGATGGATGTCGTAGAGGAAAACCAAAAATCAGACGAAATATGGGCGGAGGTTCTCAGGGAATTCGAGACACTTATAGACAATGCTAATCTATATGAAAATTCACCTCACTTGAAAACAGCCTCTGAAATACGAGGACTTATCGTAATCATCATGAATTTCCTGGATACCTTCCCCCAATTCGCTGGTTCCTCGCTGGCTGAAGACATTGCCTTGCAGTGCAGGAACCAAATAGATGAGATTCAAGTGGCAACACGTGACCTGAGCTACTATCTAGAGACAGTAGCTAACATAGTTCAGGACACGTTCAAAGAAATCCAAAATGAATGCCTAAGCAAAAAAGGAAAAGGCAAAAAAAACCGCGGACAAAGCAAAAGACTTTCCGTCCATTAGTGAAACTAAGAAAACCGCGGATAAATCAAAAGACTTTCCGTCCATTAGCGAAAGTAAAAATAGCCACAAAAGGAAAAATCCACAAAAAATGACAGAATCTAAAATGCCAAGGCAAACAACAGCCAGCGAGGACACCCTTCAGCTTGAATTGTCCAACAGATTCGCAATTCTGGCTAATGAAGGCGTGAACTCGGTTTCCTCTACACGCAGTGTGTCAGGTAAGGGAAAGCCAGTGCACAAACAAGGTACGGTAAGTGATTCTAATAAATCAAAAGATAAACCATCCACAGACAGAAACACACAAATGACACAAAATCAATTACAGACAATGCATGTGGACAATGGTCCATCCACTAAGGAGAACCCATCCACATGTAACTCACAAACAGACAACACACACGAAGAGTCACCAGTACCTGGACCTTCAAATACTATTCCTAATGCCAACTCTAACCCCAAAAGAGGTCCTAGGCCACCTCCAATCACACTCATAGGCCATACCGACCTAGTTAAAATATACAAAACTCTGAAAACACTTATATCAAATGGCATCAAAATAGTCAACACTAACGAAGGTCTCAGGTACTACACCACTACCAAAGAAGACCATAGTACTGTAACGCGGTATTTCGACTCTATTGGAAGGCAATATTATACCTTCCAATATAAAACAGACCAACCCCTGAGGGTAATGCTGAAAAGGCTTCCCTCTAATGTCGATATCGAAGACATTAAGAGTGAACTCGTGGAACTAGAATATGAAGTCCATAGTGTAAAACAAATATCGAAGAAAAATGAGGATGGTTCTATCCACAGATTCCCTCTTTATGTAATCGAGCTCGCCAACAATGACAAATCCAAACAAATTTATCATCTCGATAAATTATACAGTACAGTGGTCTCCTTTGAGCCATACCGTCCTCGCTCTGGCCTCAAGCAATGCTTCCAGTGCCAGAAATTCAACCATACATTTGCGGGTTGTAAACTTACTCCCAAATGCGTTATCTGTGCAAAAGAACACAGCCATAAAAATTGTCCAGTCCGAGAAGAAGCACGATCTAATTCCTCTCTTTTAAAGTGTGCAAATTGTGGAGAAATAGGTCATCCTGCTTCATACAGGAAATGCCCAAAGTATGAGGAGGCTAATCAGGCCTACCTGAGAAGCAGGCAACCCAAACAAGAAAAAAGTACTACTGCACGCACTTTTAATTCCCAAAAAATAAACCCCCAAATATCCTATAGTGCTGCAGTAAATTCTGGCATCCCATCTAAACCTCAAATAAACTTACAGGAACGCATTGCTTCGGCCCAAGCACAAGGAAGCACAATGGCTACACCTAACCTACAAAACCTGGCACACAGCATGGCCCCCATGCTGAATACTATAAAAAACCCAATGGAACGTATGATGTTCCTAACTCAAATTATGTCGTTATGTTTCAGCGATGTATAGACACGCTGAGGGACACTTTCTTAATGTCATGGCATTTAATGCCAACGGAATTGCCTCTCAGATTCATGAACTGGACATTGTACTACACACACACGACATCGACATACTCCTAATCAGCGAGACGCATCTGAAACCAAAGGATAAATTCCGACTCGCTGATTACTACATATATCGTACAGACCGCATTAATGGACCCCTTGGTGGTACAGCAATCTGTATTAAAAAATCCATCTCACATAGACACATCTCTGTCCCAGGGCTACACTTCATTGAAGCCACTGGCATTATCCTTCCTATAGCACCACACTTAAACATATTCATAGCTTCAATATACAAATCACCACTCAGACCACTCACGCGACATGACATGCGCATCCTTACATCCTTCTCGCCCCGGTACCTACTGGCAGGCGATTTCAATGCTAAGCATCGCGCATGGAACTGTCGAGTACACAACGCTTCTGGTATGGTTTTACAAACCTTCTGTAACAACCATAACATTGAAATTTCAGCACCAAGGGAACACACCTTCTTTCGAAACACACAGCAAGGCTTATGCTCCGATATCCTGGATATTGCACTATCAAAAAATATCGACATCTCTTCACAAATAGGCACATTACCTGGTGAGCTTAACTCAGATCATGTCCCCATCACCTTTAAGCTCACCACTAGGTACTTACTTCAGCCCCCTTTCCGGCCACACAAGACGAATACAGACTGGAATCATTATTCAAGACTCCTTTCGCAGTGGATTAATTCTCGACTGAGAATCAACTCCACTGAAGAACTGGAGACTTCCATAAATGACTTCCAGGCTTCTATTCAAACCGCACTTGACACAGCTACATCACGCAACAACACTACACGTCCTACACAAACAGATCAGACACTCCTCGACCTCCTGGAGCATAAGCGGAGAGCCCTCAAACAGTACAGACTCTATGGAGCACCTCAAACAAAGCAGGAGTACAATCGCTATGCTCGACTGGTCAAAGAACGACTGCAAGATCACAAAATTACGCAATGGGAAAATTCCCTGGCTAACTTTAATGTAAAAAAGACCCCACCTTGGGAGATTATAAAAAGAATAAAGTCAAACCGCGGACCTTCTAAACCGACTGCAATTCAGAATAATGGAACTTGGGCTTATCATCCTTACGATCAAGCACAAGTTCTCGCGGAAAATCTTGCAGACCGATTCAGACCACAAGAGCTAACGACGCCAGTTCACGAAGCTGAAGTCAATGACAGAGTAGACACCTTTCTAGCTGCTCCCTTCCCTAATGAAAGACCCAATATCCATCTAGCTGACTTACGCTCTCATGTCCAGGCCCTTCGCACTACAAGTGCACCAGGACATGATCGGATCAGTAATCTAGCCATAAAGCACCTACCGCGCAAAGCGCTACTACGTCTCCTCACCATATTTAAATCCTGCATACAACTTAACCATTTCCCTGCAGCTTGGAAGATGGCTAAAGTAATTGTATTACCGAAACCAGGTAAAAATCCAAATAATCCAGACAATTTGCGACCAATAAGCCTCCTGCCAGTTCTAGGGAAAATCCTAGAAAAACTCATTTTGGCAAGACTCAAAATTGAAGTTACAAATAAGGAACTAATTCCTAACCATCAATTTGGATTCAGAAATTCACACAGCACACCGCTGCAACTGGCCAGGCTTATAGACCAAATTGTCACTGGTTTCAACGCCAAGCGTAGTACAATAGCAGTCTTCCTTGACATTGAGAAAGCGTTTGACACAACTTGGATAAACGGATTGATATACAAGCTAATACAATTCCAAATTTATCCAAATTTAGTCAAAATTATCTCCACTTATCTGAGAAATAGAACCTTCTACGTCTCAGTAAGTGGTAATAAATCTGACATGAAGTCCATACGGGCGGGAGTTCCACAAGGAGCTGTCCTTTCACCCTTATTGTACTCACTATATGTCTCGGACCTTCCTTCACCTCCATCACTCCAAATAGCCTCCTTTGCTGATGACACTTGTCTCTTCATGCAATCGAAACTCAAATCCATTCCTCACAGACTTGCAACATTCCAGCGAGCAATAACCATAATATATGAATGGTTTTGCTCCTGGAACATTAAACTTAATGCAAATAAAACACAAGTCGTCCTGTTCACCAAATCAAACTTTCCCTGTCCAATTCAGCTCACTATGGGTGTGCAACCCCTACCAGTAGAAACTTCAGTCAAATATTTAGGCCTAATATTGGATAAAAAACTCACACTAAGAGCTCATATCGACCATATCACTTTTAAAGCTCAGCAAGGTATAGCCATATTATATCCGTTTTTCAAGTCGCCGTCTCTGTCCCGAAGGATCAAGGTCACTCTATACGTGGCCGTGATCCGTAGTATGCTATTGTACGGCTGCGAATCTCTGAGTATCCTTGCGAAATGCCACAAAAAGAAACTTCAGATATTGCAGAACAAATGTCTCAAAATTATACTTTCGGCACCGCGTTACACAAGGATAACGGAGATGCACGAGGCCACGAAGGTACCATATATTGATACTATCATAACTGAAAGGGTTACATCCATGCTCCGAAATATAAATGATCATGGAAACCCCATAGTACGCAATATAGGACACCTTCCACAATGGCGTACTACACATAGAAACATATTCGACACATTAAACCACCCGTAGTATTCAGCATGAAATTACCAAGATCAGAGGGGTCAGCGCAGATTGGCGTGGCTCATTCCAGTCCTGAAAGTTATCAGCGACACGGTTTCCGATGCCCCAATTAAGCGAGATCTATCTGCCTTGGAATCAGACATCCACATTAGATCAATAGCACATGCTAAAATAGAATCAATCCCCATATAACCGCCGTATAGGCTAGGGAAAAACAACGAAACCCAATACTGCACACACCTACGCGAAATCGCCGTCAAGGGACAAATAACAGTCCCAGCAAAAGGCACACTGGGCAGCGAAAACAGCTGTCATATACAGTCAGTCAGTCCAGGAGCAAAACCATTCATATAATATGGTTATTGCTCGCTGGAATGTTGCAAGTGTGTGAGGAATGGATTTAAGTTTGGATTGCATGAATAGACAAGTGTCATCAGCAAAGGAAGCTATTTGGAGTGATGGAGGTGAAGGTAGGTCAGAGACATATAGGGAGTACAATAAGGGTGAAAGGACAGCTCCTTGTGGAACTCCTGCCAGTATGGGCTTCGTATCAGATTTATTTCCACTCACTGAGACATAGAAGGTTCTATTTCTCAGATAAGTGGAGATTATTTTGACTAAATTTGGATTAATTTGGAATTGTATCAGCTTATATATCAATCCGTTTATCCAAGTTGTGTCAAAAGCTTTCTCAATGTCGAGGAAGACTGCTATTGTACTACGCTTGGCGTTGAAACCAGTGACTATTTGGTCTATAAGCCTCGCCAGTTGCAGCGGTGTGCTGTGTGAATTTCGAAATCCAAATTGATGGTTGGGTAATAGTTCTTTGTTTGAGACTTCAATTTTAGTTTGGCCAAAAGTAGTTTTTCTAGGATTTTTCCCAGAACTGGTAGAAGGCTTATGGACGCAAATTGTCTGGATTACTTGGATTTTTCCTGGTTTCGTTAGCACAATAACTTTAGCCATCTTCCAAGTTGCAGGGAAGTGATTAAATTGGATACAGTATTTAAGGATAGTAAGGAGTCGAAGTAGCGCTTTGCGCGGGAGATGCTTTAAGGCTAGGTTACTTATACGATCATGTCCAGGTGCACTTGAAGTGCGAAGGGCCTGGACGTGAATGCGTAGGTCAGCGAGGTGGATGTCAGGTCTTTCATTTGGGTAGGGAGCAGCTAGGAAGGTGTCTACTCTATTATTGACTTCAGCTTCATGAATTGGCGACGTTAACTCTTGTGGTCTGAATCGATTTGCGAAATTTTCCGCGAGAACTTGTGCTTGATCATAAGGATGATAAGCCCAAGTTCCATTGTTCTCAATTGCAGTCGGTTTAGAAGGTCCGCGGTTTAATTTAATTCTTTTTATAATCTCCCAAGGCGGAGTTTTTGAGCATTGAAATTGGATAGGGAATTTTCCCATTGCGTAATTTTGTGATCTCGCAGTCTTTCTTTGACCAGTCGAGCATAGTAATTGTACTCCTGTTTCATTTGTGGGTGTCCATAGAGTCTGTACTGTTTGAGGGCTCGTCGCTTATGCTCTAGGTAGTCAAGAAGTGTTTGATCTGTTTGATTTGGACGTGTAGTGTTGTTTCTTGTTGTAGTTATGTCGAGGGCTGTTTGAATAGAAGCCTGGAAGTCATTTATAGAAGTCTCAAGTTCTTCAGTGGAGTTTACTCTTAATCGAGGATTAATCCACTGTGAAAGGAGTCTTGAATAACGATTCCAGTCTGTATTCATTGTGTGAGATCGGAACGGGGGCTGAAGTATGAATCTAGTAGTGAGCTTAAACATGATAGGGACGTGGTCTGAGTTTAGCTCACCAGGCAGTGTATCTATGTGAGGGGAGATGGTAATGTTTTTCAAAAGTGCGATATCTAGAATGTCGGAGCATAAGCCTTGTTGAGTGTTTCTAAAGAAGGTGTGTTTCCTTGGTGCTGAGATTTCGATGTTGTGGGTATTACAGAAGTGTTGTAATACCACACCTGAAGCATTGGGTACTCTACAGTGCCATGCGCGATGCTTTGCATTGAAATCGCCTGCCAGTAGGTACCGGGGCGAGATCGATGCAAGTATGTGCATGTCATGTCGAGTGAGGGGCCTAAGTGGAGATTTATATATGGAAGCTATGAATATATTCATGTGTTGTGTGATTGGAAGTATAATGCCAGTGGCTTCTATGAAGTGAAGCCCTGGGACAGAAATGTGTCTGTGGGATATGGATTTTCGGATGCAGATTGCAGTGCCACCAAGGGGGGCATTTAGGCGATCTGTGCGATAAGTGTAGTAATCAGCGAGTCGGAATTTATCCTTTGGTTTCAGATGCGTCTCGCTGATTAAAAGTATGTCTATGTTGTGTGTATGAAGTACAATTTCCAATTCATGGACCTGTGAGGCAATACCATTGGCATTAAATGCCATGACATTAAGAAATTGTCCCTGAGCGTGTCTATACATCGTTAAAAACATATCGACCACATTTGGCTGAGGAACATCATTCGTTCCATGGGATTTTTAATAGTACTTAGCATGGGTGTGACGCTTTGTACCAAGCTTTGTAAATTAGGAGTGACCGCTGGTGCCTGAACTGAAGCAATGCGTTCTTGTATGCTGGTTTTCGGGGCTTGATTTTTGCCAGAGTTTACTGCAGCACTGAAGGAGGTTTGGGGGTTGATTTTCTTACTAGTAAAAGTGCGTGCAGTTACTGTCTTATTTTGTTTTGGTTCCCTATTTCTGAGGTAGGCCTGTTGAGCCTCTTCAAATTTAGGGCATTTCCTGAAGGATGCAGGGTGTCCTGATTCTCCGCAATTTGCACATTTGAGTTTGCTAGTGTCGATTCGTGCTTCCTCACGAACTGGGCATTGTTTGTGACTATGTTCCTTAGCGCATATAACGCATCTAGGAGTCAGGTTGCACCCTGCAAAAGTATGGTTAAATCTCTGGCATTTAAAGCATTGCTTCAGGCCAGAGCGTGGTCTATATGGTTCAAATGAGACCACAGTGCAGTAAAGTTTTTCCAGGTGATAGATCTCTTTGGATCTTTCATTGTTGGCAAGTTCAACAATGTACAATGGGTACTTATATATGGACCCGTCCTCTAGTTTTTTTGTCACTTGCTTGATGCCTTTAACTTCAAAGTCCAATTCAGTTAATTCGGTTGTTATATCCTCTGTATCTAGATTCGAGGGCAGCCGTTTGAGCATGACCCTTAGGGGAAGGTCTTTTTTCAATTGGAAGGTGTAGTATTGCCTTCCAATCGAGTCAAAGTACTTTATTACTACACTGTGGTCTTCCTGTGTGCTAGTATAATATCTTAGACCTTCATGTGTACTAACAACTTTAAGGTCTTTTTTCACTAACATTTTTAGTGCCCTGTAAATTTTGACTAGGTTAGTGTGACCTATGAGTGTTACAGGCGGTGGCCTGGTTTCTTTCTTTGGAATATTATTGTTGATTTTTACACTAGAAGGTCCAGATCTTGGTGGCTCTTCACGTGTGTTATCTGTTGTTGTGGTGTGTGAGGATGGTTTCTCTCTATGTGAGAGGCCATTTTCCTCGTGTGTTTCTGTAGCTGATGATACTTGTGTTACATCCTTACCTGTGGTTGGTTTCTCTTTTTTGTTGTTAGAGCCACCAATATTTGTTTTCTTTGCGTATTTTTTCTCCTCGCTTGGTACAATGGGCATGGAGGGCCCAGAGATTTCCTCATCGCTTGACAATATAGAGAATTTATTGTACAGCTCAAGCGGTGAGGTATCAGCACTGGCTGAAGTTTGCCTTGGCACTTTTGGGTCTTTAGGATAGTCTTTATTTTTACGTTTAATGATGTTTTTTGGTTTGGAATTATTAGTTAATTCAGGGAATTCCTTGTCGACATTTGAGTTGATTTGAATTGCCGTGGGTTTTGGAATTTCTTTGATTTTCGTAGGTACATTTTTGCGACGTTTTGACATACATTCATTTTGAATTTCTAGATAAGTATCTTTCACTATGTTTTCTACGGTTTCTAGATAGTAATCTAGATCTCTAGTTGCAACGTTTAATTCATCAATTTGGTTTCTACATTGATAGGCAAGATCTTCAGCCAGTTGCGAAATAGCAAAATCTGGATAGATGTCTAGGAAGTTCATTATGAGTATTAAAAGACCTCTAATTTCAGTGGCTGTTTTGAGGTATTTTGATTTAGGATGCAAGCCTTTATTGTCTATTAAACATTCAAAATCTCTCAGAACATCTCCCCAGATTTCATCTACTTTCTGGCGGCCCTCGTCAATATCCATATTTTCCTCATGCAAATTACTCATGCTTGGAATGTTGCTTGCCATTGCAAGACTTAGTTCAGACACTTATATACTATAGGCAAGTACACGACTTACCAGCGTGTAATTTCACAGCAATGACACTATCACTGATTTGAATTTGTACGTATACCAGCTAAAATTTAACACCGAATACACGGGAACGGTGTCTTTTTCACTTGGCCCTTTTGGGCCCACACTTTTGGGGCGTAACGGATTTGTAATCACGTAAGCACACTGAACAACACTTTAAATATACTGCCACAAGCACTTCGACTTCTTTGTTTGCAGCAGCCACTGAAGGCCACGTGGTGACCGTTCTCTATGGGGTTCCGCAGCGAAGTGACGTTGTTTTTAGCAATTACACCAATGAGTACGGGTAATATTTTCTATATTCTTTGTTTGCGCTGGCAAATTGCGTCCTGAATTCAAGAGATTCCAAAACACGACGCGACATGTCAGCGCAATTTTTTTTGCGCCAGCAATTTGCGTTGTAGATAAACCACCTCCATTTAAATACATGGGGAGCAATTTTTGCGCTGGCGCGTTGCGTCGTAGATAAACCACAGCATAAAGATTGAATAAGGAGCAGCTTGATACTGCCCCTTGTGGTAGACCAGTTTGAAGTTGTTTAGTTTTGAGGTGGCATCTCCAAAACGGACTTGACAGTACCTTTGACTAAGAAAGTTTTTGAACCACTGGAGCATTTTCCCATGCACTCCACATTTGAAGAGTTTTAGGAGTATTCCAAACCATATTATAAGAAATAAATATTCAATCACTTCATTTTGTTAGGTTCCGATGTGTCAATTTAGTGTACATCAGATTAGTCTACAGTTTACTAAGTAGTATGTATGTAATTTATTTCATTAGGTTATACAGGGACAGGTTTGTATACATTCATTTTTGTAAACACATTTGGCAATTTATTATGAACGTTGGTCATTTTGATTTCCCACATATGTGGTGCCATCTGGCGACAATTCCATAAACATAAGCACTGTACCTTATGCGCTCCATGCGAAACCAGTATCACGCCGTGCGTAATGCTGTGGTTTATCTACGACGCAACGCGCCAGCGCAAAAATTGCTCCCCATGTATTTAAAGGGAAGTGGTTTATCTACAACGCAAATTGCTGGCGCAAAAAAATTTGCGCTGACATGTCGCGTCGTGTTTTGGAATCTCTTGAATCCAGGACGCAATTTGCCAGCGCAAACAAAGAATATAGAAGATGTTACCCGTACTCATTGGTGTAATTGCTAAAAACAAACGATTTTATAAAAAAATGTCGGAAATACAGTACTTGTTTTATAACTTTCCAATTTTAACGACGAAAGTTAGATAGTTTTGTTGCAAATAATCGAGTTCTATACATGTTTTATACCATAGAGAACCGATATGGTATGAGCATGAAGGAGTACAGAGATGTACAGAAAAAAGTTATTGTGGCTTGAACTTAGTCAAGAGATAAATAAAAGCTGTAAATATTGTATCTCGGGGATATTATGGATGTGCATAAATTTCGTCTTCTATTAAATTCAAAACCTGATAAAACTGCTCAGGCGAAAATCTGAAGTATTCTAAAATTTGGTATATTCATCAACCATATGTTTATTTAAGAACTAAAGAATAATTTATTCTATAATTTTCCATATAACATTCATATGATGCTGTTGTTCTAGGTACTTTTTCTGTCTTTACTTATATTTCGAACTATTTTAATCGTTTTGCAACTTTTGCAACGACACGTGAAACTTTTTTTTATGAAGAATTTTAATATGTTTATCTATCTAGACAAATTATGACTTTTCCTCTCAATTTATTTTCAAAGTTCTTTATTAGAATTGAAGTTTGCATACGTGAACGCTCATAAAATTAAATCCACCAGATGGCAGGACATGTGTGAATGACCAACATTTGCATTTAATTCCAAACCATATTTTAAGAAATAAATGTTCAATCACTTCATTTTGTTAGATTCCGATGAGTCAGTTTAGTGTACATCAGATTAGTTTATAGTTTACTAAATAGTATGTATGTAATTTATTTTATTAGGTTATGCAGAGACAGGTATACATTAGTTTTTGTAGACACATTTGGAAATTTATTATGAACGTTGGTCATTTTGATTTTCCATATATGTGGTGCCATCTGGCGACAATTCCACAAACATATGCGCTGTAGCGTATGCGCTCTCATGCGAAACCAGCATCACGCCGAGCGAAACGCGAATTCGCGTCACGTCGGGCGCGACACGCTGTATAATAAACCGTAGCATAACGCGAGATTGCGTCACGTCGGGCGCGACACGCTGTATAATAAACCGCAGCATGAGACCTGCACAGATTCAAAACGACTGTAAAAACAAAGTGAACTAATAAAACTCTAATGCACAACTTGTGCGCATTTTCGTTTATATAATAGCTCTCCTTGTTTTCGAATGCATGTGGTTTCTCTACAACGCGGAGCGCTGACGCGAGAATCGTGATGCGTTGTGTATTTGATCTATTTTGCTACGGTTTATTATACAGCGTGTCGCGCCCGACGTGACGCGAATTCGCGTTTCGCTCGGCGTGATGCTGGTTCCACATGGAGCGCATACGCTACAGCGCATATGTTTATGGAATTGTCGCCAGATGGCACCACATATATGGAAAATCAAAATGACCAACGTTCATAATAAATTTCCAAATGTGTTTACAAAAACTAATGTATACAAACCTATCCCTGCATAACCTAATAAAATAAATTACTTACATACTATTTAGTAAACTGTAAACTAATCTGATGTACACTAAACTGGCCCATCGGAATCTAACAAAATGAAGTGATTGAATATTTATTTCTTAAAATATGGTTTGGAATTAAATGCAAATGTTGGTAATTCACACATATGTCCTGCCATCTGGTGGATTTAATTTTATGAGCGTTCACGTATGCCAACTTCAATTCTAATAAAGAACTTTGAAAATAAATTGAGAGGAAAAGTCATAATTTGTGTACATTGATAAACATATTAAAATTCTTCATAAAAAAGTTTCAAGTGTCGTTGCAAAACGATTAAAATAGTTCGAAATATTAGTAAAGACAGAAAAAGTACCTAGAGCAACAGCATCATATGAATGTTGTATGGAAAATCATAGAATAAATTATTTTTTAGTTCTTAAATAAACATATGGTTGATGAATATACCAAATTTTAGAATACTTCAGATTTTCGCCTGAGCAGTTTTATCAGGTTTTGAATTAATAGAAGACGAAATTTATGCACACCCATAATATCCCCGAGATACAATATTTACAGCTTTTATTTATCTCTTGACCTCTCTTGACTAAGTTCAAGCCACAATAATTTTTTTCTGTACATCTCTGTACTCCTTCATGCTCATATTGTAAAAAACATGTATAGATCTCGATGATTCGCAACAAAACTGTCTAACTTTCGTCGTTAAAATTGGAAAGTCATAAAACAAGTACTGTATTTCCGACATTTTGTTAACAAATCTTAGTTTGTTTTTAGCAATTACACCAATGAGTATGGGTAATATCCAGGGATTGCGTAATATCTTCTATATTCTTTGTTTGCGCTGGCAAATTGCGTCCTGGATTCAAGAGATTCCAAAACACGACGCGACATGTCAGCGCAATTTTTTTTGCGCCAGCAATTTGCGTTGTAGATAAACCACCTCCATTTAAATACATGAGGAGCAATTTTTGCGCTGGCGCGTTGCGTCGTAGATAAACCACAGCATTTGAATTCCGGACGCAATTTTCCAGCGTTTCCAAAAAATTCTTAGTTATTATCCGTACTCATTGGTGTATTTGCGAAAAATATTGTGACAAAATATCGGCAAAACAGCGCTTATTTTGTAACTTCAGCATATTTAACGACGAAATTTTGATTAGTTTTGTTGCAAATCATTGAGATCTGTACAATATGAGCATGAAGGAGTACAGAGATGTACAGAAAAAATAATTATTGTGGCTTGAACTTAGTCAATAAACAAATAAATAAAAGCTGTAGGTATTGTATTGTATCTTAAGGATATTGTAGATGTACATAAATTTCGTCTTTATTAAATTCAAATCCTAATAAAACTGCTTACGCGAAAATCTGAAGTATCAACCATATCAGCGAGAACCCACCAAAGTCTCAAAGCTTCGGTCCGTCGAGTAGAACTGTTCCCACATCTCGTTCGTTTACCTTCATCTCTTGAAGAGTTATACAAATCTTCTGCATATTTGATGGGCATAGAGTGGCTGAAATCTTTTGCCTGCCTGATGGGTGGCAAAAATCTTCTGCCTGCTTGATGGATGACAACAAGAGTTTGGAAGCGCAGGTCCTCTATGAGAAAAAGCAGTTAACTTCTTTTGACACAAATTTTGAAGACGTTACAGTCAAGAGTAATCCTTTTATGAAAGTCTTGATTATATTTTGGCTCTTTTCCTTCATAAAGAATTATTTTGGAGTTCTTCCAGGCCTCGGGTATCTCCTAATTCTAGATACTTATTGAAGTGTTCTAGGCTTGTATGGTATTTGTGCTTTATGATATTCACCAATACATGCCATATGCTTAGGGATAACCCCATATACTTTTGTGGGTTACTGCTGAGGCAGGATATGACACAATATTTGTCACGATATGAATGGTCTTCCCGCATCGGGAACCTATTAAAAATCGGAAATTCAACTTCCCGCATCGGGAACCTATTAAAAAATCGGAAATTCAAAATGCAGCAATTATTTAAATATTCAATTACTTGGCTTAGAGAATAGTCACGAATATTGTTATAGTGTGCAGAAAAAAAACCAAACATCAACGGATCATAATTTTATTTCGTACTTTTTGTTGGTGGCAATTCTGTGAAAGACTACTAAAAAGAGTAACTTGTATTCAAATTTCAGTCAAATTATAATTTTTTAATTAAATCTATTAATAATTCTAATCTGTGATCCATGTCTAGACTCTGATTTCTGATTGGCTAGTAATGATGCGCACAGTAAATTTCATTTGTTTTCTACAGGTAAACTAACGCAACAAAATTTAATATCGAGGTCGAAAAAATGATTTTGCCTTACAATTACATAGAACTAAATTGTGACACCATAGTGTGACACCGATTTTTTTTACTTTGTTATAATATGGATCCGTAATTTGTAAAAAAAAACACTTAAATATTTTATAATTAAAAATCGGTTAAATAAAATTGTTTCCACCTAACACATAAGCTACACTCTTTAACATTATCGATTATTACAAATCAATTAATTAAAAATTTATCAATTGAACATGAAATGTAATTTTTACTTTACCACATTTAAATTTGTGAACGTGTTACCCGAAACTTTTTATTCGCAACTATTTGTCGCCATGTTTGTGACTCGATTATTAAAAAACGATAGTTTTTAATAATATTACTCAATTCATCGTTAATTATTTGGGATGATATTTAATTATCATAAAGTAGTATATTTGTTTAGAAAGTTAAACAGAATTGTTATGTTTTAGCACTAATTGCATTATTCAGTGAAAGTTTAGTGACGTCATTGGATTTTTGCTCTCGTGAGACACCGGCATTTTGAACGGAAGGAGGTTGGCTCTCGAATTTAGTTAAAAATGGCGTCCGATTCACAAAGTAAGAATAGAATGCAGGTTTTTAAGAACAAAGGAAAGGACCAGGATGTAAGTAGCGTTTATTATTGTAAATTAATTATTTTGGATGAAGGTCACATCCCTCATCTTCGCATGACCGATGAGTTCCGTGACTTATAATGGACATTGACTTGCCTAATCCATTTTGTAGCTTGCTCATCACGCTTTTTAGACAAGTTATATATACGTATATTTTTTACATGTACACACACGTAACATAATAAAATTAATGTAAGACCAGTGTGTATTAGATTACTTGGTCTGCTCTCTATTTGTGATTTAATGTATCTCTGAGACATTCTCTGCACGATACAAAAGATAAAGTTTGCTTTAAATTATGTTATACATTTAATGATTTTTGCATTTTCAATTCTCCAGGTCTATTTTTTCTTATACTTACGAAATGATTTGCATTTCGATTGACAAAGTACGATATATGGACCTACATATTTTAGTTTGAGTTTGTTTTAAAACACGTTAAATTCATTAGTATTATTCATTTTGTATAACTTGAATGGCGAAAAACTTTCCAACATGTGACATGAAACAATTTTAAGCATACACCATGCGGAAAAAGTTTGTATTATCTCGACCAATGAATCATAGTGCACATGCGCGAACGCTTAAAGAAACTTCCGCTAGATGGCGCAATACATTCCCAAACTTGTTTATAAAAAATGGATGTACACCAAAATTTCCCCCTCCTAACCTAACAAAATAAATTACTTGATTTTATAAAATCAACTAATCTTGTTCAATTGGAACCTAACAAAATGAGTGAATTTCTTAAAATATGTTTTGGAATTAATTGTGAATATTGGTTACACCGATTTTAAGGATAGGCCAATGCCCTGCCATCAGGTGGAAGTTATGTTAAGCATTTGCCCTATGTGGGCTGAGTTTCCCTATTTGTCTGCCACGATTTTCTATACAACATTCCTATGCCACTGTTGCACTAAATGCTTTTCGACCATTTATAATAACATTTCGTACTATTTTAAACATTTTGGAACCATTTTATAGACATATTTATCTACGTGTCCGAGTGGTTAAGGCAGGAAGCCTTGGTGTAGAATTACAGGACTTGCAGGACTTGCGCTGGTTCGAGTCTCCATGGGGGAAGAAATTTTGGAAAAAGTCCAGTATTTGGAGGACACAAATTCTTCTAAGTTCCACAGAATCGCAGTTCGCATGCAGGAGTTGCTGTAATGGTTAATATAGCATCTGGTAGATGGGTCTGCAGTCAGTGTTACCAACTTTGGGAATAAATTCCCAAATGCAAAAAAATGGACATTAGCTAACTTGCCATTTCCTAACCAAAGAAAACAATTTACATGCATATTATTTATTCCCAAATGCTAAAAATAAATGGACGTAAACCAACTTCCCATTTCCTAACCTAACAAAACAATTTACATACGTATTATTTAATAAACTATAAACTAATTTTGGATATGCTTTCCTTCGGGTCGGACGAAAATTTTTCTAAGTTCTATAGAATCGCAGTGCGCATGCGCTAGTGCTCCAATTATCCCAGGTAGATAAATGCAACCTCCAGCAGTTGGTGATATATATATGTGAAATCAGTATGACCAACATTGACACAAAATTCCCAGAACTTGTCTAAAAATGTATAATTTATTTTACGTATCAAATCACTTTTAAAAAGCAAGGAACCTAAGAGCTAACCAAACCTAAATCAATTACTCTAACGTAGGTGAAATCCAGGGAACGTGGAATCACATTTAAAAAGCAAGTTCGGGTTGTTGATGGTGGCAACGCTGGAACAATATAGGAAGTGGAGGGAAAATAACAAAGAGTAGGAAGTAAGCAATGTAGCACGACCGTGTTTTACGCAAATATATAAATATGAAAAAAAAACTCGTTGCAACATTGGAAGATGTTTAAAATGTGTTTAAAAGTGTTGCAAAATATTTTAAAAGTGTTTAGTGCATCAGTGGAATAATATATTAAATTGAAAAATTTTTGCGACCTGAAGGAAAGCACAGCCCTAATTTTACATATACAAACACTAAATATGGTTTGAAATTATTTTCAAATGTTGGTAACTCTGATTTGAGAGCCACTTAGTGGATGTTACATGAAGCATTTCTGCATCCCTAGAACCCGATGCACAAATTTTGCGTAATTTATAAATATTTAAAAATAGTAAGAAATGTTTATAAAATGGTTCCAAAATGTTTAAAATAGTACAAAACGTGTTTACAAGTGTTTAGTGCATCAGTGGCATAAGAATGTAAGTGTACAATTGTGTCCGCCGAATAATGGACCTCAGCCGAAATTTTCTTATGGTATTTTGGCCAGTATGGGACCGGTGCCCATCCAGCATCGTGAGGCATTTGGGTAGCTACAATAAGTAGCGGCTCCAGGTTGAGATAACCAGCTATAACGGCTGGGGGACTCGACATGCTGACCACATGTCACCCCTACACTGGCTGGATGATCATCTACCCCTGTGATTGACACGTGGATGTGAGGTCAGCAGCCGGATGGTAGGCTAAGGACCTTATAGGCCTGTTGCACCATGAGTTTTTATTTATCTACATATGCAAATTGTATTTATCACTTAAGAATCATAGTACACATGTGGGACAAAGTTACTATTTGTCTGCAGTATGCATGTGCGAGTTGCTGTATTGGTTAATGTAGTTGCCATTAGATGGCTCTGAAGTCGGCATTACAAACTTTCAGAATAAATTCCCAAACGTTTAAAAAATGGACGTAAACTAACTTCCCATTTTCTAACCTAACAAAACAAATTACATGCATAGACCCTATTATTTAATAAACTAATTGTGGATCATGTTTCCATTAAGCGCAGTGTGAATTTTTTCTAATTCCGAGGCAGACACCACGCACATGCACCAACCAGGTTTTATTTTCAAATTATTTCCCACCATTTACAACAAATTAAAAATTTTTTTTAACGATTATTTAAACATATTTTTCTATGATATATAACTATACGTAACATGAAGACGTGGCAGCCATATTGATTTTTAGGAATATTCTATATAACAACAGTGCAGCCAACATAGGGTATGTACTTCAGAATTTGAGAACTTACTATTTATTTTTGGGTGTTGCATTCTTTAACTGGTTAGAGTGCTTAAATTGCATTAGGTTAGCTTTTAGGTTGGTCTTTCACAGGTTAGAGTACTTAAATTGCGTTAGGTTAGCTTTTAGGTTCGTTAAATAGCATGTATAATGTTGGCTGCATCGCGTTATTCCATAGAGTAAACTGCTTCGCGTTTGTTAGCACATGCGCGTGGTGTCTGCCTGGGACTTAGATAAAATTCTCGCTGTGCTTAATGGAAAGATTATCCCTAATTTTATGTACACTAATTTGTCCCATCGGAACGTAACAAAATGAAGATAATTTGCCTGATGTTCCCTATTTGTCTGCCAAGATTTTCCATACAACATTCTTATGCCACTGTTGCACTAAACACTTTTCAACCATTTATAATAAAGTTTTGTACTATTTTAAACATTTTGGAACCATTTTATAAACATTTCTTACAATTTTAAAAAATTATATAATTATGCGAATATTGTGAATCAAGTTCTCAAATGCGCAAATGCTTAATGAAACGTCTGCTAGATGGCTCTCAAATTGGTGTTACCAACATTCGCATAATTCCAAACCATATTTCAAGAAATTAATGGAAAATGTTCACTAGTTGTCTGCCATGAATTCTTCAAAGTTCTACAGAATCGCAGTGCGCATGCGCGAGTTGCTGTAATGGTTCATGTAGCTGCCGTTTGATTGCTCTGAAGTCGGCATTACCAACTTTTGGAATAAATTCCTAAACGTTTAAAAAATGTACGTGAACCGACTTCCCATTTCCTAACCTAACAAAACAAATTAAATGCATTTTATTTAATAAACTATAAACTAATTTTATGTACACTAACTTGCCTTATCAGAAGCAAACAAAATAAAGTTAATTTCTTTGAAATATGGTTTGAAATTATTTGCAAATGTTGGTAATACTGATTTGAGCATTTGCACGTCTGTAGAACTCAATTCACAATATTCGCGTAATTATATAAATATTTAAAATCGTAAGAAATGTTTATAAAATGGTTCCAAAATGTTAAAAATAGTACAAAACGTTATTATAAATGGTCAAAAAGTGTTTAGTGCAACAGTGGCATAAGAATGTTGTATGGAAAATCGTGGCAATTAGGGAACATCAGCCAAATTATCATTTTGTTACGTTCCGATGGGACAAGTTAATGTACATAAAATTATTTTATAGTTTATTAAATAATATGCATGTAATTTATTTTGTTTGACTTCAGAGCCATCTAATGGCAACTACATTAACCATTACAGCAACTCGTGCATGCGCACTGCAATTCTATAGAACTTACAAGAATTCATGGCAGACAAATAGTGAACTTTGCCCCACATGTGTACTACGATCCTTGAGAGATAAATACAATGTGCATACATAGATAAATATTTAATAATTGTAAAATATGTTTTAAGAATCATTGCAAAATGTTTGAAATACTTTGAAATGTTATTAATAATGGTAAAAGTGCAACAGTTGTCATAAGAATGTTTGGTAAACCCATACTTTAGTGCTCCTAACTTTTAATTTATAAAAGTATAAATATAGACCAAACTAATGTAAGGTAACAGTCAAATTAATAAAGCGTTAGTCTGATCATTAATTCTTGATTGTTAGTCATTGTTGGTTGTTGTTGTTGGCAATCATTGAGGTGAACATAACTGAATCAAAATACAACTGTGCATTGACATCATCATCATAATATTCCTTGTAGGGATTAGGCAATCTTGCCTGTTCTGTCTTCACACTGTTAGAACCATGTCTTCCTCAGACGTCCCACCTATGCATTGACCTTAAACAAATTTACTAGTGGTGAAGACTAGTGCAACCAACAAAATAATATGTAAAAGGTTTGCCTGAGTGGTATTGATTACATTTAATTTTTGCTATATTCGTTCAGTGTTTTTGTGTTCTTTGGGCCCTTTGATATGTGGTATCGTTTGCATCTGTGGCCGCACAAAGCACAGATACATTTTTCATTTGGGTCATGGTACTTCTTGTTTTTACACACTTTGTGAAGAAAACCCTGCACAGCATAGTGTGTCACAACATGTCGCTGGTCTTGGTTAACTTTTGTCCAGTTCCTCTCTATCATGGCTCCAGTAGCATAGACATCAGTCTATCTCCCTCTTGTTCAATTTGCTTGGGTGTAGGAGTTCTGTGTAAGGGCCGGTAGTTGGCAGAAGGAGTTTCATCCTCAGGTCTTCTGTATAGAACATCTCTCTTGCAAGTTCATATACAAGTCTCGACGGGGCTGTTTTCCCACCCTTAGAGGCACTTTAAGGAAAAGTGCCTTAACCTTCTCTATCCTTCCGAGATCGTTGAATGTCAGTTTATCCCATATAATGTCTGTGCCGTATGTTATGATTGGCGATATCATTGTATCAAATAATGTCATGGCCATAACCTACAAATTATGAGGTTTATTAAAAAAATCTATATTGAAGATGCTATAACTGAAAGTGATTAAACAATTAAATGAGTTGATTTCTGTTATTATTGAAAAGTAAATAATTGTTTCATTTGTTTATCTCCACTTTTTAGTTAGATCTTGAGAATAACACACCTTTCAAAAATATCCATCCATAGTAATTCTGTCCGAGGGCAGGTCCTTCATTGCTATGCTTTGCAGCTTTACTAGGGAATTATAGGTGTGGTAACTTCCCGTTGCTTTCCACACCGGTGAAGGACAAGGATGATGATGGCCGGATGATTTTTGGGGACTGTTTGGACCCTAAGCTTCCTGACATTTGTCTTAAAGGTGAGGAAAAACCTCACCAGGAGCCTGTCCTGACCAGGCATGACAAGGCTGCATGCTACCTCGAGACCACAGCAGTAGACTAAAAAATATAAATGTAGAATTATAGGCAACTAAAATTTAATGTCATGCTTTTCTTTTCTGTCTCCATACTTATTAGTGCTGATGGATGTTACAGTTTCATTCCATTTAATGTTTTATTTTAGGAAGTTCATTCCTTTTGTTCAATGAATGTCCATAGATTCATATATTAATCAATAATTTTACTGGAAGTCACACTAAGGGGTAAAATTGTCAGACAGTAACAAATATCTGAGCCAAAATTTGAAAATGAAAGAGTGTCCACTTGTTATTTTCTGTTCAAAACTACCCATGAATAAATTGACCAGAAAGGGAGATGGGGGTTCCCTATAGAAAGTCCAAAATTTTGTTTGTAGTATTTCCTATTATATGTGAAAAACATTTGTTTGATGCACAATTTGGTCAAAATTATATATTCTTCTATCTTTTCCTTTTCTAAATTATTATTCATTAACCATTTTTCCAGAATTTCAATAGTGGTATCTCTTGGGACACTGGGAAACAATGAAACTACATCAAAAGAAACTAACCTGTCAGTTGGTTCTAATTCTATGTTCTTGAAATTCTTTATCAATTCTAATGAGTTGTCAACTGGAAGGTTCTCAAACCCTGCTATATTCTTATATTCACTACATAACCATCTAGATATTTGATATGTAGGAGACCCTATGCAGTTGATAATGGGTCTCATTTTGTTTCCTCCCTTATGTGTTTTCGGGAGACTATGCATATTAGGGTTTTTAGGATTGGAACCTTTAGGCAGAACTTTTTTTGTTTGGTTAAAATTTTATGTTCTTTAAGGTATTGTCCACCTCTTTGATGCGTTTTGGAAGTGGGTCAGATTTAATTTCGGTGTATTCAATTGATTCCAAAAGATTGTTCATTCTATTTTTATAATCATCAATGTCCAGGATTACTACTTGATTTTCTTTGTCAGCTTTTGTGATTATTACATTTTTCTTGTTTATTCCTTTGATGACTTTCATGTTTCCCTTTCCCGTTTTGTTTATAGGAATTTCTTTGATCTCCTCTATTACTTTTGCGCATTCATTCCTAATCAAGACCTTCTCTTCTGTGTTCATTTCTTCTGTGGCTATTTCTATGTCTGCTACATAATCATCTATATTGTTTGAGAAGTTCACACATGTTTTTAGGCCTTGTTCCAATATTTCTGTTTCTTTTGTACTAAAATTTTGGGAAGACAAATTTACTACATTATTTCCACATTCTTTTTCTGTTTTATGCTTCTTTGGGTTTTCCATATAACATTTCTTTGATTTTAAATTTTGTTTTGTTTGAATGATTTTTCTCTTATAATTTGGTTGTTTGTTAAAAGAATTTTCCTCCAAATTGTCCCAAAAAAAATTCCCTACAGTTTTTGTGATTTTTATATTTCTTACATTTAAAAATCACAAGTTGAATTTGACTCATTATAAGATTGTTGAACACCACTGAGGAACCTGATTTCTTCTTGAATATTATTTTATATACAAGAAAAAAAAAAGAATTGCTTCTTGTCCATTGGATTCAGATTCAATTTCCTGGTTGAAAAGTGTTTTCATGTTAGTCATGATTGTCTTGTGGGTCCTTGAATTTTTTGTTTGTAGAATTTCAGATCTGGCCAGTGTTGATGGATTTTTTTCAGAATATAAAACTCCTGAGTATTGTTCCCTTTGAAAGGAAAGTTAAGCTGTGGGCCCCATATGATAAAAGGTTTGTGGCTCATGCATTAACTTGATGCTTGAAATAAGAGGTCTCTGAACATAATTTGTCATCTCTTTATTATAACATTAAAGATCTGAGATGTTAAAGAATATAAATAAAATACTATTTAATCCATTTAAATTCCTTTTTTTTTTTTCTCTGTGTCTCAGCTTACTCTTGGTCTCTACCTTTTTTCCTGTGCCTGTCTTGAAAGTCTCTGCATTAACATGTTATACCACTTTGTTTATTTAATCTTCCAAATCTTATTATTTATTTGTGTTCAGTTTATTCCAAATATCTTTATTTTCAGTATTTTTTTTTTGTTGGACCCAGTGGACTCTGGTTCCGAAGTTTGCAAGTTTAAACCTAACCAGGGTCAATGAATTTTTAAAGTGTAAAAATCCTCAATATTACTTCCTTTGGAAGGAAAGTGAAACCTTGAATTCCATGTCGTAGATTCATGGCATTATCAGCCATTATGCCAAAATTTGAATTGCAATGCAAATAACCTGAGGTTTTAAATGAAATGCTATCTAATTTGTATCATATTGTCCAATTCAACACTACTTCTATTTCTTGAATTCTGCTTTTGTCTCTCTTTGGAAAAAGAGATTGTTTGAACTTGCCTCCTAAATTAAATATTTTATCTATATTAAAAAAAAAATGTAGAGTTCACATTGCCTTAGATCAGGATATCAAGATCAAAGTACCTCAGGGGAGACTGAAATGCAAGCTGTAGTTAAATAAAATCCTAACATTGTATGATGCAACAATATGCTGCATTATCTTTTACTCATGGATAGATCGTTAATCTTCCTAAGTGTTTGACATATAAATAACATCTTTAATGTGAATTGTTTGAGTCTTTAATGTGCATTATTTGGGACAACAGAAATAAACAAAAACTCTAAACAATGTGTTGTCGTGTTATTCAGTTTTTCAAAATTGCCTTTAAAGATAACTGAACACATTCACATAGCACTCATTTGCTGATGCATTGTATTTTGAATCAAGTATACAGTGCCTGTACATCTCAGATCTGAGACCAATGCCCTAGATGGAATTTCTTTTAATCTTCTGACTGAATGTGTTATGCTTCATTTGCATATGTTAAAATGGGTTTGAAGTATGTGTAATTTTATAGAATTTTTCACCAACCTCCAGAACTTTCATTATTCTCTACAGATGGATTTAATAGCACTAACTGAATGTTTAATATGTTATAATCTTTGTCAATAGAAATTTTTAATGCACTCTTGCCATCTTGATTCAAGATAAGTTCAGTTTCATTTTATACTCTTGATTCACAATAGGGAGTTTTAAGGTCAGAGGGGATATGGATGATGTAGATGAATTTTTCATTGAGGCAAATTACCTGTTGACTCAATAGCAGGATTTTAATATCATAATAAATATGAAAGTTTAAGTCAGGAATATTGTATTTTAAAATTCTTTTATTATTTAAATATAACTTATATAAAAACATCTAAACAATTCATTGTTGGTTATTGTTGAATAAAAATGTCTCAGTAACAATTAAAAAAATTGTATTACATAACAGTCTTTCTAAATTATGCTTTTAAAAATTGTTTTAAGTCATTGTTGTCATAATTATAAATCCTTCTTTTATAACTGTAATAAGAACACCTGCTTAACTTCATATTTTTAAATGAAAGTAAACTAAACTCTGATTGGATGTTAAAACAATTAACTTTCTTGTTTAACAAATCAAATTTAAACCTTATATTTAACCCGTCAGTGACGCACCCTTTTACTTGCTTTCCTACTGCATGGACGGAGGCCATTTTAACATTTTAGTATTCCTAGAACACTGATTTGTATAAACGATCATAACTTTTTTAAATATCGATGGATTTGAACGAAATATTTACTTGTTAGCTCAGAAATAAATGAGAAATTTAATACATACCGTATGGAGTTCAGTAGCCTTTACAAACTATTAAAAAAATTTTTGAAATCTGAATTTCTCTGTCATGATACACATTTTTACTAAATAATTTGATTTGCTCACATTGGACATCCCTGTTTCTTTCTGTGAGACACTAAATATATTGTGTGGCATAGTGCTGATTCATGTGTAACTTGTATATACAAAAGCAGCTGACATAACCAAAATCAGAATGAATATTTAGAAGAGTGAACTCAAGCTCAATCTTGTGTCAGAGCGCTAGCAATGTTTATACTTAGAATCTGAATTATTGCTTGGATTCGTATAAAAATTCTACAGCAGTTATTTACAACTACACAGACCATAAAAATAATTTTCTCTTATTTTAGTACTATTAATTTTAGAAATAAAAAATCACATAACCTTAGTAGTTGAGCTTGGTGTGATACAGCTCACATTCCTGGCAGCAATAAACAGATGTCTTTCTTCTCCCATGTTTAGTACAAACAACACACCTCCTTTGAGGTTTCAATTTATCACTTTTAGGGGTAATTTTTCTGATGAAGTGTCTTTTAGGTTACGACTGGCCATAATTATATATATAACGCACGACACCGCGCCTCAGACTGATTCCTTGTAAGTAACATCTATTTGAAAGAGGCAAAATAAATCAGGTATTCCCCATAACAGGTCGATTTATATATCAATTGATCGCTTGTATATCATTTTATTGACCTGAAAAATTAGATTGTGTATAAGTTTATTAGAAGCCCTGCAGAAAGCAGCACAAAGCTAGGTCTGTGTGCCATCGAGTGTTGAAGTAAGAAACTACTTCAACCTCAATACCACATGCACAAAATGTGATCACAGCTGATTCATACACTTAGAAAGAAAGCTAAGATCTTAGGCTTCAAAATTATATTGTTCATACGCAAATATAAGAATATACAGCAGTAAAAAAAACAATGAAAAGGTCGCGTGCATTTAGAGAAAATTACGATTACTTCAATCTTATCTGATTTTTAAAAAAATAATATGAAATTAAATTTTAAACAAATATTATTTTTATTCATATGTCCTGAAAGCTCATAATTTCTACGTTAAACACAAATAAATTACATATTTGTAACTTCAAAAATGTACGATCCAGAACAAAAAGAAAACACGCCTGCATAGGTCTATACCACGTATAGATGTCGGCAATAAGTGAAGAAGAGAGGGTCTATACCACGTATGGATGTCGGCGCTGACGGGTTAAAGAACTATTAACCCATAGAATTTAAATATAACATCATGTGATGTAATAATGTTCTTTAAAATTATAAAAGAATTATACTAGTCATTCTGCATACAACTTTCCACAAAGATAGAAGCAAGAAGAGTTCTCAAGATAAAATGTAATATTTAATACAAGAATAATTGATTCCAGAAAAGAAAAGAAAATAATTTATTTTAATTGATAGTGAAGAATAATACCACTTACATTTACTTAATCTGCTGGGAACCTATAAAGTGAATAAATTTGTAATTATTTCTACAAGAAACAGTTTTCAGTGATTTTAAAGTGTTTTCCTATCAAGTGTTTTCCGACCCTTAGAAGAGAATCCGGCTCTACCGAAAATTAAACCCAACCTGAACCAGTAATTCTTTTTGGGACACCAATCCTTCTTCAAAATGTTACTACATCGGGCATGAAGAGAATTACTGCGTCAAAATGTGGGACAAAGCAATTACTTCTTCAACTCACAGAATTGTAATTAGGACAAAGTTGTAAAATATTTTCAAATCAAATAAATTGAATCGGGTCTTTGCACCTAACCTCATATTTTGCTCTCTCACCTGCATTTTAGTTTTGAGGGTTATTCTTTCCTCCCCATTCTCAGCCAAAACTGACTATTCTGACTATTTAACTCATGCCCCAAATGGGAGTCAATGACCAATCACATTTCAATGATTTTTGATTTACAACCAATCACAGTCATGTTTCGCCCTAATTTATCAAACAAAATTTATCATATTAAAGAGAGCACCTCCTTTTTAACATTCTGAATAGGTCACAGCATTATTTTGCAGTGACTGACTCCGCAAAAAATATGGCTTCCAGATTGTATATATAGTGCATGAATGTCAGCTCATAGTGCATGCGGGAGATAATATAAAAACATTTGTAGCAATTGATTATACCACAAAAAAAGAAACCACTTTTTGTACTTTCTTAAATTATTTTCCAGGAAATGACGTTGCAGAAAAATACAATTGACATATTTACATCATAGGACATCAGAAATTAATACCTTTATAGTAGTAGTAGTAGCATTCAAATGTTCTGAAGCTCTTGATTTGTCATCATAATGTTGGTTATAAATTTCTCCACTAGGGTGCATTCTTACAATATTGCAATCCTTTGGCAATAAATAATATGATGTGGTTGCAGTGATGAACAAAAGAAGCAAATGAAGCATACCAATTGTTTCTCATTTGTTTTCAAACGTCGCCGTTTACATTAAATATATAAATATTTTAAAATAACTTTAGTTAAATGATGATTTGTGAGTAAACAGCTTAATTTTATTCATTAAATAGTCCTAACAAATGCCACTCTTGATTTCCAAATTCTCTAGATAAATTTGGAAATCACTTGTGGCATTACTTATGATAACCGTATGTGAAATTTAGAATTCATTATATCTAAATTTTTCTGGATATAGACTTTCTTCCAAACTCCAAGATGAAGATAAAGGAATTTACAAGATAAACTATGGGGAATGTGAAATAATCTACGTAGGAAAAGCTAAAAGAAATCTGAACACTAGATTGAAAGACAATCTTAGAAATGTGGAGAAATAGAAAAATTATCAGCAGCTGCTCATATGTGGACAGAAAACCATAGAATTGAGGACAGATTATAATTACTAACACATCTGGAAGTCCAGCAGAACTCACATTTTGGGAGATCTACATCCAGAAAAATAGACATGAGATAATGGTATTTAAAGAGAAAAATATACTCTCAGACTGGGGTTTGAGCCCAGGACAGGATAATGAATTTTGAAATTCTCAGAGAGATGGATTTGATTATAAAATTTGTCTGCCCAACAAAGAGAGGATATACAAGGTTTGCAAGTCATTTCTACAATCAGTTTTTGGCTAGGGATGGAAGGAAATTTGTTTTGAAACATGTTCAGGCGAGAGAACAAAATATGAGATGGATGTAAATGACCAATTTAATTTCTTTGGTAAAATACCTCATATTGTTACAACCTATCAATTTTGTATTGGGTTTACCACGTCAAAGATTCAAGGTTGGTGTCTGGCCATTGATTTTGATGTTTCAACATAATCCCACCGTGTCCTTATCAGCTTGTAGACTGCTAGCTACTGTCCAATAGTGTGACAGTTACTAGTATCACTGGAAGTATTATACCACCAAGTTAACTCTGCATGGGCGGTGGGAAAGAGTTTTAGCGCTAGTGTCGCTGAACTACTGAATCTATGGAAGGGATGTAGGAGAAGACTGTACATCCGATCACATACTGAAATGGTTCAACTTTAAGTGTGGAATCCCTAAACACGTATGAAAGATCTTAACATGGTTGTCAAATTAGTCATTTAAACAAGGAAAGCTCAAGCAGTCTGATCATTTAAAATCACAGTATTTGTCATCTCATCATTACCAGCCTCACAATAAATCACAAGTGGCAACATGTAACCCCAATAGTGACAGGGTTGTCAAATTAGTCATTTTGCCAGTGACTGCGTAGAAGGATGGACCATTAAAATCCATAGCATTAGTATTTGTCAGATAAAGAACATATACAGAGGACAGGAAGTGGCAACATAGGAACAAAGCGAAAGACAGCATGTTAGTTAACATATTTTCCACCTGCACAGATTACTTAGTGGAGTAGTATATAACACAAACATTCTGCCCTTGACAAGGGTATGTGGGATTATGTCAGAACCACTGGCCAGAAGCTAACCTTTTATTTTTTATGTGGAAAGCCCAAGAAACCTCTCTTTTTCATATTTTTATGCAAAAATATGCAATGTATATGTATAAGGCTGCATACTTTATCCATGACATTCTGGATGGAGTAAAGTGAAATGATAATGGCTGCTGGTGAAGTGCCATAATAATATATAAAAAGTAAAGTAAAGTGATCCCACAACAGGCCTGGAGGCCCTTGGGGTAGTAGGAGGTTAAGGCTCCCACTTTTTCTAGACAATCGGCACTTTGTCAGCCAGGTTGTCAGCCCTGCGTGACAGCCACCTTTACCCCCAGAATAAGCATCTGGTACTCATTTCCATTAGAGGCTGAGTCGACCCCAGGGCCATAGTGCTGCCAGAGGGTTTGGGTCAGTTTAAAAATCCTGACCCCAACGGGACTTGAACCCTCGACCCTCCGGCTTGTAGCTCAGTGCCTTAACCACTACGCTACAGTGAAATAAATAAAGAACACGAGAATTCTTTTAAGTATCAATTAGAATTATATTGTTCAATACTCATGAGAATAATAGGGGAGTGTGATGAAGGAGAGTGTAAACTGGTACTTGATAAAAGTGCAATTTGGTGACACAATAACATGACTATTACTCATTAAGAATTAATATGGATTTCATTGAAAGCACTCCACTATTTGTACTTTTAAATCTCAGTATTCTAACCCAATTTTGAATTTTTAAACTATTTCTTTGTTTTACCCTCTGCATGCCACTGGTAAAATATCTTGTCAGAGATTTAAATCGCACCTGCCAATGTGATCAGCTTTGTAAGTAGTTTAAGTATATTGTCTGGCAGGTAATGGACAGGGGTCATGACACCTTAAGGGTTAAAATGTATACTATACTGTTACTGGAAAATGGTACTCATAAATATTATATTATTCTCTTTTTGTTATTTTACCCCCAACCCTCTGTAGATCTAATAAGTAATCTGCAATTTCCATCACCAGAGATAATATTTATGCTAGAGCCACATTTTATTTTCTTTCCTATAGAGTATCAGCTGTTTATGTCTTGTAGTTATAGGATTGCCTCTCTAGATTGATGATACAATAATAGACGAACATATTGAAGAATGGAGGAAGCTTTGCAGTACTCTGAGAAATCTTCAATATTATTTGGTTTGAAAATAAATCAGCAGAAGACTAAATCAATTGCGGTTCACTTTCAATTCCTAAGACCAGAAGAGAGAGATTTGGACAGTATACAATTGGGAATGTTTAAATTAAAGATAGTTGAGAAATTTGTTTATCTAGTGTCTTTGATAACAAACAACAATATCTTAGATGAAGAGATTATAGGATACTTGTTTTGTTGAATACAGCATATTATGGATTACAAAAAGTTTTTAACTCTAAATTGTTATCACGAAAGATAAAAATTCATATTCATAAGACAATAGTTTTGCCAGTTCTATCTTATTCAACTGAAACACTCATGAAATAGAAGTAATGGAAATAAATTGAACGCCTTTGAATGGAAAGTTTTAAGGAAGATATTCAGGCCTAAAAGGAAAATGATGTGAGGTGAAAGAGGTTTATATGTGATATTTATGATCTATATAAAGACATTGATTTGGTGAGAGAAATTAAAATCTGTGGATTGAGATGGGTAGGTAATGTAGCCCGGGTGGACTCAAATCTAGTAAAGGACATCCTCACAGCAAATCCTGAAGAAGGAAGGAAGGTTAAAGATGAAGGTTAAGATGGTTGGATTTGTGTTGAGTTAGATCGGAAAATCATGAGTATTAGGAACTGGAGGAATAAGGTGATTTGATAGGAACCAATGGCAAGACATACTTAATAAGGCCAAGACTCAATCAGGGTTGTAGCATTGGAAATGATAATGGAAACCAGGCTCCCTCCAGAAGTAGATTGAAAAATGACATCACTTTCCCTCTACTGAAGAATAAGCAATTAAAGATTTAAAGTCAATCTGACTTTTATCTTCATTGGTAGTTTATCTCCACAGAAAAAAATAGACATTCAGCAATCTCCAGTGAATCTGTTGAGCATGTATGGGAAATCTTCCCCAACGTTTCCCTCAAAAGTCCTTGTGCAGAGCTTCTTGTGAACTGGGAATGTCTTCACAGAGTGGAGAGTATTGAGAAAATGGTTGCACACGAAACTGTACAAATTGCAACTGTATCAGAATCTAGGATGTTGATAGAGATGAAAGATTTTGCTTTGCATGTCATTTTCAAGAGTTAGGATAGAATGTTGGTTTTTACAGAATACATAATTTTCAGTGACGAGGCAGCATTTCATGTTAGTGATAAGGTGGATTGTCAAAACTACTGAATTTGAGGGACCGAGAGTCTATGCAGAATCATTGAGAATGAACAAAATTCAGCCAAGCTGAATGTTTTCTGTGCCATGTCACATTGCAAATTGTATGGTTTGTTTTTCTTTATGACATTATCGATGGCATATCATACCTTGATATGCTTGAACTTTGGTTAATGCCAAAATTAATGAGGATTTGAATGAGTGTGTGTTCCAGCAAGATGAGCACCACTTCACTGTCACATTCATAACTATCTTAATCAGGTGCTTCCAGAATATTGGGTAGGGCTAAGAACCTCTTCACAGTTCTCTTATGAAATGGTCTCCTTGATCGCCAAATTTAAGCCTGATTTTTTCTGTGAGGTTACATAAAGGACTGTTTACATCCCTCCTCTGCTATGTGACCTATGTGAATTTAAAATGAGAATTGTAGAAGTTGTAGCTAAAGTCACTATTCAGAATCTGGCAAGAGTTCAAATGCAGCACGATAGAATGAGCCATACATTTTTTTTTAGGATATTGATATTTCTCTATTTCACAGAAAAACTTTTTGAATGGATGTGTTCAAATAAAATATGTATTTTTTTTATTACATAAAACTTTCTTCATTAGAGGATTGCCACAGGGACAAAGTGATACAGACAATTAATTTTCAAAATTGATGAAATACATTTTGTAAATACATTAAAAAAGTCAAATTTTAATTGAAGTACATTCTATAAAGTAGAAATTTTTTAAAGATGGTTTCTTAAAATTGAAATTGATCCTCTAATGGCAGTGATGGCAATTTTAGAAAGATACACTCTGTCCAAATCTAAGAAATTCCAAAATTTAGCTAAGAATCCTGGTGTAGTACCTCTTGCCCTGATCATCAAACCTGTTACAGTTGTACTATCTAATTGGTATTTATCTTTGTAATAGTCAACTATAAATTATTTAGTTTCTCAGAGTAATTATCTCTGCATTTTTACTGCTCTAAAAAAGATTTCTTTTAACAGGAAATGAGGAGGAGGAGAAATGAGGTAACAGTTGAGCTTAGAAAGAATAAAAGAGAAGAGACACTGCAGAAACGACGGAATGTCCCAATAGCAGATTCTACAGGTACACTAAATATATAAAATTCAAATTTTTGAATTGGAATTAATTTTGCTATGTTTTTATATTCGTTTTATACATCTCAATGATGGGTAAATTATATTTGAAGACAAAAATATGTGCTCAGACTGGGATTTGAACCCAGGACCTTTCGCTTTCTATGCGAATGCTCTACCAACTGGATCGAAGCAATGGTTTCGTAGCATTTGGTGCTTGGGAATTAACAGTGTACATAAAAGAAAAATTTGTGTTTAGATTGGAGTTTCTCAGATAGCTCAGTTTGTAGAGCACATTTGCATAGAAAGCTAAAGGTCCTGAGTTCAAACCCCAGTCTGAGCATATATTTTTCTCCTCAAATTTAATTTTGCTGTATCGAAAACCAATTTTTGTTAAACATTGCATACCATTATTTTAATTTCAAAATCTTACAATTAATTATTTTGTATCAGATGATAAAACTTAATATTTTGAGAAAAATTGTATTTTTTGTGAAATATTTAGTTTTTTATCAGATTTTTTAATGTCATCTAAAATGTAAGTTAACTTAAAAAAACAGAGAATTTAGATTTAATGTAAACTTTTTGAGAACTATGAAAAGATTCATAAATTGCCTATAGAACAGTTAAATTTAGAATATTGCTAAAATAAATAATTTACCAAGTAAATAAATATGTTATTTACTAAATGGATAAATACAAGTTGATTGATATTAATAATTTTTATTTTAGATGAGGACGACATAGAAAGAAATTTGGCAGCAACAAATCTGGAACAGCTTGTAGCAAGCGCTGGCAGTGATAACCCAGTCATTCAACTTAATGCAGTTCAGTCTGCACGCAAACTGCTTTCCTCGGACCGCAATCCTCCGATTGATGCTTTAATTGAAAGTGGTATATTGCCAATTTTGGTTCACTGCCTCGAATGTCATGATAATCCGTCCCTACAGTTTGAAGCTGCATGGGCATTGACGAATATTGCAAGTGGAACATCTCAACAAACACAGGCAGTAGTTGCTGCAGGAGCAGTTCCTCTCTTCTTAAGACTACTACTTTCAAGCCATCAAAATGTTTGCGAGCAAGCTGTTTGGGCTTTAGGTATAAAAGTTCACTCATAAATTTATCAATATAGTCTCCCTCTCCTTTATCTTTAGTTGGATAATTTATTGTTTGGCTGTTAAAACTCTTTTAATTTTTCTGAGGATGGATTGCAGTTTTTAATAGTATCAGGTATTAAATATCATTAAATTATATAGTTTTCTCCAATCTTAATTTCATATAGGTCTAAAGCTATAAATATTTAGATGAAAAATTGAGTTTTATATTTTAGGAAATATAATTGGCGACGGGCCTCAGTTGCGCGATTACGTAATCAACTTGGGAGTGGTACAGCCATTACTGACATTCATTAAGCCAGATATTCCCATCAGTTTCTTGAGGAATGTCACATGGGTGATTGTGAATTTATGTAGGAATAAAGATCCACCTCCACCGGTGCAGACCATCAGAGATATCCTGCCAGCACTCAACATGCTTATCCACCACACTGATATCAATGTGAGTAAACTGTACAGCTTTGGTATGTGTTTAACATGTTTATGGTGCTACACATACTTATAAGATAGTCCATTTTGGCTGAATTTTTATAGGAAGAATCTTTTTGTTTAATTATACCTGCATTTAAAAAAGAAATTATTTCTCAAAATTTCCATTTTACTGAAACCATGGGGCCAATTATAATTTGGATAAACAAATGTAAAAATGACATCAGAGTGCATAAAATATATTATCAATAGACAGCATAAAGAGATGAATTTATGCTTGGATGGGTAAGAGCATCAGCATGTAAAGCTGAAGGTCTGGGGTTCGATTCCTGGTTCAGGGCATAAAAATGTTTCTCTTCACATTAATTGTACATTATCAAATCTTGTATATTGTTAAAATATGTATCAATATATGAAAAAGTTGATGAATTGTATATCAAAGACAAAGAACAACTAAAAGGCTGTAGAAAAAGTGGGATTATTTTACAAACAATAAACATTCCGAATTAGAGACTTGTTAAATGTTTACTACCAAGCTAAGGGAAAAAGACAGTACTTCATAAACTTAAAAATTGAGTTCAAAGTTATATCAATATTTTTTTTCTACAACCAAGATGAAGTTAAAATTAACAAGTACAGTTTCAAATAAGCAGGGAAATTTAATTCTAGCATCACAAATTTATTATTATTGTTATTATTATTTTCCAAATTATTGAATGGCAGATACTGCTGTTTTACAAGGCATGTGTGATGTATGGATTTCATTTTTGATTTATAAAACAGTAAATGGAAGTTACTGCAGATGGTGGTTATTTTTTGTACACTAATTAATAAAAATGATGAGATTAAGAGATTTTTTATTGATGCTTGTATTTACTCCTTTCTTTTTTGTTAAAATTGTAGAGTGGACTCAAAATGCAATTTTAAGAAGAGGCACTCATGCAGATATTGCTTTCGTACAATGTAGCACCTACATACTACTTTCTGTCCTAGTAGAGATGAAAAAAGTGCTAAGGCAGTAACTGAATTTTTATTATAATTTAAAGAAATTTAACTTCTACTGCTTTTAAGATATAGTATGATTCAGAATTTTGAGACGATTACAAAGATACCAAACACACTACATTTTAAATTTCTGCAGTTACTGCCTTTTTCCTTAGCATGGCAGATGAGAGAAAAATAAATTTCCAGGATGGGTCTTAAAACAAAGGAAATTTTGCAATTTCATTGTAGTACCATGAAATCATTGTATGTTAGTAACACTTACATGCTCTACATACATTTAAGGAAACAACTTTTAAATTAAAATTGTTCAAGTAGAGATGAGTTTGGCTGTGACACATTGGATAAAACACAATTTTTTATTTCTTTGAAATGTTGAAATAAAATTTATTTATAATAAAAAAATTAAGAACAATTAATGTCCTGCTATAAAAATTTTACTATATTGTTTAATAAATCAGTTAATTTATAAAAAACATTCAAAGAACAATTAATGTTACTCATGATATTATTACGAAAATAAATATAAAGATCATTAAAAAATTTACTCCTAAATATTGATAATAAATATTTATCGAGAGTAATTTTTAATAAAAATTATAAAAATAATTTTCAGGACCAGTCCCATACTGCAAAACTACCTTCTGGTGATGATGGGACTTGTCCTGAGAGGCCTACATTGTTTTAAAAAAAGTTTTATCAGTTGAAAAGCTGTAACTTTCAAAATACTTAATTTCATATTATAATTTTTATATTGTAATTTTTAATGTTGAATAGATTCTAGTGGACACTGTGTGGGCTCTAAGCTACTTGACCGATGGAGGCAATGAGCAGATTCAGATGGTTATAGACAGTAGTGTCGTACCCAAATTGATCCCATTACTGTCACATAAGGAGGTGAAAGTACAGACGGCAGCTTTAAGAGCAGTTGGCAACATTGTAACGGGTACGGATGATCAGACGCAGGTGGTTTTGAATTGTGATGCATTATCGCACTTCCCAGCACTTCTTACACATCAGAAAGAGAAAATCTGTAAAGAAGCCGTTTGGTTCCTGTCCAACATTACAGCTGGAAATCAACAACAAGTTCAGGCTGTAATTGATGCTGATCTCCTGCCCAAAATTATACGTAACCTTAGTAAAGTAAGTATGCATTTCACAACACTTTTAGTTTGATTTTTTTCAAATAATTTTAAGAGATAAGATAATATCATCAGTAGAGCAAGGAATTATATGAAGAAAATTATATCAATATATGAAATCATAATAACAAAATATGAAAATGGTGACACAAAAATATTATGAAGCTACTATTATCTAAACTTTTACATACATTTACATGCACAGGACCTTTATCTTATATATAAAAATTGTTTGTTTCTTTGTATGTTTGTTTGTTCGTACTTTATGCGCAGCCATACCGTTGATCCAATTGTGATGGGGTTTTTTTGCAAAATGTTCAGGAGATTCCCGGGATGAACATAGGCTATAAGAGAGTTGTGATACTCAACTCCTACACCCTTAAAAATCACCCTTTGTAGTGGAAAACGTGAAAAAAGTAGCTCTTTGGACGCTTAAATGGCTTATGCTGCCTAAACCATAAGAAATACACAAAATTTATGTACACAGAATTGAATATCTCAAAAAGCTCTACAAAAAAGTCTGTGACAGCATATATTTATCTCTTACGGATAACTCACAAAAACCATTTTTGTCTTTCATTAATACCAAGAGTCCCTATCTCTTACGGATAACTTACAATGACCATTTTTGTCTTTCATTGATACCAAGAGTCTCGCGCCGTAGCCAAGAAGGCTTGAAGGCAAGAAGTCTTGGCGCAGAACTACGGAACTTACGCTGGTTTGAGTTTCTCTGGGGGAAGAAATTTTTCTCGTGGAATTTCGGCCAGTATGGGACCAGTTCACAGTGGGTCAGAAATGAAATCTAGCTAAAAAAAACTATTTTGACTCACTCTCATCAATTTATCTTTTTTTTTTCACTCTAATATAATTGTTATATGACGGTTCTTAACTTATCTGCAAAGGAGGGTACAATTCTAATGTTTATGAAGACAATATAAACATCGGAAGTTGCCGATGGTTAAGAACTCATCAGGTCTATATCCCAGTTGCGTTATTAGCTCAGTTCAAGCTCAGTGAGCTTTTCTTCTTATTCTATATGGATACTTCACCTGAAGGTTTGTAATTTTATTAATATATTTAATGTTTCTATATAACCAGATATTATGTTAAATACATGTGGAATCATACCCTCCAAGCACTAAAAAATTTACACAATCTTATTTTAAATTGAGCTACAAAGCAGTGACAGGGAGGGGACCATGCCCCCCCCCGAGAATTTTTTAAAGATAAATTATGATTCCAATTAATGAACTATTATCGTACACTTATAAAATCAAATAAACTTCGGTGTATTAAGTAGCAAAGAGCGTTGCTGACCGGTCACGAGTAAACTGGTGATCGAGTTTCTCATATGTATATATATATGTGCTATATATAATTCTTCTGTATGTGTATTTGTCACTGAACTTCTCCTAAATGACCGGACTGATTTTGATTAAATTTTTGTGTATCTGTTTGAGTCCCTAAAACCATTAGTTGTAGGAGTTCACCTGAAGTGAAAATTGAAAAATCGCTCTAGCGGTCACATTTTTCAACGTTTCACAACTCAATATTGTCCAAAAATGAGCGAAATTCCGACAATTAGAAGTGGAGGTTTACTTGAAATCCGAAATTAAAAACTCCTGTATATCGACTGGACCGATTTGGATGATTTTTTTTTTCTGTGTGTTTGAGTGGGTCCCTGGATGTTTAGATTCACAATTGGACTTGCTAGGTGGCGTGGCGATCGGGTTATAGGATTTATGTCAGATGCGTAGTCATCTGCATTGTTATGTTCCGACATAACTATGTGACTTCATCATTCACACTTCTTGAGCCACAACAGAAGGCTGTAAGAGGTTTTCTTGTGAACTTATTTAATAATATCTAATTATGTCCTAATTGCTGAATTTTATGGTAAAAAAGTAACATTTTTATCGTCTGCCCATGACATGAGAATTGAACGTTCGGGCAGGACATCTGCCGGGTACGCTAGTAATTTATAAATGTACATACCAGCACGTAAATGAGACAAGTAGACCTTATTTGTGGCCCAAGAAATCAAGATGTTCACTGTATTTCTATTTTAATTGGCTTTTTAATTAATTAATTGTGGCCCAATATAAAAAAAATATGTTCATGATTTGAAGCAATTTTCATGGCTTACGACATAGCGTAGTTGTTTGAGGAATCACACTACAAACCAGAATGTCGTGGGTTCAAGGCTCGATGAGGTCAGTATTTTTAGCTGGACCAAACCTTCTGATTGCATCCTGGCCCTGGGGTCAACTTAGCTCCTAATGGAAATGAGTATCAGATGCAGCATGTTCTGGGGGTAACAGCGGCCATCATACAGGGGTGACATCCCAGTGAACAACTCGAGCCGATTGTCTAGAAAGATGGAAGCTTCAACCTCCCATTACGTTTGGATGATTTCTATTTATATTGCAAGAAGATACTGAATTCCATTAGAGGCAAATATAACAACATTAAATTTGATTAATATTTTATTTTAGGAGTTAGACTCATTTTAACATTAATTTGTTCAAGAAATGGGCCTAGCACAGTGTCTAGTCTTGGTTTACTTGTACTTTGAACGATCCAGTTGTCAATTCTGTTCATAATACACAATTAGAAGCTTCTTCTATACTTTTTGATAGTAAACTATAATGCCTGTCTGTTGTTTTGTACGATGAAAGAGTGTGCTCCACATCACATAAGAAATATTAAAAAATGGGGAAATAGAAAAATCTGCAGTTCCTGCTCATGTTTGATCTGAAAAACATAAATTCGGACACTAAATTATTAAAACAGTTAGAAAATACAAAAGAGCTGACTAGTTGGGAAAATATTCTATATTCAGAAGAACAAAAACAGAGTTATGAATTATGAAATACCGACAGAACGTGACCTTGTTTGGAGGTTCTTTGGCCAACCACAGGAGCTAACATCGACATCCAGGGTTAAGCAACATAAATCTAACCAGTCTGGGCAAGATGCTGATGATGGTTATGATATAATCGAAACATGTTCAAGAACAAATCAACATTAATATTGAGGTAAGATGATCAGACTATAAATAATTTAATTAAATTTGATTGTTTCAGAGCACAAGTAGACCAAGTCCAGTATGACATATTTGGAGAAACAAGATGTTAAAAGTTATTAATCCACAATTAATTCTAGGGGTTGTTTCAGAACTCTCTTTGCAATATAGTAAGATTTAATCAACTACGAACGTGGAGTTAGAATCATTTTAAATTAATTTGTTCAGGAAATGGGCCTAGCACAGTGTCTAGTCTTGGTCTACTTGTACTTTGAACAATCCATTTATCAGTTCTGTTCGTAATACACGGTTAGAAGCTTCTATACTTTTTGATAGTAAACTATAATGCCTGTCTGTTGTTTTGTACGATGAAAAAGTGCGCTCCGCATCACATTATGTTATGCGAGTATACTTGTATCGTGTTATATTTGGTAGTTTGATGTAAGTGAGAATAATATTGGCCTTACCTACAAGAACTTCACTAATTTCAAAAAGCACTACTTCACATTTAGGAGCAACAGTTTTTTCCTACAATTAAATGATGTAATCCACTCACAAAGTAAGGACTGGTCTCGGGTAGCAAGAAGGAACTAGCTGCTACCTGACTAGAAGGGTAGGAGGTTGTTGTTCGTACATTTTTGTTCTATATTTGAAGAGAAAAATTTTTGCCTAGACTGAGACTCGAACCCGGGACCTTTGGCTTGCCGGGCCAAATGCTCTACCAACTGAGCTACCGAGGCGAGTTACGATATAGATGCAAATTTTTCTCATATACGTTGTAATTCCCTCTCGCCAAATGCTTTTGAAACCATTGCTTCTATCTTTGCAAATGGCGGCTTCTTAATTAAGAAGACATTTATTGGGAATTTAACATTACTTTATAAAGCTAGTAAGGCTTCTAATGATGTTTTTATTATTGATTTAACATTTCTCAATGAAAGATAAATTATATTTGAAGAGAAAAATTTTCGCCTAGACCGAGACTCAAATCAATAATAAAAACATCATTAGAAGCCTTACTAGCTTTATAAAGTAATGTTAAATTCCCAATAAATGTCTTCTTAATTAAGAAGCCGCTATTTGCAAAGATAGAAGCAATGGTTTCAAAAGCATTTGGCGAGAGGGAATTACAACGTATATGAGAAAAATTTGCGTCTATATCGTAACTCGCCTCGGTAGCTCAGTTGGTAGAGCATTTGGTCCGGCAAGCCAAAGGTCCCGGGTTCGAGTCTCGGTCTAGGCGAAAATTTTTCTCTTCAAATATAATTTATCATTCATTGAGAAATGTTAAATCGATAATAAAAACATCATTTTTGTTCTACTTATTCATCTTGGATCATGTTCTTGTTATGTTTCAGACTAAAACCTCCATCTAACTTGTCATTCCATATCTCCTCATCCAATTATTTATTTTTATCAAATTCATGTATCTTAACTACTTACTTATTTTAGGAAGTTCAAAAGACAAACATTTATTAATCAAAGCACTCTTCTAAAAGTTAAAGAAGATAATGTAAAATTTAGGAAATTCACATATCATCCATTAAAACACCACAAGTTTCAAAAAATTTTTAAAGATTTCAACATAAGGTTAGCACCCAAAAATGATTACAGCATCAGTAGGCTGATTAGACCTAATAAGATTGAGAAAATTAAAGAAGAAAACAAATCAGGGATTTATCAAATTAAATGTGAAGAATGTGAGAAATTCTACATAGAAAAAACTAAGAGAAATTTGAAAACTAGAGTGAAAGAACATCTCAGGAATGTCAAAAAAGGGGAAGTAGAAAAATCTGCAGTGGCTGCCCATGTAAAACATCTTATCGAGAAAGAAGCTGAATTATTAAAACAAATAGAAAAACCAAAATAACTTACTGTTTGGGAAAAGATCTACATTCAAAAGAGCGAAAAGAAGAAATTAATGAACTTTGAATTTCCCGGTGAGAATGACCTGGTTTCGAGGTTTTTCAGTCAGCCAATGGAAGGAGAGAAGGACAGCTCTTCAAGACGACAGAACAATGGTCGTGACGATACTGAGGATGGAACAGAAACTATGTTCCGAAACTAGTTTATAATCAAATAAGAAGAACAATATGAGGCGAGTGATAAAAAATATTCTACCTTAATTATGTATCTTGTTCAGTATGGGACACAGAAATTTTCACTTACCTACTATGTTACTTTGTCAAAACATTTTAGAATTACAGTCATTTCGAAAATGTTTTTAACAAATTCCTAGAACTGTTATTGAAAAAATACCAGAATTTCAAAGTTGTAAAATATGAAGCAATATGAAATTTTCACTAAAATATGAACATTTTGCCAAAATATTATAAAATATGAAGTTTTTTTTGTCTTTTTTGATTCTGCACATCATAAAATGTGAAGATACTTTGTCTCAGCGCTCTCTGACTAACAGTTTAAAACATGAAATTTCATAAAATTCCTCACTCTAATCATCATATTTAATTAAAAAAGTTAAATTTTTAAGGTACTTAGAAAGCCATTCCATTAGCCTTAATCTTTGTCAGGTGGTAGCATTTCTATCTTTTGGATCTGGATGCAGTAACCAATGTGACCCTGTTGTTGCTGATTTGTCTGTTGGTTGAGGATGTTTAAATCGGGTAAAAATTTGTATAAGGTCTGCATAGAATTATTAGTTTAATTTGGTCGTCTAGTGATTATCAAACTGTAGGATTCAAGATTTACATATTCTGCCAGCTGGGACTGATACATTTTTTTTTTCCGATTTAAAAAATCCTAATTTGACAACCTTTGAAAGAGAGTTAAAGCAGTTTATCTTATAGATTTACTTCGGGCACATTGTAGCATAGTTGGTTATAGCATTATGCTACAAGATGTAAGGTGGGAGTTTGAATCCCAACAGGGATTAGGATTTTATACTGGTTGAAACCTGACAGGAGCCATGGCCAGACATTTTGTCTGTACATTCTTACCTCTTATGGTTGTTTTTGTCGAACATATGTTTCAAGACTTCTGAGTCCCATTGTCAGCGATTACAGACTGAATTTTCTCAAGTTGTCAGCCCTGATTCTTGATTCCTGCTCTCTCTAAAAAACATATGTTCGACAAAAACAACCATAAGAGGTAAGAATGTACGGACAAAATGTCTTGATTATTAAACAAACATCTTAATAATAGTGAGTGGAGAATATATTTTTAACGACTCACCTCATATGATTTCAAATTTCTTTGATACTGGCGGTTTCAGACAAGATATTGTCTGAAACCACCAGTATTCTCCACTCACTGTTAATGATATAATCTCATAATGTTTAATTCCCAATATTAATTTAAATATAAAAAAATAAAACCTCTTAATGTTACTTCCTATTGTATTTTAAAATAAAATGAGTATGTAATGTTTACTTTGGTGGTAAAGGTGGCCATCATTCAGGGCATATAACCAGGCTGATTGTGTAGAAAGATCGGAGCCTTGACTTCCTATTACTCCAAGGACATTTTACCTTTACCATAGATTTATAGCACAAAATAATTTCAACTCTGAAATATGGTTGGGTCTTGTATCATAGCTGAGCAGTTTAAAGCATGATGCCTTGGTGCGATGCTACGGGACATCACTGGTTCGAGTCCCCATGAGTGAAGGAATTTTCTCATGGAACTACGGCCATTATGGGACTAGTACCCACCCAGCATTGTGAGAAATTTGGGTAGCTCCAATAAGTACCGGTACCAGCTATAATGACCTATAAAGGAATCATTTTATCCATTTTTATTGACCACATGTCACTCCTATCCGATATGGCTAGATGATTGTCCATTTCTTTAATTAACACATGTGGATGTGAGGTTAGAAGCCGGCTGGTAGGTCGAGGTCGTGTCATGGTATGGAAATAGAGTTGGAACCCTTCTGAAATATGTTCTGAAATGATTTGTCTATTGGTTGAGGACATTTAAATAAACTAACATTTTGTAATGTTTTATTTTAGGAAGTAATATTTTGAGGTTCTTTTAATTATTTTATTTTGAGTCTGTTTATCTTACCTTAATGTTAATGTTGATTTGTTCTTGAACATATTTTGATGTCTGGGCAAGTTGATGAAGATGATTGAGAGCCAATTGAAACATGTTCAAGAACAAATCAACATTAATATTGAGGTAAGATAAACAGACTCAAAATAAAATAACAGTTTGTATTTTGTCAATGTAGAATTGTCAGTGGTTTCGAAGTTTATTAAACTATCAAGCTTAATTGATTCAAGTTTGTAGATTCAAATGTAACTTGGGTGAGTGAATTCAGATTAAAAAAAATCTTAATTTTTAGCTACCTTTGAAAGAGAATTAATGTCATGAATTCCAAAGACTTATAATATACAAAAGAATTTCAACCCTGTGAAGAAATTTTCTTCAATAGTTTATTCCCAACTTTGAAGTGTAGTACTAATTTCCTGAGAATGTAAAGAATGCTGTTAAATAAAATACTATCACTACAATTTACATTTACTTTTATAGTTCCCCACCATTATAAGTATTATAATATTTTCAACATAACTATAAAATAATATCTCATCACAATTGGACTGCATTTAGAGAATAAGTGTTTGTAAGTTCTGTGTTAATTTAAATTTATATGAAGCAAAGTTAATAATTTATATATTACATTTGGGAATTTTTAACATTATGAGGTTAATAAATTATGAAGTTAATAATGTCTGGAAATGTATGTTGATGTGTAAAAGCTATGACTAATTTCAGGGAGAGTTCCAGACACAAAAAGAGGCTGCATGGGCAATCAGTAACTTGACAATCAGTGGCAATAGGGAACAAGTGGCACGGCTGATATCAGAAGGGGTGATACCTCCATTCTGTAACCTGCTGAATTGTAAGGACATGCAAGTGATTCAAGTGGTGTTGGATGGCATCAATAACATGCTCAAGATGGCAGGACCACAAGTAGAACAACTTGCCAACATGATCGAGGAATGTGGAGGTATGTATCATGATCTTTGTCACTGATAAGTTAAGGGAGTGAATCATACAAAAACAAACACAGATATGAAGAGATAGACTGACAATTCTCTCTCTAGTAATATTGCAACTAGTGTAAGTGAATATCTGTCTTGTCACCATCTTAAGAGTTTGGTTTTGACTTTTGAATACATGCAAAGTTAGAGCTATAATTTTATTATTGTTTATTCTTTCTTCACTCACCTCATACTTCTTAATACATAACTTAATACTATAATTTTATATTAATATAAAATTTATTTATATATCATTATTTACAAAGGTTGATTTTTAATTCTGGCATCTATTTTTTTTTTCCTCGATATATAGCATTTTACATGATTCTAAGTTTTACGGGACTTTGATGTAGTCATCAGTGTTGCATATGTGTTCTCAGTGTTATGAAGCCGTTGGATCCTATTGGCACTGCGTACTCTGTTGATGGTGCAAATAGAGCTGTTGATTGTCTGTAAAATATCTTGGAAACAAATCCTATAAAGTGCTTCCTTGCACAGGGACTTAAATTCAAAGAGTATGGAGAGTGATAAAGCACTTTCTAACACCAATGATAGAACAATATAGACACATCTGCTGTATGTGCCCTAGCATTGTCATGCAGAACAAAGGGTGGGTAATCCATAAAGTGTCACCATTTTCTTCTCAGTGCTGCTTGCAGATTATCACCATCATCTTCAAGGTATGGCCAGTTCTGCTCCCCTCTGCACAATATATTACAGGTCATCCTTCCAACGTCGTTTCGGTTTTTCTACATTTCTTTGGCTTTCAGGTCTATAATAAAATATCTGTTTTGATAAACGATTATTTGGCATTCTTTGTACATTCACAGTTAAATATGGGAATTAACATTATGAGGTTCTTAATTCATAAATTAAAGAGTCATTTTTTACATCTTACCTCATATTTTATGTTTCCTTAAACACGGGAACTAGTTTTTAAGAGAACCATCTCTCTCATTTTGACTCATAATGTTGGTTGAAAATGAGAGAGATGGTTCTCTTAAAAACTAGTTCCCGTGTTTAAGGAAACATAAAATATAAAGTAAAATGTAAAAAAATGACTCATTAATTTATGAATTCTTTGTACATGATCAAACCATTTACATTTATTTCTGTATATTCTCTTGTTTATATTATATGGTTGTAATTCATCTCTGATGTCTTGACTTCTCTTTTGATCTCTTAAAGATACATCTGTAACGGATCTCAGGAATCTCATTTTTATTGTTTCTCAATTTTATGTTTATCAGAGATCGTTAAGGGGTCAAATCTCAGACCCTATGTATAGCCAGATTAAATGGTTTCAATAAGAGAATAATATCAAACAAATTAAAGAAATTCAAAAAGTAAAACAACTTAAAGATTGCTCTACCCTACAAACTGTTAGTAAAGAAAAGAAGAAAAGAAAATTACTTACCACCCGGTAGTACATAGGAAATTTCAAAAAAATGTTTGACAAACACATTACTTTGGCACCAATAAATAAAATTAGTGTGGAAAAACTTCTAAGTACCAATAAAAAAATCAACATCCCAGACAGTAAGAAATCTGGAATGTATCAAATAAATTGTAATGATTGTAGCAAAGTATACATAGGAAAAACAAAAAGGAATTTGGAAACACGCCCTAAAGAACATTTTAGAAATATTAAAAATTGTGAAATTGAAAAATCAGCAATTGCTGCACAGAGTTTACTAGAACATCATAAAATTGAAAAAGAGGCAAAACTTTTGAAACAGTTAGATAAACCGTTGGAATTGGCAGTTTGGGAAAAGATATTCATTCAGAAGAATAAATATCGATCTATGAACTTTGATATTCCGTTGGATAAAAATCTAATTTCAAAATTTATAATCCCAACCAAAGATGGCAGCACATGAGTATTGTCCATAGAGAAATCTACAACCAGAGAATTTCATCAGTGGAAGTCATGACTGAAGAGGGACAAGATATTGTCTGAAACCGCCGGTATCAAAGAAATTTGAAATTGTATGAGGTGAGTCTTTAAAAATATTGTAAATCAATGGTAAAGAGAAAAATTTTTGCCTGAACCGGGAATCGAACCCCGAACCTTTAGCTTTCCATGCTAATGCTCAGACCACTGAGTAATCCAGGCTTCATTCTCATCCAAGCAGAAATCCTTCCTTTACCTTACTCTACTGGTCCCACATTCAATTGCAATGAATCATTCACAAATACACAATGAATGTCTTCTACCTGAAGAAGACATGAAGGGACTCCACACAGCTATAGCATTATTTATTAAATTAATATTGAGAAGCTAAAGCTATTACTATGATAGAAATAAGTAAATTAATAAACACAAATTATTGTAAATCAATGGTAAAGAGAAAAATTTTTGCCTGAACCGGGAATCGAACCCCGAACCTTTAGCTTTCTGTGCTAATATGTTCACCATTCACTATTAATTAACCGTATGTTAACGTTGGAATGGTTACTGTTTTTTAAATTTTCAATTGAGTTTCCCTTGTGGTCTTATTTCTTAAATATCTTCTTATTGAACCACATATGTTGAAATTTTCCTAATTCTTCTCCATATCCAAATTTTGCAGGTACGATATGTTTCTCAGATAATTAAAATAACCTTCAGAAAGATTGGTCTCTTTTGATGTTACTTCATTATTCACAAACATCCCGACTGACACAACTTTGAAAATTTTAGAAAAATGGTTGAATGAAAACAAATTAGATGATGATAGCGTTAAAGAATACATAAAACTAACAAAATTATGCTTAAATCAAATGTTCTTCACATTTAGAGGAAAATACTTTAGACAAAAATCAGGACTCGCAATGGGAAATCCATTATCACCATTCTTAGCAGACATGTTTATGGGGAACTTTGAATGTCATGTAACCAAAGCACATCCTTTGATGTTTAAATTTTGGAGAAGATATGTAGATGATATCATAGCAATAGTAAAAGAGAAACAATTAGAAGATGCCATTAAACTGTTAAATATTCAAAATAAAACTATCAAATTTCCAATGGAAATAGAAAATAATCATGAAATACCATTTTTAGACCTTAAATTAATTAGGAATGAAGAAAAAAAGAAAATAGAATTTGGAATCTACAGAAAAGAAACTCACATCGACAATTATATAAAAGCTACTGGATTTAACCATTTTTCACACAAACAGGCAGTATTTAATAGTTTAACACACAGACTTGTGAATGTCCCCATGAGCAAAGAAAATTACAATAAAGAGAAAAGAACACATCAATAAAAATTGCTAAGGATAATGGTTTTCAAAAGAAGATGATACACAAGAAAATAAATAAATTCAAAGAACAAAAAGTCATCAATGAAAGTACTCTTCAGACAGATAAAAATATAGGCAAAAAATTCAAGAAGTTCACATACCATCCTTTCGTATTTGACAAGTTTCAAAAAATTTTCAACAAATTCAACATTAAATTAGCACCTAAAAATGATTACAGCTTAGGTAATTTAATAAAAACCAACAAAATGAAAAGATTGAAGACTGCAAAAAATCGGGAATTTATCAAATTAATTGTAAAGATTGTGAAAAGATATACATAGGAAAAACAAAAAGGAATCTAAATACAAGATTAAAAGAACACCTCAGAAATGTTAAAAATGGAGAAACCGAAAAATCTGCAATAGCTGCACATGCCTGGTCAGAAAAACATAGAATAGAAACCAAAACAAAATTACTTAAACAATTGGAAAAACCGAAGGAACTCACAATTTGGGAAAAAATTTACATATGCAAGAATGAAAATACAACTATGAATTTTGAAATACCCGGTTATAAAGAAAGAGGCCTGATTTGGAAATTCTTCGGTCGGCCACCAGATGGCGCGGAGGTCAGTCTGCAGGATAGAAGGCCGTTGGACGTTAGTTGTGAACGTGACGCAGCATTGAGAATGTCACAAAAGATGTGAAGAAACCCAGGGTCTGCTATGAATTATGAAGTATGAGGTGAGTGAAATAATAAAAAATAAACAATTAAAATAAGTTACTTGTTCAGTAATGTTTGTTCCAGTTACAATTTTTGTCCTTTTATGTTGAGTTCCAATAAATACTTGCAGATTGTTCCATAAAAATTAACTGTAATACTCCACATTAATGCTCTGTCTTGGGGAAAGGTATGCTTTAAGATCACACCATTTCAGTCATAGGCAAGAATGATTATAGCCTTCACATTGGTAAAGGTCTGCTGAACTATTGTTTTTCATGGTGATCGATAATAACACTACTCTCTGAAAGGGCTTTTGAGCTGTGGTTCTTAAATCTGGTCCAATTTCCATAAGAAGGTCTGTCCTTTGCGCTCATAGCACATTTTTGATACAATTTTCTGCGCTTTTAGTTAGTCCTTTGGATATGAAGCACAGTAGATGATGTCATCCTGTATTTTGAACCAACTCATGGATTAAGTTCTTACCCATCTCTAGTAATGCCATGTTTGTCACTACTTGTGGGTGACTAAATCGAATCATGTCCAGTGCACTTTTGCATCCTTGTCTGAAGGCTCTAACCTACCGTGCTACTGTTTGGTAAGATAACACAGCTGTAATGCAGATCTGTTGCAGTTCTTGTTGACACTGCTGTGCCATGTGATCTTTGACATATTGAATTTTTAACCAGTTTCTCTGTTCCTACTTTGAAAATATTGTGACTGCATTCCAGTACTTGGTCACTCCTACTCATCTAATGTTGTCACTGTGAGCAGACATGGAAGGAGAGAGTGAGTTTGTTGCTTTGATGGAGGGGAAGCCAAGTAAGCAACCTGTGCTATAAATGACATTGCCTGGCTCCTTTGCACAGCTTTGCTGCAGCATAGTTACCACTATTAAAAAAAATCCTGATGTTTATTTGATTATTAATTTAAGAAGAATGAAATTCATCCATTTTCTTGGACAATATATTAGTATCCAATCTAAGGGTAACATTTTTTCTCTTCAAATATATTAGTACTCATTTATGAATTTTTTGCTATTTTAATCAAATTAATTGGATTTAAGTTTGTGCAGTACTGAGTGAATGGAAATGGATTGGAACAAAATTGGCAACTTAAGACTCGTGGGGTGGCAAAATCTTCCTGCTTTAGCACTGAAAGGCCTGTTACCAGTATGTCTCTTTATGTCTGAGTAAAACATGACAGAACACAATAATAGAAATCCACAATGTACTAAATTCAACCATTGAGATTCTGGATGCAATATGAACTTTTATTTTCTAAATTTTTATTTTAAATGTATCACTTGTTACTGAAGGACAAATTATATTTGAAGACAAAAGTTTTTGCCTAAACTGGGATTTAAACCCAAGTTCTCTGGTTATGGAAAACCAGAGACCTTGGGTTCAAATCCCAGTTTAGGGGAAAATTTTTCTCTTCAAATATGACCTTGGATGGTTTGTTTTAGGAAGCAATATTTTAAGGTTCTTTTAATCAAGTTTTTTTTGAGAGTGGAAACATCTTACCTCAAATTAATGTTGATTTATTCTCATTAATAAACATTAATTTGAGGTAAGATATTTCCAGTCTTGAAAAAACTTATGGCCATAGATGTTAAAGTGTATATAAAAATGTATTATTATTATTATTTTTTTTTTAATGTCGGTAAAAGTTTTGCAAGAAAAAAATTGAGAATTCTCATCTTAATTAGCTTCATAGAATAAATAATTGATTTTTATTTTTAGGATTGGACAAAATAGAATCGCTTCAAAATCATGAAAATGTTGAAATCTACAAGTTGGCCTATGACATCATAGAACAATATTTTTCGGAAGATGTAAGTATAAAATATAGAATTTTTTTACAAAATAACCTTCACAATGTAGGATTAAGTTACCAAATAAGCCATCACTTCATATAGAAGATTAGACATGCATAAAAATTTTGATAAACATAGGGGAGCTATAACAATTCTGAGGACAATGGAAATTATGTTGATCAAGAAGACATGACTGGGTGGGATTGTACAAGACAAGCTTTTTACTTACGCTACTTATGCCATTTTTTATGTAATTTAAGGTATTATAAAGTGTTAATGATACTACTTATCTGTGAAATATAACCATCCTCAAAATTTGTAAATGTATCATGAAATGAACTAGTGGAAATATGAATTTATGTTGTAACCATCAGACATGTTGAATTTTTCATAGAATAACTGATATGAAGACGTAATTTATTTTACGTATCAAATCACATTTAAAATGCAAGGAACCTAAAAGGTTATAATGGCGGTTGAAAATGAATGACAAGATCATTTGAAAACTATAGTTACCGTGTTTGAAAAACATGAAATATGAGGTAAGATGTTAAAATGACTCATTAATTTATTAACCTAAAAGGTAACCAAACCTAAATCAATTACTCTAACCTAGGTGAATTCCAGGGAACGTCCTTTTTATTATTTTACGCGGTTAAATAAGTAAAAAGATAAATCCGGACCTAATTTGTTGAAACCATAGATATGGTACACAGATATGAATCCCATGATTAAATGTACACGTTGTGCTCATTTGTGGTTCATCGCTGGTTAGAAGTAAGAACTGTTGTAACCTTTGTGGTCATGACAGGAAATAGTGCCACTTTATTTTCATATTTTTGAGTAAAATAATGAAGTGATAATTACATCTCTTAGGTAAATACGTTCAATATAGTGTTTTATTAATATTTCTTGCAATTAGGTACTCTTAAAGTGGGTAGATAAAAAGCTTGTCATCTCCCATCCGGCCCATGACTGTTTTCAGTTATAAATAAATGACATTTGTATTTAAATTACTCTGTATTTCAAACAAATTATAGAACTTTCCCTACTCTCACTGCACTGGCTATCAGCAAAGGAGAAGGTACTATCTCTGTTGCAAAATTACCAGACTTCAGAAGTTATGCAAATATAATAATGTTAATTTTTGAAGAGAAAAATTTTCGCCTAGACCGGGACTCGAACCCGGGACCCTTGGCTTTCCGGGCCAAGTGCTCTACCAACTGAGCTACCGAGGCGAGTTACGATCTAGACGCAAATTTTTCTCTTATGTACGTTGTAAGCCGCCATTTGCAAAGATAGAAGCTATGGTTTCAAGCATTTGGCGCGAGGGAATTACAACGTACATAAGAGAAAAAATTGCGTCTAGATCATAACTCGCCTCGGTAGCTCAGTTGGTAAAGCACTTGGCCCGGAAAGCCAAGGGTCCTGGGTTCGAGTCCCGGTCTAGGCAAAAATTTTTCTCTTCAAATATAATTTATCCTTCTATGAGAAGTGTTAAATTAATAATAAAAATCGTCATAATAATGTTAAATTTAACAAAATTGCTATGGGAAGTAAAACTATTAGGCACTATGAGTCAAGAGTTTAGCTGATGGAGGTAAATTATTCGGTGAGAAATACATGTATTTTTTATGAGGTGAGAAGTAAAAATGTTGAGTTGATTTATGTAATATATATATATATATATTTAAAGAAAAATCAACGTTTGAACTAGGTATTGAACCGCAGATCTCCGACTCTGTAAGTTGGTGTGCAGCCCACTACACCATTCAAAACATGGCACAAACACCAACATTTCTTTTCACTTATACAATTCTGTTATGTCTGCAGATAGCTAGAGTTATTAACAACGCTATCAGATGACTTCTATTCAAGGCATTTTTAACGAGAATTTTACAATACTTACATTAAGCGGTAAAGCTTATTATTTTGATGTATTATTTAGTTTAACATGTTCCAATCCTGGACAAACTTATTTTTTGAGAACGAAGATCAACATTTGAATCGCGGACCTTCGACTCTCTACGTTATTGTGCAGTCCACTACACTACACTACACATGTTTGTGCCCTGTTTGGAATGGTGTAGTGGGCTGTACAAACATCAGAATATGTAATATAATAATGTTATTTTATTTTTTGAACAACTCAACAAGATATAGTTAAAATTATTTTTATGGTTTATAGCTGCACATTTATTTATTTATTTCTTTATTTTTATCTTTATTTAATATCTCCCACCTTTGTATGCATATTTACGTGCCTACACCTCTACTGTATATCTGTATTTTGACCAGCCTCGTGGGTTAGTGGTCAGTGTTCCTGACTACTGTTCATGAGGTCCCAGGTTCGAATCCCGGTCGGACCATAGGAATTTTTCCTTAAAGGGAATTATTCCTGTGGTTGCCAATGGTCTGGAATTTAGGTTAAGAACTCTCCTGACGCTTCATTATCATTTATCACCCATCATATTGGGGTAACATAACTCCATCTTCCAGATGCCCCAACCTAAGAAATAGATTACATTTCTGCCAATTGCTAGGGGTGAAAGCCAGAAATGTCATAAAAGACAACTTGGTGGCATTAGACAAAAAAAAAATCTGTATTTTAAATTTATTTTCACTGCTTTATCAAATTGAAAATTATTATAATATAAATAAAGTATAAGTTCTATGTCATCTCTGTCAATAAAAAACTATTTTCTCCCTCTTGTCATATACTCAAATATTGTCTTCAATAATCTGTACAGCATCGACCTTAAGAATTAAGTATCTGATTATGATTACCTTGTTTAAACTTGGCAGTTCTTGCTGAAAAAAGAATTGATGCATTTTATAACTGACTTCATAAAATCTTCATATTTATCTAATAAGGGAATTGTGCATTTTTTTAGGGTTATTTAATTTATTGCCATTCAGTTTTACTACCCTCCTGACACTAGCTTTTTCTACTCCACTACTTTTTGCTGCAGTTTCAGCCACCTTATTCAAATTACACGATGGATTCTTAGCAGTTAATGTATTGAACAAATTCAGTATAAATCTCTCAATGTTGTCGAACTGTTTTTCTCTTATGTTTTATGATACTATTATTAGCCAAAACTCAATGATGTTTCATGCATAGAAGGCCTTTGACCTACCAGCCAGCTGTTGGCCTCATGTCCACATGTGACATTTACTGAAGGGAATGATCATCCAGCCAGTATGTCAGCATGTGTTGAGTCCACCAGGCATGATAGTTGATTTTTTCAGATGCTACTTATTGAGTTGAGATTGATCCTATACTGGTCGATACTCAATGAGAAAATTTCTTCTCATGAAAACTTCTTCGCATGGGAATTCAAATTAGCTGTGGCTCTGCGTCAAGGGATGATGCCTTAGATTACTCAAGTGTGTGACTTTATATGTTTATATATCATCATCCATGCAAGTATTAGGCCATGTGGCCTGTTACGGCCTCAAAGAGGAATTTTCCATCCAGTGCTTTTTTGGATATATATGTCTATACCCATACATCTCCATAAGGGGTAGGGATGATCCTTTATGGGAGCTATTTATTTAAGCTTATTTCTCTACAGATGTTAGCAGGTGACAAGTGCGTAGCTCATCAATTCAATGAGGCATCTAATGGGCAAATAGGATGAGAAATGCTGAATAAATATTGCTCTAATTTTGGCAAGAGGTTGTTTTATGAGCCTAAAATCTTTAGACTCAGGAGATACTGCTTAAAATCTCTCCCAGAGGACTTTGTCCCTTGGATTTTTTCATCCTAAAAATCTGTTGATCTCACCAGGACCACAGGCATGAAATCATCAAGATTGATTATAAATATATATATATATATATCTCCATCCATAGTAATTCTGTCCGAGGGCAGGTCCTTCACTGCAATCATAGCATTTTCATGCTATGCTTGCAGCTTTACTAGGAAATTGTAGGTGTTGTAGCTTCCCATTGCTTTCCACACCGGTGAAGGATGATGATGATGATGATGATGATAATGATAAGGATGATGGTGATGATGACCATATGATTTTGGGGACCGTTTGGGCCTTAAAGTTTTCCTGACATTTGTCTTACAGGAGAGGAAAAACCCCGATAAAAACCTCTCCCAGAAAAACTGCTCCGACCGGGGATCGAACCTGGGCCCGCTGCGTGACAAGGCAGCATGCTATCTTGAGACCACAGCAGTGGACTATATGTATATGTGTGTGTGTGTGTGTGTGTATATATATATATATATATATATATATATATATAGTATTACCCTGCTTTTACATTCTGCATTTTATGTTTTTCTGCCTTTTACAACATTCTTTAAAGGTCTCTTCAGTCTCCTTATATTCACAATGTGTTAAAAACCTCGCTTTTACATTTCTGAAATTTTGTTTTCCCCCAATTTACGTCACATCATGTCGATCTACAGTGTTAAAGATTGAAGATAATCAGTTTCTTTGATCGATTATCTTGCATCTGTACAATCGATATATAGCAAAGCAAAATTATTGAGCCGACGAAGCTGGCTGCTGTACAATCGATAAAGAGCAAAGCAAGTTTAATGAGCCAATGAAACTGGCTTTTGTACAATTGATAAAGAGCCAATCATCGAGCCAAGAAGTTGGCTCAAAACTTTCAAACATTTCTGAAATTCAACCCGTGTACTTCTATGGCAAAATCATTTTTTTTTAAGTCTCTCAATAAAGAATTACAGTACTGCTTGCTGAACCTCTCCTTGTTATTTATTTTTTAAATGGTGAAAGTAAAAGAAATAAAGTAATTTTATGTTTACAGCAGTTCAAAGCACACATCATATTGAACTATTATAGGAATATGAGGTTTAATTTAAAAATAAAATTCTTTACATCTCATCCGATATCCTGTCTTATGAATAAATAAAAGAGGATATGAGGTGAGGTGTAAAAAGTTTTATTTTCAATTAAAAGAAACATACATTATTTAACAAATATTGTATATTATCCCAGTCAGTGCTTTTTTTTTTGCATATTCTAGTATGGTTGCTGAATATCAGGATCAACATTTTTTAGCTCCTTCTCATTTCCCATAATTTACACCATCCCTCAATTTACACCACTTTTCCTCTGGTCCTTTGAAAAGTGTAAAAGAGGGGGTATACTGTAGTATATTATCTGCATCTGTTTTTTCATGTTCTGGAATGGATGCAGAGTATGGGGGTCACCTTTTTTGAGCTGATCTTCATTTCCCCTCAATTTACACTTTCCCCATGGTCGCTTGAAAAGTGTAAATGAGGGGAAATACTGTGTATATCTATGTATGTATGTATGTGTGTGTGTTGTATATATATATATATATATATATATATATATATATATATGGAGAATATAATACATATATAAGAAAAATAAGTGTTTGAATTGGATTCGCCTGGTGGTGTAATGGATAACACGCTGTGGATTCAGACTCAGAGTTCCGGGTTCGAATCCCGTCCAGGCATTTATTTTATTAATGTTCAACTTCATTTATTTCTTACATCCGTCAAACACCAAATGCTACTAAATAAATATATATCTACATTTAGTATTTGAAGAAAGTAACACTGAAGTTTCTTTTAATTATTATGAGTTTGGGATTTAGACTCAACTCATTTTTTATTTAATTTTCTTGCAGACCATGGTTTATTGTAATATATCTACATTTTAACTAAATTTTATAAGAGAAAAATTTAAGAACCATGCTGGTAAACAGAACACAGTCTACTGAGAAGATGATCTCTTCTTTGCTGTTACTTACTGAACTGGGCTCTTGAACAATAGATGACTTCCCACTCTCCTGCCTCCCCGCATATTATCATAATAAATTATGTTTGTATCACATTAGTTGTATAACTCTTAACTTAAAATCAAGATATAACAAAACAAGTCAGTGGTTAAGAATTGTATATTGGTTTTTTTTATTAAAACATTTGAGAACATGATAAATAACAATATTTTCTTTCTTGTGTACAAAGCTTTTGGGGGTCTAGATAAGAATTGTAATAATGTTTCTATTAATATTTTATTTTAGGAAGTAATATTTTGAGGTTCTTTTAATTATATTATTTGGAGTTTATCTTACCTCAATATTAATGTTGATTTGTTCTTGAACATGCTTGATTGGAAATCAATCATCTTCAGGATCTTGCCCAGACTGGTTGGATTTATGTTGTAAACCCTGGATGTCAATGTCAACTCCCTCCTGTGGTTGGCCAAAGAACCTCAAAAGAAACCTACAAATTAGAACCAAAGAACACATAAGAAATATTAAAAATGGGGAATAGAAAAATCTGCCTTTGCTGTTCATGTTTGGTCTGAAAAACATTATATAAATTCGGACACTAAATTATTAAAACAGTTAGAAAATACAAAAGAGCTGACTATTTGGGAAAAAAAAAATCTTTGTTCAGAAGAACAAAAACAGATTTATGAATTTTGAAATACCGATGGAACGTGACCTCATTTGGAGGTTCTTTGGCCAACCACAGGAGGGAGCTGACATCGACATCCAGGGTTTACAACATAAATCCAACCAGTCTGGACAAGATGCTGAAGATGTTGATATCCAATTGAAACATGTTCTAGAACAAATCAATATTGAGAAGCTAAAGCTATTACTATGATAGAAATAAGTAAATTAATGACCACAATTAAATTATTGTAAATCAATGGTAAAGAGAAACATTTTTGCCTGAACTGGGAATCGAACCCCAAACCTTTAGCTTTCCGTGCTAATGCTCTGTCCACTGAGCTAATTGAGGCTTCATTCCCATCCAAGCAGAAATCCTTCTTTTACCTTACTCTACTGGTCCCACATTCAATTGCAATGAATCATCATTCACAAATATACAATGAATGGCTTCTACCTGAAGAAGACATTGTTTCTATTATTCATTTCATATGTTCATCTCTTTAATTAAATCTATGGCCTTCGTGATTTTCAACAGGTATCTCTCCTGAAGCTAAGATGTATTTTAATTAGAAATATTAACTTTCCCTTTGGCACACTCAAAATGCTAAAAAAACATAGTGCACATACAACCACAGAGTTGCCACTATCATTTTAACATGATATACTACAGTCACAGAATTTTCAATCTTTATTTTTTCATGCACTATTCTCCTTCTTGTAGATTCTGTTACTGTTATATATTAGAGTAAAAATGTGTCATTTAGTTTTATATCAGTAATGATGTTCACTATATTTTTAAAAAATGTTTGAAACTCTCTTTCATTTATTGGATTATCATAAGTAATGCCACGAGTGATTTCCAAATTATCGATAAATTCACGACTCACGAAGTGAGGAGTGAATTTATCTAGAGAATTTGGAAATCAAGAGTGGCATTTGTTAGGACTATTTAACGAATAAAATAAAGCTGTTTACTCACAAATCATTATTTAACTACAGTTATTTAAAAATATTTTTATATTTAAAGTAAACGGTGATGTTTGAAAACTAATGAGAAACGATAGGTAGCCTACGCTTCTACTGCTTCTTTTGTTTATCACTGCAACCAGATCATACTATTTATTGCCAAAGGAACGCAATATTGTAAGAATGCTCTCTAGTGGAGAAAAAATGAAACACATCAATCTGTATATTAATTCATTTTTGATGTCGTATACATTTAAGAAAGTGCAAACAGTGGTTTCTTTTTTTGGTGGTATAATCAATTGCTACAAATGTTGACATGTAAGCACTATTATATACAATCTGGTAGCCGTATTTGTTATAGGCTCAGTCACTGCAAAATAACGGTCAGACCTGTTCAGAATATTAAAAAGGAGGAGCTTTGCTTAATATATGATAATCCTAACGTTGATAATTATTTCGTGAAACACGTCTCTGATTGGTTGTAATACAGAAATCATTGAAACGTGATTGGTCATTGACTCCCATTTGGGGCATGAGTTAAATAGTCTTTGTAATTTGGGTTATTTAAAAAGTTTTTAGGTTTTTAATATTTGTATATTTAAGGAAAAAAACTTCATAGAACTCTGCTCCAGTTTTATCTAAAATACTGTATAGTTGGTTGTTTGCTAGGAGTGCATCAATGCCACACATTATGGTGATTTTGTATTATCTAGTATTCAGTATAGGAACAGTTTGTATAATCTGTAACTTTGTATATTCATTGAATTGTGGTATTTGAACTGTTTTAATGATAAATGGATAAATTCTGGCCACTAAGGTTCCAAAGGATTGAAGCTGATTAAATTAGTTGCTGTCAATATCAGATAACAGTACAATCATGTTAACTGGATTTTGCTACATCAAACATCAAGTAGCTAATCAGTTCTCATAAGGTTGAATGGCCCTTGTAATTGATCTTATACACATAGATATTTCTGTGGTATAGCTGTGAATTGATTCAAACCCAGAGGTCAGCTCAACATGCTGTTTTATTGCAGGAATTTAATGTAACAACTAAACAAACTAATAATAGAAGAAGTTGTTTATTTTTTATCATTTCACTCACCTCATACTTCATAATTTATAGCAGACCCAGGGTTTCTTCACGTAATTCGTGACATTGTCAATGCTGCGTCATGTTCACAACTGACGTCCAACGGCCTTCTATCCTGCAGACTGACCTCCGCGCCATCTGGTGGCCGACCGAAGAATTTCCAAATCAGGCCTCTTTCTTTATAACCGGGTATTTCAAAATTCATAGTTGTATTTTCATTCTTGCATATGTAAATTTTTTCCCAAATTGTGAGTTCCTTCGGTTTTTCCAATTGTTTAAGTAATTTTGTTTTGGTTTCTATTCTATGTTTTTCTGACCAGGCATGTGCAGCTATTGCAGATTTTTCGGTTTCTCCATTTTTAACATTTCTGAGGTGTTCTTTTAATCTTGTATTTAGATTCCTTTTTGTTTTTCCTATGTATATCTTTTCACAATCTTTACAATTAATTTGATAAATTCCCGATTTTTTGCAAGTCTTCAATTTTTTCATTTTTGTTGGTTTTTATTAAATTACCTAAGCTGTAATCATTTTTCGGTGCTAATTTAATGTTGAATTTGTTGAAAATTTTTTGAAACTTGTCAAATACGAAAGGATGGTATGTGAACTTCTTGAATTTTTTGCCTATATTTTTATCTGTCTGAAGAGTACTTTCATTGATGACTTTTTGTTCTTTGAATTTATTTATTTTCTTGTGTATCATTTTCTTGTGAAAACCATTATCCTTAGCAATTTGTATGATGTGTTCTTTCTCTTATTGTAATTTTCTTTGCTCATGGGGACATTCACAAGTCTGTGTGTTAAACTATTAAATACTGCCTGTTTGTGTGAAAAATGGTTAAATCCAGTAGCTTTTATATAATTGTCGATGTGAGTTTCTTTTCTGTAGATTCCAAATTCTATTTTCTTTTTCTCTTCTTTCCTAATCAATTTAAGGTCTAAAAATGGTATTTCATGATTATTTTCTATTTCCATTGTAAATTTGATTGTTTTATTTTGAATATTTAACAGTTTAATGGCATCTTCTAATTGTTTCTCTTTTACTATTGCTATGATATCATCTACGTATCTTCTCCAAAATTTAAACATCAAAGGATGTGCTTTAGTTACATGACATTCAAAATTCCCCATAAACATGTCTGCTAAGAATGGTGATAATGGATTTCCCATTGCGAGTCCTGATTTTTGTCTAAAGTATTTTCCTCTAAAGGTGAAGAACATTTGATTAAGCATAATTTTGTTAGTTTTATGTATTCTTTAACGCTATCATCATCTAATTTGTTTTCTTTCAACCATTTTTCTAAAATTTTCAAAGTTGTGTCAGTCGGTATGTTTGTGAATAATGAAGTAACATCAAAATGAGACCAATCTTTCTGAAGGTTCTATTTCTACATTTTCTAATTTCTCAACTAATTGGTAAGAATTTTCTACTGCTAAATTTTCAAATTTTTCCATACCTTTAAATTTATTGTTAAGCCATTTGGATATGTTATATGTCGGTGAATTGATATTGTTGATGATAGGTCTCATTTTCTTTCCGTCTTTGTGGATTTTAGGAAGACCATGAATGTTGGGGTTTCTGGGATTTGGTATTTTTAATTTAAACTTTTCCTTTTGTGTCATAATTTTTTTAATGATTTTAGGTTGGTTTCAACTTCTTTAATTGTTTTTGCGAGAGGATTTGTTTTAATTTCTTCATATTCTTCCCCCTTTAATAAATTCTCCATCCTATCATTATAATCGTCTTTATCCAAAATTACCAAATTATTCCCTTTGTCTGACTTTGAAAAAATTAATTAATCAATTAAAAAAATTATGACACAAAAGGAAAAGTTTAAATTAAAAATACCAAATCCCAGAAACCCCAACATTCATGGTCTTCCTAAAATCCACAAAGACGGAAAGAAAATGAGACCTATCATCAACAATATCAATTCACCGACATATAACATATCCAAATGGCTTAACAATAAATTTAAAGGTATGGAAAAATTTGAAAATTTAGCAGTAGAAAATTCTTACCAATTAGTTGAGAAATTAGAAAATGTAGAAATAGAACCTTCAGAAAGATTGGTCTCATTTGATGTTACTTCATTATTCACAAACATACCGACTGACACAACTTTGAAAATTTTAGAAAAATGGTTGAAAGAAAACAAATTAGATGATGATAGCGTTAAAGAATACATAAAACTAACAAAATTATGCTTAAATCAAATGTTCTTCACCTTTAGAGGAAAATACTTTAGACAAAAATCAGGACTCGCAATGGGAAATCCATTATCACCATTCTTAGCAGACATGTTTATGGGGAATTTGAATGTCATGTAACTAAAGCACATCCTTTGATGTTTAAATTTTGGAGAAGATACGTAGATGATATCATAGCAATAGTAAAAGAGAAACAATTAGAAGATGCCATTAAACTGTTAAATATTCAAAATAAAACAATCAAATTTACAATGGAAATAGAAAATAATCATGAAATACCATTTTTAGACCTTAAATTGATTAGGAAAGAAGAGAAAAAGAAAATAGAATTTGGAATCTACAGAAAAGAAACTCACATCGACAATTATATAAAAGCTACTGGATTTAACCATTTTTCACACAAACAGGCAGTATTTAATAGTTTAACACACAGACTTGTGAATGTCCCCATGAGCAAAGAAAATTACAATAAGAGAAAGAACACATCATACAAATTGCTAAGGATAATGGTTTTCACAAGAAAATGATACACAAGAAAATAAATAAATTCAAAGAACAAAAAGTCATCAATGAAAGTACTCTTCAGACAGATAAAATATAGGCAAAAAATTCAAGAAGTTCACATACCATCCCTTTCGTATTTGACAAGTTTCAAAAAATTTTCAACAAATTCAACATTAAATTAGCACCGAAAAATGATTACAGCTTAGGTAATTTAATAAAAACCAACAAAAATGAAAAAATTGAAGACTGCAAAAAATCGGGAATTTATCAAATTAATTGTAAAGATTGTGAAAAGATATACATAGGAAAAACAAAAAGGAATCTAAATACAAGATTAAAAGAACACCTCAGAAATGTTAAAAATGGAGAAACCGAAAAATCTGCAATAGCTGCACATGCCTGGTCAGAAAAACATAGAATAGAAACCAAAACAAAATTACTTAAACAATTGGAAAAAAAACCGAAGGAACTCACAATTTGGGAAAAAATTTACATATGCAAGAATGAAAATACAACTATGAATTTTGAAATACCCGGTTATAAAGAAAGAGGCCTGATTTGGAAATTCTTCGGTCGGCCACCAGATGGCGCGGAGGTCAGTCTGCAGGATAGAAGGCCGTTGGACGTCAGTTGTGAACATGACGCAGCATTGACAATGTCACGAATTACGTGAAGAAACCCTGGGTCTGCTATAAATTATGAAGTATGAGGTGAGTGAAATGATAAAAAATAAACAATATTAAAGAACCTCATAGTGTTATTTCCTATCCACATAACTTAATAGAAGAAGTATTGATGTTTTTATTATTAATTTAACACTTACATAAATATATATATATATATATATATATATATATATATATATATATATATAATAGAACTATTGAACAAATATAAAAGAAATACAATAATAATTTGGAAACTAGCTTGCAGAGGTCCAAAGTGCAAATAATGCAAGACAGACTGCTTCACTTGATAAAGGAATAATTTGTTTTTGGAATAGACTATATTCACAACTCAATCAGGGTTGTGATTTGCTATAGCAAGAAGTCAAACACAGGCCATGAAGTATTTTTTTATACAATTTTAATTTTACAATAAAAGATCATTATTCTAATTTTTTTACAGCGAAATTGTCATGTGCTTCCTAAAATATATTCTGTTTTCTTCAGGTGGAAGATGATCCAAATTTGGTGCCATCATCATCAGATGCAGGCTTCCAGTTTGATCCAAATACTAGCATACCAAGTGAAGGTTTCAAATTTTGATTGCCGGGACGCTGCACAAGTGTTGCGACTCGGTAGTTTTGTGATGTGGGGACATTGTAGGTGTACGAGCAACTTGCTTCTGCAGATCTGAGGATGTTGCCCCAAGATTTAAAAAAGAAAGAAAAAGAAACAATATAGAGGTACAACTTTTTTTAGCAAGGTGTTTTTTTTTATTATCTTGCTTGGTGCCCTACCACCTATCAATTTTAAATGTCCATCCAATAATGAGCTGATTTGGTTCATCAATTAAAGGAGCTTTGTGCCTAACTCGGACGGCGATCTTGTTGAAATGTGTTGCCCGTTAGCCTCCAAAATGACTGATTATGTTTATATGAATGTTCTCCTCTTGTATATAATGTAATGTACTAGATGAAATGTTTTGACCATTTTCCAGAGCCAAAGCATGTCACAAAATGACAAAAGGGTCATTTTTTAAAAAGAAAACATAACGGGGCTATGATGTCTTTTTTTCCTCCCCAAGCAAGATGTACTGATCAAGTAATAAATTATGATCTACCATGTGATTAGGGCGTGGTTAACCATTATCTTTATTTAATTGTTTATTTACTAATGGCTTCTAATCATTTACATGTACAGACTTGAGCCCATAGTGTGGCATGTGACTTAGTTTGAATTGTAGATATAGCAAATTCTTTATAAAATAGTGAAAAGGCTTGGAAAAAAAAATGTTTTATTGTCGGAGCATCTTGCACTCACAGAACTCCTTCTGCAGAACACGTTTGTAGAGTCCGTCTTCTAGGTGAAGAGTGGAATTTGCAGGAAAGCTGACCTTGAGATGAAGATCTCCATGAGCAAGAGAAATGTGCCGGGGCTCACAGATTTTCTGGTTTTGATTGCTGTGACGAGAGGAAGTCTGCAAATGTGAAATACGTTATCAGATGCTTAAATATATACATTTTTTAGAACATGCTGAAATAAGAGAGTAGCTCCATAAACAACATTTGATGTTACACAAACAAACAAAAAATACTGTGCAACAAACAGATCTGATTTTCCGAACTAAATATTATAGTAGCATTGCTCTTTGTCCTTCACAAACCTTACCCACCCCAATCATCTAGTTACAAAGATTTTATTGTGCTGTAAAAATTATGTTAAAATGAGGAGAAAAGATCATAAATGAATTTACATTATAATTAATTTAAAAATTACTCTAAGCAATTCTTAAAATAATATTAAATAATTTATATAAATGAGTCTGAAATAGCTTTTTACATCTCACCTAATAAGACTCTGTAATTCTCACAGGACAGGTTTATGAAGTCATTAATATTTAATTTTAGGAAGTTATATTTTGAGGTTATTTTAATTATATTATTTTTAGTCTGAACATCTTACCTCAATATTAATATGTTCAGACTAAAAATAATATAATTATAAAGTCATTGCTTCTATCCTCAATCAAAACTTTGATTGTTGAACTTCTGTCAACTTTCAAAACCTCGTGGAGTTTTATGAGGTAAGATATAAAAAGTTATTCTGACTACTTATATAAATTATCTTATAGTGTTAATTCCCATCGTGGTTTTTATTAATATTAAATAAATTAACATAAATTGTAGTAACATGTTATTTATTTTATTTAAAAATATCCATATATCTTAGGCCGGAGACAAGTATAATCTCATAATGAAATTTTCTAATATTATTTAGGCATTTTTGGTAAAATTTTGCACCAGTCAGGTAATTTGATAAATATAGTCATGACCATAAGTCTAGAAAATTGCTGTAAGATGTATTGGTGATGGGCCCATGGAAGGGGAATATCAGTGATCAAACTTTTTATAATATTTAAAAATCTTTGTTATACATGGGTTTGTAGCATAAGTAATCTCAAGAGATTGAACTGGAAATATACACTTCACCTCATCATATTTTCTCACTTGGACATGTTAAATAAATAACTGATAGATATATTTAATTAATGTTGGGAAGTAAACATTATGAGGTATAATCATTAAAATTCATCAGAGAACATATTGTTTAAACAACTCACCTCATAGGATTCATGCTTCCATGATATCGCGATTTCAAACATAATCATGTTCATCGTCAGCCATAACTCCGACTGATGAAATTCTTTGGCCGTCAACTATTCTATTGTCGCCATCTTCAGTGCTGCCATCTATAGTTGAATTTATGAACTTCGAAATCAATGTAATTTCGTTAGGGATATCAAAATTCATTGATCTATTTTTGTTTTTCTGAATCTGCAATTGCTGCACATAGTTTATTAGAACATCATAAAATTGGAAGAGAAGCTAAACTTTTAAAACAAGTAGAGAAACCTTTGGAATTGACAGTTTGGGAAAAAATATACATTCAGAAAAACAAAAATAGATCAATGAATTTTGATATCCCTAACGAAATTACATTGATTTCGAAGTTCATAAATTCAACCATAGATGGCAGCACTGAAGATGGCGACAATAGAATAGTTGACGGCTGAAGAATTTCATCAGTCGGAGTTATGGCTGACGATGAACATGATTATGTTTGAAATCGCGATATCATGGAAGCATGAATCCTATGAGGTGAGTTGTTTAAACAATATGTTCTCCGATGAATTTTAACTGATAGATATATTTTAATATTACAAAAAACAGTACATTGCAACTGAAGTAGAATTAATGGCAGTCCAAAATGCTGGCTGAGCTGGTAGCATGTCTGGTTGTGATTGGGAATTATAATATGTACATTTTCAACCTAAGAGCTAGAAAGAATTGTATACAACTTTAATTCCTAGATTAATCTTAATAAATATTAAATGGGAATGGACACTTAACAAATGAGGGAAATTTTTAAGAAGTGGCAGAAATTCAATACAAACGGAGTAGCTTTACCCTCAGAACCAATTTTGACGCGTTGGGGCATGTGGTTGACAGCATGCAAATACCATTGTGACAATTTTCAGATAGTGAGAGAGGTAGTAAATAACTTTGATAGGGCAGATGCTAAGGCAATTGGGAGTGCACAGGACTTGTTTTGTGATCCTGAAATTGAAGGCAAATTGGCTTTCATTAAATCAAATTTTGCCAGAAACCATAACTCATTTAGAAAAATGTGGCATGCCATTGGAAAAGTCTATAGATTTAGTCAATATTGTGTAGACTGAATATTGTATAAACAATGTAAATGGAGAGTTTGGGGAAGCAGTTAGAGAGAAATTGAAATTTGTATTAGATAAAAATAAAGGGTTTCAGACAATGCGTCAAAGGGCCTGTATTTTGTCAGGAAAAGAATTTAGAATGGATATTTTTGAAGAAGATTTAACAGCCAGTGACATAGTGTTTTTCTAAATATGCACCCAATACATCTGTAGAAGTAGAGAAAGTTTCTCCAAGTTTAAAACAGTGTTAGGCTGACAACTGCCGATCCTTTGCTTTTGATAACTTAAGGATGACTATGATAGTGTATTGCAATGCCTACTAAGGTATATTTAGTTAATAACTTTTGATATTACTTTAATAGAAATGAGATTGACCTAGTGATGATTATTATTTTTTAAATTATTTTATAATACTACTAAGAAGAGGAATTGCTTTAGAATAGTTGCCACAATCATTAATCTTTATTTGTGTTAGACCATTTCCAATTAATAAATTAATAATTGTTAATTAGTTACTATGAAATTTATAATTTTCATTAGGTAATTTTTTTTATAGTTTTAGGTAATTTTAAGGGAATATGATAGGTCATTTTTTAAACATTTTAAAGTCATAAACATCCAGACCCTAATTATGATTATTAATGAACGGGTTTTTATGTGCTAAAAGTCAAGATTGCAACAATGTTTTTTTTTATTTAATAATAGAAGTTGATGAATGAGTTGGAGAAAATGTTTTTATATCTCACCTCATAAAGTTACGTATTTTCATGATGACGGTTTCAAAAGTATAATTTTACTTCCATTTTCAATCAAACTCCAACTCAAAAATGTAAATACATTCATAAATGTAAATACCTCATAGTGTTACCTCCCACTTTGATTTTGATTAAATAGGAGTTAAGTTATGCTCGACTCGCGTCATATTTGTAGCTTTCTATGTGTGAGATGAGTCTTATTATTCTTCAATGATTTTTGTGGAATCTAGCAATATTACCTTGATATTACTTATGTTAACTTTTACACAAGAAAATAAATAATATTCCATTTACATTTAGCATTACACTAATCTGTTTTGCAATCTCAACTTTTAGTACATAAAAATCCTTTCCCTAATGATGATGTATGTGAATTTTTACACTCAGAGTGATCAATATCATTTTTTTAAGAGATATTTTTCTCTTCCAAAATATTTAAAGAACAATTTAAGTCTCATAGACTGCAATGGACAGGACATGTGATATGAATGGGGAATGGAAGAGGGGCATGTAGGAAAACAGAGGTATGTGTCCAGTATGTAGGTCAAGAATGGATGCAAGAATAACCATGATTTGAGGGAGATGTTTTATACAGAGAATACTAGAAAACATTAGCTCAGGATAGGGATGTATGGAGAGTTATGGCCATGCATCCATGAATCTCGGGGTTTGATAGTCCCAGTGAGTTAGTTATTTGGTTAGTTTTCACAAATTGCCTGGTTTAAATTCCATATGTTGAGAATGCATATTGTGCTGTTGACAGTGATTTTGGCAATCCAAGATGATAATTTTACAAGAGTTGAATTACGTCCAGTCATTGGGGTTGATCTCTTCCATTTTAATCATTATTAACTCTTATACATTTGCCCTACCCTGAATTTTTTGTTACAATGCAGTTATACATCATCCTGGATAATGTGATCTGCTGAAGTGTTGAATGATTAAAAATAGATTACAGTACATTATGTATTTGTAGTCTGTGGAACCTGGATTAAATATGCAATATTAGGCATACACACATACGTTGAGAATGATTAAGAGCACAGTCAGTCAAATCTGATTTGGTTGTATCAGCTAGAATGCTATACTCTTTTCAAGAAAAGAATATATAAAATGTTTATATATTTGTAGGTTTCAACTTAATTGCACAAAAAAAGGACATCTTTAATAGTTTAACGTACAGACTTGTGGACGTTCCCATGAGCAGAGAAGATTTTAATATAGAGAAAAAAACATTAAAAATAGATGTGTGGACGTTCTCATGAGCAGAGATTTGAATATAGAGAAAAAACACATTAAAAATAGCAAAAGAAAAGATGATTCATAAGAAAATAAATAAATTTAAAAAAATGATAAATGAAAGTACTCTTCGGACAGGTAAAGAAATTGGTAAAAAAATTCAGGAAATTTACATTTAGTATTTAATAAATTAAAAAAAAAATTAGTAAATTTAACATTAAATTAGCACTGCAAAATTATTACAGCAGTTTGAGTAAATTAATTAAAACAAACAAAAATGAAAAGATTGATGAAGGCAATAAATCAGGGATTTATCAAATTGATTGTAAAGATTGTGAAAAAATATACATAGGAAAAACAAAAAGGAACTTGAATACAAGATTGAAAGAACACCTTAGAAATGTTAAAAATAGATAAGTCTGCAATAGCTGCACATGCATGGTCAGAAAAACACAGAATCGAAACAAAGGCCAAATTACTGAAACAGATAAATCTAAGGAACTCACAATTTGGGAGAAAACTATGAATTTTGAAATTCCCGGGGAAAAGGGAAAGAAAAAAATTGATTTGGAAGTTCATCGGTCAGCCAACAGAGGGAGTAGGAATCAAACCACGGGATGACAACTGGAAATACAACAGTTAGAATGCATCAACAATGTCGCATAGATGCGACAAAACTATAGTCTGCAGAATATAAAAAAATTATGAGGTGAGTCAAAATAACTACTCATAATAATATAAAATGTTGTTGTCCACTGGTGATGAGTGTTAGTTGACTTGCGCCATTCTTTCTCTTACTTCCCAATAGATACCTAACCCATGTAACCTCAGAGCTTTTTGTTGGTTCTCAAACTTATTACAAGCTCCAAGGTCATGTGAGTTTTATTTATAACTCATTACAAGTTATAATGAGTTTGATAGCCAATGAAAAGTTCCGAGGTCACGTCTGTTTTGGTTTACAACTTGTAAGGAGTCTAAGAGTCAATGTTTACTTAAGGTCACTTAAGTTTTATTTACATTTACTCTATTCTTTGGTTGAAAGGAGTATGGAATAATTGAAGATTCAGAAAACCTGCTTATAATGACTGGGGGCCCAATAAGTTGACCATGTCACTCCTATGTCTTCCACCTCAGTGATTAACACATGTGGATGTGAGGCCAGCAACCAGCTGGTAGGCCAGGGTCTTCTAGGTTTGTTGTGCCATGGAGTTTAATTTTAGAGTACTGGAACCTTTTAAGCCAACACTTCGAGAAATTAAAACTACAATTGTGGCAGTATATTAGTGGAATAATTAATTTTAATCCTATAGTCCAACCACTGAGTTTCCTGCTCTGACGTTTTCACGACAGTGTTGCCGATATGGATATTCAGTTGGAGGGGCTGCTTTATGTACCACATGGAATTTTAAATCGTGGCACTTACTCCATACTTATCCAGAACGTAAATATTAGAAATAATTGCTCATTTCATTATGCAAAATTGAAAATGAAACAAAAATATGAGATTTCTCAAAGAGCAACTGAAACCATGCGATTAGTAAGAATACAGTTGACAACATCGTAGCAATCTCAAAACATACCATCAGCATCAAGAGCAGTGATTGGTTGTAGCAGATGTCCACTTCCACCACTTTCACTTCAACTATTTCCTTATTGGAAGTAGAGGGCAAGTTTCTCCCTTTACCCCTCGTACAACCTAAACTTCAGAGCCGGAGACTTGGCGGCTGGACTTTATACACAAACACTCAGTATACATGATGTTTGGAAATTCCCATTACAAACTTTTAGGTCTTGTAGACTAGACTGAGTAGATGACCCTTGTTTGGAAACACTGTTTTCATTCTGTAAGTACAATCTCCCATTTCTGCTAAGTTTATCTGTGTTGTATGCAGGTTGACAGGTTAATGATGCTCAGGTTACATCATTATCTGTAAGACGATCACATGAACACATCCTGCCTCTGACAGTACATCTTCAAACCTAGGCCTCATTAATTTATGTACTAGGGCTGAATACACATGTACATCAAGTTTTTTTAAATCTGGAATCCAGATTCAAAAAAAGTAATTAAAAGAACCTCAAAATTTAACTTCCTAAAATAAACCATTGACACAAGTACATATTACACCGAGTGGTGTTAGTGTAAGGTGAAGATGCAGGTATTGACAGCTGCTCGTTGGGTTTATCAACAGCAGTGTATACCTTATATTTAAATTAATATTGGGAAGTAAACATTATGAGGTTATATCATTAATAGTGAGTGGAGAACATATTTTTAACGACTCACATCATATAATTTCAAATTTCTTTGATACCAGCAGTTTCAGACAATATCTTGTCACTCTTCAGTGGAAGCCATGACTGAAGAGGGATAAGATATTGTCTGAAACCGCTGGTATCAAAGAAATTTGAAATTATATGAGGTGAGTCGTTAAAAATATGTTCTCCATTCACTATTAATTGTATACCTTACTTGCAAAAGTTATTCAACGACTCTGGGAAGGAGGTACCTTCATGGTCAGCGGGGCTTTTTGTGGTGTTCCAAAGAGGCATCACACTCCCAACTTTGAAGAGGATGTACTGCATTGTATTGAAGGGCATCAACAAGTACTGTGTGCAATGGGTGTACCCCAAACCATCATCTGGCAGGTTCTTCATGAGCAGCAGTTACACCCTTACCATTCCCAGAGAGTACATGCAATGGGTTTTCTACCGTATGCTAATTTCTGTACATGGTTCTTATACTTGAAGAGAAAAATTTTCGCCTAGACCGAGACTCAAACCCGGACCTTTGGCTTGCCGGGCCAAATGCTCTACCAACTGAGCTACCGAGGCGAGTTACGATATAGACGCAAATTTTTCTCTTATATACGTTGTAATTCCCTCTCGCCAAATGCTTTTGAAACCATTGCTTCTATCTTTGCAAATGGCGGCTTCTTAGTTAAGAAGACATTTATTGGGAATTTAACATTACTTTATAAAGCTAGTAAGGCTTCTAATGATGTTTTTATTATTGATTTAACATTTCTCAATGAAAGATAAATTATATTTGAAGAGAAAAATTTTCGCCTAGACCGAGACTCGAACCCGGGACCTTTGGCTTGCCGGGCCAAATGCTCTACCAACTGAGCTACCGAGGCGAGTTACGATATAGATGCAAATTTTTCTCTTATATACGTTGTAATTCCCTCTCGCCAAGTGCTTTTGAAACCATTGCTAGGTTCTTAAACTGTTGTGTGGATGAACTCTAGTTTAACAACAGATACTCTTCACTGATGAATGTAGGTTTACTAGAGACGTTATTTTAAATTTGAGAAAAAGGCATGTTTGGGATGACGAAAACCCCCCATGCCATACATTGTCCATGGATTCTAGCAGTGTTTCGGCATTAATGTGTAAGCAGGCATTATGAACAGTCGTTTGATTGGGCCTTACCTTCTTTCACCCGCATAAAGAGTGACACTTATCTTATTGGAAGAAGTACAGGGTGCATTCTCGGAAGATGTGTCATATATCCGGGACACCTCCTGGTTTCAATAATGGTGCACCAGCCCATTTTGCAGTTCATGATCACTTTAACAGATGTTTCAGTCAGAAATTTATAGGCCAAAGTGACCTGATTGGATGGCTTCAATGATTGTCAGATTTAACTTCATACTTTTTTTTTCTGTGGGACCATATGAAATGTGAATCAGAACCCTGTGGACACTAGATCTACTTGCATGAGTTCTGGCTGTTGCAAAAGATATTCAACAGACACCAGGTATAATGGAGTGAGTGTACCAACATATGATTAGCATGTACAGCCTTTGAAAAAAATGATGGCACAATTCTTGATGATGGAAAGTTAGAGTTTTGAAGAGCGATTACACCAGTACGTTATTACATGTTCTGACTCGTTTGAGTATAAAGCGGACGGTGTGAGTCTCTCTTCATGCAGCTTTCACTTAAGTGGAGCAGTCGGTAAGATGCTCTTTTTCTGACGACGTGGGCCCACATTCGATTTTGGTCAGGTATTTTTTTATTTATTATTATTTAATAATATTGTTAATTTTCATAATGCCTACGTATTACCAGGTTTTGTTATATAAATAAATTTATGTATATATGGAAATAGTGTCCACTGCTGTGGTCTCGAGGTAGTGTGCTGCCTTGTCACGCAGCGGACCTGGGTTCGATCCCTGGTCGAGGCAGTTTTCTGGGTGAGTTTTTTGTCGGGGTTTTTCCTCACCTATAAAATAAATGTCAGGAAAACTTTTAAGAACCAAATGGTCCCCAAAATCATACGGCCATCATCATTACCACCCTTATCATTATCATCATCATCCTTCCCCAGTGTGGAAAGCAACGGGAAGCTACCACACCTACAATTCCCTAGTATAGTGCAAGCATAGCATGAAAATGCTATGATTGCAGTGAAGGACCTGCCTTCGGGCAGAATTACTATGGATGGATATGGAAATGCTCCTGGGTGAGATTTTTTCGGTGTTTTCCCTCACCTGTAAAATAAATATCAGGAAGCTTAGGGCCCAACGGTCCCCAAAAATCAATGGAAATAAATAAATTGAATATATATATGTATATGAGCTGTTTCCTTCAATTCTTGTTCAAAGCGGAATCACATGGGACTATTTTTTTTTTTCCACATTAGACAAAATTCTACGTTATAAAAAAACAAAAAATGATCAACCAATCTCAGATATAGAGTACCGTATGTATGTTTTTACGTACCTTTGATTAATTGTAATTCTGCTGCCGTTAAAAAAGTGAAGTATAGTATGTATGAGCGACTTTGGCAGTAATGTGCAAAAAAAAAACAGTCTCATTTTGTCAGCGTTATAAAATGTCTCTTAGGCGTGTATCCTGAAATTAAAGTGTGCAATTTCGGATTACACTCACTAACTATACTTCTATTCACATCCTTTGATTACTCGCAAATTTCATTCTACACTACATTGTGTCGTAAAAACTGTCCAGCCATCATGAAGATGGCTTGAAATTGTTATTCCCTAGGGATATAGCAACAGCTAGAGTTTGACTTTGGAGCATGGGTCTGAAAGTTTTGAGATTTTTGATTGTGTGTTTGTAAAGCATTCCCACACTACTTGCGTTGATTTTGTTTTTTCTTTCGTCTTCATTCGATCATTTCCTTGCATCCATTCGTTAATTATTTTTTCTTTGTGTTTTAAAATCTGACAAACTTGGGCTTTTCCACGTTTAAATTTAGTCATTATTTCGTGGACTGAGAGTTCGTTATTGTTTATCTTCAATCACTCACATTTTCATATAATGACAATGATACATACGATTTAGCCATATTTATTCGGTAAATTCAGAATGCTACCTGTGAAAGATACATACACAGTCAATCTCGGATCTTAGACTAATTTAAGATTTTACAATGCACTGGTTATTTGTAGGACATGTAACACGCCAAATATTTGTTAAACGAACCTGTATTTTGCATAATGGGTGTGCAGTGAGGCCGAAAGAAAATTCAGATACAGGTAAAAACTCTACTTCACATGGCAGCAGGAATCATTCCATATTGTGTATAAATATCCTTCCGTTTCCGCATTGACAGATTGTTTTATACAAAATAAATATACGTAAAATTACTATTATTTCGCTGGGACCAATAAATTTGTTTATATTGGACAGACTTCCGCATTATTCACATTCCAGATTAAACAAGTTCTACTATATAATATATATATATATATTTTTTATATATATATGACATGATAAGAAAAATAAATGCCTGGAAGGGGTTGGTACTCCAGCGTGCTATCCATTACACAACCGGGCAAATCTAATACAAACATTTATTTTTATTATATATACATATATATTCTCCATTATTACGAGATGTAGCGAGAACTTGGTCTTCACTGCCATCTGTTAGCTACTATAACAAATAAGCAAATTAAAGAGAATATTTTTACTTTATAGCAGTGATGCTTTATTGATGTTATAATTAAATTTTTGACATTGAGCGATGCAAGCTTAATACGACATAAGAAAAATAAATGCCTGGATGGGATTTGAGCCCGGACCTCTGGATTGGTACTCCAGCGTGCTATCCATTATACTACCGGGCAAATCTAATGCAAACATTTATTTTTCTTATATATATAAATAAAAATGGCATAAGACATTGGGATGAAGAAATAGCGCAAATTATCAAATACCAAAAAAGAAGCATACCACAAGTACTTATCAAGTAAATCAGAAGAAGACAAAATCAATTACCACAAAACAAGAACAATATCGAAAAGAGAAACCAGGAAGAGACATAGGAAAAATTGGGAGGAATTTGTGTCACAATTAGAGAATGATATTACTAGACCCGCACCACAAACATACAAAATCTTGGAAAATTTGAATTGTGACAATCTGAACCTTAATGTCTTCCCAGCCAAACAATGGTCAAATTATTTTCAAAATCTATGGACCCAAACTCCAAATACTCTCACTTTACCATCATCAACTAACATCTCTACAGACTTGATTACAGAGGATGAAGTATCAGAAGTATGAATGAAAATGAGAATCAATAAAGCTCTTGGAGAGGATGGAATCAGTATTGAACTATTTAAAAATGAAAATCCTCTGTTTTTAGACAGATTTCTAACATTCTTAAATAAACTATGGGAATGGAGAGACATTCCTGTAAGTTGGACAAAATCTATTGTAATACCAATATTTAAAAAAGGAGACAAGAAAAACTGAAAATTACAGCTTACTAAATACTGGATACAAAATTTATGCCAATATAATCAAGAACAAATTATACAAACATCTTAACAGCCTCCTCTGAAGAACAGAATGGCTTTCGTAAAGGTCGATCCTGCTGTGATGGTTATTTCTCCATGAAATTATTAATAGAAAAACACAGGGGAGTTCAATGTAGAAACATATTTAGCTTTTGTGGACTTCAAAAAAGCCTTTGACAAAATCAGTAGGAATAGACTGTTGGAAATTTTAGCTGACAACAATCTACCACAACAGCATATTTTAAATTTATACAATATCTATAAAACAAATTTGATTTCAGTTTGAATCAAAAACACAAACAGAATGGATCAAAATTAATAGGGACGTAAGACAAGGATGTGGCCCCTCGCCCTTGCTCTTTGTTATATACATGGATAGAATGCTCTAAGATTGGCGACAGATGAGACACGGTTCTATCCAAATTAATAGAAACCATTAAATAGACACTCTGCTATTTGCAGATGATTTGGTATTAATAGCTCCAACAGAAACAGATTTACAGTATTCTATACATAATTTTAATATAATTGCAAAAACATACAATATGGAAATCAATACAAAGTAAACTAAAGTGATGGCCTTTTGTGGGAAATACCCTATACCTAGCAAAATTGTTTTGGATGATGAAATTTTAGAACGAGTAAACAAATTTAATTATTTGGGTTATAATTTAACATTTCAAGGTGAAGCTGATATATCAAAGAAAATCACAAGTTTTACAAAAACAATGGGGATAATTAACAGTATAATGAAACCATCTTTAGTACAGAAGAACACAATATTACGGCTTTATAAGGTTCTCGCAAGACCAGTATTAAGGTATGGTAGTGAAGCATGGACAATATGAAGAAGAGATGAAAGCTGAATAACAGCAAATGAGATGCGATTTATGCACCGTACAGCAGGCTACACAAAGTGGGACCATAAAAGAAATAAGGAAATTATGGAAGAGTTGGATGTAGAACCCATTCTTCACCATATACAAAACTACCAGAACAACTGGAAAGCCCATCTTCAACGAATGCCGTCTCATGGAATTCCAAAAGCCATACTTTGCTACTGCCCCCAGGGCAAAAGATCGCTGGGACGTCCAAAAAAGTGCTGGATAGAAAATTCCTCTTTGAGACCATAACAGGCCACAAGGCCTAATACTTGCATGGATGATATATATGTTCTCCATTATTATGAATATTCATTCATTCATTGTGTTCTGCTCAAGAGCAGGTCTTTTACTGCAAACTCAGCATTCTCCACTCTTTCCTTAATTCAGCTTTCCTTTTTTGTATCTGCATACAAACCATTTATTTTAATATTGTCTATCATTTTGATGTCTTTCCTGCCTCTAACTTTCTTTTCGTTGACCATTCCTTCTAGGTCATCCTTCAGCAGGCAGTTTCTTCTTAGCCAGTGGCCAATCCAATTTCTTTTTCTCTTCTTTATGAGTTCCAGCATTGTTCTTCTTTCACCTACTCTCTCTAGCACATCTTTATTTCTTACTTTGTCCATTTTATACGTTCCATTCTTCTCCATATCCACATCTCAAAAGCTTCCAGTCACTTTTCCTCATTCCATCATAATGTCCAAGTCTCTGCACCATACAATGCTACACTCCACACAAAGCACTTCACTAGTCTCTTCCTTAATTCTTTTGCCAAAGGTCCGCAGAAAATGCTTCTCTCCTTGTTGAAAGCTTCTTTGCCATTGCTGTCCTCTGCTTTACTTCTTGACCGCAGTTCATGTTACTACTGATAGTACAACCCAAGTATTTGAAGCTCTCCACTTGCTCAATGGCCTCATCTTTAATACTCATGTGTATCTTCCTTGATTTCTTTCCTATAATCAAGGCCTTCGTCTAAATTTATATTTATCTTCATCCCATAAACTTCACACTTATCATTTAGCTCCATCAGCATGTTCCTCAGTGTCATTGCATCTTCTGCTAGCAAAGCCATATCATCAGCAAATCTTATGCACTTTATTCTTCTTCCTCCCATGTTTACGCCTCCTGTATTGCTGAAGTAGTTCTTCATTAGGTCTTCCAGGTAGATGTTGAAAAGAGTAGGTGATAGAGGACATTCTTGCCTTACCCCCCTTCCAATTTCTCTTCCCTCTTATTTTCCTATCCTCACTTTTATTCGCTGTTTCATATAAAGACTACTTATGAGCCTCCTTTCCTTCCAGTTCACGCCAATTTCCTTCAAGGTCTTCAGGAGTTTATTCTAATTTACTCTGTCAAAGGCCTTTTCTACGCCAACAAATACTACATAAATGTCTTTATCTTTTTCTATATATCTTTCTCCTATTGTTCGTATCAATCCAATTACATCTCTTGTACCCTTTCCCTTCCTGAAGCCAAACTGTTCTTCTTCCAATTCACTTCCCATCGTAGAACGTAAACGTCGATTCAGTATTCGCAGGAGAAGCTGATAGTCCTGAACTCCTTACATTTCTTTGCATTGTTTGTCTTCGGTATTGGTATTAACACTGTCTCAGTCAATTCTTCTGGCCGTTCACTTTCTTTATATATCTTGTTGCATAAGCACAGAATTTCCTTCACCCAAGCATTTAACCATTCAATGGGGATTCCATCTACCCCTGTTGTTTTCCCATTTTTCATTTCCTTAATTGCTAGTTCAACTTCTTCCTTCAGAATTGAAAATCCTTTTTCATCTTCTGATACGTCTTCTTCATTTTCTATATCCAAGTTTGCCGGACGATTTTTTGTCTCATACAGCTTTCTACATGTTTTTCCCATGTATTCATAATTCCCTGTTTGTCTATTATTTCTTCATTATTTTCGTCCTCAATCATCCACATAGTTTTCCTGCTCTTCTTTCCATAGTCCAAGCTTTTAACTTCCTTGTACATTAAATCATATTTTCCTTTCCTCTCAAGATTCTCTAGTTCTTCACATTTCTGCCTCATCCATTCTTCCCTTGCCTTGTCAGTTTCTCTTCTAAGTTTGTTGTTTAGTTTCCTGTAGTTTCTTTTGGCTTCTTCTGTATTGCTATTTTTCCATTTTCTTCCATCTTCTCTAACATTTTTTCTGTGACCCAAGGTTTCTTAATATTCTTGCTCTCTTTGTTTCCTCTGCAGCTATCTGTAGAGATTTTCAAATGACTCCAGTGTTCCTTGGTATTGCCATATGAGATTTTCATGGTAGAGGCTTTCTCCTGAAAATTTTGTTGGAATTTTCTCCTTTCCTCTTCAGTTATGTGTTTCTCCAAGTCAAACTTCTTTGTTGCCTGTCTTCCTCTTATCTTCTTCAGGCAAATATCTACTTCACCTGTTGGTAAGACATGGTCTGAATTGATATCTGCTCCTGGTAGGGTCTTCACATTTTTCAAACAATTTCGGAATCTTTCCTGTATCAGTATGTAGTCGATCTGGTATCGTTTGTTGTCCATAGAGCTTATCCATGTGTATCTTCTTCTTTTATGCTGTTGAAACATTGTATTTCCAATTATCATTGAATTCCTTTTACAGAAACTCACCAGTGATTCGCCTCTCTCATTCCTTTTTCCTAATCCATATCTTCCAACTGTACTTCCATCCTGTCCTTCTCCAACTGCAGCATTCCAGTCACCCATTAGGATAACACATGCCCCCTTCTTCTCTCTCTCTCTCTCTCTCTCAAAAATCTCTTCTATCTTGTCATATCTTTCCTCCACTTCTTCATCTGTTAACCCACTATGGGGCATGTAAATTTACACTATCGCCAAGTCCACACTTTTTTCCCTTGTAACCTCACCATTATCATCCGATTATCCATATAATGCACTGATATCACTTTTTCTTTTACACATGGACCTAATACTACACCGACACCATGATTTCCTTTAGAATCACCACTGGAATAAAACATTCTAAATTCATCACTCACTAATTCACCACTTTGTATATAGAAAAGAATAATGATTGTAATGTCTCATTACTTTGTTTGCAAAACATGGCATAATAAAATTATTTATTTCTATTACTAATAAAAAATGCGTCTGATTAATTTAAATTAAGTTGATATCTAATTTCATTATACAAGTAAGTCCTGAAGTACTGCATCAATTCATAAATACACTTTCTAGGAGAGATGGTTGTGGTCTAGTGGAGGGAGCTTCTGTTTTCCTGTGCATGAGGTTGCGTGTTCGATCCTGCTGTCATGCTTTTTTTCTCTCTCCTTATTTGAATTAATTTTCTTTCTTTTGTTTAATTTCTTTTGCTTTGTTTTATTTTCAATATTTACTGCACTACTTATATACACAAAATTGTTTTCCATTGCACGACCCATGACGAAATAGGATGGATTTAGTTTTTCAAATAGTTGTATCTTGTGAACCAAATAGCTGATCTCTGATCATGTGTAGTGGCTTCGTTCTGAGACTTGAAAATTATCCGTGCGCCATCAATTATTTCAAAGGCTGTACAGTTGTGCAACAAGGTTGGTGGTTGCCACATTGAACTGTTGTTGTAAAGGCTATCCACTCTTAAAGTGATCCTCATCAAGATAAAACCATGTGACCTGCTCACATTGGTTATGGACACCGACATACGATGTAGAAGCAATAAGTAAACGAAAAAGTAATTTCCCTTCATTAAATTAAAAATATATCATCTGAATATACTTATTATTCTTCATGTTTGAAAATAATAATATTCAAAACATAGAAAATATTCTAAAGCATACCTAATCAATAATTACAACTTTTTCTTACAACTTAAAATAGTTTATTACATATGGATGATGCTTCAGTTGATTCTTATGCAACAAAATGGCTGAAAATACTGAGTCTTCTGTTACTGTGTTGTCACCTACATTTTTAAAACCTGTCTGGCAAACCTTTGCCTAGTGGCAAAAAACAGTTATTTTAAATGTATTTCACAAGTTCAATGAATCTTACAGCTTTCTTATATCTACCCCATTCAATGATCACATATCTTATTAACTTCGCATGTGCTCCCTGTCAGTGTGACAGTAAAGTGGCGCAAATCGGAAGGATACAATTGGTGTTTGTTTATGTTGGGATCATTCTAAGAGCGGATAAGGTATTGTGAATAAGTACTAACCACAATACTCCATGTTCTTCAAGCAATGGAATCACAGTTTCTGGAGGCATTCCTCTCACATTCAGCCACTTTATGACTGTTGAATTCTAGTCTACATCTTCATATTCAAAGTTGCTATCTGGTGTTGATCTGATGAACTTTGAGATCAAAGTCTTTTTGCCGGGAATTTCAAAATTCGTGGAATTAAGTTTCTTCTTCTGAATGTATATCTTTTTCCAAATTGTCAAATCCAAGGGTTTTTCCAAATGTTTCAGAAGTTTAGCTTCTTTTTTCGATTTTATGACTTTCTAACAAACTGTGAGCTGCAATTGCTGAATTTTGCAATTTCACTGTTTTTAATATTTCTAAAGAGTTCTTTTGTGTGATTGTCTAAATTCTGTTTTTTTTTTCCTATATATACTCTCTTGCAGTCTTTACAATTAATTTGATAAATTCTAGATTTTTTATCATCTGGGATATCTTATTAGTATAGTAGTATAATAGATTATCCTGGCTAAATTTATTTAATTTATTAAAAATCTGGAATTTATCAAATTAGTTGTAAAGACTGCAATAAAGTATATATAGGAAAAGCAATAAGAAATTTAGACACACAAAAGAACACTTTAGAAAAATATAAAAAATGGTGAAATTGAAAAAATCAGCAATTGAGGCTCATAATTTGCTAGAAAGTCATACAAATTGAAAAAGAAGCTAACTTCTGAAACATTTGGAAAAATCCTTGGATTTGATCTCAAATCAACACCAGTTGGCAACTCTGAATATGTAGACCAGAATTCAACAGTCGTAAAGATTGCCTGAAGGTAAGAGGGATGCCTCCAGATGCCATGTTCTATTGCTTGAAGAACATGGAGTATGAGATGCTTATTAACTTGAAAACTTCACAATGTTGGTTGGTTGGTATCTAATGTTGAGCACTTGATAATGAAATCATTCGCTCTCTTGCACTCCAATATTTAGCAGAAAGGCTGGTCTCTTCTACAAAAGCTGGACAACGGAGGAGATGGTTTCTTTCCATATCTTACCTCACAATGTTATTTACCATAATTAATTTATACTAACCACAACATAGAGAATGTTTATAAGAAAAATCAGTATGAGATTTAATTTAAGATTTAAATTACAATTCTTTATGCCGTATTTACGCATTTATAGACTGCTCCCAATTTTGCGATAATCTTGTCTTGTAAGCCCATGTTTCCCTTAACAGAGATTTTTTTAGGCACTCTCCCCCTATAGGGAAGAATTTGAACCATGCTAATTTAGTTACACTTGTTTTCATATAGACGTCCTTTGAGTGGTCCATGGTTAGTATTCTGCCTCATACTGACATCTAGGAAACCAAGGTAGTACTAGGACAGGAAAATTCGGTAAATTTTGCTTAGAGGCCTTTCATTCAGGTTTAAGGATCTTTTATGAGCCTGAAAATCTTCACACTCGGGACCCAGGGCTTAAAGTCCCTCCCGGAGGACTTGCTCCTTGGATTTTTCCATCCTAAAAAATCCATCGAACCCAGCCGGGTTTAAACCCATGACCCTCGGGACCAGAGGCAAGGAGCATAACCACTAGCCCACCGTGGCCGATAAATTAGCAAAAAGATATTTGTCTTATATTTTTGTTAAAAGGCAGTGCAATAGACAGAGGTAGGCGTACATCACTTTTAAATCTGGCAATGTTGTAAATTCCAAAGCTTTTGTTCCCGGCTATATAATGGTATGTTCGGGCAGCCGCTCAGTCATTAACATAAGGATAAAAGGAGCGGTCAGTTGGTAGGTACAGTATTCATTGTCATTGCTTTTCACTATGTGTAAACATGGGTCAGTGCAGAGCAAGTTATACCTCAAAATTCAAGCTACAACTGATGCGCTATGCAGCAGAACACAGAAATAGGACAGCAGGAAGAAAGTTTGATGTGGACGAAAAAAATGTGCGACGGTGGATCCAAACAAAACATGAACTTGAAAACAAATTATAACATTGACAATCTTTCCACGGAAAGAAAGCGAAATATCCACAGGTAGAAAGAGTTCTCCAGGATTACATATGAAAAACAAGGACAGACGGATTTTCTTACATCAATAGCGCAGAAACTTCCGGATATACCAGGAGAAACTGCTCACATTCCAAAAAAGTCCTCAACTTATGGAAAACACATGATTATGGCCTAAGAGCAATAGAAAATGTTGATGAGACGCCTGTTTTCTTCGACATGCCAGGAGACACGACTGTGCATAAGGCTGGTGAAAAAACTGTGCAAGTGCAAACAGCAGGAGCAGAAAGCAGCGGTGCACCGTAATGCTTGGCAGTGGCTCAGCAGTGGCTGATGAACGAAAAATTCCACCTTTTGTTATTTTTAAAAGAAAGACCTTGCCAAAAGAAATACTGCCTCCAGGAATTTTGGTAAGGATGTAAGAGAAAGGGTGGATGACCGAAGAACTGTACACGGATTGGTTGAAGTCTGTTTGGTTTCAGTGGCCAGGTGCACTCTTACGTTGGCGATCCATGTTGATAATAGATAGTTTCCGAGGTAATTTAATGGAAAGTGTAAAAAACAAAATGAAACATGAAAAGTGTGACATGGTTGTGAAACCTGGAGGAATGACTGGCATGTTACAACCACTTGATGTTTCAATTAACTGCCCCTTTAAAACGCATTTGCGAAGTTTTTACCGTGAATGGAGATGCACTTCCAAGGAAATGATGTCAAGCGGACGATTGAAGAAACCTTCCCTCACTCAAATCTATGAATAGATTGTCGCAGCATGGGACTTAATACCACAAGACATGGTCACCAAGAGTTTTAAAGTGACATATATTCCTAATGCCATGGACGGGACAGAAGACAATGCATTGTGGACTGCCTCATCAGGCAGTGAGAACTCTAGCAGATGTTATGATGAAAATGACACATTAACCCATTCACTTCAGGTTTAAATGTTCAATGCATTTCCCCAGAAACCGGATTTAAGTTACCATAAATTATATTGTCTATTTTCAGACATGCAAAGCAAACAAAAGATAACGGTACTTGAGATCACAATAAGGATGAAGACAAAATACATTCCTCTACTATTCATGTATGTTAACAAAACATTACCCTGCCAAGGGATGTACAAAGTATTACAAAATATATAACAGCAGAGTTAAGCGAGTGTACCTCGTCTTCTGAGTTGAAGGCCATTTAACTGCCGGCGAGTCTACCTCATCTTTTGAGGCGAATGGGTTAAGTGATGAACAGTAAGTGCTGACAACACACATATTGTATACATTTGTTGGAGTATTTGTAAGGTATGTGGGCCTTGTAATTAATTAGATAAAATTGTTCTAAAATGAATCACGTTTTCTAGTTATTTCATGTATAAGCCTCATCCTAATTTTGAAGCTTATATTTTAAGTAAAAAAGTGTGGCCTATACACATGTAAATATGGTACATACCTCATATTAATTAGAATGCTGGATATGAGGTGAAGTATAAAGAATTTTAATTTAAATCTTACAGTAGAGAAGTTTGGTTAGTTTGCATATAAACAGTTATTCTTACAGACAGTGACAAAGTGAAGTTTCTGTATTTTTCCCTAGACATTGGACATTGTGACAAATTCAGTGAATGTTGGGTTGTGTAAATGTAATTGATTGAGTCATAAATCATTGAATTACTATTGATTTATCCCCAGCAGATGTGACAGATTTAAATACATTATGTGAACTTGGTTACTTGCTGTCCGAAACAGTACATTTCCAGACAAAGGTTCCTATTCAAAACTTTATTTATCTATCGAGCTCCTTCTACAAGCCTAGAAGTTTGTAATATGAATTTCCAAATACTCTGTATGTATACTGTGTGTGTGTATATATATATATATATTTGCTGAGTATACAATAGTAGTAGCTCTTCTGGCACTTTCCAAAAATGATTTGCAATGATCAATTTATAATTTACAAAAATTAGGTGCCAAATTTAATATGGAAATATCAATTAACAAAACTAAGATTATGGCATTTCATGGGAAGGACCCCATACAAAGTAACATTTGAATCCAGAATAAAATTTTAGAGAGATCTAATCAATTTAAATATCTTGGATATTATCTCTCTATCTGGGATGAAAAGGATATCCCTGAAAAAATTACTAGTTATAGTAAAAGTTTGGGAATTATTAATCAAGTTATGAAACCATCCCTTGTACAAAAAAACACCAGATTACGTTTATATAACACTTTGGCTAGAGCAGTGTTGACCTATGGTAGTGAAGCATGGACACTAAAAAGACAACAACAATGGCTTGTGAAATGAGATTCATGCACAGAACAGCGGGTTACACCAGATGGGATTGGAAAAGGAACACCGATATCATAAAAGAATTGAAGACTACACCAATTTTGGAATATATTAAACAGTAAAGTGATCCCACAACAGGCCCGGAGGCCCTTGGGGTAGTAGGAGGTTAAGGCTCCCACTTTTTCTAGACAATTGGCACTTTAGGTCAGCCCTGCGTGACGGCCGCTTTTACCCCCAGAGCAAGCGTCTGTTACTCATTTCCGTTAGAGGCTGAGTCGACCCCAGGGCCATAGTGCCGCCAGAGGGTTTTGGGTCAGTTTAAAAATCCTGACCCCAATGGGACTTGAACCCTCGACCCTCCGGCTTGTAGCCCAGTGCCTTAACCACTATGCTATGGCGTGCCCCCATATATTAAACAGTACCAACTAAATTGGAAACACCATCTAGAAAGAATGAAGTTCAAATTGGATCCCCAAAGCTGTTTATAATTATATACCAAGAGGACGAAGATCACTGGGCCGTCCTATGAAATGCTGGAGGGAAAATTTTCTATAGGATCGTAACAGGCCTTGGCCTAATACTTGGAAGGAAGAAGAAGAAGAAGAAGAAAAAAGTAGAAGAAAAATAATAGATCATTATTTAAGATATTTGGTCTGTTTATTCTTACCTATTATAGTTAATTTTGTTGAACATATGTTTCAAAGCTTCTGAGCCCCATCTTCAGTGATTACAGACTTATTTTTCTCAAGTTGTGGCTTTGATTTTTGATTCTTGCTCCCTCTGCCTGTGGTCCAATGAACTTGCTATTGAGATTCCTTTCTCAGGGAATTTCAAAATTTATAAATCTTAAATTGTTCTTCTGTATGTAGACTTTTTCCCATATGGTGAGTACATTTTTGTTTTCTAATTGTTTAAATAACTTTTTTTTTACATTTCTTATGTGTTCTTTAGTTCTAATGGTTAATTTCTTTTTAAATTTTTTTGTAGAAAAACCTATAGTGGCTGTTCACGTTTGGTCAGAAAAACACAAAATCATTAAAACAGTTAGAAAACAAAAATGAACTCACCATATGGGGAAAAATCTACATACAGAAGAACAAGGAAAGAATTATGAATTTTGAAATTCCCAGAGAAAGGAATCTGTTTAGTAAGCTAATTGGATTGCAGGCAGAGGGAGTAGGAGTCAAGAATCTGGGCCGACAACTCGAGAAAAATCAGCCTGTAATCACTGAAGATGGGGCTCAGAAGTCTTGAAACATATGTTCAACAAAAACAACCATAAGAGGTAAGAATAAACAAACAAAATATATTAAATATTAAATAAACCTCTTAATGTTACTTCCTATTTTATTTTTAAAATAGATCATTAGTTTACAATTGTCTCATAGTGTTTTATTAGTACTTGTTGACTTTATTGAAATTAGACAATTTCTTTTAGAACAATTCTTGAAGATATACTTTTTTTTAAGAGTGGCAATTTTTAGCTTAAAAAAATATAATATGTGTACTCTTAAGATATGAAGAAACTAATTGAACTAAAGCGCTTCACATACAATATTGCTAATCACATAAATCTCGGGTGGGTGGGTAAATTGAGGTAAGTCAAAATATATGGTTTTGAGATAAATGAATTTTAGTGTTTAATACAAGATGTATGAATGCATAGTCAAAATTATATTTTATATTTGAAAAGAAAAATATACGCCTAGACTGGGGTTTGAACCCAGGACCTTTGACTTTCTATGTCAATGCTCTTCCATCTGAGCCACCTAGGCCTCCAATCTAAACGCGTATTTTTCTCTTACACATAGTTAATTCCCTAACCCGAAATGCTACGAGCCGTTGCTACGATTTTTGCAAATGGCGGCTTCTTTGTTAAGAAGACTTTTTTTGGGAATTTAAACATTACTTATAAAGCCAGTAGTGCTTCTTTCAATGTTAATAATATTCGTTTTTAAACACCTTAATGATGGACAATTTATATTTGAAAAAAATTTTTTATGATTTATAATTAGGGCTCATAAAAGACCTAAATATATGCTACAATAGCCCTGAAAACTGGAAAAGAATGTAAAAAGTGTTGCAGTTGCTAACAAGTGGATAAAGATAATTTTCACAAAGTGACAATGTAGAAAATTTGAAGTCAAAATACAATAGTACAGGAGGTCAGTAGGCTGGTGGTTAAAAAAGGGATATTTTGTGTGGGTTGAATAGTTTTAGCGGAACAAAAGTGTTTGGAATGTGAAAAGTCTTTAAAAAGTAAAACCAGATAATATTTTTAAAATAAGTTCAAATTGAGACTAGACTCTGCAAATTCTTGAATTATACAAATGGTATAAATGTAGTCAAAAGACTCCCTATATTGATGACATTCTAGGAGATCATCAATGTGCATTTAGAAGAAACAGGTCTACAACAGATCAGATTTTTAGTATAAGACAGATTTTAGAAAATAAATGGGAATATAATGGTACTGTACATCAATTATATGTAGACTTCAAAAAAGCATATGATTCAATTAAGAGGGAGAAGTTATACAGGGTGGACCGCTCGAATGGACCTAATTTCAATTGCTTGTTACTGGCAAACGGTTGAAGATAGAAACTTAAAACAACGTTCATATTACAGAAAAACTCACCAAGTTTTGATATCCAGATCACCACATCTCTATATGAGCCCCAGCAGTCACTGTGACGATATCAAAGCGATAGAACAATTTCTTGCCAAGTACGTTGGAGTATGTCTTCTGGAATGTTCTCAATAGCCTCTATGATGCGCTCACGAAGATCACGAAGGTCTTTGACTGGGGTGGTGTAAACTTTATCTTTGACATAGCCCCAGAGAAAGAAATCCAGTGGTGTTAAATCGGGAGATCTCGGGGGCCACGCGATTGGTCCCCCCTACCAATCCAACGGCCAGGGAAAATGTTGTCCAAAGTCGTACGAACTTCATTGGACCAGTGGGGAGGAGCACCATCTTGCTGGAAAACGATGTTAGGCTGCAGTTGTTCAATTTGTGGAAAGAAGAACTGCTCCAGCATGTCAAGATATGTGGTACCACGAACAGTTTTCTCGGCGAAGAAAAACGGTCCAATGACCTTATTATGTGACAAACTGCACCAAACATTCATCTTCGGACTATCACGAACATGCTCTTGAATAGCGTGAGGATTCTCCGATCCCCAGATCCGCACATTATGCCGGTTTACCTTGCCTGACAAATGGAAAGTGGCTTCGTCCGAGAAGAAAATCTTGGTCATGAAGTCAGGATCAGCGCCGAGACGGTCCAGCATCGTATTGGCGAATTCCACTCGTTTCGGCATGTCATTCGGCTCCAGACGTTGCACTAACTGCACTTTATATGCGTGCAGTTTGAGGCGTTTGTGGACAATCCGTTGTAATGTCGATTTTGGTATTTGAAGTTCCCGCGAAGCTCTTCTTAATGACTTCCGGGGGCTTCGCTCAAATGCGGCTTGAACATTTGCTACCATTTCATCGGATGCTCTGCGACCACCACCATGCTTCTTCAACACAGATCCTGTAGCTAATAATGTATCACGCCACTTCTTTATGCTTCTAGCAGTTGGAGCATCACGGTTAAAACACACGCCGGAACTCCCTTTGAACTCTAATGATTGATTTAAACTCCGCATACCACAAAACAGCTTGCACTTTCATCTGCGGAGTCGCCATTTTCACAAACAATTAAATCTAAGAACGAGAAACGTATCTTTGTGCCATCTACCGACAGGATTCGAAACTTGGTGAGTTTTTCTGTACTATGAACGTTGTTTTAAGTTTCTATCTTCAACCGTTTGCCAGTAACAAGCAATTGAAATTAGGTCCATTCGAGCGGTCCACCCTGTATAGTATCCTGCTGGAGTTCAGAATTCCTAAAAAGTTAGTTAGACTTATACGAATGTGTCTAAATGGCACAAACCCAGGCCCGCTGTGTGACAAGGCAGCACACTACCTCGAGACCACAGCGGTGCACATTATATATATATATATGATCTCTTGTTTTGCATTGTGATCAAAGAGTAGGGTGCGTGTAGGCAAACAGTTTTCGGATACTTTTGAAATCCAGAATGGGTTGAAGCAAGGAGATGCACTATCTCCTCTACTATTTAATTTTGTACTAGAGCATGCCATTAAATCTTTAGAGAATGAGGAAGGCTTACAACTCAATGGTATTAATAAGCTGTTAGTTTATGCTGATGATGTAGTATTGTTGGCCGATAGCGAGGAGATACTAAAGGACAATACGCAGACACTGTTGAGTAACACTAAGAAATTAGGATTGGAAGTAAATATCAATAAAACTAAATATATGGTCACACGTAGAAATTCATTATATAATGGAAATGGACAGCTAATGACAAATGAGGGAAATTTTGAGGAAGTTGCTGAATTCAAATATCTAGGAACAATAATCACAAATAGGAATGAGATGCACAAAGAAATTAAACATAGGCTCAATTCTGGAAATGCGTGCTATTCTGCATTGCAGAGACTCTTGATGTCCCAACTCCTTTCAAAAAACGTTAAACTGAAAATATATAAAACTATTATTCTACCAGTTATATTATATGGGTGCGAAACATGGACTCTTACTTTAAGGGAGGAAAGGAGATTACAAGTATTTGAGAATGAAGTACTTAGGAAAATTTTTGGACCAAAGAGAGATGAAGAGACAGGTGAATGGAGAAGACTACATAACAATGAACTACATGGTCTTTATAGGAAGCCAGATATATTAAGAACAGTTAAGTCTCGTAGACTGCGATGGGCAGGACATGTTGTACGTATGGGGAATGAAAGATGTGCATGGAAGCTTCTTGTAGGAAAGCCGGAGGGAAAATGCCCGGTTGGTAGACCAAGAGTGAGGTGGGAGAACAACATTAACTATGATTTGAGGGAAGTAGATTATACAGGGAATGATTGGAAAGCATTAGCTCAGGATAGGGATGTATGGAGAGCTTATGTCCGCGCGGCCATGAACCTACGGGTTCGATAGTGAACAGTGAGTAAGTAAGTAGTTAAAAGAAGGTAAAGTTGCAAAAAAAAGCCATTAAGACCTAAAAAAGGACTGATGTGCCAAAAAAGTCCAAAAAGAGCAAATAAAACCACCATTTCTTGGCCTACAATGACCCCAAAATGTATATATATTATGTTGGTCCTTATCTTCAGACATAAAATAAAAAAAGGATTTTTCCTCAACTTCCGAGCCCTACTTATAATAATGTCACATATTGTGAAGCTCTTATTGATATTTCACAAAAATTAGCTGTATGATTGTTAGGTATTATTTTTTGAAAAAAGAAAGAGATTACCATCTTATTGTCACATACCCCGTTAGGCACAGCAATTTGAAAAGATATCCCTCTTTACACAAACTTGTTTTCTTCAAGTGAACAGTGAAAATATTATGGTGAAATTAAATTAAACCTCATAGTGATTAATTCCTATAAAAGTTAAATATAAGTGAAAATATTAATAATTAAATATGGGAAATAACATTAAGAGGTTCTTAATTCGTAAATCATTTTTTCTCATCTTACCACTTCTTACAGTGGAACCGTGTTTAAAGAAACTCAATATGAGGTAAGATGTGAAAAAATGACTCATTAATTTATGAGTGAAAATATTATTAAAATACATTATTCTGTGGTGTATTTTAAGTCACAAAAACAATCTACTATTAAAAAGCTCACACACAAATTGTATAACGTGTAATTTCATGAATGTTAATGGAATCTGAAACAAAATTTCACTTTTTTTTAATTCAATGCCCCAGGTTGTCATTTCGACATTTCTGGTGTTCTCTCCTGGCATTGGTATAATTCTAACCCACTTCTGAAGTTGGGGCACCTAGAAGGTGGAGATACATTACTTAGCTGATATGATAGGTGATAAATGATACTGAAATGCCATGAAAGTTCTTAACCTAAATTCCAGACCATGGGCAACCATAGTAATAATTCCGTTTAAGGAAAACTTCCTATGGTTTGACCGGGAATCAAACCCAGGACCTCATGAACAGCAGTCAGAAATGCTGATATTAATATTGAACATTGTAGACGGGAAACCACCAGACTACTAAAGAGTAAAAAGAGGAAATATCTGAGAGAGAAGATTAATGATCTTGAAATGAATGCAAAAAATAGGAACATTAGATAATTATATAAGGGAATTAGGAAAGAGAAGAAAGGGTTTCAGGCTAGAACAAACATAATTCGGAATGAAAATGGGGAAATGATTGCAGATTCCAGAAGTATATTAAATAGATCGGAAAGTTACTTTAATCAGCTATTAAATGTACATACAGAACAGGACATTGAGGAGGATAAGTTACAGACAGCAGAACTGCTAGTTGCAGAAGCAAGTGCATTAGAGATTGAAATGGGGATAGAAAAATTGAAGATGTATAAAGCATCAGGTTCAGATGAGATCTCAGCAGAACTGATAAAATCAGGGGGAGAAAAATTGATGGACAAGATACGCTGGTTGCTTAGTATGATTTGGGAAAAAGAAGCTCTTCCAGATGAATGGAAAGAATCGATTATCGTACCAATTTATAAGAAAGGAGATAAAACTGATTGCAACAACTACAGGGGCATCTCATTACTTTCAACTTTGTACAAAATTCTAACAAATATATTAGTAAACAGACTTACTCCCTATATTTAATGACATTCTAGGAGATCATCAATGTGCATTTAGAAGAACAGGTCTACAACAGATCAGATTTTTAGTATAAGACAAATTTTAGAAAAGAAATGGGAATATAATGGTACTGTACATCAACTATATGTAGACTTCAAAAAAGCATATGATTCAATTAAGAGGGAGAAGTTATATAGTATCCTGCTGGAGTTCGGAATTCCTAAAAAGTTAGTTAGACTTACACGAATGCGTCTTAATGGCACAAAGGGTGTGTGTAGGCAAACAGTTTTCAGACACTTTTGAAATCCAGAATGGGTTGAAGCAAGGAGATGCACTGTCTTCTCTACTATTTAATTTTATACTAGAGCATGCCATTAAATCTTTAGAGGATGAGGAAGGCCTACAACTCAATGGTATTAATAAGCTGTTAGTTTATGCTGATGAGGAGATACTAAAGGACAACACGCACATACTTTTGAGTAACACTAAGGAATTAGAACTGGAAGTAAATATCAATAAAACTAAATGTATGGTCACACGTAGAAATGCATTATATAATGGAAATGCACAGCTAATGACAAATGAGGGAAATTTTGAGGAAGTTGCTGAATTCAGATACCTAGGAACAGTAATCACAAGTAGGAATGAGATGCACAAAGAAATAAAACATAGGCTCAATTCTGGAAATGCGTGCTATTATGCATTGCAGAGACTTTTGATGTCCCAACTCCTTTCAAAAAATGTTAAACTGAAAATATATAAAACTATTATTCTACCTGTTATATTATATGGGTGCGAAACATGGACTCTTACTTTAAGGGAGGAATGAGATACGAGTTTTTGAGAATAAAGTTCTTAGGACAATTTTTCTACCAAAGAGATGAACAGACAGGTGAATGGAGAAGACTACATAACAATGAACTACATGGTCTTTATAGGAAGCCAGATATAATAAGAACAGTTAAGTCTCGTAGACTGCGATGGGTATGACATGTTGCACGTATGGGGAATGAAAGACGTGCATGGAAGCTTCTTGTAGGAAAGCCGGAGGGAAAATGCCCGGTTGGTAGACCAAGAGTGAGGTGGGAGAACAACATTAACTATGATTTGAAGGAAGTAGATTATAAAGGGAATGATTGGAAAGCATTAGCTCAAGATAGGGATGTATGGAGAGCTTATGTCTGTGCGGCCATGAACCTATGGGTTCAATAGTGCCAGTGAGTAAGTAAGTAATATTGAACATTGAGTAAAGTTACACTTTTATCTCTTATGAATATTAATGAAATCTCAAACATAAACATACATTAATAAAGTTACACTGTTATTAATATTGAGTGGAGAACATATTTTTAATAACTCACCTCTTACAATTTTAAATTTATTTGATTTAGGACTATTGGTTTTGAATGAAAGTAAACTGAAGATGAATGAAAAATTCATCGAAACCAATGGTCTTAAATCAAATAAATTTGAAATTGTATGAGGTGAGTTATTAAAAATATATTCTCCACTCAATATTAATGATATAACCTCATAATGTTTACTTCCCAACATTAATTTTAATTACACTGTTGTCTTTATCCTAGTAGTTCAATCTGTATCATAACTGCATTCTTTTTCTGTGCAATATAGAACATTCCTTATATCTTGCTTAGTCTTGAGATCTTCATAAAATTTGTGATACACAGGATTGATGTATGGAAGCAAAGACAAGAGATCCTTTTTCTTCTCTTCTGAAATTGGTTTAGGTCCATTGAAAGCTCTGTGGTGGTCTCAATATTGGGGTGACTGTTCCTTTTAAAAAAAATGATTGCATGAAATTGTGAATTATTTTCAAGATTAGTTTCATAAAACATAATTCCTTGGTTCTTCTTGTAATGACACCATTTAATATTCCTCCAGTTTACTTTCTCTCCTCTTTCATTCTTTCTTGTGAATTGTAGTGGACCTGACGAAAGAAAAGCAACATTTTCAAAGCCGTCTATCTCCATTTTGTTTACAAGGAAAGGATTCTTTTTTCCTGTCTTCACGCACCAATTGGGACCATACACATGGATGCTCAATTGGTCCTCTGAATTTTTTTTTATTTGTTTGATTTGACTATGATCAGCATCACACTCCATGTGAGTTTAACCCAGAAGAGAGAATTTGTGGCCTATAGTTTTTAATTGTGATTTTGGAGTCATGTCATACATATGACTGAAATGTGGCTAGTTTTATTCCAGTCGGCACATGTATCAGAGTACGTTGTTACATATTTTACTGATTGATTCAAGATATTTATCCCATGGGATTGGCACCATTTACAACCATATCTTCATGCCACATAAAACAGTGTACTTGGTTGCAATCATGGTCATGAACTGTCAGTTTGAATGTTCAGAGGTGACATTTATAAAAGGTGATAGAACTGGTGAAGACTGGTGTTGGTAGGCATTGTCACAGTTCAGAGATTGTTTTCTTCCCCAGGTCATATTTACATGCTTCCTTATCAACAGACTTTGCATTATAAGCAAGATCAGCTTGGCAGTGGTGTACCTCCAGCTGAGCCTTTAATTCTTCCTTGTTCTGTGCCATATTTATATATAGATTAAGCATGTCACATGTGCTACAAGTATCTGTCTTTGGCTTCTTTATGACAAGTTTTAAATCATGAAACAGTCTCTCATACAATCACTGAATTAGAGGATTATGGGACACTATTTCTTTTAATCATCATTTTACTGTGTTAATGTAAGAAATGGTGACAAGTATTTTCTTTGAGTCTTTACGAATATAATGACTAGAGACCGGATGTTAGGGAAAATGCCTATAGTTATTTATTATAGATATTGTAAAAGTGAATTCATACACCAACAGCCCTAGAGTGGCTTCCATAAAGTTAATTTTGCCTATAAATGCCTATTTCAGCTTATAATGCCTATAAATGCCTATTTGCAATTTTTCACGAAATAGACAAATGTCATGGCACAAATCATTTCATATAAATTTTCAAGTGTTCTTTTTATAAATTCCCTTAAAATATTTTAGGATAAGGGTGGCAATAACCCAATAACCTAGCAGATAGATGATTTCCACCTCAATGCAATCCCGTTAGGTAAATATTGTATTTTTTTCACCTCATGCATTCACGTTAAGCGAAATACCCTATGCTATGTCCCATTGTTGTATTATGCTCTGGCTCTAAGGCTTGGAGAAAAGTTCTTTGCCTCTTTTCAATACAAACATTGCTGAGTGACAAAGAGAGTAGATGGCTCAAGCTTTCTTTCTCTGTCTCACACCTGGTGCTGAAACCGTTAGGTGACTGGCAATATTATTTTTGATCTTGGTAACACTGAATTCAGTCTGCAGTCCTCATTCGCAGAGAGGTGCTTCAAAGACAAAATGGTGCAGCAAGTGAATGTGGCCTTTTTTTACCTTTAGAACAGTTTTTTTTAAGATACCTAAAGAGCGGGCAACAGTAAAGGACAAACTGACCAATTTCGTGAAAGAATTTGGTGCGGAAATATTCTCAAGTGACGGTTCTGCTCTTTGTAAAAAGGCAAAACAAATTCCAAAAGCATCTCAGATATCTTCGCATGCTGTTGATAGCATATGTTTATATTCTTAACGTAAGACTGTAAAAAGTTATGTTGTTGTCCATTTTTGTAAGAGCCTATTTTGAATTTTTTAGTGCCTGTATTCATGATTTTTAGTGCCTTTTTGCCTTCCTATTTTGAATTTTTTAAGTGCCTAACATCCGGACTCCAGTAATGACTTTCATAGCATGCTATTGAAAGATTTTAAATGCTGGCAAGCCTGTTCAAATTCTATTTGGAGATGTTTTCTGAGGAGGCTCAGGCATCCATCTTTAATCTTGTAGGATTCTAGCTTAATTGGCTCTATTTTTCTGAATAATCATATAAAAAATCTATTAGATTTCATATAGTGTATTACGTAAACAACTTTTGCAAATACGCTTCTTGTCTTCCTCAATTTGCAAGTTGTATCTAAGAAAAACTTTTCTAAAGTTCTGTTGCAAGTTGTATCTAAGAAAAACTTTTCTAAAGTTCTGTTTGTTACGTTCTTTCTTTCCTCTAGACTTTTTTACATTTTGAATTTCAATCAATTCTCCAACATATGATAGTCTGTGATTGTAATCCCCCATAGCCCAATATTCATTAAAAATATTCTTTCAGTATCTTCAAATCTGTCTTTGCACTTCAATCTACAAGTCTGAAGAGATTTCATTTTCTTGTTTAAAACAGCTTTTCCTCCTTTTGTTTTGGTATTCTCAGCCTAAATTATGTACATTTTTTCTCTCCTTCCTAGCATTTCTCAAATCTCTTTTTAATCCACATACTTTCAGGTTTCCTCTGCCACATCTAAACCTATCCACTTTATTAAATTAATATTAAAAAGCTAAAGCTACTATGATTGAAATAAGTAAATTAATGTACACAACTAAATTATTGTAATCAATGGTAATGAGAACAATTTTTACCTGAACGGGAATCAAACCCCGGATCTTCAGCTTTCCATGCTGATGCTTTTATCAACTGAGCTAATTCAGGCTTCATTCCCATCCAAGCATAAATCCTTCCTTTACCTTACTCTCTTGGTCCCACATTCAAATGCAATGAATCATCATTCACTATACACAATGAATGCGCTATAGCTATGTGGAGTCACTTCATGTCTTCTAGCAGCCATTCATAGTGAATGATTCATTGCATGTGAATGTGGGACCAAGAGAGTAAGGTAAAGGGAGGATTTATGCTTGGATGAGAATGAAGCCTGAATTAGCTCAGTGATCAGAACATCAGAATGGAAAGCTGAAGGTTCGGGGTTTGATTCCGGGTTCAGACAAAAAAATTTCTCTTTACCAATGATTACTATCCACTTTATCTTTACTAATGGAGGCAGCTATTTGAATTGGCACTAATTCCTCGTTAATGGCGCTTTCAGTATTTGTATTTATTTTGTTTTTCATATCCACCCAAATGTGACATTTTACCACTCTGTATTTGAACGTCTCTATTTAAAAGATTTGATTTGGGTGTTCAGGAGAAGCCTCAGTTACATCTTCGAGAAAACCATTTTTTTTTTCAATTGAAACATTCACAATGTAACCAACAGCTTCATTCAACAGTCAAACTTAAACTGATAATTTTAATCGAGAACACTCTAAACTCAAGATTAAAAGTGTATAAAACACTGGCTCTTCCAACTCTTTTGTACGGTAGCGAAGTATGGACGTTGAAACAGAAGGATATACAGAGACTTAGATCTGCTGAAATGAGATACCTTCGGAGGACTGCAGGATACACACTACTAGATCACAAAAAAAAATGAAGACATCTTAGAAGAATTAGACATGGAACCTTTAGAAAACAAAATTTCTGATTATAAGTCAAGATGGATGCAACATGTTCATCGAATGGAAGATCACAGAATACCCAAACAAATGTTAAGATATCAACCTGCAGGAAGAAGAAGATCAGGATGTCCACTCAAAAGACTTTTGGATGGTGTTTCTCTTGAGGCCGAAACAGGTCAACAAATGGCCTAAATTCGTGAATATACTATAATGATGAACACTCTAAACCAATATTGTGTTGGATTAGCAGTAGGTTGCAATCTGAAACTTATAGCAGCTGCCTTACATAACATGCAGTATAAGATTATCAAAGAATCCGCTTCTAGCTGGCTGCATTAAGTGAGGTATGTTAACATGTAGTGAAAACAGAGATAATTCACATTATACCTCACTGTGCACAATGACTAAGAAGTGTAAAGAACAGTAAGAAAACCGAAAATGAAAATTGCCTAAAAATATACATTGAAATAACTCTAACCAGTGACGATACAAGATATCCCACTATGAATGCCAGCACAGGTGTATCTTTTAAATAGCTAGACAATTTATTTTTCATAATTTTGGAGATACCTCTCTTTACACAACCACCCAACAAATGTCTTATGTTGTTTTATTAGAATTTTGGAATTGAAATAAAAAATACTTATATTTATTCAGGTCTCTTCCCTACATATTTGTATTTAGGAAAATATAGATACTTACCTGTGTTGTTGTGTAAGTTGTGGAAATGTTATTGTCTGGTCGGTCTTCCCAGGATATAGATTCTTTGGATACCAGCTGTAAAATAATATATAAGTGATGTTATAAAATAAATTAATAATATTGCAAATTGACACTTTTTATCATAGACTAATTTTAAAATTTGTATATATGAAAATTATGGCTCTTGTCATCACAACTTTTCTCAAAAAAGTTAAACTAAAAATACATAATTGCTATCCTCCCAGTTATATGGATGCAAAACATGGACTCTTACTTTAAGAGAAGAGAAAAGATTACAAGTATTTTTTGAGAGTAAAGTTCTTAGGAAAGTTTTTGGACCAAAGAGAGATGAACAGACAGGAGAATGGAGAAGACTATGTGATCTTTATGGGAAACCAGATATAATAAGAGTTAAGTCTCATAGACTGCAATGGCAGGACATGTGGCAAGAATGGGGAATGAAAGAGGGGCATGGAAACTTCTAGGAAAACTAAAGGGAAAGCTCCCAGTAGGCATGGACAAGAATGAACTAGGGAATAATACTAACCATGATTTGAGGGAAGTAAAAAGTAAAGTAATCCCACGACAGGCCTCAGGAGGCCCTTGGGGTAGTAGGAGGTTAAGGGTCCCACTTTTTTCTAGACAATCGGCACTTAATGTCAGCCGGGTAGTCAGCGCTGCGTGACGGCCGCCTTTACCCCCAGAACAAGCGTCTGGTACTCATTTCCATTAGAGGCTGAGTCGACCCCAGGGCCACAGTGCCGCCAGAAAGTAGATTATACAAAAAAACATTAACTTAGGATAGGTATGTATGGATAGCCTATGTCTGCATGGCCATGAACCTACGGGTTTGATAGTGCCAATGTGTTAGAGTTAATTTTATTTCACTATATTGGTTGGCTCAGATGGTAGCATTTAAGACTTATATGGAAGGTCAAATTTAAATCATGGTGCTGACCATTCTGATATATATATATATATATATATATATATATATATTCCTGAAGATGATACAAAATATGAGGTGAAGTGTAAAATTTGATTCATTTATTGTTTATATATATATATATATATATATATATATATATATATATATATATTTATTTGTCTTTCTCACTTGTCAAAAAAATGCTAAAAAGGAATTTCTTCACATCAATCCATTTCATAATTAATGAAATTTAATGTCATTTGCACAATACAAATGAATGCAGAAAACAGTAAATTTCTAAACATACAAAGTTCCTAAATACAATATGATCAGGGAAAGAAGCCGTACTGGCTTTATAATGTAATGTAAAATTCCTAATAAATGTCTTCTTAATAAAGAAGATGCCATTTGCATGATAGAAGCAAAGGTTTCATAGCATTTGATGTGCAGGAATTAACAGTGTATATAAGAGAAAAATTTGCATTTAGATTGGAACTTGCTCAGGTAGCTCAGTTGGTAGAGTATTGGCCTAGAAAGCCAAAGGTCCTGAGTTCAAGCCCCAGTCTGAACGTACAATTTTTCTCTTCAAATATGATGATCAGGGATGTTGAAGCATCTAAAAAAAATAAAAAAAATTATATATCAATTTAACATATGTGTGACTTAACTTTCTCTCTCATTGGATATTTCAGTTGTTCCACTGGATATATTACCTGCTCACTCCTCATTTGCTGTGGGTTGCAGGCCAAACAGCGACTTTTTCTAATGGAAAGTTGTTGTGTAGGACTGGGAGATTTAACTTCTTCTGGAGACTGTGGTTTACTAAGTGAAGGATCATAATAAATTCCAACTCTGTTTAGGAAACTGTAAATGTAAATATTAATATTTATAAATTATTAGATTTTAATATAGAAATAAGGAAAAAGTGATGTCTTGACAATGTTGTCAAATTTCTTCCACCTAAATTATTGTACACGAAAAAGTTTATTTGTTATGTCACTTTACATAAAAATTTACAGAGTGTAGATAACACTGGGATTTCCTATATATTTACCTTAGAGCCCATGCACACCCATTATATAAGATCCTGGTATTCAAATATCAATTAATAAGTAGAAATTAAACATCACTAAACAATGAATATGCCAACAGGTATGTATTGCACATTACATAGCATCCAAATGAGTGGTGTCAGATATGTAATTCTGTTTCTGTCACATTGAGAAAATCATGAACTCTCAGACCTATTCACCAGTCATTCTTACAGTTCCAAATTTACGTGGAATGAAGAAAGAGAGAGGGGAAGGAAATGTAAGGCATTAAAAAAATTTTAACTAACCCCCCTGTTGATTCCATAAAAAAAAAGTAAAATTATTACTGTCATAAAGATATATAATCCCAACCAATAATGGTAAAGATGCTAACAAAGTATAAAATAAAAGATACATTCCTGCCTGTAACCATTCAAGTTGTTACCCCCGTTGAAATGATGATCTTGTGCAACGTACACATCTATGCATGCTTGGTCAATTCTCTCTCATCTTTTTCTTTCATTCTAAAGCAAATTAATTTTCCAACCTCAACATTCAAGGGCATTGATGTCAGAAGCATGAGAAAATGACAATTTTACTTTGCACGAGTGAAATAATGATCAGTGTTCCCATCATGTAAAATGTTAATTCTGAAGCTAAAATTATATCTCTATTGTCAGCAACAAAATAATTTACGTATTTTCTGGTGTATAAACCACCCCAAGACATTTAATAGTATTTTCTAGAAAAAACCTAAATTTGCAGTTTATGAAACAGTAACATTATGATGCACCCCCTTTCAAATCCTCACTTTGACTTTTTGTTGAAATTGAATGCCATTTTGCTGATTTTCTTGCACCCATTTCTAAACTTCCAACTTAGGTTCTGGCCACTTTCACTTTTCCCATCTTCCACATGCTTTTCTTTATGCAGATTGAACTCTATCTCCTGACCATGCCAAGTATCGTCAAGTTAGCACAAAAAATAGGGGTAGGCTTACAAAAATTCGCATAGAGCTGAAAATTGGTATGAATGTTGGGAATGCCATTATGAATGAAATGTGAAAAGACCCCATTGATTCCACATCTGCAAAAAAAAATTATTCAATGTCAAAGTTTGCAAATATGGGTTTGTTGCATTTTTCAGCCAAACGGTAAGATTTATCATGAAAATAGGCCAGACAAAAGTTGTAGACAATGCAATTATCTATAAAAATTGTTCTTATACATTTTTTCATAAGAATCACCATTCTTGAGATATCACCATTTGAAACACCGAAAACAATAATAAGCATGCTTTTCAACTGCAAGTTAACCTCCTATACATCATGGGATATTTAATATAATAAAAATATTGGTTGAATAACTTATATATACAAATTATATATTATATGATTCTGAGAATGTACATAAAAAAGAAACTCAGTCCCTAATTTAATTGGGCTATATAATCTTAAGGGGACATGCTGCAGCATAGTGGTTAAGGCACTAGGCTACAAGTCGGAAGATCGAGGGTTCACGTCCTGGTGGGGCCAGGATTTTTAAACTGCCCCAAACTTTCCGGCGGCACTATGGCCCTGGGGTCGACTCAGCCTCTAACGAAAATGAGTGCCAGACGCTTGTTCTGGGGGTAAAGGCGGCCGTCATGCAGGGCTGACAACCTGGCTGACAGCAGTGCTGATTGTCCAGGAAAAGTGGGAGCCATAACCTCCTATTACCCCAAGGGCCTCCTGAGGCCTGTAGTGGGAACACTTTACTTTACGTATAACTTTAAGCAACATCTGCTGACTATTCTATTTTTGTCCGGGTGGCGACAGTCATATACCTGCTTTTTTCTGGAAGACTTTTAGTGTAGTGTTCCTTTACAGTAAATACATGTGGCTATTTATACATATGCTTGTTAATAATATTTCTTAAAACAATTTGTGCTGTTCAATAATTAAAAAAAGTCGCAATTTTGCTTTGTTTGTAGTAAACCTTTGACTGAAAATGAAACAGTTGCCATGGAATGAAGACTTTGATCGATTCAAGTGTTGAAAGAAATGGTGGTTTTTCTGAATACCTGAAGGACAAGAAATCTGTGACAATTCATGTGCAGTGCCGTAAAATGTACACTCGGAAGAGTTCTATTGCTGCAGTTAAAAGACCGCATGAGATGGAGCAAGCCAGTACATCTGAAATCAGTCCACCTCATACTAGAGCACACATAAGTGAATCCATTTCTTGTTTACAAAAATATTGCTTATTTTGTGGACATGAAGCAAATGAAGAGGCTGAGAAGAAAAAAAAAAACGCAAAATGTTGGAGTAAAATTCATAAAGTTGCTACACTTGAATTTAAAGAATCCATTCTGAAGGTAGCTCAGACTTGTTCTGATGACGTAGCAAAACATTTTACTGCACGTATTCAGTACGAATATGATTTAGTTGCTGCCAAGGCTAGGTACCATAATAATTGCTATAATTCCTTATTGAGACCCACTACTGGGGGTAAAATCGATCGTGATGACTGTCAATTTTCATTGGAAGAATTACAAAATAATTGTAAAAATTCAGCTATAGATAATAGATCAATTAAGATTCAATTGAAGTTAAAGTATGATCATCATGATATTCTTAACCAAGCTTGGTATGAGAAAAAAAAGTCAAAATGAAAAGGAAGAACGATTTAGAATCATCAAAGCTGCAGCAGCAATCATTTGAGAGGACATTCTATCTTTAGTATTTGATAATACCACAAATGTTTGAAAATATTAACAGCGATATTCCGGAGTCATTGACTTATTTTTTGGAACAAGTAATTCTTAAAAATAAACAATTTAAACTGGAACTATTAAAACTAGTATGTACTAATATCAGCCACTGTATTATGACTGCTGTTAGCCTAGATATTTCAAATCAAAATTGCAATTGGGTCAATTAATAGATAATACTTTGGAACCAATTCAAACGTTACTCCCACCTGCTCCACAAATATTCTTAACACCATTTTTTGCAATTGCAAAAGGATTGTAGTGCAAAATGTGGCTGTAAAAAGTCAGATTATTTTGTTCACCATTATGTACTAATTGTCAAGGCCAGTCTTATTCCAATGTTGAATCAAATGGAACAGATGAAGATTTATATGATTTCAATAAGGAAATAACTGATACATCTTTCTCAGAACAATTAACAAATATCCAGCAAGAAGAAGAAGCAATTGAAGAAGACATTACTATTGAAATAGAATTCGAAGATTATCAGTCAGATTAACATTACCCGGAATTAAGAATAATATTTGTCACTTAAATCGTTCCCAATAGTACCATTTTTTAATTAATAGAATATTATTTAATATCACAATAGATCGTGGAGTATATCTTTCGAAGACACCATATTAAAAAAAATGCACCAAGTACACTAGCTCATAAGTAGTGCGGAAATGTGTGCATATTATGTAGAATACTTCCTCAAGTTTTAGAATCACAATATCTCAAGAATGGCGATTCTTATGAAAAAAGTATGAGAACAATTTGTGTAGACAATTGCATGATCTACAATGTTTGTCTGACCTATTTTTATGATAAAACTTACCGTTTGGCTGAAAAATGCAAAAAACACATATTCGCGAAATTTGACCTTGAATAACGGTATCTTGCAGATGTGATGTCGATGGGGACTTTTCACGTTTAATTTATAATGATGTTCCCAATATTCATACCAATTTTCAGCTCTATGCGAATTTTTGTAAATTGAAATGTCTATTTTGACCGGACTAAAGTACTAATTGTTTTTTCCATAGGCTCATCCAACTCCATGCCGCATCAGGCCTAGAAAGCCTTGGCCTATCAGCTGGATGCTATATTAATCATAGAGGTGAACAATATAGGGGTGGCATGTGGTCAGCATATCGGTTCTTCCAGCCATTATAGCTGATTTTCTCAATTTAGAGCCACTGTTTATTGTAGCTAGTCAAATTCCTCACAATGCTGGAGGAGCACCAGTCTCATACTGGCCGAGATTCCATGAGAATATTTCTTCCCCCATGGGAATTCGAACTGCACAAGTCCCATAGCTTTGCACTAACACATTATGCCTTAAACCACTCAGCTATGGTACAGGACTGTATATCTATAGGTCTGCTATAGTGTTCTGTCCTAGGTGCAGGTCTTTCACTGTAATCATAGCATTTTTATGTTATGCTTTGCAGCTTAACTAGGGAATTAGGCCTATAGGTGTGGTAGCTTTTTGTTGCTTTCCACACTGCTGAAGGATGATAATGGTCAGATGATGTTTGGGGACCTTTTGGGCCTTAAAACTACCTGATATTTGTCTTGCAGGTGAGGAAAAAACCCTCACCCAGGAAGCTTGTCCCGACCAGGAATCGAACCTGGGCCCGCTGCATGACAAGGCAGCACTCTATCTCGAGACCACAACGGTGGGTTGAGGTCCTAAATGTGTTTTGGGTTCCCTATTACCATGTTCTATTGTATGTTTTACAATCTACAGTTTGTAACTTGATGTAATTGAATGTTGCCTGTTTTTTTCATCACTAAAAACTATGGGAAAATATCAAAATGAACTTAAAATCTCTCAACATGTCAACTCATTATTGAGAAACATCCCCCAACTGATTACTCAGATAAGATTCAGTATTATGAAACTTGAATACGCTACCCCATTTTCAGCCATTAACCTCTTGAAGTCATGTGAAGGTCACATGTCTGCTTGATTGTGCAATTAATCAGTTACAAAGATCTTGGAAGATAAAGAGAGTTCATATGATTTTGAAAAGAGGAGAATAATCTTCATTATATAAGATGCAAGACAAAAAATTTAAATTAAGAAAGTGGATGTTGTACACTAGAAAATAGATAGATTTATTTAAATCTGTCTAAATGGCACAAAGAGTAGGGTACATGTAGGCAAATAATTTTCTGATACTTTTTAAATTCACAATAGGTTAAAGCAAGGAGATGCACTATCTCATCCACTATTAAATTTTGTACTAGAATATGTCATCAAATCTTTACTGTTTATCCTGATGATACTAAGAGCCAACATGCACACACTATTGAGTAACATTAAGAAAATTAGGACTGGAAGTAAACATCAATGAAACTAAATATATGTTCATAGATAGACATACTTGTAACTCAGAAAGTTTCCAGACCTGGCTGTACCATTTACGATAGAAAGATAACAGTGCCACCAGCATGTTGGGAGGTCCTTTGTTAGTCAGCTGACATAGTTTCTGCCCACCTGCACCCCTCATTCCTTAGCAGCTGTGGGTCAAATGGTAGGAGGTGACAGATACTATCAGACTGTAACATGGAACCGCAGCGAGAACATTTTCGAGCAATGATTTTAAAAGTTGCTTAAACCTGGCGCAATTGCTTGAAAGGCTACAGGCTTTTGGGGACCTTGCCCCATCCAGTGCCACAGTTTTCAATTGGTTTGCAGAGTTTAAGAGGGGTAGAACCTCTCTTAGTAATATGATGTACGGTTAAAAACTATAAAATAGTTACCTTGTAGGTCCGTCTCCTCAACTTAAATTGTTTTAAAACTCTGTAGGCCTTTTGGGACTAGTCCCATCATCAGCAGAATGCAATAGGTCCATACTTGTTGACCCTTGTTGAAGCACTGACTTGGTTGTGAGAATTTTCTACAGAGGATTGTGTGGACTGGATGTGTATTCATTAAGAATCAGATTGTTGTCGATTTCTCATGAAGTTGAAGAGATGAGTGGGAGGCAGTGACTGTGGAAAAGATGATGTGAGAAGACCCCCGTATGACTTATAAAGACATTGAGACATCCCTGAGGATTGGATCGGGGAGTGTTGCAAAAATTCTGCACAGTAGCAAGGTGCCATCTCATTGGGTACCACACAGACTCACTGAAGGTCAAAAGATCACTTGAGTGGAATGGTGCTGTGAAATGCTTCGGAGATTCAACAATGGGAACTCTTGCCACATTTCTGAGATCATTACAGGTGACAAGACCTGGATTTACTAATATGATACAGATAAAAAGCATCAGTCGTCAGTATGGGTCTTTCCTGATGATGATGAACCAGTCAAAGTGAAGAGAGCAAAAAAAGTGTTGGGAAAAAAATTATGCTCACTTTCTTTGCTACAGGTGGTCATGCGGTAACAATACCACTTGAACATCAAAGGATAGTGACTGCACAGTTGTACACCACAGTTGCCCTCCCATAGGTATTCCAAAATCTGCAAGAAAAGCTGAACTGAGGGACTTCCTGTTGCACCACAACAATGCCTCTGCCCACACCGCCCATCTGACAAATGATTTTCTGTGGGGGACTCCTGTGCAGCTGTTAATCCATCCTCCTTACAGTCTGGAACCGGCACCATGAGACTTCTTTTTGTTCCCTATGGTGAAGGCTCGATTGTGTGGGAAGTGGTTTTCAACACCTGAAGATGTGGTTGCAGCATACCAAGGGGAGCTCTGTGCACTGGATGAAAGTGACTGGCACCAAATGCTTCCAGTTGCTGTTCAGGAGGATGCATAGATGCTTATGGAGAGTACATTGATAAGATATAATGTTAAGTTTTAGATTATCTCTAAAATTTTGTCAGTATCTGGAAACTTTCTGAGATACCTTCATATAAAGGAAATGGACAACTAATGACAGATAAGAAAAATTTTGAAGAAGTGGCTGAATTCAAATACCTAGGAACAATAATTACAAACAGAAATGAGATGCACAAAGAGATTAAACATAGGCTCAATTCTGCAAATTGTCTAAAAACAAATTAAACTGAAAAAAAAACTTACTCTCCCAGTTATATGGATGTGAAACATGGACTCTTACTTCAAGGGAGGAGAAAATATTATGAGCATTTGAGAATAAAGTTCTTAGAAAAATGTTTGAACCAAAGAGAGATGAACAGACAGTTGAATGGAGAAGACTTACATAACTGTGAGGTACATGATCTTTATGGGAAATCAGATATAATAAGAAGAGTTTAGTCTCGTAGATTATGATGAATAGGACATGGGGAATGAAAGAGGGGCATGGAAGCTTCTTGTAGGAAAACTAGAGGGTAAGCTCCCAGTAGGGAGGCCCAGAATGAAGTGGGAAAATAATATTAACTATGATTTGAGGGAAGTCAATTATACAGGGAATGATTGATTAGCTCAGAATATGGATTATGGAGAGCTTATGTCTGCGTGGCCATGAACTTATGGATTCGATAGTGCCAGTGAATTATAAATATATGTCCAAGATTTGGTGAGTTTTCAATTGTTTAAATTTGTCTTATTTTAATATGAATGTTAGCCTATAAGTTTATGTAAATTCACACCTATAAACTTTTGCCACCAGACAGCACAGATGGATATAAAAATTGTTATAGATAGTGTAAATTTATCTCCTTTAATGTACATGAATCATTTTATCACAAAGATGTAATTTCTTTTGATGTTTCTATTATTCATTTCATATATCTCAATGATGGATAAATCATATTTGAAGAGAAAAATTATACGCTCAGACCAGGGCTCGAACCCCTGGTGCAATCACTGCACACCAAATGCTATGAAACCTTAGCATTTGGTGCTTGGAAATTAACATATGTAAGAGAAAATTTTGTGTTTAGATTGGAACTCGCTCAGGTAGCTCAGTCGGTAGAGTAGTGGCTCGGAAAGCCAAAGGTTCTGGGTCTGAGCCCCAGTCTGAGCATATTATTTTTCTCTTCAAATATCATGTAATTTTTTGTATATTTTGATGTGCTGAATTCAAATGTGGTGTTTGTTCCTATCTAGCATCCTCAGTTTTTTGTTTAGTTGTATATTAATATTGTTATACAGCAATAGATAAAAGGTAAAGTTACCATAATCTATCCTGTACACTTCACAATTAAATTAATATACCTGGAAACATTGCTACTTGTTATCCAGCTCATTCATTGCTGCTGTAGTAAAATTTTCACTATTTCTTTTTCCCTTCTGAGGCTCCAGCAGTATTGTGCAAGTACATTATCTTAATGGAATCCTTCTCTGTGTTCATAACTAACTTCAAGATTTGAAGGGAAGAAGTATGAAGAGGAAGTGAATTTTTATGGGGTATACTGCAGTTAAGATTTAGGTTTGTGATAAATTTAATATATTATGTAGGAAATAACACTACATTATTTTAGTCTGTGAAATCTTACCTCAATATTAATGTTGATTTGTTCTTGAACATGTTTTGATTAGTCTTCTAATCATCTTCAGCATCATGACCAGACTGGCCATTATGACTTTGATGAAGAATTGTCAAAAATAAAATGTTATGTCCATTTGAATGGAAATAAAGCTATTTGGAAAAATGAGTGGGATGCATATGGTAAAAGCATAATTTGGGACATGGTTCATTATGATGAACAGCTTATGGGAGGGGTCGTGTTACATCAGGGAAAAATAGCAGAAATAGCAACAGGAGAAGGAAGAACTTTTGTAGCAACTTTATATGATGCTGAAGATGATTAGAAGACTAATCGAAATGTGTTCAAGAACAAATCAACATTAATGTTGAGGTAAGATTTCACAGACTCAAAATAATTTAATTAAAAGAACCTCAAAATATTGTCACTGATAGCACGGGGTTTTCCTCTTACTTATTTAGACTTAAATAAGTATACACTTGTTATTTAAAATTTTCCTTTTCACTTTATTTCCTTCTCCACAATTATCACTAAATCTTCAAACACAATTTGATTTAACAACTATTACTTTTTATAAGTTAATCAGATAATCACTTATAACACAGTTGCAGACACAATCCTTCCTCACAGTTATGCTCACAATAACTTCTCACCATCCAATTTCAGACTGGGGGTCATTCCGCTCTCACCACATATTTATAGGCGAGTAGACGGAAATTTCCAGGTCCATGAACGAGATGTTTTTCGAATGGGGGAATAGATGTTCGTAGAAATCTCTGGCTTATTAGCCGAGAAAATTCGGTGGATTACTCGACTCGCGATTGGCTATTCACCAATCCAGTTCACCAATGCGAGGTTTCTCTTGCCGGCCCACCCATTTTAAATGATGCTACTACAACGCGTCACAATATTACTTCCTAAAATAAAACATTAATAACACTACAGTATAGATAAGGCCTAAGATAAAGCAGAGAAAGTAGACAAATTTGCCCTTGAAGAGTGCATTGTTGGTGAATTCCATGTGAAATTGTACATATCACAAGTTTCTTCTCTGCTTCCCAAAATGGACTTTTAAAAAGATTTTTATTGCCTAAATCCCAAACTTTTGTAGAATATGAACAAACTCACATTTAACAAAGACTTGTTATTTTAATTAAAGTCTTATACCATATAGAAACGGTTACTTTTATTTTGTTTAATTAGTGATTACAGTTTATGAGAGCATAAAACTCAAAACATGTATTTTATAACTCCTTATATATATATATATATATATATATATATATATATATACCAGATTCACAATTGCTTGTTGAAATAAGATTGAAAACTTCACAGATAATATTATTTTACTTTCACTCTGTAAAACATGATGTCATTCTACAGTTATGTCAGTTATCAATATAAAATTGTACATTTTAAATACAGTTATTAGAGATAGATACTCCTTATTTTTTATTAAAGAGATCAAAACATATATATATATATATATATATATATATATATATATATAAATGTTTTGAAGAGAAAAAAAGGCAAAAAGAAATAATATTATTTTATTTTGTTGAAATTGTTACTGTCAGTTACCATGGAATTCACCAGTGCTGTATAACAGTACTAGAATTGTATTTATTTCATATTATACAGAGTGTAACAAAACTCAACGAAAAATTTCAGGAATTAATTCCTCTTACTGAGAGAAGAAAAAAAAATTAGTACACATGGGTCCAGAAATTTATAATTACAGAATTATTCAAACTTTTATGAATGTTAGTAATCCACTGAAAACAGATATAATACTCACCTTCCCATCACACTGTAACCATTGGAAACATATTTCTTCCCATCACACTGTAAACCACTGAAAACATACTTCTTCCCATCACACTGTAAACCACTTAAAACATACTTCTTCCCATCACACTGTAAACCACTGAAAACATACTTCTTCCCATCACTCTGTAAACCATTGGAAACATATTTCTTCCCATCACACTGTAAACCACTGAAAACATACTTCTTCCCATCACACTGTAAACCATTGGAAACATACTTCTTCCCATCACACTGTAAACCATTGGAAACATACTTCTTCCCATCACACTGTAAACCATTGGAAACATACTTCTTCCCATCACACTGTAAACCATTGGAAACATACTTCTTCCCATCACACTGTAAACCACTGAAAACAAACTTCTTCCCATCACACTGTAAACCATTGGAAACATACTTCTTTCCATCACACTGTAAACCACTTAAAACATACTTTTTCCCATCACACTGTAAACCACTGAAAACATACTTCTTCCCATCACACTGTAAACCACTGAAAACATACTTGTTCCCATCACACTGTAAACCATTGGAAACATACTTCTTCCCATCACACTGTAAACCACTGAAAACATATTTGTTCCCATCACACTGTAAACCATTGGAAACATACTTCTTCCCATCACACTGTAAAACACACTTCTTCCCATCACACTGTAAAACACTTAAAACATACTTGTTCCCATTACCCTGTAAACCATTGGAAACATGCTTCTTCCCATCACACTGTAAACCACTTAAAACATACTTCTTCCCATCACACTGTAAACCACTGAAAACATACTTCTTTCCATCACACTGTAAACCATTGGAAACACACTTCTTCCCATCACACTGTAAACCACTGAAAACATACTTGTTCCCATCACACTGTAAACCATTAGAAACATACTTCTTCCCATCACACTGTAAACAACTGAAAACATACTTCTTCCCATCACACTGTAAACCATTGGAAACATACTTCTTCCCATCACACTGTAAACCACTGAAAACATACTTGTTCCCATCACACTGTAAATCATTGGAAACATACTTCTTCCCATCACACTGTAAACAATTGGAAACATACTTCTTCCCATCACACTGTAAAACATACTTCTTCCCATCACACTGTAAACCACTGATAACATACTTGTTCCCATCACACTGTAAACCATTGGAAACATACTTCTTCCCATCACACTGTAAACCACTGAAAACATACTTGTTCCCATCACACTGTAAACCACTGAATACATACTTCTTCCCATCACACTGTAAAACATACTTCTTCCCATCACACTGTAAACCACTTAAAACATACTTTTTCCCATCACACTGTAAACCACTGAAAACATACTTCTTCCCATCACACTGTAAACCACTGAAAACATACTTGTTCCCATCACACTGTAAACCATTGGAAACATACTTCTTCCCATCACACTGTAAACCACTGAAAATATACTTGTTCCCATCACACTGTAAACAATTGGAAACATATTTCTTCCCATCACACTGTAAAACATACTTCTTCCCATCACACTGTAAACCACTTAAAACATACTTCTTCCCATCACACTGTAAACCATTGGAAACATACTTCTTCCCATCACACTGTAAACCACTTAAAACATACTTCTTCCCATCACACTGTAAACCACTGAAAACATACTTCTTCCCATCACTCTGTAAACCATTGGAAACATACTTCTTCCCATCACACTGTAAACCACTGAAAACATACTTGTTCCCATCACACTGTAAACCATTGGAAACATACTTCTTCCCATCACACTGTAAAACATACTTTTTCACATCATACTGTAAACCACTTAAATCATACTTCTTCCCATCACACTGTAAACCACTGGAAACATACTTCTTTCCCATCACACTGTAAACCACTTAAAACACACTTCTTCCCATCACACTGTAAACCACTGAAAACATACTTCTTCCCATCACACTGTAAACCGTTAGAAACATACTTCTTCCCATCACACTGTAAACCACTGAAAACATACTTGTTCCCATCACACTGTAAACCATTGGAAACATACTTCTTCCCATCACACTGTAAACCACTGAAAACATACTTGTTCCCATCACACTGTATACCACTGAAAACATACTTCTTCCCATCACACTGTAAACCACTGAAAACATACTTCTTCCCATCACACTGTAAACCATTGGAAACATACTTCTTCCCATCACACTGTAAACCACTGAAAACATACTTGTTCCCATCACACTGTAAACCATTAGAAACATACTTCTTCCCATCACCCTGTAAAACATACTTCTTCCCATCACACTGTAAACCACTTAAAACATACTTCTTCCCATCACACTGTAAACCACTGAAAACATACTTCTTCCCATCACACTGTAAACCACTGAAAACATACTTGTTTCCATCACACTGTAAACCACTGGAAACATACTTCTTCCCATCACACTGTAAACCACTGAAAACATACTTGTTCCCATCACACTGTAAACCATTGGAAACATACTTCTTCCCATCACACTGTAAAAAATACTTTTTCACATCATACTGTAAACCACTTAAAACATACTTCTTCCCATCACACTGTAAACCATTGGAAACATACTTCTTTCCTATCACACTGTAAACCACTTAAAACACACTTCTTCCCATCACACTGTAAACCACTGAAAACATACTTCTTCCCAACACACTGTAAACCATTAGAAACATACTTCTTCCCATCACACTGTAAACCACTGAAGACATACTTGTTCCCATCACACTGTAAACCATTGGAAACATACTTCCCATCACACTGTAAACCACTGAAAACATACTTCTTCCCATCACACTGTAAACCATTGGAAACATACATTTTCCCATCACACTGTAAACCACTGAAAACATACTTGTTGCCTTCACACTGGAAACAGAATGCAGACAAACCAATTAGATATGGCTAAATAACCTATACTTACTTACTTACTTACTCACTGGCACTATCGAACCCATATGTTCATGGCCGCACGGACATAAGCTCTCCATAGTTGAACCCATGTCCGCATTTCTTGACGGTTGTATTTTTACGGTGAAAGATCGTCACTCTTTCGACAAGGTACTTTTTTTCGTCTGGCTTATCGCCTTCGACCAGTCCGGCATGGGTAACCCTATCGGCAGCAATGCTACCGCCGGCATAGCTCTCAGGATCATTTAAGCACGCAAGCCACTCCACCACGACAAGGTAAAGATACCATGGAGGGCTAAATAACCTATAAGTGACGGGAAATCATTTGTGGGCGCTAACAAGTATTCATGTGAACAGTAACATGTTTCCTTATTTACAGTGTGATGGGAAGAAGTACAAGGGTTGAATGAAAAGTAATGCCTCCACCTTCGTTAGTTGGGTTTGGATGGGAATATTTAAATAAAACACTGAAATAATCCTTTAGAATATGATCTTCAATTACCAATATTCACTTTTCCACATAATCAACAGCCAATTGGATACATTTCTGCCAACGATGAACAAGTTTTCTGAAGTCATCATGGAAGAAGTCGACACTCTGTTTCCGCAACTACAGTCTCACAGTTCTCTCAACGCCTTCATCAGAAGCATAATGATGTCCCCGCAGATCATGTTTCATTATCGGGAACAGATGGAAGTCAGATGGTGCTAAAATCTGGACTGTATGGAGGATGCTGTATGGTGGTGAATTCAGTCTCTGAAGTTCTTTTGTGATGGCACATGAAGTGTGTGGTCTGGCATTGTCATGCTGCAGGAAAACATTTTTCTTTTCCTTTCGGACTCTTGTTAGCTGTCACAATTGAATGGTGAAAGGTGTCACCTTCATTCTCATAACACGAGAGGAGTTCCTGGCAAATTTGAAGTATGTGCGCTTTCATTTCAGGAGTCAGCATCCGGGGTACCCATCGTGCACAGATCTTCCGATAGCCAAGCAAAGCAATAATGTGACCCACACATTCTTGTGAAATGCCGATTGTGCTTGCAATTTCTCTCTGAGTGATACGACGATTGCCCTGAATCAGTTTGTCAACATTTTGCTTGTGAAACTCGGCGGTTGCTGTCACAGGACTTCCAATTCTTTGTTTGTCAAGCAAGTCAGATGTTCCCACCTCAACATCTTTAAACTTACTCGCCCAACGATGCACAGTACTCACATCAACACAATCACCATAAACTGCTTTCATTCTCTGATGAATCTCCTTTGGGGTGACACCTTCTGCTGTCAAGAATTCAATGAATGCACGTTGCTTAAATCACATTGACTGACCGTCTGCGCAGGGTTCCATACTTTACACTGTAACAATACAACCGCTCAATTCCTAAGGCTTCCCAACAACTGGAACTGTAAAGAAGAGGCTATGGAACAAGCCAGTACCTGCCACATACCAGTGCTACCATCTGCTGATAAGTAATGAAGGTGGAGGCATTACTTTTCATTTAACCCTCATATGTTTCCAGTATGCTGAGAAGTTGTGGTTTACTAACATTCATAAAAGTTTGAATAACACTATAATTATAAATTTCTGGACCCATGTTGTACTAGACTTTTTTTCTTCTCTCAATATGAGGAATTCATTCCTGAAATTTTGCCGTTGAATTTTGTTACACTCTGTATCTAATTTCAGTCTCATAAAATGGTGGAAAATTGAACTATCTAATAAACGGATGCAATTTTCACTAACATATGAATAAATCAAGGCAAATTAAATTATAAATTTTACAGGTAAAATCAAGCAGAGGTACTCTGTAGAAATTATTTGGATATAAAAATGATCAGTTTTTAGTATTAATTTCATACATCTCATTGATGGATAAATCATATTTGAAGAGAAAAATTATACGCTCAGACCGGGACTTGAACCCAGGACCCTTGGTTCTCTAGACTAAGTGCTCTACCATCTGAGCTACCTGAGCAAGTACCAATCTAAACGCAAATTTTTCTCTATGTACATTGTAATTCCCACCCACCAAATGCTATGAAGCCTTTGCTTCTATCTAATTTTTCTCTTCAAATATGAGTTATTATCAGTACTTATTCCTTATAATGTTAACAGTTACAATACAATTATATTTTTTTTTACGATTGGCAGTAGTGATTGAATCAGTCTTATTTTATTCTATTGTTGTGAGCAATACTGCAGTGTCTAACTACAAATTGGTAACTGTGAGTTTTTGTATAAATATATATGCCGGTGTGTGTGTGTGTGTGTGTGTGTATATATATATATATATATATAATATGAGGAGCGTCGTTTCAAACCGTATTATGTCCACTCCTGGACAAAATTGAGTTTGATATCATTTCGTTATGTTTCTTATACGCTCTATCGAGCTGTATGCTCAAATCGTGTCAAATCACATTTTTTCCTTGCGTAAATGAAGCTTGAAAACATGTGGTTGTTTCATACCATATTATGTCCTCATTCACGGTTGGTGCAAATTGCATTTTCTCCACGTCTCTATTTTCCATGTTGTCTCCCCTGAAATTTTAATTTTTTCTGTAGGATATAGTGATCATATGATATTAGTTTTGCCGCGACAGTAGGCTTCTGCATTGTTAGTGAATAAACGTACTACTTTTCTCCTGTGAGATGGATGAATGTGTTAATGTGGGGGATAATTCAAGAGGCAGTCGCAGGAAGCAAAAACCAAGACAAACAATACGGCTGCTTCAATCTGAGGACAATTATGTATAATAGTCCAATTTTCTTAAAATAGCCTATCAGCAAGTAACATTCTGTAATTTAATGTACCTATTACATCATTTGCTGATACAGTACTACAGGGTGATTCAAAATTGACTGTACAACTTTACAAGCTTATAGAAATGTATTTAGAAGACCTACAGAATTGGTTTTAATGTCATATGATAGCACAACTCATCAAGTTTTCACCGACATAGTTTTATAGTACCTAGTTCTCTCATCGCGTGCGCTAACGTAGTTCATAACAAAATGGCTGCTTTCACAGGTGCCGAGCGTGCTCGTTGTGTGTTTTTGTTCGAAGAAACTAAATCTGCGACAATTGTTCAGCGTAGATTTCGTACCCAGTATGGTAAGGATCCTCCAAGCAGGCCAACAATTTATTCTTGGCACCAAACATTTGTTAGGACTGACTGTTCTGTTAGTCATTCCAATCAACTTTTATAATATTCATGATGTGTTCCATTGAGGTTTATTCAAAATTAATATAAAATTATAGAATATTCACCTGAAAGGTCCGTCTCCTCAACTTAATTAATCATTTAACTGTAGCGCTTTCGGGACTTGTCCCATCATCGGCAGGATTCAAAACTGGTGTTTCACTGAAGATCTGGTAGAGGGAGTTGCATGTATTGGGTTCGTTTTCGTTTATAAAACCAATTCTGTAGGTCTTCTAAATAAATTTCTATAAGCTTGTAAAGTCAATTTTGAATCACCCTGTATAAGCTACAAATATAATAAATTATTTAATAAATTTATGTCGGTACTATTTATTTTTATTTTCTAATTAGGAACCGTGACAAAGGCCCAGACATGACTGAATGTTCATCTCCCTGTGAATTCTATTTCCTTTTGTTTTGATTTACAGCAGGTTCAATCTCTTCTCAAACTGTCTATAAATGAAGCTTATTATTCCCGCCAGTTAAGGTATTATGCTTTCTGTATCACTGATATAAGCAATAAGATCCCTTATTTCTATGTTTGGACAGAGAATCAAGCAGGCAGGGCTCACTTGAGATCTCATCAGCTTTATTCGATTTTGTAGAAACATTAGAGTTTCCCCCAACAACTGAGAGTTTAAGGCTTTTTGCTGATGGGTGCGGGTGTAAGAACAGGAACATGCATGTTGTACATGCTATGGCGTTCTGTCTCCTCAACAATGGTCTCCATCATTTGAGGAATGTCACACTTTTTATCCCTGTAAGGAGACATTCATTTCTGCCAGCTGACAGAATTTTTGGAATAATTGAGAAGAAATTAAGAAGGAATTTGGAAATTTTACCACCAGACGACTATCAGGAAATTTATCAGACAGATGGTTCAGTTCATGTTCTAGGAAAAGACTGAGTAGTGAAGAATTAGGATCTGAGGGAACATTATAAGAAATGTGAGAGAATCAGGGAAATGAAGAGAATAATGCTCAGAAAAACAACAAAAGATGGGAAAGGCACAGTATCTCTTAAAATGGAGCCAACTTATAGGATTGATGATCCTTCTAAATTAGTCAATCCTATTTTGAAACGAGGACAGGAAGGCACTTCACACGGGAACCGTCGGCTGTACCACCTATCAGCAAGGTTACTGAGGCAAAGCAGAGTGATGTTGAGAACTTGCTGAGGAAGAGATTTGGGGAAGACTGGAGAGACAAAAATATTTTACAATTCTACAATAGTGTCTTTGAATCAGAACCTGCTCCCAGTGAAGATCCCACTGACGACAATAACACTCTGTGCGACTGTTTAGAAGATGGGTATGGGGTGTGCTCTTTGTACTATTCCTTTATACAACACAGATTAATTACCCAGAATATTCACTAAATACAGCCAATAATCTTACTCTATTATGTTTTTCTATTCTATAAGAAGTTAATAACACTCTGGAAAGTTATATTTTTGTGCTATATTAAACTCTCATCTAAATACAGGCCAAAATATACAATAAAAAGTTCTTAAATATTTATTTTTCCATTGTGGTTGTATCAAACCATATTATGTCCATTACAACCACCCTAATATCATCAACACTATTTTGAAGTGTTTTTATTCCTTACATACATCAGTTCTGCATATTTAATGACAAATTTTAGACTTGTCAGTTTTTATATAACATTCATAGTTTAAGAGTACTGTGTTTTTTGCATTTCCTGTAAAATTTTAAATTTTGGACATAATATGGTTTGAAACGATGCTCCTCATATATATATATATATATATATATATATATATATATATATATAATTTTTATTGTAATTTTATCTTGAAATAGTTATAATATCATTATACATGGGCCAGTTCATTCTCAGCACATTTTAGGGACATCTTTTTGTATCGGTTGTTAAATATTTATTTATTTAAAAAAATGAAATTTGACATAATATGAAATAAAATTATGTATGTAGCAAAATTTGAAAATGTTTCACGAATTTGTTTCAATTAGTTACAATTTGGTCTGCAAAACTTCTCTTTCAATGTTTGTACCAAATATGTATTGAATGGCCCGACAGTAAAGCTAAAAAGAAATATTTTTACCACAAACACATTACTTCATGAAAGAGACTTTCTAGGCACAGTGTGTGAATTTTTTTAGAAAGATGTTATGGTTCAGCCTTATAAAAAGTAATTACCTGACAGGTGGTTTGGTCCATTCATTATCAAGTCTTTTAGTGCGCATAATTGTTCCCATTCGTTGTAGAAGTCGACAGTTATCTCTTTCTATGCGTGCCATTCTTTCTTGTTCATTCTGTTGTTTTTTTAACTTGCAGCAAACATGACCATGAAGAGTGGGTGGGCCTACATCAATGGCAGGAAGTGCTGATTGTACCTAAGAAAATGTATACTGGTATATAAAGTAAAATTTGCAGTATTACTGCATCTGCACTTATCTTTTTTTTTAGTAAAGGATCCAAAAAAAAAAAATTCTTATACATAGTAAATTAATCAAATTTCTTAATGCTGAAAATGTTGTATGTACTAAATAGAATCCTCATAAACTCAGCTTTCCTTTGTTCTTAATGTCTAAATTCTTTGAATAATTCAGTTAGAAGTGGAATGTACATATCTACCAAAAAAAAAATGCAGGCATCTGTAACAGATTAGTCCATAGTTACTATTACTGTGATTTAAATTTTGTACAAATTAACAATATTTCTCCTCTCTCTTAGTTAAAAGTACACACATATATATATATATATGTTGTATTACATGTCAGATATACAATATTGTCTCTGGTATATAGGACCTAAACCAGTAACTTGAACCTATCATTCCTTGATAATGTGGGATCATGTCGAAACATCGGAATCAGTGGCCAGAGACCAACCTTGAATCCATGACCCGGAAAACCCAAGAAAACGTTATTAATCATATACATATATATATATATATATATATATAGAACATTCGGTTAATGTGGACCCTTTGGTTTGAGTGGACCCTGTTAATATCTTCTTTAAATGCCCTCGAACAGAAAATATTTTAACTTCTCCCCCTCATTATCTTTGACGTGTTCAAGGCCAGTTTCTTTTATTCTTTGTGGAACAAGGATTTATTTGTGATATTTATGAAAACGACCATTTTAAAAGTTTTTCAAGCTAAGAATTAATTCTTAATTTCTGCTATTGAATATTATATATATTGAAAAATCTCCTAAATATATTATATTATGTAGATGTTGTTTTAATATACTGACAGGTTTGGTTTGATATTATCTGACATGGCAGCTGTATAAAATAATTAAACATAACAAATACATTTGGTTAATGTGGACCCTCTAGCAGGCAGTTAAAGTGGACCTAGGTCCACTTTACACTAATACATATATTTTATCTGTAAAAACCATGCACTTAATTAATTTTATTTAATATCCTTGTAATTTTACTAAACCCAAACACTGTCGCTGTCTGCAGATGAATGATGTGTGAATGATATAATCAACAATAATTTTCAAAACATTAAATAAATATCAACACCTTTAATTACAATCAGCCATAAATACTTTCAGATTAATTTGTGCCTGCCTGTATAAATTAATAGAGTAAATAAACTCTAAATAGTCTAAAAGCTAGGGTGGACTCTGGGGTCCACTTTACCCAAATATGCAAGTTAAGTTGGACCTTTCTTGTTATATAAAAAAGTTTATAAATGATGAAGATGTTTCCATAATCAAATAAAATAACAATGCTATTTCATAGTTATAGTACTAATGATAATTACTGTATATAAACAAAATTCAAATCCCTTAATTAAAAGATGAAAAACAGCAAATTCAAAATAGGGGTCCACATTATCCGAAGTTCCTCTATATATACATATATATGTCTCGTGCCATAGCTGAGTGTTAAGGCAAGAAGCCTTCGTGTAGGGTTATGGGACTTGCGCTGGTTCGAGTCCCCATGGGGGAAGAAATTTTCTCATGGAATTTTGGCAAGTATGGGACCGGTGCCTACCCAGCATCGTGAGGCATTTGGGTAGCTACAATAAGTAGCGACTCCAGGTTGAGACCAGCTATAACGACTGGGGGACCCGTCATGCTGACCACACGTCACCCCTACACTGGCTAGATGATCGTGTACCTCTGTGATTAACACATGTGGATGTGAGGCCGGCTGGTAGGCCATGGGCCTTCTAGGTCTGTCGTGCTTGGAGTTTTTTTTTATATAATAGGCCTAAATGGTTTTCCTTTACTAAATAATTGATTCTTTGTGGAGGTTAAAACCTTTGGATTAAAAAAATAGACCCAGCTCTTCATATTTGACAATAATAGAATTCCTTTCTATTCCTTAGCAGAAATCCTCCCCCCCCAAAAAAAATAACAGACCAAGCATGAATATGGATAAATATGCCTCTTTGTCATGATACATATATAGGCATATATATATATATATATATATATATATATATATATATTGTCCACCGCTGTGGTCTCGAGGTAGCGTGCTGCCTTGTCACGCAACGGGCCCGGTCGGGACAGTTTTTCTGGATAAGTTTTTTATCGTGGTTTCTCCTCACCTGTAAGACAAATGTCAGGAAAACTTTAAGGCCCAAACGGTCCCCGAAATCATATGGCCATCGCAATCATGATTCTTATTCATCTTGGATTAAGCTTAGGACTACTATCATCACCATCACTTACTTATATCATCGGGGCAACTTAACCCCGCCATCTAGGCGCCCCAACCTCAGAAGTGGGTTACAAGTACGCCATGCCAGGAGAAACACCAGGAATGTCGAAAGACAACCTGGGGCATTTGCAAAAAAATTATTTATTTATTTATTTACACAAAAGTATTTCCATATTTAAAAACTTGTACATATAGAGCGCCTAGCCTAATAAATGTTTTGCATTGAATCACGGTAAAATTCTACACATAGGCCTATATAAATATTCGTTTATAATACCAATTCTAAAACAATTTTGTACAATCAGATTTAAATTAAGTTCGCAGTTCTACGGTAATCGCTTGGCCGATCAACCAGCGTTTAAAATTCCCCTCTGAAGGAAACTACATCATCATTTAATGATACATTTTTCTAATAGAGACTTATTAGGATTGTGTCAGTAATAAATGGTACAGTATCAGGAATGAAAAGTGAAGAAGCAGTGTAATGTGTCGTATTTTTAAAGAGAAGCATTAAAAATAGATGTTTGTATATCACTTTATCCATACGATTAAAATACTTTTGATATATACGTATTTTTTTTTTAAATATTCAGATGCAAAGAACACGGTAATTTTCGGGAATTGTGAGATCTTTAGTAATCCCAATTTTAATATTAACTTTACCTTGCGTCTATGATTATTATATCTACGTTGTTGCCATGGTCTAATAAGCAATTTTTCTCTTCTTGTTAACATTACGAATGGAACACATCAAATATAATGTAAACTGTTGCTAAGCAACAAGAAGCAGTGTTATTGACTACCGGCACCTTTACAAATTCAGATTACAAAAAAAAATGTCCTTATGATGCGTCCCGTTAAGGCTATTGTTGCCTTAAATGTTGTGATTGCATGAGCTCATCATCATCATCATCATCATCATAGTACATTCACGAATTTAGGCAATTTGTTGACCTCTTTCGGCCTCAAGAGAAACACCATTCAAAAGTCTTTTGAGTGGACGTCCTGGTCTTCTTCCTGCAGCTTGATATCTTAACATTTGTTTGGGTATCCTGTGATCTTCCATTCAATGAACATGTTGCATCCATCTTGACTTATATATAATCAGAAATTTTGTTTTCTAACGGTTCATGTGTCTTCATTTTTTTTGTGATCTAGTAGCGTGTATCATGCAGTCTTCCGAAGGTATCTCATTTCAGCAGATCTCTGTTTCAACGTCCATACTTCACGACCATATAAAAGAGTTGGAAGAGCCAGTGTATTATACACTTTTAGTCTTGAATGTTTTTGAACTAACTGTGGCTAGAAGACAGAATTTATTAACCCTAAAATTCTTTAAAATTTTGAAATTTTTGCATTTACATCCTTTTCTTCATATGGGATATTGCATCCTAGATATGTAAAATTATTCACCTGCTTCAAAATTGTATTGTCAAGTACAATTTTACTTCTAACAGGATCTACACCTTGAAATTTCATAAGTTTTGTTTTCTCTGTAGATATCTTCAATCCATATTCTTCTGTAATGTTGTTAATTTCATATAGAACTTTCTGTATTCTGTATGAGATCCTATGGAATATAAAGAGTGTTAATTGCCACACAGTGTTTGTGTAGAATAGGTATTGTAATTTAAAATTAATTTTATACGTTATAATGCTAGTACAGTAAAACAATTATACCGTATTTATATACAGTAAAACTTGTTTAATTCGGAACGTGAATATTGCGGAAATCTGTCCAATCTGAACAAATTTATTGGTCCCGGCAAAATAATAGTAATTTTACGTGTATTTATTTTGTATAAAACGGAATCTGTCCCACGCGGAAATGGAAGAATATTTACACACAATTCATAAAAGAAATGTTTATAAGGCGGAAAGATAGAGAGAGGAATAAATTAGTTTCTACCTGTATCTGGAACTTTTTCGGCTTCGCTGCACACCCGTTTTGCGAAATACAGGTTTGTTTAACAAATATTTGGCATGTGACATCTGTCTTACAAATAACCAGTGCACTGTAAAATCTTAAATTAGTTTAAGATCTGAGATCAATTATGTACGTATCTTTCACAGGTAGCGTTCTAAATTTACGGAATAAAGATGGCTAAATCGTATGTATCATTGTCATTAAATGAAAAAGTGAAAGTATTTGAAGATACAGAAAAACAAACTCTTAGTACGCGAAATAATGACTAAATTTATATGGGGAAAAAGAAACCCCCAAATTTGTGAGATTTTAAAGCAGAAAAAAATAACGAATGAATGAATGCAAGGAAATGGTAAAAAAAAAGAAGAGTGAAGAAATCAACGATATAAAAATCTTCAAATTTCCGGACCGATGCTCCAAAGTCAAGCTCTAGCTGTTGCTATATCCGTAGGGAATAACGATTTCAAGACATTTTCAGGTTTGTTGTGAACAGTTTTAAAAGACGACACAATGTAGTGTGGAATGAAATTTGCGAGGATTGAGAGGATGTGGACAAAAGTATAGTGAGTGAGTGGAAACCAAAACTGTACACTTTAATTTCAGGATACGCGCCTAAGAGGCTTTTTAACGCTGACGAAACGGACTGTTTTTTTTTCGCGCGTTACCGTCGAAGTAGCTCATACATACTATACTTCACTTTCCAACTGCAGCGGGACTACAATTAATTCAAGGTAGATAAAAAGACATATACGGTGCTCTATAATCTAAGATTGGTTAATATTTTTTGTTTTTTTTATAATGCGGAATGTTGTCTAATGTGGGGAAAAATTGGTCCCATGCGATTCCGCTTTGATCAAGTTTTACTGTAATACAGTAATAAATAACTTTCTGAAATACTTCTGAGCTTTCGCATGTTACAATGCCTAGGTTCTTGTTGCGATTGTTAATTCAAAGGGTATTTTAATCAAAATATTAACTTGCGATATTTATTAGTTTTACTATACAGTGTAGGAATATGTAATTGATAAATATGACAGTCCAGTGGTTAAAAAAACGCAACCATATGGAAATTAATTATTCGGCTCGGATATTAAATATTACAATATGATGGTCCAAGAAGTACGGATTGGAATAAAAATGAATAGAAGTGAAAATATTCAGTAAACATGGATCCGTTTACAATTTATTTTTGTTCTAAAATGAAAGCAGCGATAATTTTAATTAATCACAAGTACAGGGTGATTCAAAAGTCACTGTACATTTTGATGATACAGTGACTATTAATTTTTGATGCAGGTAATATAACAGTATGCTAACTAAAGAAGAAAGAATAGCTGTTGTTTCTGCTCATCTTCGTGGTATGGCGTATGAACAAACGCGGGCAGATTTCGCCCGTAAATTTAGAAAACCAGGCCCTACCAGGCTGGCTATAGAGAACCTGGTCAATAAATTTCAGCATAATGGTAGTGTTGCAGAGCGTCCAGGGAGACCGGCCGTACCACCAGATACCGTGCAAAATGTACAGGATGTGATCACTCGCAGCCCCTCTGCATCAACCAGGAGACAGTAGAGAGCTGGGTATTCCTCAAACCACTGTGTGGAGAACTCTCCGCTACAAATTGCACAAACGTGCATATCACATCCAGGTCGTGCATAAACTTGAAGCTGAGGACTATGCAACCAGAGAAGCTGCGTGTCATGATCTACTAGAAGCTGTGGAAAATAACAATTTAATGGAAAATATCTTATTTAGTAATGAGACTACATTCCACACATGTGGACATATGAATAGATACAATTGCAGGATATGGGAAGAGGACCAAACAAATGTGATGTAGGAGTGGGAACGGGACTCACCCAAAGTATATGTGTGGTTCGGATTAACCAGGTCAACAGTTTACGGTCCCTTCATGTTTGCAGAGAAAACTGTTACTGGAAAAGTATACATCGATATGTTGGAACACTTTTTGGAACCCCGATTGATATCTGATGTATTATGGATACTGTTGTTTTTCAACAGGATGGGGCACCACCTCATTTTGCTATTACGGTTCGGGACTACCTAAATCAAGCTTTTCCCGGTAGATGGATTGGCCGTGCAGCGCCAATGATGTGGCCTCCCCATTCCCCAGACCCGACACCTTTAGAAATAGAAAATTTTGAAAGCAAGGAACAGAAGATTCCGCAAATTAAAGTAAATAGCGTTAAATCAGCTAACACTAAACCTAAAAATAGAGGCGAGGAGGTATTGAACCAACTGCGCCTAGAACACCTAAATAAAGAGGAAAGAAAATTGTTGGAAACCACTTGTTATGAGTTCCAAGATATATTTCATCTTCAGGGAGATGAATTGTCTTGCACTCCGGCTATGCAGCACTCGATAGTAGTGGAACCGGGAACTCAACCCATAAACTCCAGACCATATAGGCTACCTGAATCCCAGCGGGAGGATGTCGAGAGACAGGTAACTAAACTATTAAATGAAGGTGTGTTGGAAGAATCGCAATCACCTTGGAATAGTCCAATGTTAATTGTACCCAAGAAATTAGATGCGAGTGGGATACAAAAATGGCGTCTAGTTATCGACTATAGGAAATTGAATGACAGAACGATAGGGATGCATATCCTTTACCAGATATCAACGAAATATTGGACCAACTGGGGAAGTCGAAGTTGCGTGGATATGATCCAAGGGTACCATCAGATTGAGATGAACCCTGATGGTAAAGAGAAGACTGCTTTTGGTACCAAGCAGGGTCATTGGCAGTATAAACGACTTCCGTTCGGGTTAAAGACGGCTCTAGCGACATTTCAAAGAATGATGAATAGTGTGCTGAGTGGCCTGAAGGGGAGTCGATGCTTTGTATTTCTAGACGATCTCGTGATATATGCAACATCGCTAGAGGAGCATGACAGATAACTAAGAGAAGTCATCGAAAGATTCAGAAAGTACACACTTAAACTACAGCCAGATAAATGTGAATTTTTGAGAAAAGAAGTAAATTACTTAGGGCATGTAATTACAGAGAACGGAGTCAAACCCGATCCGAAGAAGATCGAGGCTATTGAAAAGTTTCCGGTACCGACTACCATGAAACAATTGAAAGGATTTTTAGGTCTAGCGGGGTACTATAGAAGGTTTGTACCCATCTTTAGCAAAATTGCAGCTCCACTGCACAAATTGATAAAGAAAGATGTAAAATATGAATGGGGGAGTGCGCAAGAAAACGCATTCCAATCTCTCAAGGAGACTTCTCGAAAGAGTTTGTGGTAACCACGGATGCTAGCAATGATGGTGTAGGAGCAGTCCTATCCCAAGGTCCAGTAGGTAAGGATCTGCCTATTGCATACGCTAGGAGAAGTTTAAATAGTGCTGAAAAGAACTACAGCACGACAGAAAAGGAGTTGTTAGCCATTGTATGGGGAATTAAATATTTTAGGCCATATCTATATGGAAGAAAATTTAAGGCTGTGAGCGACCACAAACCTTTAACATGGATCATGTGCGTGAAAGATCTAGGAAGTAGGCTCCTGAGGTGGAGAATACAGTTAGAAGAATGCGATTATGAAATCGTGTATAAAAAGCAAAACTCAATACGAACGCAGACGCGCTAAGCAGAATACCTCCTACAGTGAGTATGGTTAGGAATATAGAAGCCGTTGAAACGGAGGATGAAAGCCCGGAGATCGAAAAGTATAAAAGTAATGAAAGGGGAGATGTAAACGTGACAATTGAGGCTGACGAAGAAAGTAGAAAAGCGACATTGTACGAATATCACGATTCGCCATACGGGGGCATAAAGGTATGAATAGGACATATGAAGCAATCAAGGAAAAATATCATTGGCCTAATATGAGAGCAGACATCGAAAAATATGTAAAAATATGTAAAAGTTGCCAAATGAATAAATTATTGAAACCAAAGAAAAAGGCGCCTATGGTAATTACTACCACGACGAAAAGACCATTTGAAAATTGTGCCATGGACATGGTAGGGCCACTCGTGGACACTGATGCAGGAAATAAATACACATTAACGTTTCAGGACGAATTAAGCAAGAGGCGGAAACCGTAGCGAAGCAATTCGTATCGGAAATAATTTTAAAGTACGGTACTCCACAAGAGTTATTAACGGACCAAGGTTCGAATTTCGTAAGTGAATTATTTAGAAATGTGTGTAAACTTTTAAAGATAAGAAAAGTGCAAACCACGGCGTTTCACCCAGAATCGAACGGCGGATTCGAGAGAAGTCACCGAGTCTTAGCAGAATATCTAAGACACTATATCCAAGAGGATCAAAGAAATTGGGATTTGTGGGTCCCATATGCAATGTTTGTGTACAATACGAGTGTACACACCTCCACAGGATATACGCCATTTGAGTTACTATTTGGGCGTAAAGCAGAAATACCTACTGCACTAAAGAATAAACCCGAGGTTCAATATACGTATGAGGATTATACGAACGAACTGAAATCAAGTTTACAAACGGCGCATGAAATAGCTAGGCAAAAGTTAATTGCGCATAAGGAAAAAAGTAAAGAATATTTTAATGAAAAGGCGGAACCTTGTATATTTAAAGAGGGAGACCTTGTTCTCTTATATGATGAAACAGTCAGAAGGGGTAGGTCGAAGAAATTAAGTAACAATGGATAGGACCATACGAAGTAGTAGAAGCTAATAACGTAAATGCAGTTATTAAAAAGGGAAGAAAAACGCAAAAAAGTACATATTAACAGATTAAAACCGTTTTATTAAGAAAAGAGTAGTAAAGTAAGTATTTTATCTTTTCAGGTGTCGATTACAGGAGTCAACAATGTTAATCATGTGTGTAATTTTAACATTAGTGTTTTATTAAGTGTAACTATGACAGTAAGGTCCGACAATGTAGGGAACTTAAGGTATACTGTTGAGAAGTTTAATGATGGACATGGGCTGTACTATGAAAAATTAGGAATTGTAAGTTTATATAACACCCAGTGGAAGACAGTAATATATCTTGATGTTAAAGAGACAGATCAAGAACTAGAATCATTGAGACAGTACGTCAGACATACTGACCAACTTGTGTAAAATTCCGAAACTATCTAATTGGACGGATTGCATAGAATTCAGGAGAGACATAGAATCTAAAATGTTAATGTTATTCAAAAGTAGGGAAACATTAAAGGGGTAACAGGTATGAAGGGAGAAAGGAGTAGAGGAAAAAGAGGTGTGTTCAATTTCATTGGAGAACTAAATAAGATACTATTCGGAACTATGGATGCGGATGACGCGAGTTATTATAATGAACAGATAGGAAATTTTGAGCAAAATTCGCAAGGTATGACGAAGTTAATTAAAGATCAAGTTTCGACGTAAGAGCGACTTTGGGTACAATCAATGAGACCGTAGCTGATATGACATACAACAGCAAACTAGTAAATGACGGTTTGTTAATATTAAAAGACGCAGTTAATGAGATAAAGAAGGAAGAAGCTATAAATTTTGAATATTGGAACGATAAACTAATGGCTGAAGGGCATATTAGTAGAATAAGAGATGCAATTATTCACATACAAAGACATTTATATATTTTAATGAATGGTGTGGTGAATGCACAAAAGGGTATTCTCCAACCGCAAGTCCTATCACCAACCAAGATAATTGATACCTTAAGGAAAGATTCCTTATAATTTCCTAAGGACACTAGTCTACCTTTCCCATTGTGTAAAGATTCAGCACATTTAATATCTAAGGTTAGCGAATTAAATGTTTATGTTAACAAAGGGATGTTATTTACGTATTTGTATTGCCTTTAATTAATAGAGGTACTTATGATGTTTATAAATTAATACAAATGCCTGTGCCTTTAGCAGAAAGTGGTAAATATGTCTATGTGGACACAGAAAAGGAAATAATTAAGTATTGATAAAGCTAGGTAATATTATTTTATGACAAGTACGTCGAAATTAAATAAATGTAAAGTTGTGGTGTATTCGTTTGCAAACAGACGCAACCGTTATTATCAGCACATATGCACGATAATTGTGCAGTAAAATTAATGCAACCGAGATCTGATGTTTTTAGTAGTTGTGAAAAACGAATCTTGCAAATAATGTCTACACTTTGGTTTCAACTAAATAATAATGAATGGTTGTATTTTGTACCGACAATGGATAGCATGACTATTTTATGTGATCACAATGATCCGATAGATGTACCATTAAAAGGTGTAGAAAAACTAAGCATAAAAGCTGGTTGTAAAGGTTACAGTTTGCACCGGTTCTCAGTGGTAGGCAAGAGATCTCAGGGTTATGAAATTTTTATAAGCAAAAGGATAACGTACAAATTTACACTCAATTTTAACGAATCCAAAACTATTTATTTACTGAGAATTTACACTTTTGTTAATACAACTAATAAAATTTTATTAATGAGTGGAGTCGATGAAGTAATTAGAGGTCTACGTGCTTGAATAAAATATTTCAAATTAACTTTCTATAAGCAAAAGAATAACGTACAAATTTACATTCAATTTTAACGAATCCAAAACTATTTATTTACGGAGAATTTACACTTTTGTTAATACAACTAATAAAATGTTATTAATGAGTGGAGTCGATGAGGTAATTAGAGGTCCACGTGCTTGAATCAAATATTTGAAAGTCCGAATGTTTACCGTACTAAATCGTTATAAATTTTAGATCGCTATAAATTTAACAAGTTCTCGGACGAATCTAAATTTTAACTGAATCGGAGATCGCGGTCTGTAGATCTACGATGTTTTAACACTGAACACAAAATGACCGAGAGTGAGAAAAGTTCACGGGCGAATCTAAATTTACACAGTATCGGAAATCGCGGTATGTAGACCTACGATGTTATTAACACTGAACACAGAGTGACCGAGAGTGAGTATTTTGATATATGTTACCGCTTAAAAAGACGATAGCTCCTCCCACTCCTTTCGATTCCACTCGATACAATTTGAATATACATATGTTACAATAACCTTATTTGCTAGTATGTATTTCGTTAGAGATGGGTTTACGCCCTTGAAGTTCATGAGATGTAAATTTGTCAACACCGCTATGTATACCTTGATAATTTACACGTGTGGTTCTTTTACGTGTAAATGTTATCCTCATTTCTTAGAATTTCTGGTTAATAGAGTTAATTACAGTTTCTAAGAACTGGGTTAATTGCTTTTTTGATATTGTTAATAGATAACTGTTTTTCAGTTTATTTTTAATTTTGTAAACTGTCATATCAAGAGACTTATCTTTTCTAAAAGGGGGATGAATGTCTTTTGTTACCTGCATTAGTCAGGCAGCGTTTTAAACAGTACTTCTTAATCTGTCATATCAAGAGACTTATCTTTTCTAAAGGTGGGATGAATGTCTTTTATTACCTGCATTAGTCAGGTAGCATTTTAAACAGTACTTCTTTATATCCTTGGCATGTAAATGGAATTTTACCTGGATTTTTTTTATTCTAGACATGTAGGTGGAATTTTACCTGGATATATTTCTACTTTTCCACATACGTCTTTTATAGCGATATTAATAATATATTATATTTTGGTTATTTCTTAATTTATTTAATTTTAATAACAATTTTGATATGATTTCCCCAATCCTTGTAATTTTCTGATTCTAATGATCTATTGTATCTTATGGTATACCTTTATTATATTTTCGGAACATTTTAGTTTTAGATCTATGTATATTAGGATTTTATTTTAGTTTATATGCATCCTATCATATTTGCTACAAATGCCTACTTGTATATTTAAAGAAAATAGTTTTAGTATTTTTTTAAATATGCAAGTCTCTCCTTTTTAATATTTCATTTTCTTGGTTAGTGATTTTTAGGGATATTTTCTAGGTTAATTTACCCATACAAATGCCTCTTGTATAAAAGAAAAAACAGAAAATACAATAAGTTACTTAATACTAATGTTATAACATTATGGTGACAACAATTATCCACTCATACACACTCAATTTCGTACAGTTTTGTTAACACTACACTACACACACACACACACACCCACACACACACACACACACACACACACACACACACACACACACACACACACACACACACACACACACACACACACACACACACACACACACACACACACACACACACACACACTAACACACACATATATATATTTATATATTTAAGTTTGGTCTACCTCTGTTTGTGTAAAAATTACTAACTCGCGGGTATTTATTTCGAGAAAGCCGTGCCTCTCGCTCTCCTTTTGAAAAATTCTATCTCGGGTGTTGTAATTATTGTCTTGATTGTCTATGCAAGAACGATTCAATTGTTCTCTTGCTAATACGACGGGTTGATTTACATTAGCGGGGGAATTTAATTAATTGATTTTCTCTTTCATCTCATTAAGTGTTTTAGAGAACTCTACTTGGTTTGAGGTCAAGACTTTGTTTTGCATACGAGTTGACATGTTTATGCTCGATATATTACATTCTAAAGGCAGATCAGGCTACAAAGATTTATTAATTACGATAATTTAAATAATTTTTCTGGCTGACTTGCCTGAGAAAAAAAAATGAAAATTTAACCATAGATTATTTAAAATCTGCAAATAAAAGTAAGAAAAGTAAATAAAATGACCTAATTTAGAAATTAAATTTGTAAAATGACTTGAACAGAAAAATGTGGGAAAAAATGCATTTTAATTACCTATAGAAACCTCATAGGCCTATATCTAACATAATTATTACATAATGCACTTAATTTTTAAAATCTACATCGTCTCTGACAACCCCCGTACGACACCAAAGCTTAATCAAAATTCGGGCCCTACACATCATTATGACGTGAGAGTATATTGCACGCAGTTTGTAACAGAAAGAAAACATAATCAACTAGTGATTAGTCGTGTAAGAAATGACTATGGACAAGAATAAATAGAGATCCACAAATTGGGAGGAAACGGAAAAAGTAAGCATGTTTCAATATATTTACATTTTACTTTAGGCTACGTCAAACATTTCGTAGAATATGGTTCACAGATATTGTGCTGTCATCTAATGACAAGAACTTCGAAACATTTTTGCGAACTAATAATTTTTTCATTACTTGCGTTTTAAGCAGCGTTAGAAAAAGTTCAAAATTGTGATAGTGTTAGCAAAAATGAAACTGTAATAATGAATTGATGCCAAACATATTTAAATACCTTAATAGGCTGTGAAAGAACCAAGTATAAAATAATAATAAATAACCAGGAGAGTCTTTAAATCTAAATGTATCCTTAATTCCTGATCATGGGCATCTACAGAATAATCCTTTAAGAAAAAAAAATATACATACAGATTGATTGGGTATCGAACCTTAGACCTCACACACTGTTGTCAGAAGTTATAACCACAAGACCATTACGCCAGTGAAAATGTTATGTAAAAATATTACCTTCATAATTAAAATCATTTTTATATCAATATGTATATTATATACTGTATATTTGAAAAGAGCAGCAATTTGGAGCCGGAACAGGCTAGTAAATAAGCCTAAACCGTGAAGAAGAAGAAGAAGACATACTGTATATTAATGATGTAGGGAAGTTTTGTTAAAATATTATTATGAGGCATTTGAACTACGTTCAGGTTAAATTTCGTCTCACATCAACTATTATACAACATATTATTTTGCGAATCAGTGTTCAGTTTTAATATATTATTAATCGAGAATGAATGTATCAAAAAGCATTTTATAATGCTTCACTTTCCTACCAAATGCATTATTAGTATTATTTATGTCTTGTGTATACCCTTAAAACAGTCGTTAAAATGTTGCATTTTGCGTGAAATTTAAGGAATTGTTCATCAATAACATAAGAAAACAATCAGCTGATCATAGAGTCCGACATTTTAATTAAATCCCATCCATCATCAGTCAATTAAATATGCAGTAAAATCCAAACGATTCAACAGATTGTGATAGGCCACTGAAGAGAATGGCATTTGAATTCTAAGAGCAGAATAGGCTATTGATAGCCTAAATCCTTGAATGTTGAATGCTCAATTATTTACATGTACATTCCCCCATTTTTTTACACGCTTGTTTGTATATTATAATTAATAATGTATTTTTTGCAGATCATCTCAATGCAATCCATCCATAGTAATTCTGCCTGAGGGTAGGCCTTTCACTGCAATCATAGCATTTTCAAGTTATGCTTTGCAGCTTTACTAGGGAATTATAGGTGTGGTAGCTTGCCGTTGCTTTCCACACCGGTGAAGGATGATGATGATAACGATTAAGGATGAAGATGAAGGCCGGATGTTTTTCGGGGACCATTGGGCCCTAAGCTTCCTGACATTTGTCTTACAGGTGAGGTAAAACCCCGAGAAAACCTCATCCAGGAGCCTGTCCCGACCGGGAATCGAACCCGCCCCGCTGCATGACAGCCGTGGACCCTCAATGCAATAATTCTTCATAATTCTCTATTGTTTATTTTTTGTTCATATGTCCAAAACAAATAATACGTAATTATTAAATTATATTTATTTTTTTAAACCTTTCCTTGAGAATCAGGGTCATCCTTTCTTTAATCCTAGGAAAATATTATGCAAATAATAATGTTATTTCTAAGAAAAATTTGAAAAAAATCAGTTTACATGAATACTTTAAAACAATTAATTGGATTATAAATAATTCTTCCAGTTTTCTAAGACTAATCAACCGTTTTTCTGATGATAGGAATGTATTCGTTGTATTGGATAAAAACGTAAGTTGAGGATCTTGGGAATTGAGAAAATGAAATTCTATGATTTGATATATTTATAATACTATGAGGTTTTATTTAATAATAATTAAATTAATCAGATTTTACAGCTTGCCTCATACTTTTGTAAAACTGAGGACCGGTTTTCGAAAGAAATTTCTCTTTGAAAACTGGTTCTGAGTTTTTCAACAATATAAGCTGAACTGTAAAATCTGATTTCTAGGAATTATTTGAAATGTGGTATTATAAATACCCAAAATGACGACTGAGCCCTAAAGAGATCCTCGTGCCTCCGAAAATTTTGCCGCAAATTCAATTTTTTTATTTTTCATGGAGGGAAAAGATGTTAAGGTCATTGCAGATATCTTTATTTCTTATTTTATCTAATTTAGAACATCCCTTAGTGGATCTTAAAAATTTCATTCAGCTGACTGTATTTTATTATAATCTCCCTTTTGCAGTGTCAAAGTTGCATCATCATCATCATCATCATCTTTGGCGCAACAACTCATTCCTGAGTCCTGGTCTCCTCAAGGAGCCTCCTCCAATTAGCTCAGTCCTGTGCCTCTCTCTGCCAATTTCTCAATCCCAACACTCTAGCATCTCCATCTACCTCATCCTTCCATTGCAGTTTCGGTCTTCCTTTTTTTTTCTTCTACCTTCTGGTTGAGTGGACCATATCCTTTTACATATTTCTGACTCTTCCTTTCTTCTTACATGCCCTTCCCATCGTAGTCTGGTTAATTTAATGAATTTACTAATTTCCACCTCTTTGAATAATACATACAACTCCTGATTATAGCGTTTTCGCCAGAGTCCAAGTTTCACTCCTATATAACAATGCTGGAACTGCCATAACCTTGTAAAATTTTAAACTTTTATCTTTTCTGGTGTTCTTTATTAATGTTGTAGCTATGATTGACATATTGTCTTGATTATATATTTATTCTTTTGAAGAATCTTTTAGTGAAAGCAGAAACTGGAATAAAAGATTATGAACAGTTAAATTTATTATGTCTAGTAACTGTCATTTTCTTTACTTGATTAATTCTCAGTATATTCCGTACAGTATTATTTTATACAATATTTAAAATTTAAATATCAATTTGTCTATAATCTTGTATTGAAGTTTTCTCAAACTTAGGTGCACTTAGAAGTCTTATATACAACTATTTGACCAAATTTAATAAAGCAATAGTCCTACTAAACTCTTAAAGACTCTTCCAGAATCAGAAATCGTAAGAGAATGCCAAACAATATTGAAATTTCTACAAAACCAGAAGTAGGTATGCTTCCAATGGATTCCATCTCACTTTGGAATAATTGGCAAAGAAATGAAAATTAATTTCTCATTAAGAAAGGAACTGAAATAAAAATTTCAGTGATTCCTGAGCCACACCAGAAATGGAAAATGGAAGACAGAAGACATCAAGAACGAATGGGATCCCGAGAACAAAATAACCCTAAAAGCAGTCAAAAGAAAAGCTGGGGGAAAAAGCAGAACATCTCGCAAATGAAGTTAAATTGAAGGGACATAAGAAAATGCTGCCAAGTTCAGACTGATGATGGGACATGACCTCCATTGATTAGGAATGTATCCAGCTGCCCACAGCTGAGCTGAGAAGCTCACAGAAGACATGATTTTGTCAGCTTGTACTTGGAGGCCAGAAGGAATATGGCATTATTGCCAATTCCTGCCATTTGATAAATAAAAAAAACTAATTTAATGATGCACTAAACACGATTTGGCCTACAGCTAAAGTGTAATGATGAGCTTGAATTTACTATGTTAACCCATAATGGCGATGTCAGAATTCTGTTTCTTCCCAACAGAGAATAAAGCTAGAAGAAGAAAGGAAAAATATGTCAAATATAGTGTCTCTCCAGTTTGAGTTGCTGTTAGAACATTCTTGAAACAAATCTGTTAAGTTCACAAATATGAATTCCTTCTAAAAAACATTCTGGCCAATGGAAGAAATGGCGATTGTTATATCGATGCACCATCTTATATAGGCAACACCTCTAAATGGGGAACTGTAAATCTCATCTCTGTAAAACATTAAGCAGTCATCTTGTATGCAGGGCAGCCATCACTTTAGTAAATAATATAAAGGCCAAAATACTTGAACATCTACAGAAGATAAGTGAAGGAAAAAATGTCTCACTTGTACAAAATACCTATGTATAGTCATGTAGAAGAGAAACAGTGGCAGCATTCTGCCTGATAATGGGTCATGACTATGATTGTCTTGCAGAATACCTCTACCACATGCATAAAATAAAATCTCCAAACTGCATGCTGTACAATAACAGCACTGTCACAAACTTTGAACACCTGAGAAAATGCAGTGCACTTCAGAAATTTTGAAATGAGACAAATCTTCCTGTGTACCATACTTTCTTCAAACCCATTTGCTATTGTCACATTGATTATGTGTTGTTTTTATTTTTCATAATTTTCTCTGTTCATGGGTATATTTACTAATCTATGTGTCAAACTATTGATCACTGCTTCTTTGTGAGCAAAATAGCCTTAATATAGTTACCTATATGTTTTCTTTCTGTATATTCCAAATTCAATCTTGTTTTCTCAATTTCTTGTTAAATTTAGATCTAAAAATGGAAGTTGTCTATGAATTTCAGTTTCATCTACATTTTCGTGATTAACGATAGCAATTACACGAACATCCCTAGAGAAAACACTATGCAAATTTTGGAAAAATGACTAAACAAGAACAAAATAGACAATGAATGAATAAAGGAATATATTTTAATCAGATTATGCATAGATGAAATATTTTTTATCTGCAACGGAAAATTCTACAAACAAAATTCTGGTTTTTCAATAGGAAACCCCTCTGTCTGCTTTTTAGCTAATTTATTTATGGGGAGTTTTGAATATAGGATAATATGGGGACACCCCTTGATTTTCAAATTCTGGTGTAGATTGTTGATATAATTGCTATCTCAAAAATATTTAAATTAAATTTATGTTAAAAGGTTATTCTTCCTGTTACACTATATGGATGAGAAACATTTTCTTGTACTTTAAGAGAGGAGAAAATATTTAAGAATAAAATGCTTTGGAGAATTTTTGGAACAAAGAGAGCCAACTGGTAGACTTCTAGAGTTGTACAGTCATGGCATAGCATTACTGTATTTAATAAAGGCCATGTGATCTATCCAATGCTTTCCACAAATGGGTTACATTTTGTTAGAATTGAGGGGAGTTAACTTTTTATTCTAGTTGAGGGAAAAGTTAACTAAAATTATTCAAGGTTTTTTTTTTTTTTTTTGGATACTGGAATCAGTCATTGAATGAGAGGAATCAGTTTATTTTTCATATTGTTGGTAGTATAGAGAGTAGATACAAATATTTATATTTTATTAAATAACTTTTTTTCAGTTTGTTTTTTTAATAATAATAATAATAATAATAATAATAATAATAATAATAATAATAATAATAATAATAATAATAATAATAATAATAATAATAATAATAATAATAATAATAATAATAATAATAATAATAATAATAATAATAATAATAATAATAATAGCTTTATTTTACCTGGCAGAGTTAAGGCCTTAAGGCCTTGTCTACCACTCAACCAGGTTTAAAAAAAATACAAAAAAAAATAGTCTTAAATCTAAATTACAATATATATATATATAAACGATTACAAGTTATGAATACAATACAATTAATATTTATAATGTATTTTGATTTACTCTAAATTTAACGAATTAAATATATAATATGTACAATATATATAAAAAAACGAGGAAAAGATTAATGACATAGTATAAAATTATATAAATAGAGAAAAATTAATTATTAGACAACAGGTAACTGTATAAGCGTGACTTAAAGGTTCAAAAAATTATGTATAGTTTGACAGTCTTTGACGTAGGACAGAAGAGAATTCCATGTTCTGGTAAATAAAACAGTAAAATATTACATTTCTGTCAGAAATCAGATCTTTCATTTAAAATGATGCATTGTTTTGTTTGTATAAATGCGATATCTGATAACACCTTATTTTTTCTAATCGTTGTTGGCACCACTGCTCAATGCAGATCCGGCGTGACTCTCATTTGAAACAAAAAAATATATGAACGATGCTGGGAAGTTAGTGATATCAGAAGCATTGTAAAATAAATACGGAATAAATAAAAGTAGGCTTAATATTATTTAGTTGCGTGTTTAACGGTTTTTATAACAGTTGATGCAATGAAGTGAAGACCGGTGAAGACGAGCATCTAGTCAGCTATGAGGCATTAAATTAGGTTTCGACATGCTACGAAAGAGAATGGTTATGGTACCGGCGTTTACAAAACTGCAGAATGTAGGTAAGATTACAATGATTTTTTGATTAACTTCAGCTAAAACTTGAGTTTAATTTTTAGTCTGAGGTTCATTTTGAAACTTCAAAGACATTCTAACAATAAATAAATATTATTCACTAATTAAATAACTAATTAAACATGCCATGATTTTATATTCGTAGGAGCCTCTGCACTTATGTTAGTTGTACATATTCAGGAATCATTGAGCATATGATAAATATTGTTTATAAACATTTTTAGGATCACAAATTCATGTTCGCTTTACAAGAAGGCGATACCATTATTAAAGTCTGCCCTGGTGGACATCTGGTTTTGAGGTTCGCGGGTTCAAACCTGATTGATGGTTTTTCAAGGGCGTAAAAATTCTGAACATGGCTACTTTCGGAGAGGAAATAAAGACGAGTCCCATCTCGAGATTTACGGCACGCAAAATAATGTAAACCTGAAATTTGAGGTGAAAAATACTCTGAATAATTTGCCCACGAATTTGATGGGTATTTATACAATCATTGTATGGCATGACAGCAATTTAGACCCTAGCATTCCTCAGAATGTCCTTCGAGACTTCTCTATTTGCTGCTAAATTCTTCCAATTTCTAATTTTACTAATTCTAATATCCTGCAAGACATAATCCTCCCATCTTAATGTTGGTCTTCAAACTTTTCTGGTTTGTAATGGTTTTGCCTTATTATTGTCCATACTTATCAAATGCCCAGCCCAGGCCAATTTATTAATTTTTGTATACTTCACTAAATCGGGTTCTTTATATAATTCATACAATTCACAATTTCTCCTTCCCCAAATATCACCTTCTTTCACAGCCCCAAAAATAACTCTTAATATTTTTCTTTCAAAAGTAGCCAGGGAATTCTTCTCTGACTTTAAAAGAGTCTTAAGTTTTTGATGCATATGTAATTACTGGTCTTATAAGAATTTTATAAATCAGTAACTTATTTTAAAATGTCATCTCTGATTGGTTCATGAATTAATATACAGTGCAATAAACACGATTGAACTTTATCAAGTTTAAGAAACCAATGAATCCAAATATTACAATTGAATATTCTGTTAGATATTTCGAAAGTCTCAACTGGCTCAGAGAAATTTCAAGTGACCAACCTCATGAGCTAGCGTTCAGCTTTTCTGAATATTTATAGTTCATGAGGTCCCGGTTTCGATTCCCGGTCAGACCACAGGAATTTTTCCTTAGAGGGAATTATTCTTGTAATTGCCCATGGTCTGGAATTTTGGTTAAGTTTAGGTTAAAAACTCTCCTGGCGCTTCATTATCATTTTATCACCCATCATATCAGGGTAACGTAACTTCGCCTTCTAGGTGTCGCAACCTAAGAAATGGATTACAATTCCGCCAATGCCAGGGGAGAAAACCAGAAATTTCATAAAATATAACCTGCTGGCATTAAAAAAAAGTAAAATTCACAATATACGCAAAAACTCCACTTAAACTAGCGTGAAATATTTTGTCCTATAGAACAAGAGTGAGCATGCGCCAGAGTTTATAGAGCCAGCGATAACCCACAATCGAACCACATATCGATTATCATCCTCGATTACTATCCGTCGCTATAAAATTTAATTGAGCAATATTTGCAATAAATCCCCAAATCTATGTTAAAAAAATATATTAATAATTTTAAAATTACCAAACGTTCATTAACCTAACGCTGATCCAACCGCGATAGCCCAAAACAGCGATAGAAAAATCATAGACTAAGTAATATACTCTATGGAGAAAATAGTAGTTAGCATCACAATATTGTCTAACAGTGCCATACTATTGTGATTTGCATATTTAAATAAATGCTTCAAAATTGTCTAATAATGTTATGAAAATTTTTTGAAAAGTTTAAAATATTAAATAATGTTAGTAAATACAGAAGAAGAGCTATATATTACAACAATATAACTCTAAAATCATGCGCTAGTAGAAGTGCAGTTGAGCCCAATATACTAATAATTATTTAGACGACTAGTAACAAAAGCAGAAGTTTAGTAACGAGATGCTCAAGTTAGAACACGACCGAAGAGTGTGTTCTAAGAGCAGCGAGTTTACTAAACCAAATTTTGTAAACGTGGTTGTCTACAATTTTTATCTACAACATCCGAGCATTTTAGTAATGTACTGTGTTATATTGCTTGAGAAATTTATTTATTGTGGAAACGAGATGTGTTAGAGAAAGAGTAAAACAGATGATTAGTCAACACTTAAAGTGTATTTTCCCGTTTTGTTTAATCATGTATTTTATTGTTTTGATAAGGTGTTTTTTTAATGGTTTTGTGATAAAGTATAGGTTTAGTTGCCTATTAGGTGCTACATAAAGTCTTCAACTAACAAACTGATTGTTATAATACGTTTTATTTTTTTAAATGCCCCAGGTGGTCTTTCGACATTCCTGGTTTCTCTCTCCTGTCCTGGCGTACTTGTAACCCACTTCTGAGGTTTGGGTGCCTGGAAGGCGGGGTTACGTTTCCTTGATGATATGATGGGAGATGATGATAATGGTGCGCCAGGAGAGTCCCTAATCCTAAGCTTAACCTAAGATGAATATGAATGATGATGATTGCGATGGCCATATGATTTCGGGGACCGTTTGGGCCTTAACGTTTTCCTGACATTTGTCTTATAGGTGAGGAAAAACCCCGATGAAAACCTCACCCAGAAAAACTGTCCCGACCGGGGATCGAACCCGGGCCCGCTGCGTGACAAGGCAGCACGCTACCCTGAGACCACAGAGGTGGACTATTGTTATAATAGTAAATAAAAGTAATTATCTTTGCTATAAAATATTATTAAAGCAATTTTTTATACGCGTAAAATCTGTTTCTTTCTGAATTCTAAAATAATTAACTCACTGGCACTATTGAGTCTGTAGGTTCATGGCCGCGCAGACATAAGCTCTCCATACATCCCTATCCTGAGCTAATGTTTTCCAGTCATCCCCTGTATAATCTACTTCCCTCAAATCATAGTTAATATTATTCTCCCACATCATTCTTGGTCTACCAACTGGGCGTTTTCCCTCTGGTTTTCCTACAAGAAGCTTCCATGCACGTCTTTCATTCCCCATTCGTGCCACATGTCCTGCCCATCGCAGTCTACGAGACTTAACTGTTCTTATTATATCTAACTTCCTATAAGGACCATATATTTCACTGTTAAGCAGTCTTCTCCATTCACCTGTCTGTTCATCTCTCTTTGGTCCAAAAATTTTCCTAAGAACTTTATTCTCAAGTACTCGTAATCTCCTTTTCTTCCTTAAAGTAAGAATCCATGTTTCGCATCCGTATAACTGGTAGAATAATAGTTTTATATAGGCCTATTTTCAGTTTAACGTTTTTTGAAAGAAGTTGGGACGCCAAGAGTCTCTGTAATACATAATAGCACGCATTTACAGAATTGAGCCTATGTTTAATTTATTTGTGCATCTCATTCCTATTTGTGACTATTGTTCCTAGGTATTTGAATTCACCCACTTTTTCAAAACTTCCCTCATTTGTCATAATATCTAGAATATTTTTTATATGAAACTATTTTAAATATTCTTATATAATGTAAATATCCGGTTTCCACTCTTTGTAATGTGCTATTTTCCTCGCTTACACCTTCACAACCACTGATGTAGATGTTAGCAAGAGCAGGAAGATTGATGTAAACTTCCGCTTTCATAATGACGTCATTTGGTGTGGAATGAACTCGTGAATCTCAGAGCGTTGCGTGAACATTAGAGTTTCCTTCTTTTCATCTGTTTTTAAGCAAAGTGTCTTGTAAACATTTCGCTGTGAAGTAAATTTCTACTACTTATTGCTCCTAGAACTGGTCTAAATTTAAATTCTCTGCTTGAGCTATAAAACTGGGAGAGCTTTTGGACGCTAGTAGTAATGACTAGAGTCCGGATGTTAGGCACTTAAAAAATTCAAAATAGGCAGGCAAAAAGGCACTAAAAATAATTAATATGGGCACTATAAATTTAAAATAGGATCATACAAAAAAATGGACTACAACATAAATGCTTACAGCGTTACGTAAAGAATATAAACATAGCTATCAATTGCATACGAAGATATCAGAGATGATTTTGGAACTTGTTTGACCTTTTTACAAAAAAAAAAAAAAACGTAATTATGTTCTGTAGTGTGTACGTGCTGCGAAACATGACACTTCTTCGCGCAATTCACTGAAAATTTACACACTTTGCAAAACAATTTTGAACAGTCACTTGAGAATATTTCCGCACCAAATGCTTTCACGAAATTGGTCAGTTTGTCTTTTACTGTTGTCCGTTCTTTAGGCATTGCAAAACAATTTTTCTAAAGGTAAAAAAAATAAGCCACATGCACTTGTCGTACCACTTTGTCTTTGAAGTTCCTGTGTGTGAATGAGGAATACAGACTGAATTCAGTGATACCAACATCAAAAAAAGATTGACAGTCACTTAAATGTTTCAGGCCCAGATGTGAAACAGAGAAAGAAAGCTTGAACCATCTATCCTTTCTGTCACTCATCAATGTTTGTATTGAAAAGAAGCAATGCTGTACTATAGAACTTTCTCCAAGCCTTAGAGCCGAAGCATAATACAATGGGACATAGCTTAGGGCTATTTCGGTTAATGGGAGTGCATGAGGTGGAAAAATACAATAACCGGTACTTATTATTTCCCCTAAGGAGTGCATTGAGGAGGAAACCATCTACCTACTAGGTTATTGGTTTTTGCCACCCTTATCCTAAATATTCTAACAGAATTTATAAAAAGAACACTTGAAATTTTTATGCAATGATATGTGTCATGAAGTTTGACCATTTCAATTAATTTAATTGAAATACTAAGCTAATTTCGAGAAAAAAATGGGAAATAGGCATTTATAGGCATTGTAAGCTGAAATAGGCATTTATAGGCAAAATGAACTTCATGGAAAACAACCCTAGGGTCGTCGGTATGAACTTATATGAAGCCACTTTTACAATATCTATAATACATAACTGTAGGCATTTTCCCTAGCATCCGGTCTCTAGTAATGACGCTATGGGCCATATACCATGCGCATTAATGTAGGCTATCATACAAGACGAGTTGGATGGAAAAAAAAAAAAAATCTTCACTTTTAGGCAAAATATAACATCTTTTTTAAAACACTATCATAGAAGATTCTTGTAGGAAAACCAGAGGGAAAACGCCCAGTTGGTAGACCAAGAATGAGGTAGGAGAATAACATTAACTATGATTTGAGGGAAGTAGATTATACAGGGGTTGATTGCAAAACATTGGCTCAGGATAAGGACAGGCCTATATGGAGAGCTTATGTCTGCGCGGCCATGAACCTACGGGTTTGATAGTGCCAGTGAGTTAGTTAGTTAGTTTAAAACATTATGCAATTTACGCCGCTTAAATCTAGATTCTAGACTAATAAGGAGAAGACACGCTCTTTATATCAAATTAAATATAATATCTGTGAGATTAAAGAGCAATACCCACCATTTAAAATCATGCCGGATTTAAAAGATTATTGGCCCCTCGTTTTGGAAATATTAATTCTTTGTAACTTACTTCCTTTAGGCGCCTATTAAAAAAGTTATCTAATGTGTGACGACGTAGCTCATACGCATAGACGCTGGACTGTTACGTAGCGTTCCGGGTTAAAAAGTCAGTATAGGATTAGAGAGTAATTTTTGTTAGAATTTTAAATTCAAAACCGACGTGTATAATATGCACGAATGGATCATGTATAATTTCGTTGCTAATAAACTTTGTGTAGGAGCTGGATTACAATACAAACCTTACATACAATACGTCATATAGGGCCTAATCGTCATAATTATGACGTCAGAGCATATTACACCCAGTTTATAACAGAAAGAAAACATTAAATAGTGATTAATCGTATAAGAAATGAGTATGGACAAAAATAGAGATCACCAAATTGGGGAGGTACGGAAAAAATAAGTAAGCTTTGATGTAGGCCTATTTGCATTTTACTTTAGGCTACGTCAATGTGTTTCACAGATAATGTCCGTGCGGCCATGAGCCTAAGGGTTTGATAGTGCCAATGAGTATTTTTTAAAGTAACGATAAAGGCTCAAACACAGGGACATGTTCCTAGGAACATGGAATGTTAGGACTTTATACAATAGCGGGGCACTAGAGATATTAACGCGGGAATTGGATAAATCGCCCTTGGATATAGTCGCTTTACAGGAAGTTAGGTGGCCAGGAGATGGTAGTCAGGAATCAGGAAGCTTTGCATTATACTATGGTGGTGCAGAAAGACCTGCATTTGGAACGGGTTTTTTAGTCAGAAGGAGGATCCTATCCGCTATCCGAGATATTAAGTTTGTTAGTGATAGGATATCATACATAATTCTAAAGGGTAAACGACATGATTTTATAATTGTAAATGTACATGCCCCCACAGAAGATAAAGATGACAAGATCAAGGATGAGTTCTATGACGAATTAGAATGCTTATTTGATAGCCTTTCACGATATCATATGAAAATTGTCTTAGGAGATTTTAATGCAAAAGTGGGGCGGGAAGATATATTCAAACCAACAATAGGCAAATTCAGTCTTCATGAAGATAGTAACGACAACGGGGTTAGATTAGTCACATTTGCCACATCAAAGAATCTCATTGTTAAGAGCACAACATTTCAGCATAAGGATATTCATAAATACACCTGGACGTCCCCAGATGGAGAAACTCGGAACCAGATAGATCATGTATTAGTGGATAAACGCTGGCACAGTAGCATCATTGATATTAGATCAGTTAGAGGGACAGACTGCAATTCAGATCATCATCTGGTCAGGGTGAAAATCAGACAACGGCTATCGCTTATGAGAGGAACAAACGCTAAAGATGATTCTGTAAAATATGAATTAAAAAACTTGAAAAATGATGAAATGCGGCAAGAATAGACCAAATCAAAATTGCTAATAGATTTGAAGTACTGGAATCTTCAGATGACAATGTGGCAAACGAAGAAGAAACTGATATAAATAAAGAATGGGAGGCTATAAGAGATACTATTAAATTGTCAGCATCAGAAAGCATTGGTTGTTTAAAAAAGAGGCAAAACAAGAAATGGTTTGATGAGGAATGTGCCGACATTGTAAAGAAAAGAAAGCTAGCAAAAATGAAATGGTTACACGAGCCAAATGAGGTAAATTTAGAGCAATTGGGTAGTGTTAGACGGGAAACCACCAAGTTACTAAAGAGTAAGAAGAGGGAATATTTGAGAGAGAAGATTAATGATCTTGAAATGAATGCAAAAAATAGGAACATTAGAGAATTATATCAGGGAATTAGTATAGAGAAGAAAGGGTTTCAGGCTAGAACAAACATAATTCGGAATGAAAATGGGGATATGATTGCAGATTCCAAGAGTATATTAAATAGATGGAAAAGTTATTTTAATCAGCTATTAAATGTACATACAGAACAGGACATTGAGGAGGATAAGTTACAGACAGCAGAAATGCTAGTCGCAGAGCCAAGTGCATTAGAGGTTGAAATGGCAATTGAAAAATTGAAGATGTATAAAGCATCAGGTTCAGATGAGATCCCAGCAGAACTGATAAAATCAGGGGGAGAAAAATTGATGGACAAGATACGCTGGTTGCTTAGTATGATTTGGGAAAAAGAAGCTCTTCCAGATGAATGGAAGGAATCAATTATCGTACCAATTTATAAGAAAGGAGATAAAACTGATTGCAACAACTATAGGGGCATCTCATTACTTTCAACTTCGTACAAAATTCTAACAAATATATTAGTAAGCAGACTTACTCCCTATATTGATGACATTCTAGGAGATCATCAATGTGCATTTAGAAGAAACAGGTCTACAACAGATCAGATTTTTAGTATAAGACAGATTTTAGAAAAGAAATGGGAATATAATGGTACTGTACATCAACTATATGTAGACTTCAAAAAAGCATATGATTCAATTAAGAGGGAGAAGTTATATAGTATCTTGCTGGAGTTCGGAATTCCTAAAAAGTTAGTTAGACTTATACGAATGTGTCTAAATGGCTCAACGAGTAGGGTGCGTGTAGGCAAACAGTTTTCAGACACTTTTGAAATCCAGAATGGGTTGAAGCAAGGAGATGCACTATCTCCTCTACTATTTAATTTTGTACTAGAGCATGCCATTAAATCTTTAGAGAATGAGGAAGGCTTACAACTCAATGGTATTAATAAGCTGTTAGTTTATGCTGATGATGTAGTACTACTGGCCGATAGCGAGGAGATACTAAAGGCCAACACGCACACACTATTGAGTAACACTAAGAAATTAGGACTGGAAGTAAATATCAGTAAAACTAAATATATGGTCACACGTAGAAATTCATTATATAATGGAAATGGACAGCTAATGACAAATGAGGGAAATTTTGAGGAAGTGGCTGAATTCAAATACCTAGGAACAATAATCACAAATAGGAATGAGATGCACAAAGAAATTAAACATAGGCTCAATTCTGGAAATGCATGCTATTATGCATTGCAGAGACTTTTGATGTCCCAACTCCTTTCAAAAAACGTTAAGCTGAAAATATATAAAACTATTATTCTACCAGTTATATTATATGGGTGCGAAACATGGACTCTTACTTTAAGGGAGGAAAGGAGATTACGAGTATTTGAGAATAAAGTTCTTAGGAAAATTTTTGGACCAAAGAGAGATGAACAGACAGGTGAATGGAGAAGACTACATAACAATGAACTACATGGTCTTTATAGGAAGCCAGATATAATAAGAACAGTTAAGTCCCGTAGACTGCGATGGGCAGGACATGTTGCGCGTATGGGGAATGAAAGACGTGCATGGAAACTTCTTGTAGGAAAGCCAGAAGGAAAACGCCCAGTTGGTAGACCAAGAATGAGGTGGGAGAACAACATTAACTATGATTTGAGGGAAGTAGATTATACAGGGAATGATTGGAAAGCATTAGCTCAGGATAGGGATGTATGGAGAGCTTATGTCCGTGCGGCCATGAACCTACGGGTTCGATAGTGCCAGTGAGTAAGTAAGTAAGTAAGTAACGATAATAATAGTCATAGCCTAATAATAATAATATATTTATTTTACCTGACAGTGTTAAGCCCTTAAGGCTTTGACTTCCGTTCAACCGGTTTAAATAAAATTTACAATAATTAATCTTATACCTAAATTACAATAAACATAAATTATTGCATGCTGTGGGCCTACCTATAAAACAATTATTTTCTAAATATGTGTTAATTTACTTTAGATTTAAGGAATAAAATATAATATGTATAACATATAAAAGCAAAAATAAAGCAACTATTGTGAAGAAAATTTAATTATTTAATAAGTAATTGCGTAAGCTTGACCTAAAAGTTTCAAGTGTATGGCAACTCCTGCTCTCTTGAGGAAGAGAATTCCGGAATCGGGCAGTGTCTACTGTGAAAGTAGTAGAATAAGAAGGCGTATTGTGGAGAGGTATAGTTAGCAGACTTCTAACTTGTGACCTAATGTCAAAATTGTATATCCTACTGTAATAACAATGATAATAATAATAATTATAATAATGTTATTTACTATTATTATTATTATTATTATTATTATTATTATTATTATTATTATTATTATTATTATTATTATTATTATTATTATTATTATTATTAATATTTAAACTGGCAGAGGTTGGGAAGCTTATATTATATGTAAATTAGAGAGGGATTTTTACGGCGTGCAAAAAAACTACATGAAAAATAATGGGAAATCAAAGAATGGAAGTAAGATACTTTATAACATCAAATAAAATAGAGAAAATCACATCATCATCATCTAGGGATTAAGCCTGTTGGCTCGTTCCTGTTACATGGAAGCTAGAATTGTTAAAATTGTTCAGACCATTGTTGTGGGCGTCCAACATTTCTCCTTCCGTGCGGTTTATAATTTAGCAATAATTTTGGAAATCTTTCTTCTGGCATTCTATCAATATGTTCTTTCCAGGCGTTCCTATATTTAATTATTCGGTCTGTAAGTTTGAAAATATTTAGTTCCTTTCTTAGTATCTTCATTTATTTTATTATCCAGAAGAGAAAATCACATGGCTCCAATACTTTACTGATCCTTATAGTATGGAAAATAATAATGAATACAATATAGATAATAATATTCCTAAGGTATTACTGGAGTTTTAATAATTGTATAACAGTATCTGACATCTCAGTCGTCCTCTATAATTTGCAGTGTTGTTTTATAGGAGGCCTTTCGATAACTTATGTACCATCTTCTGCTTTTATTTTGGTACTGACTGTTGTTGGTCAATGAAAAAGAAATTACAAATATCATCAAGAAACTTAAAAAAAGGAAATCTCCAGGGGAAGGTGGGATGACTAATGAAATGATTAAATATGGTGGAGAAGAGCTTCTATTGAAAGTAATAAAAATTATTAAACAAATATTTCAAGAAAGCAAAGTCCCAGATGAAAGGTAGAAAAACAAAACTCGGAGAATTATAGACCAAATAATCTACGTAACACCTTTTGAAAATTACAACTGATTTAATTGATCAAAAACTAGTAGGAGATTAGGGCTCCATCATTGTTTACAATCTGCACGAGATGTTAAGCCTGGTTGTCAGCCCTATATGAATTCCCCCCTTTACCCCCAGATCATACACATTTCAGTTAGAGGCTGAATCGACTGCAGGCCCATCCTATGGCCAGAATATTTAGGCCAGTTTAAAATTCCTGCTCTTATCGGGAATCGAACCCACTACCTTCCAGTGTGTAGCGTATTGTCTTATATGTAGATACTCTCAGCATACGTTAGCACGTTATATTGTAATTTCTCGCTGTTTCTGAGTAAGACACATTATTAAGTGTCCGCAGAACGAATGTAGTCCGTGCCGTGGCGTAATCGATACAGTGTCAATGTTCCACTCCGGAGACTCGGTTTCGATTCCTGGCGGGATAGATTATTTTAAATCTCCATCTTTGTTCTGGAAACGTGTCCTGGCCTTGTGTTTATATGTGTGTACAAGGAAACATGTCAAAAACGTAAAACAATCCACGGAACAATTAATCTAACTTTTAATAAATAATAGTTTTAAAAAACTAAAAGAACACGCTTTATTAGAAAACCAAAAAATGAAAAATAATTATAATTTCCAATACGCTTGGGATAAAATTAAAGTGGTCAACAAAAAAATCATCTCCAACACATATAGAACAAAACTACAGTTATCAACAAAAAGAAAATAATTTTACCATCAAAAGCGTGGGGTGCTCTATATCAATTAATATATTTGATAATAAACAGATATTGGTAAAAGTAAAGTCTCTAAGAAGAAAATGTAAATATCATAAAAAGCACCCCACGCTTTTGATGGTAAAATTATTTTCTTTTTGTTGATAACTCTAGTTTTATTCTATATGTGTTGGAGATGATTTTTTTGTTGACCACTTTAATTTTATCCCAAGCGTGTTGGAAATTAAAATTATTTTTCATTTTTTTAGTTCGGTTTTCTAATAAAGCGTGCTGTTTTAGTTTTTTAAAACTATTATTTATTTTTTATGTTTTAGTTTTAATGTTTACAGAATAAGATAAAAATATAAATATCTTTAAATTCGATACTATTGCAGTATGAGCTAAAAGTATTATTCTTCTATAAAAAAATCATCCCAGCCGGATTTGAACCAGCGCCCTATGGATTACTGAAATTATGTCCCACTATTAGTTCACCGCTCTACCAACTGAGCTCTTACAACGATTGACTAAAACGTCGACAAGACCGCAACCTGTTTTACCAGTTTTACTTTTTTTGATTGTCTGATGATTCTGGCCAGGATTTTAGAAACAAAATATGAAATTATTGTAGTGTCACGGGTCCTTCACAAGTATACAAAGTTTCAAGTCGATCAAATGTTCTTAAGTGGGTGAAAATCGTGTTCAAAGATTCCGTTATATAAATACAAAGACACTTTTTTTGATTTTCTGACGATTCTGGCCAGGATTTTAGAAAATAAATATGAAATTATTGTATTGTCACGGGTCCTCTACAAGTATGCAAAATTTCAAGTCAATCCCATTATTTTAAGTGGGTGAAAATCGCGTTGAAAGATTCTGTTACATAGATAGATAGATAGATAGATAGATAGATAGATAGATAGATAGATAGATAGATACAGGTCAAGCTAATATAAAGCGTGTAAAAATAAAATTCGAAGAGACACGAAATTATTAAAGTAATAACCCATGGATGTGAAATATGGACAAGACAATAAGAAACAGGCTTCAGAATTGAAATTCTTGAGAGGAGTTAAAGGATGTACAAAACTAGATCACATAAAAAAATTAAAAAAAATACGAGGAATTAGAAATTTTTAATTTGAATGATAGATAACCTTACGAAAATTTACGGCGTACTTTACGGAACTTCATTAAAATATATAATAGAATAAAATATAAAATAAAAAAATACATATAAAATATAAAATAAAATAATTTACCTTAGTAGTAATTCCGCTAGAAGAGTCACAATCAATCTGGGATGAAAATGTGTCCAAGAGATGTCAGTAAGAGTAATAAATCAAGACAAGAAATATACCCAAATTGATCAATTTATGTAATAATCATTATATTATAATTAACAATCTACACACAAATTCATAAGTCAATCTAAAAGTAAAATGTTTACATTCTTCACAATTTGTTGTTATTCTTAATTTATTCCACTATCCGTTTAATATTCGTATCACTGAATTTATGTCCTGCAATACTTAGTTACAAATGACAAGGTCTAATTCCATAAGGGACTATCTGAGTCTTATACTATTTCAGTTTGATTCACAATGTACTAGGCTTGTGGAATGAAAAGAAAAGGGAAATAACTGTATTAATGTGTTGCCTTATACATGTAATGGAACAGGTATACAATATAATAGTTTACGAATTTTAATATTCTATAACAGAGCTGTTAATAAGTGCCCACTATATATATGAAAAGGCGGCCTCCCTCTCCTATTCGCATACAGGTGCACTCCCAATGAAAGAACACATTTTGACAAGTGAGTAGCAGTGTCTTACCTTGTCAGCCTATCCGACTTAGGGTTGAATAGGTGGGAGGGACGTCTTTATACACCTTGTAAGCACTTATTAACATGCCTGCTCTATAAAGATAAACACCTTCCCTCTTAGCTGCAGCAAAGTTTAAACTTTCTAAAACTTTATTAAAATTTGCTGCATTTCCAGGACCACGCCGAGGACGTGAGGGATAGGATATTCCTGTTGTCCCTTCATATATATTTTAGTGAATTCATTTTAGTGAGATGATTTTCACCCACTAAAAGTTATGATTGCACATATATTACTATAATGTCTATGTAAGTGGAACGTAATTTTATTGGGTGCGATACCCCTCTATTCTATTCCGGCTTTTCTAGATTAGGTTAATATTGTTAGACCCTGCAGAAAATCTTTGTGATTTTTTAAAGTCATATTTATAAAAATCTGAGCAATTTATTTTAATCCTATTTAAGAAATAACAAACCTTAATAGGCCTACTCACTACAGCATGTTTCAATTTTAACTTTTAGTAAACAAAATTCCGCTCCTTACATTACATTATGTTTACAGTTAAATGCATCTTGAACATATTGAAGGAACGACAGGTATTTGGTCCCGTTAACGTTTTTATGTAAAATCTATTATTATTAGGTTATTACATAAAAACGTTTCACCAAGAGCAAGTAATACACAGGTTTCATAATTTCCATCGATCTTTAGGTAAACATTATTCGCGCAACCAAAAGTAAGTGGGAGGGAACCACATTAAAATCCTGTTACTTGCTACTTGGTCCTATTAGAAAATAATTTGAAAATCATAATATTACAATACTATAAAAAACATATTCATATCCTGTTAGTTACAATTTGGTCATATATAAAAGTAATATAATAATTATAAAATCGCATTATTACAACGGTAGGCCTATAATAATATGGAATATATCGCATAAGGTGCATATTTCTTGTTTACTCTAAGTTTTATAGGAGTCTGTGTGTAAATTTGCTTTTTTTTGCACCACATTAAATGATATCGTTCACATTTTGAGCCACGTACTTTACACTTGGACTTTTCTCCAGGCTCGTGGTAATTCCCCGTCTGGCAAATCCGGTGGAAGCCATGTACTGCGAATCTCGTCATGGTGTGTAAGCAAATCATATGTAGCTTGTGCGAGAATTTGGCTATTTATTTAAGTTGACATAAACCAGTTTTTTTTTCGCAGAATTACAAACCTGGGAATACTTTAAGCCATTCACAATACTTCACTGTATAATTAGGTACAGGTTTCTGCTATAAAGAGTCATGTAACAACACTGTTTACTTCCAGTCTATTCTTTACAACTGCATACGTCTTCACTCACAAAACGTTCTTCGCTCGAGATCACAAAGTTATATTACTTTCCGAAAAATGAGTAGTCACTGCGGTCAGCATCCGGTTTTATATAACGGGAGCAGATATTTACAAGATTCCAGAAGCGACTGATTACAACATATCAGCCATAAATAGCACAATCGCGAAAACTAATCTTCCAGAAGTAAGCCTGTAGAGATCGCTTGCCATTCGTAGACGTGACTCACTTTCTGAATCCGAAAATATTTTGCGTTATAAGTCGGGATTAGAGGCTTGCCGCCGTCCGAAAAATTAAGACATTCATTTGAGCTTCGGATAAACAATGCGTTAAATTATTATAAAAACTAGTTCAAAACATATTACACTGACATTTGGTTCTAATTTATAATAGTTATAAAATCACGTTGTTATAAAAACGAGTTCAAATACCGTTACTACAACTCAGCTGTGTATTAAAATAATTCCAAAATTACAAAATCATAGTTATACGATATTATAAAATCACAATATACCGATGTTGTAAAAGTGAGTGTAATCCACACATTGCTACTTTGTTCATTATTAAAATTTTTTCAAAATTCTAAAGTTACAAAATCATAATATATAGGCTAAACACGCGTCAGATTATTTTAATACTACTTAGTTCAGTATTAAAATAATTTTATATCACAATAACATGATACTTTAAAAACGCGTTCAAAACATGTTATTGCTACTTGATTCTATATTTAAAGGAGTAGAAAATTATAAAATCAGAAATTCAGAATATATATGAAACGCATTGAAATCCGTTTATTGATGCTTCGTTCGCTATTAAAATTTTTACAAAAATGGAATCTCAAACAATAATATTACAAAAACGCATTCAAATCCGGTTATTGCTGCTTCCCTCACTATTAAAATATTTACAATTAACAAAATCGCAATACGACCATATTTTAAAAAAAGTATTCAAATCGGGTTATTGATGCTTCGTTCTCTATGAAAATAATTAGAAAACTTAAGAAATCACAATATAACGATATTGTAAGAACGCATTCAACTCCAGTTAATGGTGCCTCCTCTATTAAAATAAATACAAAAATCATAAAATCGAAACATAACAATATACTAAAAACGCGTTCGAATCCGGTTATTGCTGCTTCGTTCTCTATTAAATTAAATACGAACATTATAATATCACAATATAACGATATTTTAAAACGCATTCAATTTCGGTTATTGCTGCTTCGTTCTCTATTTAAATAAATACGAAATTTATAATTTTACAATATAATGATCTTTTAAATACGCTCATTCATCTCAGGTTATTGCTGCATCGTTCTCTATTAAGGTAAATACGAAAATTATAATATCCACAATATAACGATATTTTAAAATCGCATTCATCTCCGGGTCTTGCTGCTTCGTTCCCTATTAAAATAAATACGAAAATTATAATATCACAACACAACGATATTATAAAAACTCACTCAATTCCGATTATTTCTGCTTCCTTCTTAATTAAAATAAGTACGAAAATTATGATATCACAATATAACGATGTTATAGAAACGCATTCCAATCCGGTCCATGCTGCTTAGTTCTCAACTAATGTAGATACGAAGATTATAATATCACAATATAACGATGTTATAAAAAAGCATTCAAATCCAGTTCTCGCTCCTTCGAATTCTTTTAAAATAAAAACGAAAATTATAATATCATAATATAACCGTATTTTAATTCGCATGCTAATCCGGTTCTCCCTGCTTCGTTCTCTGTACATGACACACTAGACAAATTAAATAGTGACCTAGACTCAATTTCCCAATGGTCGAAGAAACATGGACTTAATCTAAATACTGAGAAGACACAGTGCATAATTATAGGACATCGGCGAATCCAAAGCATTATAAATTACGAAAATATCCCTACCATTCTCCTAAATGACAAAAATATCCCCTACAGCTCAGTAGTAAAAAATCTGGGTATCTATATGGACCAACACCTAGACTGGAAAATCCAGGTGAATAATACCTGCAAGAAAGTGTTCTCAATTCTTCACTCCCTAAATAGTTTTAAAAACTTCCTTCCTACAAAATTAAAACAAATACTTGTACAGACTCTTATAATACCACACTTCGACTACTGCGACATATTACTGACTAATCTTACAACTGATCTATCTGACAGACTACAGCGTGCTCATAATGCGTGCATTCGATTTATATTCAATCTCCGTCGTTATGACCACGTGTCTCCTTCATTTCAGGCCTTATCATGGCTACGCCTAAATGACAGAAGAACTTTACATTCACATACCTTACTATTCCAAATTCTGCACACATATTTACCAACTTATTTAACAACACGTTTTCAACATTTATCGGCTCATCACAATTTAGGACAAGATCACAAAACTCTTCTTTACTTTTGATACCACAACACAGGACCTGTCTGTACTCTGAATCTTACACAATATCTATGGCTAGAGCATGGAACTCACTTCCCAGTCATGTCAGGGACTGTCAGTCGCTATCATTATTTAAATCCAAATTAACTGATATCTTAAGTTCGACACAATGAAAACATTAACTACATAACAACTATATAGAGCATTCTATTAATAATCATGTAGGAAGCTACTTACTTTATTTTATATCATTTTAATTTTATTATATTCTATGTTTTTGTTAGCATTAGCTAGTATTAGATCCATCATCATTGTATTTTGTTTAGTCTGTATTTTAATATCTTAAAATTGTAATATGTACGTAATTTTTGTATAATTTTACTATTCGCTGGTTGAGTGGAAGAGAAGGCCTTATGGCCTTAACTCTGCCAGCTAAAATAAATCATTATTATTATTATTATTATTATTATTATTATTATTTCAAAATAAAAACGCAAATTATAATATGACAATACAACCGTATTTTAAAAACGCATTCAAATCCGTTTTCTTTTGGTTCGTTCTCTTTTAAAATAAATAAAAAATTATAATATAATATAACAGTATTTCAAAAACGCATTCGATTCCGGTTCTTTTGCTTCGTTCCCTTTTAAAATAAATACGCAAATTATAATATCACAATAGAACCGTATTTTAAAAACGCATTCAATTCCGGTACTCGCTGCATCGTTCTCTTTTAAAACAAAAACGAAAATTATAATATCACACTATAACCGTATTTTAAAACGCATTCAAGTCCAGTTCTTTTGCTTCGTTCTCCTTTAAAATAAATACGAAAATTATAATATAACAATATAACCGTATTTTAAGAACACATTCAAATGCGGTACTTTTGTTTCGTTCACTTTGAAATAAATACGAAAATTATAATATCAGAATATAAACGGATTTTAAAAACGCATTCGAAAGCGGTTCAAGCTGCTTCATTTTTTAAAAAATAAAAACGATAATTATAATATCACAATAGAACTTATTTGAACTTACTATTCAAATCCTGTTATCGCTGCTTTGAAATAAAAACAAACATTCTAATATTACAATTTAACCGTATTTTCAAAACGCATTCAAATCCGGTTGTTTTGCTTCGCTCTCTTTTAAAATAAATACGAAAATTATAATATCACGACACAACCGTATTCTAAAATCTCATTCAAATCCGGTTCTCGCTGCTTCGTTCTCGCATAAAATGAAAACGAAAATTATAATATCACAATATAACCGTATTATAAAAAGCAATTCAAATCCCTTTCTCTTTCTTCGTTCTCTTTTAAAATAAATACGAAAATTATATCAGCATATAAACTTATTCTTAACACGGATTGAAATCCGGTTTTTTCGTTCATTCTCTTAATAAAATATATACGAAAATTATAATATCACAATATATCCTTATTTCAGGAACACTTCAAATACGGTTTTATCGCTGGCTGCCGATCTCATTTAAAATAAATACGAAAATTAGCACGATCACAATATAACCGCATTTTAAAAACGCATTAAAATCCGATTCTTTTACTTCGCTCTCCTCTCTTTTAAATTAAATTAGAAAATTATAATACCATAAAATCACCGTATTTTAAAAACGCATTCAAATCCTGTTCTTTTGCTGCGTTGTCTTTTAAAATAAATACGAAAATTATAATATCTCAATGTAACCGTATTTTAAGAATCCATTCAAAACCGGTTCACGCTGATACGATCCCTTTTACAATAAAAACGGAAATTATAATATCACAATATAACCGTATTTTAAAAACGCATTCAAATCCGGCTGTCGCTGCTTCGTTCTATTTTAAAATAAAAACGAAAATTATAATATCACAATATAACCGTATTTTTAAAAAGGTAATAATCCGGCACTCGCAGCTTCGTTCTGTTCTAAATTAAAAACGAAAATAGTAATATCAAATATAACCGTAGTTCAAAAACGCGTTTGATACCGGTTTTCGCTGCTTCGTTACTTTTAAAATAAATACGTAAATTTTAATATCACAATATAACCGTATATTAAAAAGGCATTCAAACCGGTTCTTTTGCATCGTTCTCTTTTAGAATAAATACGAAAATTATATCACAATATACCCTTATTTAAAAAACGCATTCAAATCCGGTTCTCGCTGCATCGTTCTCTTCTAAAATAAAAACGAAAATAGTATTATCAAAATATAGCCGTATTTAAAAAACGCATTCTTATCCGGTTCTTTTCCTTCGTTCTCTTTTAAGAATAAATACGAAAGTTATAATATCACAATATAACCGTATTTTAAAAACGCATTCAAATCCGGTACTCGCTGTTTCGTTCTCTTTTAAAGTAAAATCGAAATTTATTATATCACAATATAACCGTATTTTAAAAACGCATTCAAATCCGGTTCTTTTGCTTCGTTCTCTTAAAAAAAATATCGAAAATTATATTATCACAATATAACCGTATTTTAGAAACGCATTCAAATCCGGTTCTCGCTGTTTCGTTCTCTGTTAAAATTAAAACGTAAATTATAATATCAGAATATAACCGTATTTTAAAAACGCATTGAAATCCGGTTCATTTGCTTCGTTCTCTTTTAAAATAAATACGAAAATTATAATATCACAATAGAACCGTGTTTTTAAAATGCATTCAAATCCGGTACTCCCTGCATCGTTCTCCTTTAAAATAAAAACGAAAATTATAATATCACACTACAACCGTATTTTAAAAACGCATTCAAATCCTGTTTTTCGCTTCGTTCTCCTTTAAAATAAATACGAAAATTATAATATAACAATTTAACCGTATTTTAAAAACGCATTCAAATCCGGTACTTTTGTTTCCTTGAATTTTGAATTAAATACGAAAATTATAATATCACAATATAACCTGATTTTAAAAACACATTCAAATGCTGTTCTCGCTACTCGTTGTTTTAAAAATAAAAACATAATTATAATACCACAATAGAACTTATTTTAAAAACGCATTCAAATACGGTTATCGCAGCTTTGAAATAAAAATGAAAATTCTAATATTACAACTTAAACGTATTTTCAAAACGCATTCAAATCCGGTTGTTTTGCTTCGTTCTCTTTTAAAATACATACGAAAATTATAATATCACAACATAACCGTATTCTAAAATCGCATTCAAATCCGGTTCGCGCTGCTTCGTTCTCGCATAAAATGAAAACTAAAATTATAATATCACAATATAACTGTATTTTTAAAACCAATTCATGTCCGGTTCTCTTTCTGCATTCTCTTTTAAAATAAATACGAAAATTATATCACCATATAAACTTATTCTAAAAACGGACTAAAATCCCTTTTTTTTCCTTCGTTCTCTTTTTAAAATATATACGAAAAATATAATATCAAAATATAACCGTATTTTAAAAACGCATTCAAATCCGGTTCTTGCTGCTTCGTTCTCTTTTAAAATAAAATCGAAAATGTTAATATCACAATAATACCGTATTTTAAAAAGACATTAATCCGGCACTCGCATCTTCGTTCTCTTCTAAAATAAAAACGAAAATCGTAATATCAAATATAACCGTAGTTCAAAAACGAATTCGAAACCGTTTTTCGCTGCTTCGTTCTCTTTTAAAATAGATACGAAAATTATAATATCATAACATAACCATATTTTAAAAACGCATTCAAATCCGGTTCTCTTGCTTCGTTGTCTTTTAAAACTAATATGAAAATTATATCACAATATAACCGTATTTTAAAAACGCATTCAATACCGGTTCTCTTGCTTCGTTCTCTTTTAAAATAAATACGAAAATTATATCACAATATACCCTTATTTTAAAAAGGCATTCAAATCCGGTTCTCGCTGCATCGTTCTCTTTTAAAATAAAAACGAATATAGTAATATCAAAACATAGCCGTATTTAAAAAACACATTCTACTCCGGTTCTTTTGCTTTGTTCTCTTTTAAAATAAACCTGAAAATTATATCACAATATAACCGTATTTTAAAAATGCATTAAAATCCGGTTCTCGCTGTTTAAAAATATATATTTTAAAATAAAACGAAATTTATAATATCACAATATAACCGTATTTTAAAAACGCATTGAAATTAGGTTCTTTTCCTTCGTTCTCTTTTAAAATATATACGAAAATTATAATGTCACAATATAACCTTATTTTAGGAGCGCATTCAAATCCGGTTCTCGGTCCTTCGTTCTCATTTAAAATAAGGACGAAAAATATAATATGACAATATAACCGTATTTAAAAAAGCATTCACATCCGGTTCTTTTGTTTCGTTGTTTTAAATAATACGAAAATTATAATATCACAATAAACCGTAATTTAAAAACGCATTAAAATCTGGTTCTTTTGCTTCGTTCTCTTTTGAAATAATTACGAAAATTATAATATCATAACATAATCGTATTTTAAAAACGCATTCAAATCCGGTTCTTTTGCTGCGTTCTCTTTTAGAACAAATAAGAAAAATATAATATTGCCGTATAACCGTATTTTAAAAACGCATTCGAATCCGAATCTCGCTGATACGATCCCTTTAAAATGAAAATGGAAATTATAATATCACAAAAATTATAATATCGCTTTCAAATCCGGTTCTCGCTGCTTCGTTCTCTTTAAAAATAAAATCGAAAATGTTAATGTCACAATATAACCGTATTTTAAAAAGGCATTAATCCGGCACTCGCATCTTCGTTCTCTTCTAAAATAAAAACGAAAATCGTAATATCAAATATAACCGTAGTTCAAAAACGCAATCGAATCCGTTTTTCGCTGCTTCGTTCTCTTTTAAAATAGATCCGAAAATTATAATATCATAACATAACTGTATTTTAAAAACGCATTCAAATCCGGTTCTCTTGCTTCGTTCTCTTTTAGAATAATATGAAAATTATATCACAATATAACCGTATTTTAAAAATGCATTAAAATCCGGTTCTCGCTGTTTAAAAATATTTATTTTAAAATAAAACGAAATTTATAATATCACAATATAACCGTATTTTAAAAACGCATTGAAATTAGGTTCTTTTCCTTCGTTCTCTTTTAAAATATATACGAAAATTATAATGTCACAATATAACCTTATTTTAGGAGCGCATTCGAATCCAGTTCTCGGTGCTTCGTTGTCATTTAAAATCAGGACGAAAAATATAATATGACAATATAACCGTATTTAAAAAAGCATTCACATCCGGTTCTTTTGTTTCGTTGTTTTAAATAATACGAAAATTATAATATCACAATAAACCGTAATTTAAAAACGCATTAAAATCTGGTTCTTTTGCTTCGTTCTCTTTTGAAATAATTACGAAAATTATAATATCATAACATAACCGTATTTTAAAAACGCATTCAAATCCGGTTCTTTTGCTGCGTTCCCTTTTAAAACAAATAACAAAAATATAATATTGCAGTATAACCGTAGTTCAAAAACGCATTCGAAATCGTTTTTCGCTGCTTCGTTCTCTTTTAAAATAGATTCGAAAATTATAATATCATAACATAACCGTATTTTAAAAACGCATTCAAATCCGGTTCTTTTGCTTCGTTCTCTTTTAAAATTAATATGAAAATTATATCGAACTGTAACCTTAATTCAAAAAAGCATTCAAATGGGGTTTTCGCTGTGTAATTCCCTTTTAAAATAAAAACGAATATAGTAATATCAAAATATAGCCGTATTTAAAAAACGCATTCTAATCCGGTTCATTTGCTTCGTTCTCCTTTAGAAGTAAATACGAAAGTTATATCACAATATAACCGTATTTTAAAAACGCACTCAAATCCGTTTCTCGCTGTTTCGTCCTCGTTTAAAATAAAATCGAAAATTGTAATATCACGATATAACCGTATTTTAAAAACGCATGCAAATACGGTTCGTGCTGCTTCTCTCTCTCTCTATCAAAATAAATACGAAAATTGTGATATCACAATATAACAATATTTTAAGAACGCATTCATCTCCGTTGCTGCCTCGTTCTCTATTAAGATTAATACGAAAATTATAATATCACTATATAATCGTATTTTAAAATCGCATTCAAATCCTGTTCTCGCCGTTTCGTTCTCTCTTAAAATAAAATCGAAAATTATAATATCACAATATAACCGTATTCTTCGGTTGGCTCGTGGAATTTTTTCTTTAGATATATTTTCTTATGTGGACAAAGATGTAGGAAATTCCACATCATAACATGTGCGAAAAGAACAAAAAAATCACAGACTACAGTAAATACTAAACCACCACTAATGCTCAACCTGAGTGCACATTTTCTAATTATTATTATTATTATTATTATTATTATTATTATTATTATTATTATTATTATTATTATTATTATTATTATTATTATTATTATTATTATTATTATTATTATTATTATTATTTTATTGTTATTGTTATTGTTATTGTTATTGTTATTGTTATTATTATTATTTATTAATATGACCGAATTTAAAAAACGCATTCAAATCCGGTTCTCGCTGTTTCGTTGTCTTTTAAAATAAAAACAAAAGTTATATCACAATAGGCCTATAACCGTATTTTAAAAACGCATTGAAATCCGGTTCTTTTCCTTCGTTCTCTTTAAAATGTATACGAAAATTATAATATCATAACATAACTGTATTTTAAAAACGCATTCATATCAGGTTCTTTTCCTTCGTTCTCTTTTAAAATTAGTACGAAAATTATAATATCACAATATAACCGTATTTTAAAATGGCATTAATCTGGCACTCGCTGCTTCGTTCTTTCTTAAAATAAAAACGAAGTCGCAATATCAAATATAACCGTAGTTAAAAAACGCATTCGAATCCGGTTTCCGTTGCTTGGTTCTCTTTAAAAAAAAAACGAAAATTGTAATATCACAATATAACCGTATTTTAAAAAGGCATTCAAACCCGGTTCTTTTGTATCATTCTCTTTTAGAATATAAACGAAAATTATAATATCACAATATAACCTTTTTTTAAAAATGAATTCAATACCGGTTCTCTTGCTTCGTTCTCTTTTAAAATAAATACGAAAATTATATCACAATATACCCTTATTTTAAAAACGCATTCAAATCCGGTTCTCCTTGCATCGTTCTCTTTTAAAGTAAAAACGAAAATAGTAATATCAAAATATAGCCGTATCTAAAAAAACGCATTCTAATCCGGTTCTTTTGCTTCGTTCTCTTTTAAGAATAAATACGAAAGTTATAATATCACAATATAACCGTATTTTAAAAACGCATTCAAATCCGGTTCTCGCTGTTTCGTTCTGTTTTAAAATAAAATCGAAATTTATTATATCACAATATAACCGTATTTTAAAAACGCATTCAAATCCGGTTCTTGCTGCTTCTCTCTCTATCAAAATAAATACGGAAATTGTAATATCACAATATATATCGATATTTTAAGAACGCATTCATCTCCGTTTATGGCTGCTTCTTTCTCTATTAAAATTAATACGATTATAATATCACTATATATTCGTATTTTAAAAACGCATTCAATTCCGGTTCTTTTGCTTCGTTCTCTTTAAAAAAATACGAAAATTATATTATCACATATAACCGTATTTTAAAAACGCATTTAAATCCGGTTCTCGCTGTTTCGTTCTCTGTTGTAATTAAAACGAAAATTATAATATCAGAATATAACCGTATTTTAAAAACGCATTGAAATCCAGTTCTTTTGCTTTGTTCTCTTTTAAAATAAATACGAAAATTATAACATCACAATATAATCTTATTTTAGAAACGCATTCAAATCCGATTCTCGCTGCTTCTTTTCTATTAAAATAAATACGAAAATGATTATATCACTGTATAACAGTATTTTAAAAACGCATTGGAATCCGGTTCTTTTGCTTCGTTCTCTTTTAAAATAAATACGAAAATTATAATATCACAATATAAGCGAATTTTAAAAACGCATTCAAATCCGGTTCTTTTGCTTCGAACTCTTTTCAAATAAAAACGAAATTTATAATATCACAATGTAACCGTGTTTTAAAAACGCATTTAAATCCGGTTCGTTTGCTTCATTTTGTTTTAAAATAAATACGAGAATTGTAATATCACAGTATAACCTTATTTTAAAAACGGATTCAAATCCGGTTCTCGCTGCTTGGTTCTCTTTTAAAATATATACAATAATTATAATATCACAATATAACCTCATTTTAAAAACGCACTCAAATCCGATTCTTGCTGCTTCTCTTTCTATCAAAATAAATACGGTAATTGTAATATCACAATATAAGATCTTTTAAGAACGCATCCATCTCCGGTTATTGCTGCTTTGTTCTCTATGAAAATAAATACGAAAACTATAATTTCACAATATAACGATATGTTAATAACGTATTCAAAACCGGTTCTTGCCGCTGTGTTGTGTATTAAATTAAATACGAACATTATAATATCACAATATCAAATCCGGTGGTTGTTGTTTCGTTCTGTATTAAAATTAATACGAACATTATAATATCGCTATATAACGTTATTATAAGAACGCATTCATATCCGGTTCTTGCTGCTTTGTTCTCTATTAATTTAGATAGAAACATATAATATTACAATATAACGGAATTTAAAAACACATTCAAATCCAGCTCTTGTTGCTTCTTGCTCTATTAAAGTAAATACGAAAATTATAATACCGCAATATAACGATATTTAAAGAACGCATTCATATGCGTCATTTGCCGGTTCAGGGTCTCTATTATAATAAGTACGAAAATTATAATATCTCGACATTATAGAAACTCATTCAAATCCGGTTCTTGACGCTTCGTTTTCTGTTAAAATAAATACGATAATTATAATATCACAATATCACGATATTTATAAACGTTTTGAATTCCAGTTTTTGCCGCATCGTTCTCTATTAAAATAAGTACAGACTGTTAATATGACAATATAACGATATTTTAAAAACGCATTGAAATTCGCTTATTGCTGCTTCGTTCTCTATTTAAATAAATACGAAAATTATAATATCACAATATAACGACATTTTAAAAACTCATTCTTCTACGTTTCTTGCTGCTTCGTTCTCTTTTAAAATAAATTCGAAAATTATGTCACAATATAACGAGTTTTTAAAAACGAATTCAAATCCGGTTTATGCTGCTACGTTCTCTATTAAAATAAATTCGCGAATTATAACATCACAATACAACAATGTTTTAGAAACTCATTCAAAGTTGGTTCTTGCTGCTTTGTCCTGTACTAAAATAAATGTGAAAGTTATAAGTTCACAATATAACGATATTATAAAAACTCATTCAAATCCGGTTATTTTGCTTTGTTCTCTATTAAAATAAATATGGAAATTATAATATCACAATATAACGATCTTTTAAAAACCCATTTTTGACCGCTTATTGAGGCTTCGGTCTCTACTAAATAAATACGAAAGTTATAATATCATAATCTAACGATATTATAAAAACGCGATCAAATCCGGTTCTTGCTGTTTCGTTCTCTATTAAGATGTATACGTAAATTCTAATATCACAATCTGTCAATATTTTAAAAAACGCATTGAAATCCGGTTTTTGCTACTTCGTTCTCTATTAAAATAAATACGAAAATTATATCACAATATAACGATATTTTATAAACACATTCAAATCCGGTCCTTGCTGCCTTGTTCTCTATTAAAATAGGTAGGGAATTATATCACAATATTACGATATTTTAAAAACACATTCAAATTCTGTATAACTGTAGGCTTTCACGGCCGGCGTCTTGATCCCTATTAGGTTCGTCTTCCGGGCATATAGGCCGTGGTCCAGTCGTAGAAGAACGACTGGACCACGGCCTATATGCCCGGAAGACGAACCTAATAGGGATCACATTCAAATTCGTTTCTTGCTGCTTCGTTCTCTATTAAAATAAGTAAGTTATTATATCACAATATAATGCTATTTCAAAAACGCATTCAAGTCACGTTTTTGCTGGTTCGTTCTCTATTAAAATAAATAAAAAATATAATATCACAATATAATGATATTTTTAAAACGCATTCAAAACTGGCTGTTGCTGCTTCGTTCTCTATTGAAATAAATACGAAAATTATAATATCACAATATAAGGATATTATAAAAACGCATTCAAATCCTGTTCTTTCTGTTTCGTCCTCTATTAAAATAAATAAGAAAATTATAATATACAATCTGACGATATTTTAAAAAAGCATTGATCCCAGGACCTTGCTGCTTCGTTCTCTATTAAAATAAATACGAAAATTATAATATCACAATATAACGATCTTATAAAAACGCATTGAAATCCGATTCTTGCTTCTTCGTTCTCTATTAAAGTAAATACGAAAATTATAATATCAAATATATAACGAAATTATAAAAACGCATTCAAATCTGGTTCTTGCTGCTTCATTCTGTATTAATATAAGTACGAAAATTATAATATCGCAATATACCAATATTTTATAAACGCATTCAAATCCGGTTCTTGCTTCTTCGTTCTCTGTTAATATAAATACGAAAGGTATATTGAGAACCCCAAAGTTAATAAAGCCGGATTGATGAAACCATGGAGACAGTCGCCAGGAATAGAGATGTCTGGAGGAGAATGCTTGGAGAGGCTATGACTCGACCCGAGTTGTTATGCCAAAATTGATGATGATGATGATTATTGGTGCTTCGCGATGTATTAAAAATATAGTACAACAATATTACGATATCAAAAACGCATTTAAATTTTATTATTTCTTCTTGGTTCTGTATTACAATAATGAAAGTAATACTGTATTATAAAATAAGATTATGACGTTATTATAAAAAAACTCGTTCAAATCGGGTTAATGCTGTTTGGTTTTAAATTAGATAAGTAAAATAATTAGGTAAATCATAAAATCGCTTTTAATATGTTATTGCTACTTGATTCTATATTAATATAATAAAAAGTCATGGAATGACGATATTTTACAAACACCTTCATATCCTGGTATTGCTGTTTGATTCTATATTAAAGTAAGCAAAATAATAAGTAAAAATCATAAAATCATGGTACCATAAAATCACGTCAATTTCTGTTATTGCTACTTACGTCTCTGTTAAAATGAATAAAAAATATAAAATCACGGTATCGCGTTATTTTAAGAACCCGTTCGATTCCAGTTATTCCTCTTGGTTCTACATTACAATAAGTAAAATAATTAATAAATTCACAAAATCACGAAACCATAAATTCTTGTTCAATGCCTGTTATTGTCACTTAGATCTCTAGAACCTTCTGAAATAATTATAAAATCACAATATCACAATAGGCTAATATTTAAACGCGTTCCAATACCGGTTAAATAAAGCTACTTGGTTCTTTATTAAAATAGATAAGATAATTATATAGTCGTAGTATAAAGATATTATAAAAAAGCGTTCAAATACAATTATTGCTACTTGGTTCTAATATAAAATAATTATAAAATCATAGTATCACGATGTTATAAAAATGGGTTCAGATTCAGTTATTCTGCTTCGTTTTCATTAAGTTATTAAAAAAATTAACAAGTAATATGACGATATAAAACGCGTTCAAATCCGGTTGTTGCTGCTTGGTTATATTTTAAATTATTACAAAATTATACAGTGACAATATTACAATAACATAATAACGCGTTCAAATCCGGTTATTGCTGCTTGGTTCTTGGTTATATTTTAATTCATTAGAAAATTATAGCAGTGACAATATTACAATAATATAAAAACGCGTTTATATCCGGTTACTGTTACATCTTTCTGTATTAAAATATTTAACTTACTAAATTATAAAATAATATTACGTTATTAGAAAATCGTTCTCAAATCTCGCTATTGCTTCTTGGTTCTATATTAAAATAACTACAAATTTTATAATCCCAATTTTACAATATTATAAAAACGCGGTCAAGTCATGTTATTCCAACATGGTTCTATAATACAATTATTACAAAATCACTCCACGAAATAATAAAAACCCGTTCAAATCAAGTTATTGCTGCATCGTTCTGTACTAAAATAATTACAGAATTATAACATAACATCCCATTATTATAAAATCACATTCGAATACTCTTCTTGCTACTTGCTTCAGTATTAAAATACGTATTAAATTATAAAATCACATTATCAACATATTAGAGCACATTCGTATTCTGGTCATATCTGTTTCGTTTTGTATTAAAATAATTAACACATAAAATAACAATATCAAGATACAAAAATCGCGTTCAAATCTTGTTATTGCTGCTTGAATCGAATTAAAATATTTATAAAATCACAGTATTAAAATATTAAAATATCAAAAATCGTACCTGCACCGTGACTTGTAAGAGGATTTCGCTGCCATTTTAAAAATCAATATTTCTGGAGTATTGTATACAATTTGTTACTTAAATGCTGACTTTGTCCAGACTACAAACCTTTATGTTTGAATTTTCTTACCGCTAGATTTCCTGCAGTTTTTCCCTATCAGAATTGTCATTTGAGATCCAAATTAGTTAATTTTTCAACTCAGCATCGATGTGTTTCTTCTTAACTTTTCATTTATTTCTAAAATCATATATATATATATAAAATCTGTTGAAGAATGTGACTATGATGGTCAGTACACTGTTCATTGTTTGCATTAATTTTATAATTTCATTTAGATAACATGATCTGTACGCTACAAAAGTAAAGTCTGAAGGAAAACCATGGATACATTCTTATATTGTTTCCATGATGACAACAAAAGGAAAAAAATGAAAATTGAACTGTTTGGCTTAAAACAATTGTTTCAGAAATATACTTGTTGGCAGTGTCCTTTCTTGTAACAATAGATATATTGAAGAAGGAAATTTTACCTTGTCATAATGTAGTCTGTTTTTCTTGGACAAATATTAAATGTAGAGGTATAATTATATCATCTACGTAGGTTTGGGAATTTTATCCCAGAACTGTCTAAATAAATTGAAATAAAGAACCAAAAGGCTCACAAATTGTTGTAGAAGTATGTGAATAATTACATTAGATATATATATATATATATATATATGTTGGTCCACCGCTGTAGTCTCGAGGTAGCGTGCTGCCTTGTTACGCAGCGGGCCCGGGTTTGATCCCCGGTCGGGGCAGTTTTTCTGGGTGAGATTTTTATCGGGATTTTTCCTCGACTGTAAGACAAATGTCAGGAAAACTTTAAGGCCCAAACGGTCCCCAAAATCATATGGCCATCATCATCATCCATCATCCTTATCATTATCATCCTTATCATTATCATCACCCTTCATCGGTGTGGAAAGCAACGGGAAGCTACCACACCTAGAATTCCCTAGTAAAGCTGCAAGTATAGCATGAAAATGCTATGATTGCAGTGAAGGACCTGCTTTCGGGCAGAATTACTATGGATGGATGTATATGTTGATTTATTAAACAAGCGAGAAATACCTTGGGAATTGAATGAGAAGTTGAGGTAATATTAATTTAAAATCGCCATATTTACAATAGAACAAATGTATTAGTAATTGTTATAAGAGAATATCCAATTTATCCTTATGGAGCGCTAGATTTTCCAATAAACCGCAGTCACTCAGCGGGCCCGGGTTCGACAGTTTCCTGGGTGAGGCATTTATCGGGGTTTTTCTTCACCTGTAAGACAAATGTCAGAAAAATTCAAGGCCCAAACGGTCCCCGAACATCATATGGACATCGCAATCATCATCATATTCATCTTAGATTAAGCTTAGAATTAAGGACTCTCCTGGCGCACCACTCTCACCATCATCATCACCATCATATCATCGGGGTTTTCATCTATGGTGTTTTCAAAATAACAAATAATAGTAAAACAATTTTTTTGGAAATATTTGCGTTCATTACAAACAATTGACTAACATTAAAAGTGTGGGCAATGTTTATTAGTTTGAAACAGGAGGTCGTGAGATCAATTTAGTGATAAAATGACGTTAAGTACGTATTTATTGTTTTATATTGTTTCAAAAAAGTCCACCGCTGCGGTCTCGAAGTATCGTGCTGCCTTGTCACGCAGCTGGCCTGGGTTCGATTCCCGCTCGGGACAGGCTCCTGGGTGAGGTTTTTTTCGGTGTCTTTCCTCACATGTAAGACAAATGTTAGGAAGCTTAGGGCCCAATGGTCTCCGAAAATCATCCGGCCATCATTATCATCATCTTCCTTCCCCGGTGTGGAAAGCAACGGGAAGCTGCCACACCTACAATTCCCTAGTAAAGCTGCAAAGCATAGCATGAAAATGCTATGATTGCAGTGAAAGACCTGCCCTCGGGCAGAATTACTATGGATGGATGGATTGTTTCAAATAAAGTTCAGTTCATTTAAAATGCAGTGATTTGTATCGTATAATGTATATTCACACTGTCTTTTGGATATTTTTTGTAAATACAGTATATGTAGTATACGTGTCCACCGCTGTAATCTCGAGGTAGCGTACTGCCTTGTCACGCAGCGGGCCCGGGTTCGATCCCCGGTCGGGGCAGTTTTTCTCGGTGAGGTTTTTATCGGGGTTTTTCCTCGCCTGTAAGACAAATGTCAGGTAAACTAAGGCCTAAACGGTCCCCGAAATCATATGGCCATCATCCTTATCATTATCATCATCATCATCATCCTTCACCGGTGTGGAAAGTAACGGGAAGCTACCACACCTACAATTCCCTAGTAAAGCTGCAAGCATAGAATGAAAATGCTATGATTGCAGTGAAGGACCTGCCTTCGGGCAGAATTACTATGGATGGATGTAGTATACGTAGAGGCCAGTGGTTTTACTTCCCACACGCGTGTTTGTAATATATAATATTACAGTATAGTTATTTTATAACAGTAGAGTTATTTAGTTTGGCAATCCCGAAATGTAGGAAGTTGTACTTTCAATCATGGTCGCCATTGCAGTAAGCAATTGATAATCTTATACAATAATTATTGCTCGTCTCTTGTCAGTATAAGAATCAAAACACGGAATTATTTTAAACAGTTATGTGCAATAAAATGTATGAGTTAATTATGTTTTGTGACAATATATTTTTTTTAAACATGAACATTTCAAAGATAAATCTATCTATATAAATAAAAACGTAAATGTTCGTTTGTTCAAAATCTTAAGTGTCCGAAAGTCCTTCGTGAAAATTTGTACAGCCTTTGAAAAAATTGATGGCGCAACTCTTCATGATGGAAAGTTTAAAGTTTTGAAGAGTGATTCACACCAGTAAGTTGTTACGTGTGCTGTCTCCTTTGAGTTCAAATCGGGCGGCTTCAGTCTTACTTCATGCAGTATTTTGTATCATTCGCTTCAGTGAAGCAGTCGGCAAGATGCTCTCTTGCGATGAAACGGCCCCAGATTTGAACTTGGTCAGGACTTTTTTTTAATAACGTCGCTTAATTTTCATAATGCCTACACGTTCCCTCCATGGTATCTTTACCTTGTCGTGGTGGAATGGCTTGCGTGCTTAAATGATCCAGAGAGCTATGCCGGCGGTAGCATTGCTGCCAATAGGGTTACCCATGCCGGACTGGTCGAAGGTGATAAGCCAGACGAAAAAAGTACCTTGGTCGAAAGAGTGACGATCTTTCACCGTAAAAATACAACCGTCAAGAAATGCGGACATGGGTTCAACTGGGGTAAAATTTTCCGGAGGTCAAATAGTCACCCATTCGGTTCTCCGAGCGGGGACTACTTCAGGGAACCCATGTCATAGGCTCAAACATAGGGACATGTTCCTAGGAACATGGAATGTTAGGACTTTATACAATAGCGGGGCGCTAGAGGTATTAACCCATGAATTAGATAAATCATCCTTGGATACAGTCGCATTACAGGAAGTTAGATGGCCAGGAGAAGGTAGTCAGGAAGCAGGAAGCTTTGCATTATACTACCGGGGTGCAGAAAGACCTGAATTTGGAACGGGTTTTCTAGTCCGAAGGAGGATCTTATCCGCTATCCGAGATATTAAATTTGTCAGTGATAGGATATCATACATAATTCTAAAGGATAAACGGCCATGATTTTGTAATCGTAAATGTACATGCTCCCACAGAAGATAAAGATGACAAGATCAAGGATGAGTTCTATGAAGAATTAGAATGCGTATTTTATAGCCTTTCACGATATCATATGAAAATTGTCTTGGGTGATTTTAATGCAAAAGTGGGACGGCAAGATATATTCAAACCAACAATAGGCAAATTCAGTCTTCATGAAGATAGTAACGACAATGGGGTTCGATTAGTCACCTTTGCCACATCTAAGAATCTCCTTGTTAAGAGCACAACATTTCAGCATAAGGATATTCATAAATACACCTGGACGTCTCCAGATGGCAAAACTCGAAACCAGATAGATCACGTATTAGTGGACAAACGCTGGCACAGTAGCATCATCGATGTTAGATCAGTTAGAGGGACAAACTGCAATTCGGATCATCGCCTGGTCAGGGTGAAATCAGACAACGGCTATCGCTTTTGAGAGGAACAAACGCTAAAGACGATTCTGAAAAATTTGACTTAAAAAACTTGAAAAATGATGAAATGCAGCAAGAGTACCAAATTAAAATTGCTAATAGATTTGAAGTACTGAAATCTTCAGATGACAATATGGCAAACGAAGAAGAAACTGATGTAAATAAAGAATGAGAGTATATAAGAGATAATATTAAATTGTCAGCATCATAAAATATTGGTCACTTAAAAAAGAGGCAAAACAAGAAATGGTTTGATGAGGAATGTGCCGACATTGTAAAGAAAAAAAAAAGCAAGCAAAAATTAAGTGGTTACACAAGCCAAAATTAGGAAAATTTGGAGCAATTGGGTAGTGTTAGACGGGAAACCACAAGGTTACTAAAAAGTAAAAAGAGGGAATATCTGAGAGAGAAGATTAATGAACTTGAAATGAATGCCAAAAATAGGAACATTAGAGAATTATATCAGGGAACCAGGATACAGAAGAAAGGGCTTCAGGCTAGAACAAACATAATTAGGAATGAAAATGGGGATCTGATTGCAGATTCCAGGAGTATATCAAATAGATGGAAAAGTTACTTTAATCAATTATTAAATTTACATACAACATAATTTTCAGACAGCAGAAATGTTAATCGTAGAACCAAGTGCATTAGAGGTTGAAATGGCGACAGAAAAATTGAAGCTGTATAAAGCATCAGGTTCAGATGAGATCCCAGCAGAACTGATAAAATCAGGAGGAGAAAAATTGATGGACAAGATAACCAGTTGCTTAATATGATTTGGGATAAAGAAGCTCTTCCAGATGAATGGAAATAATCAATTATCATACCAATTTATAAGAAAGGAGATAAAACTGATTGCAACAACTATAGGGGCATCTCATTACTTTCAACTTCGTACAAAATTCTAACAAATATATTAGTAAGCAGACTTACTCCTTATATCGATGAGATTCTAGGAGATGATCAATGGGGATTTAGAAGAAACAGGTCTACAACGGATCAGATTTTTAGCTTAAGACAGATTTTAGAAAATAAAAGGGAATACAATGGTACTGTACACCAACTATACGTCGACTTCCAAAAGGCATACGATTCAATTAAGAGGGAGAAGTTATAAAGTATCCTGCTAGAGTTCGGAATTCCTAAAAAGTTAGACTTATACGAATGTGTCTAAATGGCACAAAGAGTAGGGTGCGTGCAGGCAAACAGTTTTCGGACACTTTTGAAATCCAGAATGGGTTGAAGCAAGGAGGTGCACTATCTCCTCTACTATTTAATTTTGTACTAGAGCAGGATGAAGAAGTCCTACAACTCAATAGTATTAATAAGCTGCAGTTTATGCTGATGATGTAGTACTACTGGCCGATAGCGAGGAGATACTAAAGGCCAACACGCACACAATACTGAGTAACACTAAGAAAATGAGACTGGAAATAAATATCAATAAAACTAAATATATGGTCACACATAAAAATACATTATATAATGGAAATGGACTGGGGTACGCCGTAGCATAGTGGTTAAGGCACTGAGCTACAAGCCGGAGGGTCGAGGGTTCAAGTCCCGGTGGGGTCAGGACTTTTAAACTGACCCAAACCCTCTGGCGGCACTATGACCCTGGGGTCGACTCAGCCTCTAACGGAAATGAGTACCAGACGCTTGTTCTGGGGGTAAAGGCGGCCGTCACGCAGGGCTGACAACCCGGCTGACATAAAGTGCCGATTGTCTAGAAAAAGTGGGAGCCTTAACCCCCCACTACCCCAAGGGCCTCCGGGCCTGTTGTGGGATCACTTTACTTTTACTTTACTAATGGAAATGGACAACTAATGAAAAATGAGGGGAATTTTAAGGAAGTGGCTGAATTCAAATACCTAGGAACAATAATCACAAACAGGAATGAGATGCACAAGGAAATTAAACATAGGCTCAATTCTGGAAATGCATGTTATTATGCATTATAGAGACTCTTGACTTCCCAACTCCTTTCAAAAAACGTTAAACTGAAAATATATAAAACTATTCTTCTACGAGTTATATTATACGGATGCGAAACATGGACTCTTACTTTAAGGCAGGAAAGGAGATTACGAGTATTTGAGAATAAAGGTCTTAGGAAAAAAGTATATCGCTACGTACTTCAGTAAAATATGTCAGCCGGACGGATTTAAATATGACAGACTTAAGCTACTAAAACGGACCTTTGCTATTGGCACATGGAATGTTCAAGGCTTGAATACTAAAGAACAAGAAGTAATAGATGAGATTACAGCAATGAATGCAGATATTATGGTGCTCTCAGAAACAAAAAAGAAAGGGAGAGGACAGGAAAAAATAGGAAATTATACACATATCTGGAGTGGAGTACCAAAAACTAGTAGAGCAAAAAGAGGTATATCCATTTTGATAGAAAATAAGTTGGTAAAAAATATAGTGTCTTGGGAAGAAATTGATGAAATAATTATTAAGTTAAATCTCAAACGTTTTTGGATAGAGCTTGTAATAATAGGAGTACATGCCATAAATGAGGATGCAAGAACTATAGAGAAAAATGAATTTTCTGACAAACTGTCAGAAATTTTGGACAAAATAAAAAAACACCAAGAAGTAATAATAACAGGAGATTTTAATAGTCGAATAGGAAGTAGAATGAAAGATGAAGTGATTGGACCATTTGGGGAAAAAGTGGAAAATGACAATGGAGATAGATTGATAAGTTTATGTAAACAACATGGCTATATGATAATGAATAGTTTCTTCCAACATCGGGAAATACATAAACACACATGGAAACAGCCAACAAAAAGTCTCAAATCAATAATTGATTATATAATTGTGAAACAAAAACGTGATATGATAGTGAAAGATGTTAGAGTGTATAGAAAACCAGATTGCGGAAGTGATCATTATATGCTTTTGGGAAAATTCATATTAACAAGTAGGAAAAAACAAAATATTGAAGTAACGGAAGACAGAATAAATACAACCACTTTGAATGAACAAAGATATAAAGTAAGTTTACTCTATGATGAGAGTATAAAAAATCTTTTTTCAATCAAGATTAAAACAAAAACTTAATTTAAATTTAAATAAATCTGCAGTGGAAACTAAAGGAAAGTTCAGCAGCTTTAGAAGCATTTGGGAGAGAAAATCTAGAAGTAAAAATAAATAATGAATGGTTTAATGAAGATATTAAAAAAATAGTAGACGAAAAAAAGAAAGCACGGATGAAATGGTTATCAGATCACTCAACAACATCTCGATATGAATATATCACTTCAAAACATAAAACAAAGGCGGAAGTGAGAAGAACAAAAAAATGGGTACTGGGATAATATATGCTCGAATATAGATCATTCGATTGGATATGCTAGATCCAAAGAAGCTTGGAAAACTTTACAAAATATCAGGAAATCAGAAAGAAAGAAGATAAATATTCAGTTGATAAGACCATCAGAATGGATGCAACATTATAAAGGTTTACTTCAAGAAAATAGAAATGAGTTTCAACTTCAAGATACGGATGTATAATATAAATTCGACACTCCAGCGATAACAGAAGATGAAGTTAAAAGAGTTTTGAGAGGCAAAAAATGGAAGAGCACCAGAGCCAGGAAGTATTCAGACGGAACTCCTGAAACATGGAGGAGATATTCTAGTAATATTTTTAACAAAACTTTTTAATACAATTGAAATTGGAGACGATATCCCAGAAGACTGGAATTTACCGTAAATTACTCCTATTTTTAAAAAAAAGGTGATAAAAAACTGTGTTCCAATTACAGAGGTATAAGCGTTATACCTTCAACAGCTAGGATTTTTAGTAAAATTATAAATTTTAAACTTAAGGAGATAAAAGGTAACTTAAGAGAAGAACAATGTGGATTCCGGAGTGGAAGATCATGTATTGATAATATTTTCTGTATTAGACAATTACAAGAGAAAATCCTAGCAAAAAATAAACAACTACATATGACCTTTATTGATTTAGAGATTGCATATGATAGTGTACCTCGACAATTGTTATGGATGGCAATGAGAAATATGAATATCTGTGATAAATGGAATAATATTGTTAGGAGGATCTATAGTAATACAAAATCTAAAGTAAAAATACAGAATAATTTAACAGAGGAATTCACAGTGAATAAAGGCCTTACGCAGGGATGCAGTTTGTCACCAATTCTTTTTAACATTTATTTAGACCAGGCTCTTAACTTATGGTATAAAAATGTTCTGAAATGGGTATTCCTATAGGAGGAAAAGTACTGCATTCATTGTTGTTTGCAGATGATCAGATAATTTTTGCAGGGGATGAAGATGATATGAAATATATAATAAATAAATTAATGGAAGAATATAAAAAAATGGGGACTGAATATAAATTTACAGAAAACAGAATATATGTGTTTGGGAAAGGATGTGGATGACCTCATACTTGAAACAGGGAAAATAAAAAAAGTGAATTTTTTTAAATATCTTGGGTCCATAATTACAAGTTTAGGTACCTGTGAGAGAGATGTACGGGCTAAAATTGCAATGGCAAACAATGCAACTAAGACATTGCATGGAGTAATCTGAAACAAAAATATTACAAAGGAAACTAAAATGAAAATTTATAAGAGCATAATACAGAATATTTTGTCATATGGAAGCGAAACTTGGTCTTTGACGGAATTACAAAAGAATAAAATTAGAACAGTTGAATTCGATTATTTTAGAAGAAGCCTCCAAAAAACAAGACAGGATAAAATAAGAAATGAATTCCTTTTGGAGAGAAATGCAGGTCACCACATCTGTTGTTAAGAGGATTGAAAATCAAACGCTTAAATGGTATGGCCATGTACAAAGAATGGAGAATGAAAGATGGCCAAAAAATATATACCAATGGTCACCCCCTGGAAGAAATAAACGTGGCAGACCAAGATGGAAATGGAAAACCTACGTCAGAACAATAATGGAGGATAGGAATTTGGAAGAGGGAGATTGGAATGATAGAGATACATGGAAAATGAAGACGGCAAACCTATAAGTGGGGGAAAGCCGAAGAAGAAGAAGAAGACGAAGGACAAATTTTGGACCAAAGAGAGATGAACAGACAGGTGAATGGAGAAGAGTGCTTAACGTGAATTACATGGTCTTTATAGGAAGCCAGATATAATGAGAACGGTTAAGTCTTGTAGACTGCGATGGGCAGGACATGTGGCACGAATGGGGAATGAATGACGTGCATGGAAGATTCTTGTAGGAAAACCAGAGGGAAAACGCCCAGTTGGTAGACCAAGAATGAGGTGGGAGAATAACATTAACTATGATTTGAGGGAAGTAGATTATACAGGGGATGATTGTAAAACATTGGCTCAGGATAGGGATATATGGAGAGCTTATGTCCGCGCGGCCATGAACCTACGGGTTCGACAGTGCCAGTGAGTGAGTGAGTGAATGCCTACACGTTACCAGGCTTCGTTAAATAAATACATTTCTACATATAGGGAAATTAATTAATTAAAGGAAACATGTCATTTATAGAAAATGAATAACGATTGTAACATCTCATTACTTCGTTTACAAAACACAAGGCATAACAAGATTATTTATTTCCACAACTAATGCAATCGCGTCTGATTAATTTATACTAAGTTAATGTATAATTTCAATATGCAAGTATGCCCTGCAGTATTGCATCGCTTCATACAGACTGTTGCTAGCAGCGACGGTTGTCGTCTAGAATGTCTATTTCCCATGACTGAGGTTGCGTGTCCGATCCCGGTGTCATGTTTTTTCTTTTCTTTTATTTGTTTTACTTTGTTTTATTTACAGCACTTACCACACATGAATTAGAATTTATAAAACACTGGTCAGACCCATATTATGTTACGGCAGTGAGGCCTGGACAATTCTCAGTGTAGATGAACAAAGACTAACTGCGGCAGAAATGATATTTGTGAAACGTACTGTAGGTTACTTAAGAACAGACCATAAAAGGAATCCTGAGATTCTCAAAAACTACAAACAAATGGGATATGCACAAAAATACAGAAACAGCTGGTATCTTACGTAAGAAAAATGAGCAGAACAAGAATATCACTTCAAATCCAAATTACCAGCCAGCAGGCAAGAGATCTTTGGGCAGACCCTTCAAATGTTGGATTGAGACCGTAACAGACCACTAGGTCTATCACTTGAAAGGAAGAAGAAGAAGAAGACCGCACTATTTATTTACGCGAAATAATTTTATCTTGCAGGATATGTAACGAAATAGAAAGGATTTTAGTTTTTCAAATAGTTTACACTTGTGAAAGTAGCTAACCTCTGATAATGCGCAATGGCTTTGTTCTGGGATTTTCAGACACATCTGTTATTCTTTAAAACCATTAGGTGTAGCAGTTACCTGAAACGAAAATTAAAAATCGCTCTAGTTGTCGCGAGTTTCGATGTTTCTCAACGAAACTCAGTATAGCCTATACTATGGGAATAAACTAAGGCAGGTTAAAAAAAATAGTAAAATCTGACCAGTAGAAATGGGGGTTTGCCTGAAATCCGAAATTAAAAATTTATTCTAGCAACCGCTATGTTTTGTCTATTTCATTTTCAGATTCACAGGGTATCTAAAAATAATTACGATATAAAGTTATATTTATTTTTCTTCTTCTTCTTCTTCTTAAACTTAATTTGTAGGATTTTCATCTTGTTTATTTCCAAAATCACTCCTAGGAGGAAGACGTACTGGATGTGCATTCACTGTCTATCCATCTCTTGGAAGGTATTCCTCTTGTTCTTCTCCCGTCCATTGGTCTATCTTCTTTAGTTCTTTTTGCAAGCCGGTTTTCTTCTCAACGGCAGGTGAGTCCTTCGGTACGGTGTACCTGACGAAAGAGGCAACTCTACATCTACTGCCTTGTAGATTGACAAACGGGCGGATGGAGTTCGTTAGTCCTGCAAGACAACCCATCTAGGAGAGACAACTCCGAAATAAAACGGGGCAAGCTGAGCTCTGGAGCTGGGTGAAGGCGATGAGCCTAGGGAGGAAACCCCGAATAATAAACCCGCCATGAAAACGGGCTAGCAACCCACTTCAAGGTGTATCTTATACATTGCTCGCAGTCCCAATTATATTTATTTTTCTTTTTATTTATTAAACTAAAAATAAAAAAAAATATTTTTGCATTGCAGCGCGTGCCGGATATTAGTTAATATTTAAAAAAAAGTATATAACTCTAGATTTAATAATACAGTCATCATCCAGCGGGCATATCAAATTTTTAAACAAGTTATCTTGATATAATTTCAGCTCTTCACAATGCATCACAAGTTTCAAATCCATTATGTCTGCCTAAAAACACAACATAGTTGAAACGTAGACTATCGATCCTGTAAAAATGTATGCTTGAACAGTTATGACCAGTGATGAATCTGAACAGCGCAATACCGGATTCAAGGACTACATGAAAATATTCACGCGTGTATGTACAGAGCCTATATATTCTCCATTGGGATCCTTAAGTTTACCTCAATAATTTAACTTTATAACTTTTATTTGATAATAATTACTTTCATAGATCTTCACAAGACAAAAATTTGACAAGATTTGTTCAATTTTAGAGAGCCTTCTTAGGTCATCATTTCATCTCTATAGCATGTATCGGAAACCAATATAAGATTACAATATTATTCAATTTTTCAATTTAAATTACTATCGAGTGCATTTTTTAATGGTTGCAATTTTTTAATAATCGGTGTTTGCTATTGCATGAATTTCAGATGTATAGTCTAACAATATTATATATATGTGTGTGTGTGGGGGGGTGTATTACAAGAGTATTTTTCAAATATCGTCACCTGCCCTTAAAAATCGCGTACATATAATTTTCCTAGGACTTCAAAATTGTTGGACAATATTAACACGCAGTTTAACGTACTATACTGTAGAGATTCCACAGGCAGTATGCCATAGATGTTAAAGCATTTATAAATAAGAATTAGGTGCAAATGACGAAGATATAATTAATTTATCTTCACTCCTGTAAAATTTTATTTGGGCTCACTTTTTTTTTAAGAAGGGGGGCGATATGGTTCCTGTAAAATTACGTTTAATTCACAGTACTGTGTCTAGGCAAACCTAAATCTAGTTAATTTTACTGAAATAGCAATATATATAAATATACACATAACAAGTAACTGCTAGCGTCATGTTGGAAAATATGGTATAATGTTTCTGCTATCAGATTAATATATGCATTACTCATTACTAAGTCTTTAATATTGTATTTAATATACTAAATTTATTCTGTCAAATGAGAAAATGAGAAAGTTAATGTACGTATACCGAATTAGATTACGGTTTATTGGAAAACATTTTTTTAATGCCAGGTTGTCCTTTTGGACATTTCTGGTGTTCTCTCCTGGCACTTCTGATATGAAATCATCGATTTCTGTACGATATGAGGAGGATTTCTAATAGCATGTTATCTGGAGTGAAAAGTTAGAACTATTTCTATACATCTGTTCCATATGTGTATATTATTGTCTGCACTGTATTAAAGCTGCAGAAAACCTATTGCTCAAAAAATAGGGGTAGGCTTACAAAAATTCGCTTAGAGCTGAAAATTGGTACGAATGTTGGGAACACTAATATAGAGAAGAAGAAAAGTGCGCTCTAGTTGACCATTAGTTTTGAATTTAGTTTTTGCTGTAGTATGTTATCGATTTTGTTCTATTTTTTGCACACATTAAGATATGGTATTTTCTACATCTTTATCCGCATAGCAGGCATTTGGAATCTTCTGTCGACTCGTGGAATTTCTTGTTCGCACAAATTTTATGGTGAAAACCGTAAAGAAATATCTATAGAACTAATAAGTATAGCCGCAAAAAAAAAAGAAGACAGGCACAAAGATGGTTTGACCAGGACTGCTACAAAGAAAGAAAGGAAGGAAGGAAACTCTACAGGAAAAAACATACAAACGACAGAAATATTTAACGTATAGCGAAATGAGAAGAGAATATAAATCTTTAATTAAAAGGAAAAGAGGAGAATGTATGGAAAAGGAGGCAAAAAAAAAAAAAAAAAAAAACTAGCGGAAAACCACAATCAGACCCCTTCATAGCAATGAAGAAGAGAGTCACACCTACTACTTTCATTAGGGACTTCAAAAGTAAAGTGAAAAATGAACATTTTAAAGAGTTTAATATCGTTGTACATATTAGTCCTGGAATGATTATTAGTCATCATACACTCGCTCTACAGTGTATTCTGCTTCTGTTGTAGGCCATTGAAAAATATTCTCATAAAACTCGTTGTATCCAACCAAATAGGGTTTTAGAGCTTGTAAATCTTGCATCTTTTTCACATTTATTGGGACCTACAACATTCATGAAAACATTAGATTAGGGCGTAGTATTTCACTGTGTAAAATAAACCACAAACACAAACTGAAAATTTAAAGTATAAAAATTCTGCACAACAATATGCACTTTTGATCATTATAAAATAAAACATTAAACCCATATTTAAAAAAATTAAGCACGACAATATTATTCATCTGTTATAAAAATATTTCAAAGAATATGATGTTTTGATTAACTATTTTGTTTTTTACTCACCTTTCCTGAAGGATATGCGATCTGTGTCGGTAAGGCAGGAGGAGGATGTGCTTTTAGCAAAGTGAATGTTGATGATACATTTCCATCTATAAATGGCTTCACAACTACTTTTCCCGGAAAGTTCTTGTTATAACAAAACTGTTTGTAAGTTGAAATCTTAAAAGTCTCCCTCTTGTCATTTGGATAGGCTCTACCAGATGTTTCATCAGAATGTCATTTTTTTGTATGATTGAGGCCACCATTTTTTAAAAGATTTAATGTCTTGAGTGGTCACATTGTGAATATTGAAACGACCTGTTTTACTGGCCATCAGTATTACTTCTGAATATTGTTCTGGAGTGTACGTGCGATCAATGTTTTTCATAATACTCTTGATAGCACCAAAATCTCGGTCACAAGGTGAATACGAGTGTCCGCGAACTGGGAAGTGATGCATGATACTATCAAATCTTCCATTATCACACAGATTCATCAAGAATCTAACAACAGTGTGATTTTTATTTTGTCCTGAATGACCAACACTGTAAAGTAGTCATTTTCTCACTGTGTCCGGTACATCTGTGTTTAAGTAGTTCAGAAGGAAGTTGCATACTTCATCAGGTGATTTATTTCCTTCATCTTCGTGATAGAGATACATTTTAGATGAAATTTGTTTGGTGGTGGGTGTGGTGGTGGTGGTGGTAGGTGGTAGGTGTGCTGGTGGGTGTGGTGGTGGTGGTGGTACGTAGGTGTGGTGGTGGTGGTAGGTGTGGTGGTGGTGGTAGGTGTGGTGGTGGTCGTAGGTAGGTAGGTAGGTGGTGGTAGGTAGGTAGGTGGTGGTGGTGGCGGCGGCGGCGGTGGCGGCGGTAGTAGTAGCAGCAGTAGTAGCAATTATATTGATGATGATAATAATAATAATAATAATAATAAATAATAATAATGATAATAATAACAAAATAACCTATTATCAGATTAAGTAAATGGCTTGGTAGAGAAAGTTAAGAAAATAAAGACACAATAAGAGTATACATGGAACAGGGTTATATATTATATTGTCTAAGGAAATATGAAGTGAGTTTCTTTTTAAACTGTTTTTGAGTCGGGCAGTCCTTGATATACGAGGGGAGAGAATTCCAGAGTCGTGTGGCTGAAACAAGGAAGGATGAGGAATAGTGAAATGTTCGATGGCTAGAGTTAAATTTTCTCTCGATCGTGTGTTTAAGTTATGGTGGGAGGATAGCGAATGAAAGCGAGTAGAAATATAAAGGGATGATGAGGTGGACAAAGTGTTGTATAAGAAGCAGAGGGAACGTATCTTTCGCCTGTCTTCCAATCGGAGCCAAGACAATATTTCAAATACTGGAGTTATGTGGTCTGATTTACGGAGGTTGAATATATATCGTGCACAAGCATTATGAACTCGTTGTGGTCTTTGTACGAATGTAATATTCATGTCAGTTAAGATTAAGTCACAATAATCGAAATGCGGCATAATCAAAGTTGAGACAAGTACTTTTTTCAATGAAGAAGGAAGGAAATTTTTCAAACGTTTTAGGGAATGGAAGATTGAATATATTTTTTTCCAAGTTTCTCTTAAATGAACCTACCAATTAAGATTTTGATCGAAATATACGCCAAGATTTTTCGCGGAAGGTTTACACGGAATTTCAGTTTGATTTATATTTACAGAAATTATCAATGAATAATCAATTTTGTTTAATAGACTTTGATGGCCGATGACAATTGCTTGTGACTTCTCAGGATTTATAATAAGGTCTGTTTGTTTTGTCCACGTTGCTATGGAGTCATGATCTTCATTAAGTTGTTTAATTGTATCGCTAATCTGTTCCGGTCTAGTATGTATATAACGTTGTAAGTCATCAGCATAGATATGATATTTGCAATGCTTAATGCAGTCACTTACGTCGTTGACGTATATAGAAAACAAAATTGGAGCTAATACTGATCCTTGTGGTACTCCACACTCCACTGACCTCCATGAAGAAAAACGACCACCTACAACAACGCATTGTTGGCGGCCAGTAAGGTAGGAGTGGAACCACTGAATCGAATTTTCAGAAAAATTAGTAACTTGAATTTTGACAGTAAAATGTTTGTATTAACCGTGTCAAAGCTCTGGAAAATTCGATTCGAGTCAGGATTGTAAATTTACTCTGATCCATAGCCTCACGTATGTCCTCAGTAATATTAAGTAATGCGGATGCCGTGCTGTAACCAGCCCAAAATCCTGGTTACAGCACGGCGTCCGCATTACTTAACATTGTTCGTCCTTATGCCCGGACCACGAATCGCATATTAAAGGTAAATACATTTCAATGTTTTTTACTAAACACATGTTTTAATAATATTTTCAAATGTTCTTTTGTCATTTTTCCCCTGGCATTACAGTCGACATACACATTTGGAGGTGCATTCTGTTCTATCTTCTTCTGAACTTTGGGCCCGAATTTGTTTCCAGTAGGTTCTTGGAAACAGGGGTATAACCTCTTTTCAAGTTGCCCACACATTGAAACAAGAACATCTATCGTGTAAGAATGTGTAGTTCCATATAGGTTTTGAACTGTAGCAAAAGTGAGCTTTTTGCCTTTGACTGCCAGTGTTCTGTTTTCTGTCGTTTTATAATTAAATTGACTTTGGTCACAGCTCCACACATTCCTTGTTGGTATACAGTTTTCTTGAATGATCTGATTAACGTCTCTTACAAACTTATTTGCATTTTCAATAGTTTGAGTTTCGTTTTCAATACCCTTGACTGACAAATTTGCTAATTTTTCTTGAAAAATATTGTTTTCTTTTTTGAAATTTGAAATGAATGTCATTGAAGCTTAAAATTCATTCAAGCCCAATTTCTTCGCTCGAAAAACAGTCCACGTTTTGTAATGCCAACAGTGCACTGTCAATCCCCGATCTCGAGAATCTCGAAACTTATTAAGGATGTAGTCTTTAATTTGGGCGATTTTGTAGGGGTTCCTGTTATTTAATTATGAAGCTAGATGTTTTATTTTCTATATAATTCAAAACTGTTCTTACATTACGGTTATTAATTAATGATGGCCATTTTTGTATTATTTGTGAATAGGACTTCGGGCCAGATTTTCCTGACATCCTATATTCATAAATGTTTTCCAAAGTTTCTTCAGAATAGGCAGACAGTACGTTAGAACGTTTAGGCTTTTTAACAGGAGACGGCTCAAAGCTACTTGAATTGTCACGTTCCTCACTGGATTCGTTGGCAATTTCAAAGTCTTCAGAACATCCGGCCTGTGTGAGCTTCTGATTGCAAGTGGTATGGTCTTCGAAATCTAAAGTATTTTCGCTAAAGTCCTCTAACCCATTCCAAATTTTGTTTCTATAAGTTCGCCAGAAAATACGCAAACTGATCATCATCGAATCCAGGTTCTTCGTGTTTTTCAAATGTTTCCTAAACTATAGATTCTAACGTAATTAAGACGTAAAATAAATTTATTATGCCCATTTTATTCATTTGATGAAATATTTTACGGACTCACAAAACTATCGCCTGTAAATGTACACATTTACGTGTAAATATCCTGTTATGTTCTAAAAAAAGAAGTATTAATTTACGCCATAAAAGTGCTAATCAATAAATAATAAAACAAATATTCTGTTGTACTTTCAATTTATTGAGTTTTTATGTTTAAATATAAATAATTCGTATATACTGTACAAATACTCGACTGCGGGAATGGAAAAAACTATCACACTCCGGTGCGCTGTTCAAGTAACCGTGCCGCTCCGTTGCAGTATTTATTTCGTTAGTTTATCTCTCTCTATCTGCCCCTTTTTTGTTCTTCCCTCGTTCACCACACTATCATTTTCTATTTTTATTTGTACATTTTATTTTTTCCAAATGTTTTTCTCATTTATTCTGTCATATACGGATGTTAAGCCTTTATTTCTTTTTTTCTTGTTCCATATTTCCTATTAAATATTATGCATACTATTGAATTTGCAGTGAAATAACTAATATCACGGTGTTCAGTATCCTTCATTCAACATATCCTCCAATTTTTGTTACAATCTAACTGGTCCAACGTAAGTACTTCTCTTGTTAGTGTCCTCTTTATTCAGGCTTAGGGCCTAAGGATCTTTTACTAGCCTGAACATCTTCCGACTGAGAACCGATGACTCAAAGTCCCTCCCGGAGGACTTGCTCCTTGGATTTTACCATCTTAAAAGAATCCATCGACGCCGATTGGGTTCGAACCCGCGATCCTCGACACCAGATGCAAGAAACATAACAAGTAGTCCATCGCGGCCGACAACAAAAACGATAATAATAATAATAATAATAATAATAATAATAATAATAATAATAATAATAATAATAATAATAATAGTGTTTGAGCCGTTGACATGGATTCCCTGATGCAGTCTCCACCCAGAGAGCCGAATGGTGAACTATTTTACTGTAACGTAGTGAACCAAACAGTTCTTCGTGATGAAGTTTATAAGTATTGAATATAATTCAACTCCATTAATTCTACAGTTTTTACCTAATAATTAAATCATGTTTACTTTCTTTCAGGTAATGTGAGTCTATCCATACTGTTTATCAATTTGTCTGGCATGTGTTCATTTGGAAGTAGGAATTTATTCCATACTAATTTTGAGCTAAGTTCCAGTTGTACTGTAAACAAACTTGCATAAGATATTTCTTGGCCGATGCCATCTATTGGGGGAACCGTGGTGATACTTTTACCCGCCATGTGACTGTATTGTGTACGGGATTGTCATCGGTAGAAACATTGTTCTGAGACAACATTGTATTTTATGGGAAATAAGTGTGTTAAAGATAATATGGTACAAATAATTAGAACTAACTACATTTCTTATTTATTTATGACAAAAATTATATGCGGGCCTACGTAATCAGACATTTAAGATTTTTCCATGATGTCGGTAGATATTCTTTATTTGCAATTTCAAAACGTGAAGAATTTATGCTCAAAGCTGATTTACCTGTAAATTCTGGTGTTATTTTCACATTCTCAATGACTGATGTAGATTTTTAAACTAAACTGTTTGCAAAAATTAAAAAAATATGCCCTAATTTGTTTCTCTCCGCTTTTCAAACATTTACTTTATTTTTTATGATTTAAAATTGTACAGTGAAGCAGCAATTTGTTGAAATTGTAATTTATTCTGAATTGCGTCAGCACAAGAATTGAACACTGGATTGCATAGCTTTTTTAATCTATTAAAATTATAAATTTATGTTTCAAGATTCTCCCATACAATTGTATATATAAGTGCTAGATAATATATTTTTATAATTTTATTCCCATTATTTCGAATGTTAGAGAACGAACTACGCGTTCTTACACGTTTAAAGATTAAACCGTTATTTGACCAAGGAAAACGCAGTCATGCTTCTGGTTTGTTTACATTACAACTGGAACTTAGCTCGGAAGAGGTGTACTGTATTCAACTTTCAATTATCGTAGATTATTCACACTAACTGAAAAAATCTTGACGAGCAAATATTCCTGCTCAACTGGGTAGAGGTCAAGAAATACTCATCAGATAATAAAAAAACCTTCCAAAATATCGGTTCCAGCCCGCGCGTATTTTTAACCCATAAATTGGTGAAACAACGAATCAATTTGCCACTGCAATTACTTGTATTTCAGCGGTCGGCATAGATTCGATTCCTCTCTTGAAAAGATTGGAACCCCAAGTAACATGACTTGAGCGCATTTGCCATGGTATTTTGATATGCTGTGTTTGTCTCCGACACAATATAGGAGTAAGTTTTTCTGTGACGTCGGTGCTGTTTCGTAATAGCCTTATGGAGCTGAAGGAACAAAGCTTTTTTTCCCCCATAATTTTGTGGTTGTGTCGAGTTTGGGGTATTTGTTAATATTTACTGCGGCTGCGGCGGACTTATTGGAATATTTTAGCATTTTCTGTTGTAACAGGTGTGAAGCCGCAGATAACC